>OV656872.1:104298666-104930094 GCA_927399465.1 Sarcophaga caerulescens | reverse complement strand
CACGTTCCATGGGTGTGAATTTGCACGTTCCACGGGTGTGAATTTGCACGTTCCATGGGTGTGAATTTGCACGTTCCATGGGTGTGAATTCGCACGTTCCACGGGTGTGAATTCGCACGTTCCACGGGTGTGAATTCGCACGTTCCACGGGTGTGAATTCGCACGTTCCACGGGTGTGAATTCGCACGTTCCACGGGTGTGAATTTGCACGTTCCACGGGTGTGAATTTGCACGTTCCACGGGTGTGAATTTGCACGTTCCACGGGTGTGAATTTGCACGTTCCATGGGTGTGAATTTGCACGTTCCACGGGTGTGAATTTGCACGTTCCACGGGTGTGAATTTGCACGTTCCACGGGTGTGAATTTGCACGTTCCACGGGTGTGAATTTGCACGTTCCACGGGTGTGAATTTGCACGTTCCATGGGTGTGAATTCGCACGTTCCACGGGTGTGAATCTGCACGTTCCACGGGTGTGAATTTGCACGTTCCACGGGTGTGAATTTGCACGTTCCACGGGTGTGAATTTGCATGTTCCACGGGTGTGAATTTGCACGTTCCACGGGTGTGAATTTGCACGTTCCACGGGTGTGAATTTGCACGTTCCATGGGTGTGAATTTGCACGTTCCATGGGTGTGAATTTGCACGTTCCACGGGTGTGAATTTGCACGTTCCATGGGTGTGAATTCGCACGTTCCACGGGTGTGAATTCGCACGTTCCACGGGTGTGAATTCGCACGTTCCACGGGTGTGAATTCGCACGTTCCACGGGTGTGAATTCGCACGTTCCACGGGTGTGAATTTGCACGTTCCACGGGTGTGAATTTGCACGTTCCACGGGTGTGAATTTGCACGTTCCACGGGTGTGAATTTGCACGTTCCACGGGAGTGAATTCGCACGTTCCACGGGTGTGAATTTGCACGTTCCACGGGTGTGAATTTGCACGTTCCACGGGAGTGAATTCGCACGTTCCACGGGTGTGAATTCGCACGTTCCACGGGTGTGAATTCGCACGTTCCACGGGTGTGAATTTGCACGTTCCACGGGTGTGAATTTGCACGTTCCACGGATGTGAATTTGCACGTTCCACGGGTGTGAATTTGCACGTTCCACGGGTGTGAATTTGCACGTTCCACGGGTGTGAATTTGCACGTTCCACGGGTGTGAATTTGCACGTTCCACGGGTGTGAATTTGCACGTTCCATGGGTGTGAATTCGCACGTTCCACGAGTGTGAATTCGCACGTTCCACGGGTGTGAATCTGCACGTTCCACGGGTGTGAATTTGCACGTTCCACGGGTGTGAATTTGCACGTTCCACGGGTGTGAATTTGCACGTTCCACGGGTGTGAATTTGCACGTTCCACGGGTGTGAATTTGCACGTTCCACGGGTGTGAATTTGCACGTTCCACGGGTGTGAATTTGCACGTTCCACGGGTGTGAATTTGCACGTTCCATGGGTGTGAATTTGCACGTTCCATGGGTGTGAATTTGCACGTTCCATGGGTGTGAATTTGCACGTTCCACGGGTGTGAATTTGCACGTTCCACGGGTGTGAATTTGCACGTTCCACGGGTGTGAATTTGCACGTTCCACGGGTGTGAATTTGCACGTTCCATGGGTGTGATTTTGCACGTTCCACGGGTGTGATTTTGCACGTTCCACGGGTGTGAATTCGCACGTTCCACGGGTGTGAATTCGCACGTTCCACGGGTGTGAATTCGCACGTTCCACGGGTGTGAATTCGCACGTTCCACGGGTGTGAATTTGCACGTTCCACGGGTGTGAATTTGCACGTTCCACGGGTGTGAATTTGCACGTTCCACGGGTGTGAATTTGCACGTTCCACGGGTGTGAATTTGCACGTTCCATGGGTGTGAATTTGCACGTTCCACGGGTGTGAATTTGCACGTTCCATGGGTGTGAATTTGCACGTTCCACGGGTGTGAATTCGCACGTTCCACGGGTGTGAATTCGCACGTTCCACGGGTGTGAATTCGCACGTTCCACGGGTGTGAATTCGCACGTTCCACGGGTGTGAATTCGCACGTTCCACGGGTGTGAATTTGCACGTTCCACGGGTGTGAATTTGCACGTACCACGGGTGTGAATTCGCACGTTCCACGGGTGTGAATTTGCACGTTCCACGGGTGTGAATTTGCACGTTCCACGGGTGTGAATTTGCACGTTCCACGGGTGTGAATTCGCACGTTCCACGCGTGTGAATTCGCACGTTCCACGCGTGTGAATTTGCACGTTCCACGGGTGTGAATTTGCACGTTCCACGGGTGTGAATTTGCACGTTCCATGGGTGTGAATTTGCACGTTCCATGGGTGTGAATTTGCACGTTCCACGGGTGTGAATTTGCACGTTCCACGGGTGTGAATTTGCACGTTCCACGGGTGTGAATTCGCACGTTCCACGGGTGTGAATTCGCACGTTCCACGGGTGTGAATTGGCACGTTCCACGGGTGTGAATTTGCACGTTCCACGGGTGTGAATTTGCACGTTCCACGGGTGTGAATTTGCACGTTCCATGGGTGTGAATTTGCACGTTCCATGGGTGTGAATTTGCACGTTCCACGGGTGTGAATTCGCACGTTCCACGGGTGTGAATTCGCACGTTCCACGGGTGTGAATTCGCACGTTCCACGGGTGTGAATTTGCACGTTCCACGGGAGTGAATTTGCACGTTCCACGGGTGTGAATTTGCACGTTCCACGGGTGTGAATTTGCACGTTCCACGGGTGTGAATTTGCACGTTCCACGGGTGTGAATTTGCACGTTCCACGGGTGTGAATTTGCACGTTCCACGGGTGTGAATTTGCACGTTCCACGGGTGTGAATTTGCACGTTCCACGGGTGTGAATTTGCACGTTCCACGGGTGTGAATTTGCACGTTCCACGGGTGTGAATTTGCACGTTCCACGGGTGTGAATTCGCACGTTCCACGGGTGTGAATTTGCACGTTCCACGGGTGTGAATTTGCACGTTCCACGGGTGTGAATTCGCACGTTCCACGGGTGTGAATTCGCACGTTCCACGGGTGTGAATTTGCACGTTCCACGGGTGTGAATTTGCACGTTCCACGGGTGTGAATTCGCACGTTCCACGGGTGTGAATTTGCACGTTCCACGGGTGTGAATTTGCACGTTCCACGGGTGTGAATTTGCACGTTCCACGGGTGTGAATTTGCACGTTGCATGGGTGTGAATTTGCACGTTCCACGGGTGTGAATTTGCACGTTCCACGGGTGTGAATTTGCACGTTCCACGGGTGTGAATTTGCACGTTCCACGGGTGTGAATTTGCACGTTCCACGGGTGTGAATTTGCACGTTCCATGGGTGTGAATTTGCACGTTCCATGGGTGTGAATTCGCACGTTCTACGAGTGTGAATTTGCACGTTCCACGGGTGTGATTTTGCACGTTCCACGGGTGTGATTTTGCACGTTCCACGGGTGTGAATTTGCACGTTCCACGGGTGTGAATTTGAATCAAAATTTATTATCTATTCTTCGCCATTCCTAAAACCCTATACAATTACTCCTATACTAGCCGAGGTTCAGTATTTAATTCCAAGAAATTTCCCTCCAAAAATTGTAAATCAGATGCCCAAAAAAATCGTCAAAATTTCTTCCGCCATTTGAACTTTAACCCACAACCCCCCTTCAATAACTCAATCAATAGCCATCATTTAACTGCTTTAGTTACTGTTTGTTGGTGCAGTTGATAAGAAGGCCAAGAACAACATCAATATGGACAACATGCGATGGCCAGCAACTACAACAGTATGTGACGTGCTGCTACAATACATGACAAGTTTAAAGTTGAGGCCAGAAGTTGATGCCATTCAGAGGCAAGCAAATGGATGTCAATAATAAGACAGACGATCATGATGGCGATGTCAACGATGACGATGATAATGATGATGATGATGATGAAGAATTACTGTGTGGGAGGCAACAAAATGATGAAAATGAAGTCAGAAACACAAAATAAAAATGAAATGAACGTGAACAAGAACACGAGTGTCATAATGTGGTGGCATTTCGATGAGCGCATAAGGAATCGAACAAAAATAAATTGAAAATGCTTGGCACGTATCGTTTATGAGAGACCTCATGTACAAAAATTACAGGCTGCTACTACTACTACTACTAGTACTAGTTGTGCTTCAACTACTTGAACAGGCTACAGTTTGTAGCAATAAAAAGCCATGCTTAATAGTCACATTGGAATTACAATAACAACAACAACACCATCATGCTCCTGCCTTAGGCTTTTAATGCCACTAGCTACCCAACAAAAAAAAAAAAAAAACGCCACTCTATGCAACCATAACACTAAAGACTAGCGAAACGGCAAAAAATGAACATCCAGCCAACAACACTAACAACCAGAAGCAGCAGGAGTAGCAGAATTATTAACAACACTCGAGGCAGTCCTCTTTCTCTGGCAACCCTAAGGTTGTTGTTGTTTTTTTTTTTTAATGGCCAAAAACACTCAAATATTGGAAAGAAATTTTCACACAAAAAAAAATTTTTTTTTTCCCAAAATTCTATTGAATATAAAGGGAGGATGGGGAAACTCCAGGCAATACAACAACAACAACAATATAACAAATATTGCTGCATAGCAATTGGAGAAATTTCGTTAGAAGCAATTCCTTGACACTGTTTTTAAACAGCAGCAACAATAAAAATGACACTTAAACTGTTGCAAAATGTGTAGTTTCCCCGCATCGTATAGGCAAGAGAAAAGGATAGCACGCAGAGAGTGTGAGAGAGAGAGATAGGGAGAGGGTTGTGAACTTTCTCGAAAATTCATAATGTGGTGTCAACGTTTGCTAAAAGTTCCCGATCCCCTCAGTGTTCTGAAGTGATCAACACTCGATTCATATCACAGACCAATCACACCAGCATCCAAAGTAAAGATACAGGATGAACGTAATGATATCGCAGATGAAAGGAAAAGCTTTGACTGCAGACCTTGGCAGAAAAGTACACTGAAGCAATGCGTAAGCAGTGAATAGCTCGTGGTGAACATAAAAATCGAAAAAGAAAACAAAACTTCGTTACCAGGAACAGGAAGATCATTTCATACAATCTAGTTGCATTTCTAACCACCAATCCCCAACCTGCCTCTGAACATCAACAGCTGTGTGTGGATATAATTTTATTCCACACTGTATAAGTTTAGTTGGCAGGATGGATGGATGGGTGAGTGGTGCATGTGTGTAGGAGGTTCTATGCAAGAGCATCAATTGATGAACAATTTACGACCCTACAATATGTAATGATTTATTTTGTGCCACAAATCTTGTGAGTGAATATTTATGACACACACACACAATACACAATATGTGTTCCTCTTAATATTTCCTGTGCATATCAAAATATGCAGCGCAACAATATGTTGCTGCAATAATAATGCCGAGTCCAATATCCGCTAACCTACAGCCTCCACTAGCATTTTTGATGCAGCCTGTGTTGTGCATCAATGAACCAATATTGCTAAAGGATTGCATTTCCAATAGAATAAACAAATGTTTGATTACCCTCCACCCCCCCCCCCCTAATCTCCTATCCATGAAAATATAAACTAAAAATTATTCATTAAACAGGGGCCAACTGGACTGCCTGCATAGAGCTAAATGTTGCAACATCATGTTCACATGATGCTCATCAGCATGCAGGCTTAAAATAGGCTTCAAAGAGCGGTTTATTGATGTAAAAGGAGGAGAAAAAAAATTTTTGGTTTTATTGCAGCGATAATTGCCATCGTTGTGTGATAAGCTGTTATGGAATGATTTTTTTTGCTGTTGGAAATAAATTATAAACGGAAAGATTGATGGATAAATTGCAAGAGTAGGAGATACAAATTGCAATAAAAAAAACACACACATGCTCAAGGTCGGTTAGCCAGTTCTTACGACATTTTCTAGACATTTCAAGTATTC
Source organism: Sarcophaga caerulescens (assembly GCA_927399465.1). Classification (NCBI taxonomy): domain Eukaryota; kingdom Metazoa; phylum Arthropoda; class Insecta; order Diptera; family Sarcophagidae; genus Sarcophaga; species Sarcophaga caerulescens. The sequence goes on along the minus strand of OV656872.1, from coordinate 104,924,131 downwards.
ATGCAGGAAACCTGCTCTTACGCACCTCGATTTGACAAAGTGGATTTGAGCTTTAAACAACTACATATGTATTTATGGTTCGGCAAATGCGACACAAACACTCAAAATAGTCTCACATGATATACTAATGTGGGTTAAGTGGTCACTTGCATTTTATTGGGCGATGACTTGCACTTTTTGGTCGATAACTTGCATTTTTTGGTTTTTATCGATTAGAAAGCTATTAGCTTTGTCGCCTGTATCAGTTTCGACGTCCATATTTTCAGTGCCAAGTAACACCCGACTGTAACGAAAACTGTTTTGGAATCCTTGATAGCATGGTTATCCAACCCACTAGGTCTACTTCCTCCACAAGTCCATTTTTTATCCGATTTAGTCCCATTTATGCTGAGCACATTTTGTTGCTCATTTGAAGAAAACAACTAACTTCCTCGCCTATATCTCTGGTCCCAAGTATTGCCCGACCGTAAGGACACCTGTTTTGGAATCCTTGATACAAATGGATATATAGTGGGATACCTGTAGCAAGTCCCATTTCTCACAATATCGACTATCCTTCCCAGACATTGTTAAAACAAAAGAGACGATTATTGACGCTAGGATTAGCGAAAGTCGGTGTAGAGGACGACCTTATCTGCGTTGGTCCTTCCAACTGACCAATTGACAGTGATGCACTATCATTGATTGGTGTGACCAACTCGCGAAGGCGCGCAAGAAGCAGAGGCGCCTGAAAGTATGTGTTAAAGCAGGCCGAAATTAAGTATGTATGTAGGTGTCAGTAGACCTGAGTTCCATTATCTTGGCGGTAAGATAAGCCCGGTGAATTTGATGATAATTTTTGTTTCTAGGAATAGATTTTTGCTTTACCAATATAACCAACCAATACCAGTATAACTCAAACTCAAGGTCAGCAAAATAATAAATAAAACTAAGACTTTGAGACAACAACAACAACAACAGAAAATATTCCTGTCTTATAAGGCTTTACTAAAAAATGGAAAAATTGTCGAATTTCTTTTGATTTTTTTAAGAAAATATTCTTAAATAAAAATTATTCGTCTGTTATCTAAAGAAATTTCAACGCAAAAAAATTAAATTTCACAAACTTTGCCAAATGCGCACTTTTTTCCCGTATTTTTTTTTTTTTTTTTTTCACTTTTTTTCAGGCATTTCAAGCATCAATTTCTACTTGAAATGTGTGGAAATTCTCATGTTAGCAGGAACAACAATAACACAGGCATTGTTGTTATTGTTATTGTACTAAAAAGAACTTTTTTTTGCATTCTAAAAGAATGATGAAAACAGTACAAGAAAATAGTAAAAAAAAACTAAAATTTAATAAAAGAGTTTAAAAGCAAATGTGAACATTTTTAACAAGCTTAACTTAACTGTAAAAACATAAAAAACTTCAAAAGAAGAAGAAGAAGAAAGGCTTTTTCTGTACTCTTTTTAACTGCATTACAAGCCAATATTAGTTTTAACTTCAGTTTAAGCGGCAAACAATCAAACAAACTTAGTAACACAAACGTTTTGTTGCAATGGCAACACTAACTAAACTGCTCTCTCTCTCTGACAGCAATAATTGAGACTTTAACACAGTCAGTGATGTGTGCGACTTCAATAACAGCAGCACAACGTTGACGGCTGCAAGAGAACACTTAAAGAGGAAGAAAAGCTAGACAAACACACACACACGTACACAAATGCTCATGCCGAGTTAACAATTTATTGTGTATGTAATGAGGTCATAGTTTATGCAAAAAGTTTTAAAACAACTACACCAACAACAAAAGACAGACAGAAGGAATACGTGTAAGCATAAGAGAAAGAGAGTAAAATTGTTTGTTTGTTTTGAAAGTGTTAGTGCTGCTACTGTAGTAGGCAAAGCATAGAAGAGAGTAAAATTTTTTGTTTGTTTGATTTCAAAGTGTTGGTGCTGCTACTACAACACTGCTGCAGTAAGAAAATTACACACAAATATGACTAAGCATAGTAGAGTAGAAGTGAAAATGTAAAATTGTTTGTTTTGAAAGTCTAGTTAAGTAGTAGTAAAATAACAGTTATTTTGCCTTCTTTCATTTCTTATGCTCTTTTATTCTGAGAATTTTGGCTTCAGTAAGATTGAGATTAAAATTGCATAATTAATCAGAGATTAAGAAACAACAAATAAAAAAGATTTTAGAGAGAGAGGGAGAAAAGTAAGCAGAGAGTAAATCTTTTTAATTAAAAAAGCAGAATTGTAATGGAAAGTTTTGTCTGATTTTTGGCAAAGTATTCTCAAAAGTTGCCAGCATTAAACTTTTGTTTTTCCTAAACTAGACAGTGTGGTTAAAAATTATAGGGTAGAGTAAAGAGTTCTTCTTCATGAATACTTCAAACGCCTTAATTAAAATGTTTTATTCTAAAATCTTACACCATTAATGACGTGTGTGTTAATTTTATCCAGGAGTAGTGGTTGTGTAGCAAAGGATTCTTACATGCGACTAAACTGATGCTCTATAAGTCGCTCATGCCACCTTGTGCTTTTCTATGGCGTGTAAACATAAACGATGGTACAATGTTCCAGCTGCCTTGGAAGTATACGAGAGAAAAGTGAGTTCTAATATTAATTTTTGAATCTGAATCTACAATGCGTTGTATGAACTGCTCAACATGAAGGTTGTTCAACGAATGTATGTACATCCAGCGGCTACGTTGGTGCAATCATGGCGTTCGTATGCAAAAACATGTTTCGATAGGTATTGGATGCCGGAATTAGCGGATATCGGCGTAGAGAAAGCGACCCCACACACACAATTCATTCATTCATCTAAATAATAAAAAAAAAAAAATATTCCTTTACGTAGTAAATGTAAATCGTATTCAAATATTGTACATGAAAAACTCTTCTATTCACATAATAAACAGCACTTATGCCCGCTCACTTATCCAAAGAAATCAAAATTAAAATACGACAACTGTTGTTGACATAATCGTTAATATCACATAAAAACTCCCGATAATCCTCTCTTTGATATCAATACACAATTCAATTGTAAATTTTCTCTTTCTTTACATCGCACACATTTAACATTGCAACTGAAAATCAAACACTCCGTATCTCTAGTGTTTAAAACTAAATCTTTGGGTGGTTCAATAAGAGCGACCATTTCAATTACACATACACATAAGTATGTACATTAAGTAACGCATATGAAAACAATATACGACAGCTGTCGTCAACATAATCGTTAATGCGAGCATATTAAAAAACTGCTCCCGATGATAATCTTCTCTATGAAATCTATACTCAATTCAACTGGAATGGAATTTCTTGTTAACTCTGTGTGCGTGTGTGTGTATATATCTATTTTACTTTGCCAGCATTACTCTCTATATTCAGGGAAGGTCAAACGCTCAAGTTTGCCTAAGCAAACGGGAAACAGAGTCAGAGAGAGTATTATTGTTTTTCGGTTGTTTAATGTTGTTTTCGTCGTTTAATGAGAGTGTAATATGCAAGACTTTAATTAGTACGATGATTATCAGGCAGCACACATACATACATACATACATATTAAAAATGTTTTCACGTATTCTGACTCGCTGATTATAATACTCAAAGTAATAGTTGGCAATGGCAAAATGCAATGCATGTGCTACATGGACAATGGCTTTTATTAATGGTACAGTGGTTTATAAAATATGTACATGGAATTAGAAATTTTAACTTTGAAAAGTACTAAATTTTGTTCTATAAATATATGTTTTTGGAAATAACGCTTTAAAAAAATTAAAAAAAAAAAAATTTAAAAAATTGAAAAAAAAAATTTTAAAAAATTAAAAAAAAAAATTTCAATATTTAAAAAAAAAAATTTTTAAAATTAACAAAAAATTTATTAAGTACCGAAATACAACACTCTTCCAAAAAAAAAGTTGTCTGCAAACTGGGTGGGAAATAATCTCCTCAAATACATATGTATGTATCTGTAACATTTGTTCCACTTGTGACTTTTTAAACACACAGAAAAATTAATATTGAAATCCCTGTCTATAAGTACTGCTTTGTCTGTCACATTTAATTCATTGAAATAGAACATTCGGTTATGAAATTATAACTTCTGTTTACTTTGGTAGTCACAGCTTGGATTGACGTGTTCTATTCATATTCCTAGAATGTTTCGATTAACAACCCTCCTCTGTGGTTTACATTTCAAGTGGTGTCCTGTGTAAATAATTTATTTCATTCAACCGGCCAATTTTATATCAAAATCTACTACTCATCATTACATCGCTTGGCTTTGAAATTAATTCGGTTTTGACTTTATCTATCCTTACATCTTATATCATTATTTTAGGTATTTTACGTATTTTTTCTCTTTAAATTTTTTTAAATTAATTTTTTTTTATTATTTTTAACGATAGTCACGGTCTTTTGTAGATAAAAATACAAAAATTACGTATATAAAAATAATGAAACAAAAGAAATAAAGAAGCCAAATTAAATTATGCAATGTATTTCACGTTTTTCCCCTTTTTTTATTTCACTTTTTTTTTTTTGTTTGTAGCAAAGTAAAGAAAAATTCAAATTAAAACAGCATTAATGAAATTCCCTTACCATCGCTAGCTACCATCTCTTTTCATTTGTTTACACAGTACTTCAAGGTGATGCTATAAACTAAAGTAAGTTGGCAACACCATATCTACCACAGACGAAAGAAAAAGTGTAACTTTAAAAGAACGGCTGGTTAATTTTGTTTTTATTTGTGTTTGTGTTGCATTATTTCACAACAAATTCCATAACAAGTTTGTAATGTTATTGTTGTTGTTAGTTAGCCGGCCGGTAAATAAATAAAAACAACAACAACACACACACACTTATTAAAAGAAGTTTTCAAAACACTTAAAAGAGTATTTGTCCAAAGAGAAGAAACAAGACAAGCCATCTTAAGAGAGTACAACAAAACGAAACATAAATTGCAACAAAGCCAAGTGTGACCAGATAGATCATAAAGCAGACCAGACCATTCAAATTATGATTAAAATAGAGGTAAAGAAAACTAATTTATAAAAAGTTTACATTTTACCACACCGCTACATATAAAAATAAATACAATAACATGTATTTCCTAAATGCACTAAATAAACTAAAACGAATATTTAATAAAAAAAGAAAAATTAATTTAACATAGAAAACTGAAATATGGTCACACTGAACTTTAAGGGCATAGAAACAACAATAGTTATGCAAAAGGAAAAGTAACAACAATACTATGGCCACAGTAAAAACCCATTGGAGAGTAAAATTAAAACACAAGTGTACGGGCAAGCAACCGACTGGAATCGTGAAAAAAAATGCAGACAATCGAGAGACATAAAAAAAACATACGCGAACAAACACATACATTGAAATTCTTAGTGCTGCAATTACGAAAAAAAAAACAAGTTTGTTTCGCTTTTTACACCACATTGTTATAGTTATTGTTATTGTTGTTGTTGTTCTTTTTTATGCTTGAAAAACCAGCAAATATTTTACGACTGACTCTCGGCTTTGGCTGCTGCTCTAATCTTAGCAGACAAACAAACACAAGCAAACAGACAATGAAACCAAATGTTGAAACGGGTAAATAAATACTAAAACTGATAATGACGACAAGGATGATTATGATGATGATGTTGATTACGATAATCGAAATCGTAACACTAACAACACACAGCAATTAACATGATTATTAACATTTAAGCAAAGATAATAATCATTATGACGTTATACAACACAACAAACACTTGCAAGCACATACACACTGTTACATTTGCGCTTCGTATAAACACGAAACAAGCCTCCAGAAAAGAAATTCCCATAAAAAAAAATATAACAACAACAACAATAAAGTCTACACATTCAGTAAGTACATATAATAACAAAAACACAGCAAACAAACAAAAAAAAAAAAAAAGAAACCATGTGATGGCAAAGTAAAGTTTAAATAGAAACTGTAAACAGAGAGCCACAAACTGCTGTTAAGTGATAATCTCAAGAGGAGTATTTTATTTCCATATAAAGAGAGTTTCTAATTGTACAAATAACGAACGGTAATGCTTTGATACAATAATTGAAATAAGTGTTAAGCAGTGTATTAAACTAAAGGGTGATTTTTTAGCTATTATCTTTTTGGCAACACTGGTTTAAACAGCTCACGCACGTTTCAAGTTTTGTTTCACTGTCAAACATCTTCAGTTTGGTCTATAATTTAACCATGAATCGTCTTACAAACGAACAACGCTTGCAAATCATTGAATTTTATTATCAAAATGGGCTCTTGGAAAGTTGGCCGAAGATCCACTTCGTTATCGAAAAATTGTGTTCAGCGACGAAGCTCATTTTTGGCTCAATGGATACGTAAATAAGCAGAATTGTCGATTTTGGAGTGAAGATCAGCCAGAAGCATTGCAAAAGCTACCAATGCATCCAGAAAAAGTCACAGTTTGGTGCGGTTTATGGGCTGGTGGCATCATTGGACCGTACTTCTTCAAAGATGCTGCGAATCGTAACGTAACTGTGAATGGTGAGCGCTACCGTGAGATGATATCCAACTTTTTTTTGCCCAAAATGCGAGAACTTGACTTGCATGACATGTGGTTTCAACAAGACGGTGCCACATGCCACACAGCACGCGTAACAATGGACTTATTGAGAGGCGAGTTCGGTGACCGGTCAATTGGCCGCCTAGATCTTGCGATTTAACGCCTTTAGACTATTTTTTGTGGGGCTATGTTAAAGCTCATGTCTATACAGACAAGCCCGCTTCAATTGACGCATTGGAAGACAACATTGAAGCATTTATTCGTGAGATATTGGCCGAAATGTTGGAAAGAGTATGCCAAAATTGGACTAAGCGAATAGACCATTTGAGGCGCAGTCGCGGTCAACATTTGCATGAAATAATCTTCAAACATTAAATAAAGATTTCATGCATTTTTCTGAATTTTAAGTCTTAAATAATCACCCTATACTTGAGTGCCTTCAAAAGAAAATTTTTTTGTATTTCAAGTGATTGCTTAAGTAAGAATTCTTAATTTTCAACTTGTCAAATGAGAGATTTTTGTAAAAAATTTAGCTATTGATTAAAAAAAGTTTAATTTTGTCATTCAACAAAAATTAAACGAGAAATTTTTCTTTTTAAAATTGGCGAAAATCCAAGAATTTCAAGGCCAAAGTGCAAAAATCTTTTATTTTTCAAAACAAAAATCAAATAAAAATTAATTTAATTAAATAAAAGTAACAAAATAAATGACAAATTGCACAAATGAATTGCATTTCTATACGCTGGGGGGTCAAAGTTCATAAAATTAAATAATCGACCAAAAACAAAAATCAACAAGTTTGGCTCTCTCTGGCCATACACAGACACAAGCACACAAGCACTGCACAGACAGTCAGGCCAGCAGTAAAGTCTTGGAAAAACTTTAAGCCGGTGGAAAACCAAGCAGATGAAGAAGAAGAAGAACAAGAAACATTATTCCCATAGCCGAAGGCCTAAAAAGTTATTTTTAAAACAATTTTTATTGGAAAAAAAAAAAAGAAACACAAACAAAAAATGACGTTGGCTTCTAAAAATAAAACTCGTTTAACCAACCGCAGTACAGCAGACTGCAGGCAGAGCAACATTTCACACGACACTGAAGAGCAAAAATGTACACGATAATCATGATGATTATCATTAACAAACGTCATTAACATTATTTAGTATTAAAAAAATATATGAAACATAAGCTTAAAAATTAAAATTAAAAATTAAAAAATTATTTACGTTACTCACCTATACCCAAAGTTGTACCAATTTTCCCCGAAACATTTAAGAATTTCAAATCCTTATGAAGCGCTATTAAATCGTTTCTACTAACGCTACCAAATAATGAGAAAGCGTTTAATGAGGGATTCTGTATTTGTTTTAATGAATTTGCATCTGATGGAGACACTGTAGTAGTCGTCACTATCAACGATGGAGATGAAATTTTAGAAGAAGAAGCTGATGTGGAACCTCTACCACTACCACTACTACTACTACCACTATCACTATCACTACCACCACCATGGACAACAACTGGACCTGCTGTTGCTGTCGATACGGCTGTTAAACTATTTGCTGCAGCTGGTGGTGAATTTTTACCTTTAACCGCAGACGTCGGTGGCGGCTGTGGTGGTGGTGGTCCTCCGCCCGTATTCGCTCGAAATGAATTCAATTTCTCCATTAAAGCCGAACTACTTATATTGGGCATCATCAGGAAACTCGGCATAGCCGTTGATGGTTGTGGGGCCGCCGTCTGACTGGCATCTGTTGCTGCAGTGGTGCACAGTTTACTAATGCTTAGAATGAAAGTGATGAAAATGAAATTCGATGACGTAAAACTGAAACTGATCAGCTGTTGGATTTTACTCTGATAGTTACAGCTGCTGCTAAAGAATTTACTGACTTTCAGTGGTTCGTCGTCGTAACTGTCGTCGCTTGTTTTTGTAGTTGAATTATTGCTGCTGCTGCTGCTTTCGTCGTTATCTAGACTAGGCTGCTCCTGCTCTTGCTGCTGTTGCTGCTGATAATGATAGGGACGCGTATTACATTGATTTAAAACCAGAGTTGCCATATTCTTTTTTGCAATTTCACTTGATTTTCTTTTGTTTTAATTTAACTTTTTAAAAATTTTCTTTTTAATTTTTTTTTTAATTTTTTTTTTTAATTTTTTTTTTAATTTTTTTTAATAAAAATTAATTTCTTTTTTGCTTTTACTTCACTCTTCACTTTCTTTTTGCTCAAAGATTTTTTGCACTTTTTTTTTTTTTGAATTTTTTCTTGATTTTTTTTAAATATTTTTTTTTTTTTTTTAATTTAAAATTCTTACACTAAAACTGTTTTGCTGATGAGATTTTCAAAGAACTGCAAAGAAAAGAAAATGAAAATAAAAATTAATTTTGTATTTCGCTTAAAAGTTTTATAAAAAAAAAATGAAAGTTGCTTTGAAATCTTACACAGAAAGAAAAACGGCGTGCTAAAATCAACTTTTCTATTCTCAATTTAAGCCAAAAAACGTGCTTGAAAAATTAAGCCCGTTTTGGCTATTGTTTGCTTAAAACAAGCAAAAAACGGGATTGATGTGAAAAACTAAACCTTATATTACTAAAATCAACACTAAAAAGCTCAAATCTATCTAAAAAAGTGTAATTTTGACTTATTTGTTATTTGAGTTATGGAATTGTGGGTTTTAAGTTCAAAAGTAAAAATTTTAATAATTCTCATTTAGTTCATGTGTTTTATACAATATATATCCAACAAAATGTATTTTTCGCAAGTTGCATTTCTTTGGTTGATGACTTGCATTTTTGTTGGGTAGATGACTTGCATTTTTTTCAAATCAATCGATTTTAGGATTAAATCAAGTACGAGTTCGAGCTTAAATCAAGTTCAAAATTCTTGAAACAAGCTCGTTTTTGGATAAATTTAGATTTAAATCAAGGATAATTTAGGGCTTAAATCAAGTTCATTGTGCTCGAATAAAGTACGATTTGCCTCAATTCGATCCCATTTATAAGTTAATCTAGCCTAAATCAACTTTATAATTCTTGAAACAAGTGCGCTTAAGGATTACTTCAACTTCTGATTCTCTTGAATCAAGTACGAATTCGATCTTAAATCAAGAAAAAATATGCTTAAACCAAATACATGATGAGATCACTTTGATCCCAAAAAGGCTTAAATCGCGCTAAAATCAACACTTTTGTACTTGGCTGATTCGGGCTTGATTCAACTCTTTTGTACTTGATTCAAGCCAAACCGTACTTACCGTACTATTGTGACCGATATGGATTGATTTAAGCCCGGATGGCTTGATTCTTTTTTTCAGTGTACGTGTTTTGTAAGTATTTTCTTTAGTTTTACTTTTGTAACCCACATAATGGAGAACCCTTTATAACCCTAAGCTTACTTATATCATTATTTTGTTTTTCTTGATTTGTTTTCAAACTTTGTACGTGATAAAAAAAATTTGTAAAGATCACATTGAAAGAATTGGTAGTTCATGCTAAAAAGCATTGTTTAGCACCTTTTTTATTAAAAAAAAAAAACATTTTTTAAAATTTATTAATTTCTGAGGAAGAGGAGGATGTAGAGGCGGACGATAGTTCTCTTAGAGAAAGATTTTGTATAAAGAAAATTGAGATAACACGTTGTCTACACAAACAAATAAAAAAAAATTTATCTTTTTGTTGGCATTCATACTCGTCTCGTCGTAGTACCAGTATCAGCTGACAAATGGATCATGTAATCAGATTGTATGAGCGTATAAAAGCAGCATAAATAATACATAAATACATTAGCATATACACACATACATACATACAGTAGTTTATCTTATATACAGACAGCAGTTGTTCCTGTACTTGGGGAAATACCTTCAGTTATCCTGCCACTGAACGAAAAAATAAAAAAAAAAACTCAGAAGCAGAAAGTCTATAAACACCAGATTCGAATCCCACCTCTCTATACATATGTACATACCATAGGATCAACAATGAATTGTTTTTTCGCTACTCATAAGCACTCATGAAATTTTGAATATAAGTGAGTCAACAATATTGAAAATTAACTATGTATACTCGGATTCATTCATACTCACTACAACGTTGATAGTATAAGCACAGGTTGCAATGAGTATGCGTTCAACGTTGACATCAAACTAATACCATTCGCAATATGTTTGATTCGAGTGACTCGAATCACTCATCTAAATTTACAGTCTTAGTTCTTGTTGCATTTACAAAAAAAAAAAAAAAGGAATTGACACATAAGCAAAAAAGACAGAGCAGCAAGCAGAGCAAACACGCAATCTTTTAGTGGGTATTTTAGTGTTTATAGGCGAATTATATTTATTTTGTGCTTCGTGTATATGTTGAAGTCGCCGTAGTCTAGTAGGTAGTGTGTTGGCTTATTAGACTGAAGGCCCGAGTTCGAATCCCAGGTCAGACATCAAAACGAAATATAAAAAAAAAGAAAATATTTCTACGGCGACTTCCTCTCTCAGTAGATTTCTGGCAAAAACTCTGAGAGTAAATAAAATTGCCATGAAAAGCTTCTCAAAAAACTGTCGTTCGGAGTCGACTTTAAACTGTAGGTCCCGCCACTCATGTATAAAATTAACGCACACAACATGAGTGGTGTGAGAAGCTAGGCCGTAATCCTGACTGAAGAGTTGTAATGACCAATTACGTACGTATATGTTGAGTTATGAAGAGTCGAAATCAACATCAACATCATACGTGTTGTTAAGTATGAATATGATAAGTACTTCAAACTTTGAATATGAGTAGAGGGGTTCCATGATATTAAAATAAGTATGAATGCGTATAAGTATCAGAAATTATGAGTATGATTCGATTCAACTGATCTTTTTGAATACTCATTGCTAACCTCTGATACATACATGGGGAAATATATTGTATTATGGGAACTACATAGAAGAGTAAATGAATTGTAGCACGGGATAATGCGGCAACAGCCCGGCATGCTCGCTAGCATGGTATCCATAAAAAATATACAGACACATATATGCAAAAATACGTATTCAAAAGGTACTTTTTTCAGAGGGTACTTTTTTTAAAGTATCCTTTTTAAAAGGTACTTTTTTTAGGTTAGGTTAGAGGACGTGTACTTGTCCGTTAAGACAAGTACAATACCCGGAGGTCGAAATTGACCCATTGTACAACGTCCTTGGAGAGGGAAGGAAATAGAGGGAATAGGATGAAAGGAGGGCATAAGGGTAAGGGGAGGATGGGAATCACACAGAAAGAAACAGACACAAGCAAAAAGGGTTGAGAGCGCGACTACACTTATGAAGCCCTAGCACCTCTCAACCAGCTCAAACTGCTAATGAATCTGTGGAGAGCCTTGATGTCGGCTCTCGACACAGAACTCAAGCTCTCAAAGAAGGCTCTGCCAAGGGTCCTCAACCTCAACCTACCAAGGGCTGGGCAGTTACAGAGGAGGTGTTCGATAGTCTCTAACTCCTCCTCATCGCAACATACCCTGCAATAGTCCGGCTGGGATATGTTCCAGATCCCCGTCAGCGACCTAATCTCGCAGTGCCCTGTGATAAAACCGACAACCAACCTTACGCTGGCCTTAACCAAGCCCAGCAGCCAATCTGTTCTCTTACTGTCCACAGCAGGCCATAGACGTTTAGAGATAGAACGACCTGATCCGTTCCTCCAACGCCTCTGCTCTTCCTCCCTGACCCATCCATCGATGAGGCCATAGAGGTGGCAGACTGGGGTTCAGGACCAACTATTAAATCGCCCCCCGAAAGGGAACCTAACCTAGCGAGGGCATCCGTCGTCTCATTGCCCAGTATTCCGCTATGACCCGGAACCCAGCATAGACGGATACGGTCCGGTCCAAAAGACCTCAACGACTCTTTGCACTCGCGAACCAGTCGTGATTTGCACCAGACCGACGCAATGGCCTTAAGGGCAGCCTGACTGTCAACGAAGATCATGTAAGATTCCGAATCCGAAGATGGGCCACCAGCTATGGCCTCAATAGCCTTCAGTATTGCGAAAATCTCCGCCTGAAAAACGCTGCAGTCATCATTCAACCTTACTTTTTTTTTAAAAAAGGTATTCTTTTTAAAAGCCACTGTTTTTAAAAAGTTATTCTTTTTAAAATGTACTTTTTTTCAAAAGCTACTTTTTTAAAAGATTTTCTTTTTAAAAGGTACTTTTCTTTGGAAGGTACTTTTTACAAAAATCCTTTTTACAAAAGATACTTTTTATAGAAGGTACTTTTCAAATCTGTTAATTACATATGTATGTATGTAAGACGATAGAAAAAAAACAGAAGCCGCTTAAATATAAAACCTAATTAAATGAATAAATTATGCAGAACGTTGTTGTTGTTTTTGGCGATTAGTTTTTTAACAAATTTACGCAAAATTTAATTTATTTCGCATTAATTTTTCTATTTCTTATTTTATTTTATTTTTGTTTTTGTTTTTTTTTTTCGTTTCTTCGTTTTTATATTCATTTTCGCAAAATGTTGCCAATTTTTTACTTTCTTAAACGATATGCGATAATAATGTCAACAACAACAACAACAATAATAAGAACATAAAAAAAAAATTCAAAATAAAACAAAAAAAAATTTAAAATAAATTGAAAAAGAAACCAAAAAGCGAAAAACCAAAATAAAATTTTAATTCCAAATAAATGAAGAAAAAAAAAAAGAATTTGAAAATAAAAACTCAAGAAATCTCTGAATGATAGAAGAAAACATAAAGTCTGCGAGAAAAATTAAAATAAAATAAAAAATATTTAAGAAAACAGAAACAAAAACAACAAAGATACCAACAACAATGTTTTCTTTTGTTTTATTATAGCGGTCAGTAACGGCGACTAAACATTGACGTACTATTAGAAGAGAAGGCAGTGTTTTAAACGAATGAATTCATAAGCTACCACTGGTTATGGAAAAAAAAAAATCAACCACAAGATTTAGAGAGAGAGAGAGAGAAACTCTAGCAAGCACTAGCATTTCACAGATGGCTTTGCTTCCAGAGAACGGCAGATGGCAATCATATTATTCTGGAACCTACCAACCACAGTTCTTAACTTTAAAAATTTTAAATGAAACTGAAACAAAGCAGGGGGAAAGACACAGAACGGATACCGAAAGCCAAACGCTCAAATCAACCAAAAAAATTTAAAAACTAATGATTTGGTGGCATTAGTTCATTAAGATAAGAACTAAGCTAATCATTAGGGGATACAAACCACTTAAGCAGAAATATTAAAACGTTTTCCACTATCAAGTTTCATTTGAAATAAAAAAAAAAAAAACTTGAAAGCCACATGAATTAAAGACGTTAGACGTTCGAAATGTTGCTTGGAATGCCGTAAAAACTGGAAACTTGTTCATCATAGTATAACAGCGGAAAAAATGGGGAACAGTTACGACAACCCGCTGGCTAGCAAATCGTATGTTAAGCTCTACTAACCATTCAAATTAGTGCCAAAACCGAATATCTAATACGCCAAAGTAACGGTCTGCATTTAATGGAGATAGAAAAGTTTCTTCCCTTACGAAAGTTTAATAAGGCCAGAAAACCATAAGGAACCTTTACTGCAAACATGTAAAGGGTGATTTTTTAGCTATTATCTTTTTGGCAACACTGGTTTAAATAGCTCACGCACGTTTCGCGTTTTGTTTCACTGTCAAACATCTTCAGTTTGGTCTATAATTTAACCATGAATCATCTTACAAACGAACAACGCTTGCAAATCATTGAATTTGGCATCATTGGACCGTACTTCTTCAAAAATGCTGCGAATCGTAACGTAACTGTGAATGGTGCGCGCTACCGTGAGATGCTATCCAACTTTTTTTGCCCAAAATGCAAGAGCTTGACTTGCATGACATGTGGTTTCAACAAGACGGTGCCACATGCCACACAGCACGCGTAACAATGGACTTATTGAGAGGCGAGTTCGGTGAACATTTTATTTCACGTTCGGGACCGGTCAATTGACCGCCTAGATCGTGCGATTTAACGCCTTTAGACTATTTTTTGTGGGGCTATGTTAAAGCTCATGTCTATACAGACAAGCCCGCTTCAATTGACGCATTGGCAGATAACATTGAAGCATTTATTCGTGAGATACCGGCCGAAATGTTGGAAAGAGTATGCCAAAATTGGACTAAGCGGATGGATCATTTGAGGCGCAGTCGCGGTCAACATTTGCATGAAATAATCTTCAAACATTAAATTATATCGACCGTACTATCGATTCAAATAAAGATTTCATGCATTTCTCTGAATTTTATGTGTTTTTTTTTTGAAAAATTTTCCTATAGCTCTTAAAAAATCACTCCTTAGGACGTAAGCGACGTGTACAAGACCGATTAAGCAAATAAATTAACGCCAAATCTGTGGCGTTAATGAATCAGAAAGCAAACTTTTGCAATGAAGTACTAAATTTAGGCAAGACAACAATAGGGATCCTGTAAGGAAGTCAGATAGTTGCCAGACATTTGCCGGAGTCACCTGCGAGCAATGTTCGAATACCTATCGATTAAACCTAAAGCCGTGACTGAAAAGCTATTTCTTAAATGACTTCTAATGAAATGTACTCACTTCACAGGGCATTGCCTTGCCTTGCGCATTCTTGGCCTTAAAAAATTACCAGTTAATCGTTGCCAAAAAAAAATTCTATTGATAATTACAAAAACAAATCTTAAAATTCATTTAATCACTTTATTCCTTTCAGTGTCTGTTAGAAACGAGGAAGAATTTAAAAGAAAAAACAAAATCAACAACAACTGCTGTGTTAGCATAAATAAAATAATTACAAAGTAAAAACTAACAAATACTTGTATATGTTACATGTGTACATTCATTTGTACATATGTACCTCCTATACGATATGATAAATGAGAAAAAAAACAAAAACAACAATGACAACAACAAAATGTAAAAAAATGTTGCCAAAATATTGAATATTTGAGAAGAATAATTGAGAAGAGATGAAAAAAAAACAACACTTGTTTGCATATACGAGTATAAAAAATAAAACCGTATGTATACAGTGGGTCACAGCAAAAGGCAGACGCTGGTACTTTTGACTTTAAGAATGTTTTTATTTTTTAACATGGATTTGTCAGAGAACAAAACGGTTTTTGGTTTTCCGATTTTACAATCGGGATGAGCTTTTATACCGTACAATGGGTCAATTCGACCTCCGGGTACTGTACTTGTCTTAATTGACAAGTACACGTCCTCTAACCTAACCCTTTTATTCCTTCCTGATATGGAAGACTTTTTTTTGCTGTTCAACGACTTAATAATCCAACTCTAAAGTCCTCATAGTGTGGTAGGTGGAGAGTTGGCTTATTAGACGAAGAGCCCGTGGATCAAACCTCACGTTTCAGACTTCTTGAAGAAAACGAAATATAAAAGAAATATTTCTTTTGCCGATTTCCTACCAACAGCCTATAGTATAGAATACTATAGAATAGTATAGAATACTATAGAATAGTATAGAATACTATAGAATAGCATAGAATAGTATAGAATAGCATAGAATAGTATAGAATACTATAGAATAGTATAGAATAGTATAGAATAGCATAGAATAGTATAGTATACTATAGAATAGTATAGAATACTATAGAATGCTATAGAATAGTATAGAATAGTATGGAATAGTATAGAATAGTATAGACTACTACAGAATAGTATAGAATAGCATAGAATAGTATGGAATAGTATAGACTACTATAGAATACTATAGAATAGCATAGAATAGTATGGAATAGTATAGAATACTATAGAATAGTATAGAATAGTATAAAATAGCATAGAATAGTATAGAATAGCATAGAATAGTATAGAATAGCATAGAATAGTATAGAATGCTATAGAATACTATAGAATAGTATAGAATAGTATAGAATAGTATGGAATAGTATAGAATAGTATAGAATAGTATATTATACTATAGAATAGTATAGAATACTATAGAAGAGTATAGAATACTATAGAATAGCATAGAATAGTATAGAATAGCATAGAATAGTATAGAATAGCATAGAATAGTATAGAATACTATAGAATAGTATAGAATAGTATAGAATAGCATAGAATAGTATAGTATACTATAGAATAGTATAGAATACTATAGAATGCTATAGAATAGTATAGAATACTATAGAATAGTATGGAATAGTATAGAATAGTATAGACTACTACAGAATAGTATAGAATAGCATAGAATAGTATGGAATAGTATAGACTACTATAGAATACTATAGAATAGCATAGAATAGTATGGAATAGTATAGAATACTATAGAATAGTATAGAATAGTATAGAATAGCATAGAATAGTATAGTATACTATAGAATAGTATAGAATACTATAGAATGCTATAGAATAGTATAGAATACTATAGAATAGTATGGAATAGTATAGAATAGTATAGACTACTACAGAATAGTATAGAATAGCATAGAATAGTATGGAATA
This sequence comes from Sarcophaga caerulescens, assembly GCA_927399465.1. Classification (NCBI taxonomy): domain Eukaryota; kingdom Metazoa; phylum Arthropoda; class Insecta; order Diptera; family Sarcophagidae; genus Sarcophaga; species Sarcophaga caerulescens. The sequence continues at coordinate 104,907,088 of OV656872.1, read as the reverse complement.
GTATAGACTACTATAGAATACTATAGAATAGCATAGAATAGTATGGAATAGTATAGAATACTATAGAATAGTATAGAATAGTATAAAATAGCATAGAATAGTATAGAATAGCATAGAATAGTATAGAATAGCATAGAATAGTATAGAATGCTATAGAATACTATAGAATAGTATAGAATAGTATAGAATAGTATGGAATAGTATAGAATAGTATAGAATAGTATATTATACTATAGAATAGTATAGAATACTATAGAAGAGTATAGAACACTATAGAATAGTATAGAATAGTAACTATAGAATAGTATAGAATACTATAGAATAGTATAGAATACTATAGAATAGCATAGAATAGTATAGAATAGCATAGAATAGTATAGAATACTATAGAATAGTATAGAATAGTATAGAATGCTATAGAATAGTATAGAATACTATAGAATAGTATGGAATAGTATAGAATAGTATAGACTACTACAGAATAGTATAGAATAGCATAGAATAGTATGGAACAGTATAGACTACTATAGAATACTATAGAATAGCATAGAATAGTATGGAATAGTATAGAATACTATAGAATAGTATAGAATAGTATAAAATAGCATAGAATAGTATAGAATAGCATAGAATAGTATAGAATAGCATAGAATAGTATAGAATGCTATAGAATACTATAGAATAGTATAGAATAGTATAGAATAGTATGGAATAGTATAGAATAGTATAGAATAGTATATTATACTATAGAATAGTATAGAATACTATAGAAGAGTATAGAACACTATAGAATAGTATAGAATAGTAACTATAGAATAGTATAGAATACTATAGAATAGTATAGAATACTATAGAATAGTATAGAATACTACAGAATACTATAGAATAGTATAGAATACTATAGAATTGTATAGAATACTATAGAATAGTATAGAATAGCATAGAATAGTATAGAATAGTATAGAATACTATAGAATAGTATAGAATAGTATAGAATACTATAGAATGCTATAGAATAGTATAGAATACTATAGAATAGTATGGAATAGTATAGACTACTATAGAATAGTATAGAATAGCATAGAATAGTATGGAATAGTATAGACTACTATAGAATACTATAGAATAGCATAGAATAGTATGGAATAGTATAGAATACTATAGAATAGTATAGAATAGTATAAAATAGCATAGAATACTATAGAATAGTATAGAATAGTATAGAATAGCATAGAATAGTATAGAATAGCATAGAATAGTATAGAATAGTATGGAATAGTATAGAATAGTATAGTATACTATAGAATAGTATAGAATACTATAGAAGAGTATAGAACACTATAGAATAGTATAGAATAGTAACTATAGAATAGTATAGAATACTATAGAATAGTATAGAATACTATAGAATACTATAGAATAGTATAGAATACTACAGAATACTATAGAATAGTATAGAATACTATAGAATAGTATAGAATACTATAGAATAGTATAGAATAGCATAGAATAGTATAGAATACTATAGAATAGTATAGAATACTATAGAATGCTATAGAATAGTATAGAATACTATAGAATAGTATGGAATATTATAGAATAGTATAGAATACTATAGAATAGTATAGAATACTATAGAATAGTATAGAATAGTATGGAATAGTATAGAATAGTATAGACTACTATAGAATAGTATAGGATAGCATAGAATAGTATGGAATAGTATAGACTACTATAGAATACTATAGAATAGTATAAAATAGCATAGAATAGCATAAAATAGCATAGAATAGTATAGAATAGCATAGAATAGTATAGAATGCTATAGAATACTATAGAATAGTATAGAATACTATAGAATAGTATAGAATAGTATGGAATAGTATAGAATACTATAGAATAGTATAGAATACTATGGTATACTATAGATAAATAAAAATTGCTTTGAACAATTTCTCAAGTCTGTCGCTCAAAGTTGACTTTAAACTATAGGCCCTTTGCCACTCATGGATAAAATTAAGACACACAATGTAGGTGGTGTGAGAAGTGAGGTTGTAATCCTAACTAAAGACTTGTAATGGCCAATTAAGTGAGTAAGAGTTTTTTAAACTCTTGATAGACGTGATTGCAATATCAAGTTTTATAACCAAACGCATTGCTAAGCTTTTAATTTGATTTCCCTAACATGGAGGTAGTGCAGAACCAAGACCAAGAATTTAAAAATATTTGTATACTTGAAATTATTTAAATTACAACAACAGGGTGAAAATATAATTTTGCATAAATTTTCCTTATCAAATGGTAATAACACACACTCTTCTAAAAACTGGCGTTCACAACACGATAAGTATAGCACTTTAATTTTACAGCACTGTTTATGAGAGAGAGTATATGATGAGAGTATGTATTGGCGAGCATAAAAGAAAACCACAAACAATTAAAATTAATACAAACAATAACAAACATTAGCAGGTTTTACCATAATCATGAAGAAAAAAAAACAACACAAACTATTTTACAGGGCTTGTTATTAATAACAAAAAAAGCACACAATATAGGAATATGTACATATGGATGTGTGCATGTATGTGTGGTATAAGAAAAAGAGCGGGAGTTAAGGAAGTAAGTATTATTACTCTGAGAGTAATTGAAGTTGTTTTTCTTTTTTCAATATGTTTATTAATAAGCTATTGATGACGTACATACATATGTATGATTAGAGTAGAGTATTAAAATGTTGGAGAATGATAAAAAGAAACCGGCACATTGATTTCAGTATGCAATAACAATAACAAGATGTTTGACTTAATTTTATGTGTTGTATGCAGCGTTGCCACGACCAAAAAAATTTTATAACCAAAATTAAAATAAAAAATAACCAAATAAGGAAAAAAATAACCAAAAATTTTTTTTTTTTAACAAATTTAAGGTTTAATACAAAAATTTTATTTTTTTCTGTATAGTTAACCTCTCATGCCCGAATTAAAACGGGAGTGGCTAAATTTTTTTTCGAGTAGACATATAAGATAGAGTTGACCTCAATATCAACTGACAAAAATTTCAATGTCCTAGGTGTCCTGGTTCAAGAGCTACAGGATGTTTTGTATAGTGTTATAAATTTAAATACAAGTTGATTTTTTTTTTCAAATGTCGTTTATTTCAATTTATGTATGCAAGGATACAAAACAATTTTTTTGAGGATTGGAGCACAAGTGCACATTGCATCTGCTGCATTTACAGGCTTTCCAAAGTCTACATCTGCCCCTTGTTCCCCATTCCGCCTAATGATTATAACCATCAAATCGTAGGGATTTTGCAGGCTGTGCAACATGTGCTCTTTTATAGGGAATTGATTCAGAACCCGTAGAAGGAGCTGGTGATGACGGGGTCGATGAAGAAGGTGATGAAGTTCCTGAATTCATTGTCAAAAGGAGTGAGATGGACAACCTCTCCTTTTTGCGACAACTATAGTTTGACTTGTACAATTCAAGCATCATGTCCGCAAGATCAATACCTCCCATGTGCTTGTTGTAGCATTCTATTATACCTGTACGAGGTATAGGTATGAACTTCTTGTCTTTGCGGTACCATCTGTTGCATTCACTTGCATTCTTACTTGCATAGTTTGAAACTAGTTGTACCCTCTTATTACATCTTCTTCTTCTTCATTTTCCTCGTCAGCCGAATCATCCCAATCAAAGTTTTCAATTTCACCCTGTGTCAGACCGTTTGGGAGCATCTTAGAATGTGAATACAAAAATAAGTTTTTATTTTTCGAAACTTACCATAATACGCAAAATTACATTTATAAAATTATTACAGACAAACTAAATAATATTTTCAAGCCGGGTTTTTTTTTAACACGTTGACTGCCGTGGCAATTTTCAAAAAACTATACAAAAATGACAACTTGATTTTTTCACATTAGTGAGTACGAGATAACTCGTAGTTTGGCTCCCTAGAAGGGAACGCAATCTACGAGTTATCTCGTAGTCGGCAGTCAACGTGTTAAATTACTCATCTACCTTTCATTATTTAGTTGTCGAACTTGGTTTTAGGATGACTTAATTATATTAAAGTGTTTTAACACTTTTTAAAATAAGGTTTATTTTGCAAAATGAATTTGTCAATTTCGCTCTCGGGAGAATAGCTACTAACTGAACACTTGCACAGTTGACTACCAACCAATTAGCTGTAAGCTTAAACAACACATGAGGCTATATTTTTGCGAAAGAATCAGAATAAAATATTTAAAATAGCTGTACTTAGAGGCTCATAAACACAATGTTGCATATACGCAACATCGGGAATGAGAGGGTTAAGCTACAAATAATAAATTAAGGTTTTTATTTATTTGTATTAAAATTTGTTTAATATTTCAATTGAACGTAATAAAAACGCTTAAAGAATTAAAGCACTTTGCTAACGATTGCAAAGCTTATAATGCAAATTTTCAAATAAAATTAAAGAAGTAATTGCTTTATTAATCATAATAAAAAAATAACCAAAATGAAGAAAAAATACACATTTACACATTACAAAAAAAAATAACCAAATTTGGTTAAAAATAACCAAAACGGCAACGCTGGTTGTATGCTATTGTATTGTTTTTGTTGCCCTAAACCAATAATGAGTAATGATTTGTCATGGAAAACGGTGAATTTTGCATTAAACAACGTCATTGTGACGCCATTAAAGCAAGTAATGCTTGTTAAACGTATTTATAACGGGAACTGAAATATTCTTTCATTTTTCTGTTGTCTTTTGCTAACGACATCGAAATTAAAATGTAATTCAAGGTGAATTGCTGCAGAAAACACGTGCTTTTTTTAATTAAAAATTAAAATTTGTTTGCAAAAAAATATAAAACAAAAAACCTTTAAAAAATTTCCTTACATTTGAGACTATTTTGTTGCTTTTTTGTATTTTTTTTTTTTTTTTTTTCTTTTCTTTAACTTAAAAAGATCACCGCATTGAAAACGTAACACGAAAAGCCACTTTATTTTCAGGTTAAATACTTTTTTTGTTTTTCTTTCTGCTTTAAGTGGCTAAAAACATTTGAAATTTAATTTAAAAAAAAAAGATTCTTGTTATTGTTGTAAATTGCTTTCTTTCTTTTTTCTATACGTTAAAAATAAAACACACACACACACTAATTTTTTTTTTTTTTTTAATAATTTAACGTGTTTAGGCGACAAGCGCACGGCGTTTCTTTTTGTTATAAAACACGAGACGCACAACAATCGACTGAATGATTGACTAAATGCCTTCGTTTTATTATCTAAGCAGTAAAACAAACAGAAAAAAAAACAACAACAACAAAATATCTAAAAAGACTCTTCTTTTCTTCTTCTTAGCAGCCGCAAAACTCAACTCTTTTTTCAACTTTAATTTCTTATTACACGTTATTGTTGCTCTATTACGAGCTCTTAAAAGTTAAAAACAAAAAAATAAACAACGAAACACAATTGTGTTGTTGCAAAAAGTTAAAAAGTTACTGAGACGATTTTACCTGCGTTTTCTTCTTCTTCACATTTCTGTAAAGAGCTGGTTTCTCATTCTCGAAATAAATGAAGGAGAACAAGTTTAAAGAGTCAATACGAACAACTATAATACGAGCAAAGCAACGAAAGCGACACACGTCATGCCGAGTATCATTTGTAACGATCGGCCCACCAATCACAATAACAATACACAACTAGTGTTGGGTGTTGTGTGTGCGTGTGTGTGTCTATGCGTAAGTGTTTAGTTTTTGCAAATGTTCGCTCTTTCTCTCTGTCTTTAAGAAGATATACGATATTTTCATATATTTTTTATGCTATTGCTTTATGTTGTAAAGGCAAAAGCCCCCGTAAGGAGTTGCCATATCAAGGGGAAAGGAAAAAAAAGTAATTTACGGACTAAAACATGAAAATTTATGAATAAAAATCTGTTTGTTTTCATAAAAGTTGGTATGGGAAAGACTAAATAAAGTTAATTATGGTATTTTAAATTCATTCCGCTAGGAAGCTTGCTATTTCTCATATATTATAGATAAAGCCACCTGTGGAGAAATAATAGCATTTAGTCAGTAAAGTTTTCCTCTCTCTGGACAACAGCAGATAGGCCTGCAATCATCCTAAGACTTGCTAATGTTAAACAATCTCTTGCTTGGCTGCACTTTAGTTAGATTTATCTACTGTGCTCTGAGGTTAAGTACGAGCTAACACTAAGCACTTCTTTTTTGTGAAAATGTGGGTCAATGTCGTTGCAGCAGAGAGGAAGACTCAGGATACATGACTGGATTTAATGATCTTAGAAAGTTGGCTTCTTTTAGAATTTCTAATGTGCAGTGGCATTAGTTGGCTGCTGACATGGCATTATACTTCTTCTCCTTCTCTCTCTTTTTTGTGTTCTTTTTTTCTTCTGACACTTATCTCCATTTACTTTTCTTTTCAACAATTTTTTCTTTCATTTCTTGTACAGTTGTTCCTTTTTTGAATATTTCTTATTTTAGTTGAATTACCTTCGCAACATAACCTAACCTATGTATTCATATAAGGGGTGATTTTTAAGGGCTATAGGAAAATTTAAAAAAAAAAAAACAAAAAAAAATTCAGAAAAATGCATGAAATCTTTATTTGAATCGATAGTACGGTCCATATAATTTAATGTTTGAAGATTATTTCATGCAAATGTTGACCGCGACTGCGCCTCAAATGGTCCATCCGCTTAGTCCAATTTTGGCAAGAGTACTTTCCAACATTTCGGCCGGTATCTCACGAATAAATGCTTCAATGTTGTCTTCCAATGCGTCAATTGAAGCGGGCTTGTCTGTATAGACATGAGCTTTAACATAGCCCACAAAAAATAGTCTAAAGGCGTTAAATCGCACGATCTAGGCGGCCAATTGACCGGTCCCGAACGTGAAATAAAATGTTCACCGAACTTGCCTCTCAATAAGTCCATTGTTACGCGTGCTGTGTGGCATGTGGCACCGTCTTGTTGAAACCACATGTCATGCAAGTCAAGCTCTTGCATTTTGGGCAAAAGAAAAGTTGGATATCATCTCACGGTAGCGCTCACCATTCACAGTTACGTTACGATTCGCAGCATCTTTGAAGAAGTATGGTCCAATGATGCCAAATTCAATGATTTGCAAGCGTTGATCGTTTGTAAGACGATTCATGGTTTAATTATAGACCAAACTGAAGATGTTTGACAGTGAGACAAAACACGAAACGTGCGTGAGCTGTTTAAACCAGTGTTGCCAAAAAAATAATAGCTAAAAAATCACCCTTTATAAATACGATTAGACTGCAAGTTTAAGGTCTTGATATTGAATTCGTTTTATAATTTATAAAAAAAAAAGTTAAATCTCCTGATTTTTTAAAATTCTCTTGAAAATGATTTTTCAGATTTTTAAGTCAGCTTGCCTATTCTTCCATTTACATTTCTTATAATCAAACGATATGGCAGCACTTATAAATTGTAAAAAAACACTGCATTCCTGAAGACACAAAGATCCACATTATATTTGCCGGTCTCTTATATTTAAATCACTACTTCTTTCTCTTTCAACGTCACTCTGATTCTCTTAATTAAATTCCCTACCGGTTGAAATTATCAAAGAAGTATACCCAATTATAATGTGCCAAATAATTGATTCTCTTTATTACATGACCGTGAAGCGAGCCAATGCAAGCACTGATCTCAACTCTTGCAAAATAATGGGGAATAAAAGATTACTTTACTGCCCAACTTCTTGTATTACTGAAGCATTTCTTATATTCACCTCAAAAAATGTTCGATCATAATGTTCGATAACGTTCGGTTTACATGTTTGCATTAAACATGTTTGATATGAGTAACAACAACAACAATTGTAATGAACAATCACTGGCTGACTGGCACTAAGTGCATAATGTTTGCCAAAAAAAAAAACACAACACACAGTAACAATGTTTGTAACCCGTTGTTGCATACAAACAACATTCATTCGAAGCCGAGATTAACAAGGTCAGCCAGTAAGTAAATGAATGACCGAATCAACTGCCAAGTAATAATTGAATGAGAGAGTGAGAGAGAAGGAGTAGTTTTCGTTTCTTGTTATAACCGTAGATGGAAAATTTTTGTTACTGTTTGTTGATTGTTTTTAATACAATATTAGGGTTAATTATAGAGTATTTATTTCAGTACAAGTGGATGTATGTGTGTGTGTGTGTGCGTTTGTGTACTATCTCATGTAATTATTGTGTAGTACTGTAATGGATATTTAAAACTGGTTACACATACTCTCAATTTAATTACTAAGATCAATAGGGTGCATCAGAGATGGCAAATAGAAATTATTTGCATTATTCGGTACTTTTTTCGTTCGAGAACACTATTGCTGAATAAGGTACTCTTTGTTTACCGCTGGAAACAGTGGTACCGCGTATATATAATTATATAGACAGGGCCGATCCTAGTAATTAGTTTGGGTTCGGGTTCACGTATTTGTTTCGGTTCGGATCGAGTTCCGGTTCAGCAGAAAAAAACGTTCCGGACTCCGGTTCACGGTTCGGAAAAACAAGTCGGTTCGTTCCGGTTCGGTTCAAACCCGTCAAAATTCGTCAAAAATTAGAAAAAAAAAAAAATCAGCAATTCTTTTTAATTTTTTTTCCAAAACGTCAGCCAATTCTCTTTATCAGAAATCATCCGGAACGCGTTCCTGTCCAAAAAGGAAGTACCGGAACGACTGGCTGGAACTGACATTAATTAAAAGCATTTAAAAAAAAATGCATTCAAGATGTGTGACTCTATCTTACATACATAATTGGTCATTACAACCCTTCAGTCAGGATTACGACCTAGCTTCTCACACTACTCATGTTGTGTGTGTTAATTTTATACATAAGTGGCGGGACCTACATTTTAAAGTCGACTCCGAACGACAGTTTTTTTGAGAAGCCTTTCATGGCAATTTTATTTTTACTCTCAGAGTTTTTGCCAGAAATCTGCTGAGAGGAAGTCACCGAAGAAATATTTTCATATTTTCGTTTTGATGTCTGACCTGGGATTCGAACTCGGGCCTTCAGTCTAATAAGCCAACACACTACCTACTAGACTACGGCGACTTAATGACTCTATCTTATTATTTCATTTTCTCAATATTTTTTGGCTTCTTACATCCATGGCTAAATGAATTGCCTCTTCTTGGATGACGGAACAAAATTCCTAGAGATTTTCTATAACGATCGTGTACAGCACAGATGAACGCTTATCTACCCCTAATCTTTGAGTTCGCTGTGGTTTTGGAGATGCTGAACTATTTCAGGCAATCCAATGGGAGAATAAATGGTCTGCACTTGGTAATTTAAACAAAACGCTTTACAAATACAATAAAACCAGGTTTTTAGTGTAATAATACAAAAAAAAAAAAAAAAAAAAAAAAAAAAAAAAAAAAAAAAAAAAAAAAAAAAAAAAAAAAAAAAACGTTTCTCCCCAGTTTAGATGTTTTTAGCGGATGTTATGATAAGAATTAAAAATAAAATTGAAACGACACCGACAGTTCAACATAATTTTCATATGAAAACTTAAAAAAAAAAAACATTTTTACTTTCTTTGGTTAATATTTTACAGTAGAGACACGCAACCGTTCTTTGTATGGCCAGAAATGAAACCGACACCGACACTGTAGTATAAATTAAAGGCAACTCTTACAGAATTTTTAAAATGTGTTTTATTTTACAGGCATTGTTAAAAAAGCAAAGAAACTTTACAAATGTTGTTAATGAAAGACCAGAAATTAAAAAAAAAAATGAAACCAACACCGATGTCGACACTTTAGCACAATTTTAGTAATAAAAATGACTTTGTTTTACTCTCTTTGGTTTAATATTTTGCAGAAGATACACACAACGCTTCTTCGTTTGACAAGCAATTAAAGAAATGCAACCGACACTATAATACAGTAGAGGCACGCAACCGTTCTTTGTATGGCCAGAAATGAAACCGACACCGACATTTTAGCATCACTTATGGTGTTTTCTTTTCTACAAAGAAAATGTCACCCTCTTACAAGGTACATTAAAAAAATTGCTGAGCAACCCTGTTGTAATGTAATTTTTTATTTGAGAAGAACATAACACAAATATTAAAAAAGGGTATGCCCTGTGTTTACCACTTATTAAGAAAATGAATGAGGAAATGCCAATTTGTTCAAAGGTGTTGCCAGATCGCTAATTTTTCGACTTCATTTTTTGCACGCTTTTTTTTTTATAACAAAAAAAAAATATGTATTTTAACACTGTTCTAATATTGAATGCAATTGTTTATACTGCTGACCATGTAGCTTTAATAATGTAATATTTCCTTAAGATTACTCCACAAAACAATGAAAAAATTAACTTCAAATTGGATAACAATACCAGGCGACTTTTTTTAAATTTCATCTGGTAGCCCTATAAATAAACAAAAGTCATATGCTTTACAGGGCATTATCAGCACTCTCGATTTATACAGGGCATAAAATGCAATGCCCTCCACCATTGGCAAGTGCAAATTATTTAGAATAAAACATACCACCCTTTTAGAGGGCGAAACATTTTTAAGAAACAAACACAAAATTGCATTTTGTGTTAATAAAATGCACATTTTTTGGTAGAAAAGAAAACACCATTAAAGGCAACTTTTATTAAAACTCTTACAGAATTTTCAAATTGTGTTTTATTTTACAGGCGTTGTTAAAAAAACAAAGAAACTTTACAAATGTTGTTAATGAAAGACCAGAAATTCAAAAAAAAAAAAAATGAAACCAACACCGATGTCGACACTTTAGCACAATTTTAGTAATAAAAATGACTTTGTTTTATTCTCTTTGGTTTAATATTTTGCAGAAGCTACACACAATGCTTCTTCGTTTGACAAGCAATTAAAGAAATGCAACCAACACCGACACTATAATAATATTTAATTTTTTTCCAATTAAATTTTAATTTTTTTAATATTCCAGAATTTATTGCAGGTTTGCCTGTTTCTAACCACATCATGAAGGCTGAACAGCAAGTCACTGACTTGTTTTTATAATTTTTTGTATGGGAATTTTCTTTACAGCCCTTTTTTGTGTTTTTTTTTTTAATTTTGGAAAATTAAATTAATTTTAGAAAAGAAAATCAAAAAATTATGAACGATTTTATAAGCAACAGGGCAAATATTTTTTTAAGTTTTTTTTTATTATTTTTAATAAATCTTAGTTTCACTTATGTTTACAACTTCTTTTCTCAGTTTTTTTTTTTTTTTTAATTTTTAAATAATTCTTTGCAAAAAAATTTAAATCTGGAATACAATTTTTTTTTCTTAATTTTTTTTTTTTTTTTTTGTGTTAAAAAAAAAATTGCAACACCAACCCGAAAATCTGCACAAAACGTGTGAAATCTTTGTAAAAAGTTACAAAAAACCGTCAACGATTTACTGGAGAATAAATTCGAAGCGTTAAAAGGCAAAATCGTAGTGTAAACCAAGGCAACAGCTGCGTAGCACGGATCGTATGACTCTGATTAGGGCTGACAGTCAAAAGAAATGACATTCGTTTCACTATAATCCAGCTAATCAAAGACAATTAAAAAAAAAAAAAAGTTATTGTAAGCTAACGCTGCTGCTACTGCTGTTAAAACGTTAGGTTTAGCAGCACCCCCTCGTTATCACAACAAAAGGCAGGCAGGCAGCAGCGTATTATCAATTGCAAATGGAACGCAAAACAAACAATCAAATAAACCGTTATTATAATCGCCATTAAAAAAAAAAAAAAAATTTACGGCCAATATAATTAGCAAAATATGGCTAAAAGATTAGAATGCTTTTCAATCAAAAATTCCAGAAGGAAAAAACCAATCAAAACTGAAACAAAAACTAAAAAGCAGAGACAGCAGCAACAATAAACGACCACCACCGAGCAATTGTAAATTGCAAGCAGCGTACCATAGCTGCCCTAGCTATTGTGTTTAGTTTAACGCTTAACGCCCTGCCAGCGTTTTAGGTGTTGAAGTGCTACTGCTGCCGCCCTGCTCCAGTGTTTGTATGGACAGTCAATAATTTAATTTGGAATTGAACAAGTGTTATCAGCAAATGATGATGGCGATGATGATGATGATGATGACTGGTGATTAGGAAGTCCATAAAATCAAATTCAAGTGGCAATACTTGAAACGATACCAACACTAACACAGCGCACCTTCCCCCCCCCCCCCCCGCCCCTCACTCAGTAGCTAATCACATGGGAATTTTTATTATTTTTATTACGGGGGGCCTCATTGATAAAAATAGAAAACAAACACAATAGAATTATTGTGTGATTATTTTTGGCATTTATTGTGCATATTTTAGGCATAATTTATTAGGCTTATAGGTGCTTAAGTACCTGGACAAAATATAGAAACCGCTCTCCCTCTTCCTCTCTCTCTCTCATTGTGATGCATTTATTCTAAATAGCAATGCGCTGCAGTTGACAGCTAAAAAAAAAATTATTGATTTTCATTATTATCACAAGTTATTATTATCACAGCACATAAATTTATTAAGAGACTGAAATGTAGCAGAGAGAGAGAGAGAGAGCTAAGAGAGAGGGAGAGAGGGTATTAACCAGTGTTGAAAAATTCAGTACTTTAGTACTTTTTTCAGTACTTTTTCATTTCAAAAATACCGCAGTACCCCCGCGATGTTTTCAGTACTTTTTTATTATTACATATTTTATGTCTTTGCTTTCCTATTACAAATGCATTACCAACATGTTCAATGCAATAGTAAATGTAGAATTAAACTTAAGGGCCGGTTAGCCAAACGTCCACGGAACGTATGTACGTTCGTTTTTAGAATACAAAAAGCAATGAGAACGCCTACCGAACCGACAAATGATTTCGCTAAGCATTAACATTGCTCTTCATATGCTACAAACGAAAGTATGTTCCATAACGTTCCGTCGACGTTTGACTACACGGAACTTTTACGTTTTGTTACATTCAGAATCAGCACTTTTCGTTTTATATATGAGGAACACGTATAAGTCGTTAGTTTTTCTGTTCCAAACCGTACGTGCATTAAATATGAAGAAGTAAATAGTCTAGTAGGCAGTGTGCTGGCTTACTAGATGTGAGCCTGCGGTTCATATCCAACGTCAGACATCTCCAAAATAATGAAAAATTAAAAAAATATTCCTTCGGCGACCTCATTCTGTCAAAAACTCTGAGAGTAAATAAAATTGTCATGAAAAGTTTCTCAAAAATCTGCCGTTCGGAGTCGACTTAAAACTTTAGGTCCCGCCACTCATGTATTAAATTAACGCACATGTAATGTATGTATGTATTTTTTTACAAAAGTACCATTTGATGGGAAAAAGTACTCTTTCAGTTATAGTTCAGTACCATTTCAAAATTTCAATTTTTCAACACTGGTATTAACTGATGACAGGTGGCTGGAAATAAAAGAAAACCTTTCGCAATTGATTTATTAAATCAGGCGTCCATTAACTCCCTTCCACGTTAGTTCTACCATGTTCTTGGTAGAACTTGGTAGACTTGGGTCATGGGCAATCGCCCGGTAATTTTTGAAAATAAATATTCTTAGTGACGTTATTGCAATAGATAACACAGCCCTGCAAATTTGGAATTTTTTTTGTGCAAATAAGATGGCTCCAGGTGTTTCCGAAGGCATTTTGTGCGCTGAACACGAATCTGAAACTTTCCATCACGTCAGGTTTTCGAGAAAAAAAAAGGGGGGGGGGGGGAGGTTGAAACCCCTAAAAATAGCGTTTTGTAGAGCTAAACACTGACGTGCTAGAACCATCGCTTTTGTCAGAAATTGACAATTGATCTTTGCTCTTTAAAATGAGCCCAAAGCCAAATTGATTGTATGCATCCTTAAAGTAGGGGGAGGGGGAGGGGGAGGGTTTATGTCAAGGGGTGCAAGAGAAAAAAAAAAAACACATTACGGAGGACCTTAAAAATTAATCAGATTTACTTGAAAATTGTAACACAGGGGTTTTTGGGGTCGCTGATTACAGATCTTCATTCAGATTTAAAAAAATCAAAATCATCGTTCGAAAACGTCACCGTCAATTCGGAGCGTTATGGTCATATGATAACCGACTTTTTTTTTTTTGCCTGCTATTGAAGAATACGACTTGGAGAATATGTGGTTTCAACTCAAGCGAATATGGCTTTATTGCAAGAGACATTTCCTGGCCGCGTAATTTCTCGTCGTGGCGACATCAACTGGCCACCAAGATCATGCGATTTGACATCATTACATACCCTTCAGTTAGGATTATTGACCTAGTTTCTCACGCCACTTATGTTGTGTGTGTTAATTTTATACATAAGTGGCGGGACCTACAGTTTAAAGTCGACTCCGAATGACAGATTTTTTTTTTTTTTTTGGAGAAACTTTTCATGGCAATTTTATTTACTCTCAGAGTTTTTGCCAGAAATCTGCTGAGAGGAAATCGCCGAAGAAATACTTTTTGTATTTTGTTTTGATGTCTGGCCTGGGGCTCGAACCCTGGCTTTACGTCTAATAAGCCAACACACTACCTACTAGACTACGGCGACTTCATCATTTGACATCATTAGACTTTTTTTTGTGGGGCTACGCGAAAGACCGTGTTTATGCAGGTAAACCTTCAACTCTTGAGCACTTAAAAACCAACATTCGTCAAGTTATGGCTGAGATACCGCGCAATATGTGTCAAAAAGTGGTCGAAAATTACCTCAAAAGAATCAATGCTTGCAACACTTCACGTGGAGGTCATTTAAATGATGTAGTGTTTCACATATAATGTCAACGTTCAAACTTTACAATAAAAAAGAAATATCTCATGAAAAATATATTTACGTTTACTTTTGAAACCACGAAATGGATAACCCGTTAGTTTAATGTCTACTCCGAACGACAGATTTTTGAGAATCTTTCATGGCAATCTTTCATGAAAATCTGCTAAGAGAAAGTCGCCGAAGAAATAATTTTCATATTTTAACCTAGGGTTTGAACAGTGGCTTCACGTCTAATAAGCCCACACACTACCTACTAGACTACGGCGACAACTAGACTGCATAATCTGTTGTAGCAGCGAGAGAATATTCAGCCTTATTCTGGTTGTCGTCGTCGACGTCGTCTTGCGTCGACAGTTTAAAATTGGTATTCTGTTTGTCGTTATTGACAGTTATAGATGACTGTCGACACACATTTGGTATTCTGTGAGTCAATACGCCGTCGATATTGTGTTGTGTCGACTCTGATTTTATCGACATCATTTTTGGTAACGATGACGACGGCGACGACGACGACGACAACCAGAATAAGGGTGATTGAAATGCAAGCCACATTTCAGCGGTGATCTAATGATGCAATAGAGCTGGCTAGCCGATTTTAATGAGCAATTTTGCTATTTCCTTTAAGCATTAGAAAAGCAGCAAAATAGACCCTAAGATACCAAGGCTTTCTCATATGCAAACAACAACGCATAATTGATCTCTACATTTATGATAGAGATCTTTGAAAGTTTGCAAATAGCAAATTGGACTACAATTCAAAAAACGCAGGCATTCATAGCGACACTTAGGGCCATTATTACAACTTGCCGTTAACTAAAGGGAGGATTTTAACGGGCAGATAAATTGTTTTTCATTATTATGAGTACCCAATAAGATAGAAGTGATCGTCAAGCTAAAGGGAAGATCATCCTACCTTTAACATTTAAAGGTCACTTTATGTTTGAACTTGCCATATCATATACTATTTTCGATATGGCAACTTTAAATTTAAACAAAATGAGCATAAACAACAAAAAAATGAAGTGCGCTGTTGCCACTGCGTTAAAAAAAAACAACTTGTTTAATTGAGCAGTTTTATCGAATTTGCTCCGGCACTGCCATATTTTAATTTTATTTTATCTTTAGGTTGTAATAATGAAAATAAGTTAAAGGTAACTTTACAGTTCCCTTTAGCTAAAGGTACCTTTAACTAAATCCAAGTTTAACGGCAAGTTGTAATAATGGCCCTTAAACTATTTTCACACACTGGTTTTTAATATTAAAATTGGTAAATGGTAAAATGTTGTAAAAATGTATTTTTTTTTTTTATAAAAAAAAAACAAATTTATTATTATTTATTTTTTTTTATAAAAAAAAAACAAATTTTAAATTAAAAAAAAAACAAATTTTAAATTAAAAAAAAAAACAAATTTTAAATTACAAAAAAAAAAAAACAAATTTTAAATTACAAAAAAAAAAACAAATTTTTTTCCAACATATTTTTATTTTCTAGCCCACTGTACATGAAAATGTTGCGTGTTTTGTTTACATTTGACTATCACTGACATTGACATAAAATAGCGGTATTCTTGTAAAAGAAAGAGAATTTTTTTTTGTTTTAACTTCTTTTTGCAAAAACTAGACAATTTTTTAATTATTTTCTTTTTTTTTAATAAAATTTAAACATACACACACACACACCTTAGTTTTAAATATTTAAATTAATTTTTATTTAAATTACAATGTTTATTTCTGTCTTTAAAATCTTTTTTTTTTAGATTATTTTTTCTCTTCCGCTATGTTTTGTATTAATTTTACAAAAAAGAAAAAAAACTTGTAGTTGACGTTGCAAAAGTTTATTTATAACTGATCTTTGTTTATTTTTTTCGTTGTTTATTTAAAAACGTTTTGTTTAGTCTGCTGGCCATGCATATCTTTTTGCATATCAGATTGGTTTGGTTGTGTGTGAATTTGTATTTGTTTTTGTTTTTATCGTTTCATAAAATCTCTCAATTAACTCTCTTGTCTCTTTAAGGCAATCAAATTGTATCAGAAAAAAGCAAAAACAAAAAACAAAAACAAAACCCAAGCAATTGTCATTAAAATACGAAAAGTAAGTGAGTGCATGGCATCTCTTTTTAATTAAAAAAAAAAAAAAAACAGTAATAATAGCAACAACAACAGCAACGGCAACAATAATTAAAAAACACTTGAAACCACTTTGAATGTGTTTTCTTTTTTGTTTTTGTCCTTTTTTTTTTTTTCTTCCACCATATGCTCTCATTTTTATTTGCCATACAGTTTAAGAGTATTTGAGAGAATGTTTGGCGCCTTTTTATATTTTATTGTTGTTTTGTTTTTGTTTTTTCAAGTGTTTTTTAATTAAAAGAAATTAATCACCACTAATTGTCGTTGTTGTTGTCGTTGTTGTTTATGAGAAAAAATACTCTCAAAAATATTACCACTTCAAGCAGCCATATTTTCAATTCCAATTGATTTGTTATGTTTTGTTTTGAAACTGTAATAAATCTTAGTTCTTAAGAGATATACAACAACAAAGATGAGAGAAAGAGAGCGAGAGTGGGAGCCTGAGAGAATGTGTGTAGGTTTAGTTTTATGATGAGTATTGTTGTTTATAATAGAGTGTGTGATAAATTCATTGGGTTATAAAATATTTAAAACAAACACAATAACAACGACACGCGTCTTGTAGTTTAAATACAGAGATTTCTAATTTTGGAGCGTTTTAGAAACGGGTTTTACATGAAAATAAGAATTTAAATGCTTTAAAACACAATCGAAGTAAATCAGATTAAAATAAAACATGGCTAGAGCAAATGTTTTTTTTATATTCTAATATATAAAATTCTCGTGTTACGGTGTAAGTGGTTAAACTCCTCCGAAATGGATCGACCGATTTTCATGAAATTTTGTGTGCATATCGGGTAGGTCGGTAGGTCGAAGTCGCCGTAGTCTAGTAGGTAGTGTGTTGGCTTATTAGACTGAAGGCCCGAGTTCGAATCCCAGGTCAGACATCAAAACGAAAATATGAAAATATTTCTTCGGCGACTTTCTCTCAGCAGATTTCTGGCAAAAACTGTCGTTCGGAGTCGACTTTAAACTGTAGGTCCCGCCACTTATGTATAAAATTAACGCACACAACATAAGTGGTGTGAGAAGCCAGGTCGTAATCCTGTCTGAAGGGTTGTTATGACCAATTATGTATGTTATGTATGTATGTATCGGGTAGGTCTGAGAATCGGACAACATCTATTTTTCCTAAATGTTAAGAGGGCGTGGCAAATCGTTAAAATTTAATATATAGGTACATATTGATCGTAGACGAATAAAATTTGGTGGGTAAGTTCGTAGAGTCGATATCGACAATCCCACCAAAAATGGGCGTGACAACTCTCCCCCTTCAAGTGCTACCTATAACTCTTAAACTACTGAACCGATTTTAACCATTCTTTTTTTGTTCGAAAGCTTATCAGGTTAGATGGTTTGAAAAAAAAATTCGATATAGCAAAAAGTAGACGTGGCAATATTTAGGGACATAGTGATCGTAGACGAATGCAATTTGGTGGATAAGTTTGTAGAGTCGATATCGACAAACTCACCCAAAATGGGCGTGACAACCCTCCCCCTTTAAAAGATACCTATAAGTCGGCTAATTCGATGGTTTATAACTACATATGTACATACATATATACATAACATGTATGTCTGTTAGTTTTTGTTTTGGAGCGAGTACAACAACCACAACTTCGTCAGCGCTACCCATGATTTGGACCTCTTATTGTTATTCTTTGTATGCCGCACCTAAATAAATAAATAGATAGATCCACACACTTATAGTAAGTTAGTTATTTTTATATATAGTAACTGTTTTATGCAGCGTATTACAATAAATATATAATGTGACCTGTTTTGGGTAATAAAAAAATCAATTTTGGGCGGGACGAAGTTCGCCGGGTCAGCTAGTATTTTTATAAAAATAGTTTCAGTATTGACTTTATCTATGAGTTCGGAGGAAGGGAGATTGCGTTTACTTGTGGCGTCATAACGGGCCGCTATGCGTGCTCAAGTGAGCTTTGGTATCAAAGTTACCACACCAACCTAATCTAACAAATTTTACTTAACGTTTCTCTTTCAATTGAAAACAAAAATGAAATCAGAACACATAAAAGGCTAGTCCAGGCTTAAAAATGTTTCAATTGAATAAAACTAAACAAATTGTCATGAAAAGTTTATCAAATCTACAGTTCGGCATCGACATTAACCTGTAGATCTTGCCCAATCAGAGATAAAATTAACATACACAACATGGGTGGTATGAGAACCTAGGTTTTAATCCTGACTAAAGGGTTGGAATGACCAATTAAGTAAGTAAATCGATTAATATCTATTTTAAGAGCTGAATAATGAACTTTACTAAGGTAGTTGAAATAAATAAAAAAAAAAATAGGGGTTGAGCAACATTATTTTATTATTAAAAATTTAATTTAAAACTATCGCCAGCAAAACTATCGCCTATTAAATATCTTTCATCTGAAGCATCATTTATTTAAAGAAAACTTTATCATTACGAATACAGAACGTTTAGCAACCGCAGCACGCGTAAAATAAGTTTAAATGACTCACTTCGAATATTATGGCGTGATTATTGACGTCGTAATCGACTTACTGAGCAATAAAATGATGATATAGAAATTTTAAGAGACTGGAAACGTTACAGTTGTGGTCAGGCCTGTGCATTATCATACTACACCTATTGGAAAAATTAGCGCTTCTAATAGAGAAAGTATGGAGGCAGCAATCTGCGCTAGACACGTCTGTACGATTTTGTAATCAAATCAACTCAATATGGTAGCTAGTATCTTTGATGAAAAGGAATTATCAATGCATTGAGATTGAGCACTTCAAGAGCACAAAAGCTAAAATCGTGTAAAGGGTCCGCCAAATAACTTTTTTTTTTTTTTGAAAATGCTTTAAAAAAAATCTACTGAATATTTTCTCAAATTCCGTTTTTTTATTTGAAAGTACAATCCTTCCGGTTAATAATGGAAAATAATTTCATTCAAATGGCTGCCTCGGCTGGCCATGCAGTAGCCTACACGATCGGTCAAATTTTTAAGCACATTATCGATTGTGTGCAGCTGTATTTCATCAATGGCTTCACGAATATTGTCCTTTAAAGCGTCAATTGTCTCTGGCTTGTCGGCGTAACACTTATCTTTGACGGCGGCACCCCACAAATAATAGTCCAACGGTGTTAAATCGCAGTTCCGAGGTGGCCAAACGACATCAGCTCTGCTGCTGATAATGCGATCTTCAGAAACAGGGTGCAAAACATCGAGTGTAGCTTCGGCTGTGTGGCACGTAGCGCCGTCCTATTGAAACCAAATGTTGCCAATATCCTCCTCTTCAATTTTTGTGAACAAAAATTCGTTCAACATGGCCCGATAACGTTCGCCATTAACTGTAACGGCCACTCCTTGCTCATTTTCGAAGAAAAATGGCCCAATTATGCCTCTGAACCAAAATCCGCACCAAACAGTGACTCGTTTTGGATGCGTCGGGCTTTTCAATGTATGCGTGCGGGTTTTCTGTGCCCCAAATGCGACAATTTTGCTTGTTTACATGCCCGCCCAGATCAAAATGAGCTTCATCTGAAAAGATGATCTTTTTTTTTTTGCCAAAATCGGCATCTTCTGTAAGTCGATCGCAGGCCCACTTAGCGAAGCGAAAACGCATTGGATGGTCAATATTCGTTCAGCGTTCGTGTTACCATTCACGAAATAAGCACTAGTTGACAAAAAAAAAAACGTTAGATGGCGAACCCGATATATAGTTTAACTTTATCTCTCTATTGACCACACGATACTTGAACCTACTACTCGATACGGGTTTAAAACCTAAAAAACCAAATAGATGCTCTTGCGATAATTTTTTACACCCCACAGAGAACCTAATACAACCATTGTCTAATAAATTCAGATGTAACCGGATGTAGAATGTTTTTAGATTGTTTGAAATGAATGTTAGCCACGTGCACTACCCGCTTACTGTAGTTCAAGCTAAACTAACGGCTTTAGAGGCTGCCACCGGGCGAATCTAGTATCAGACACGGAATCCGATAGTGATACGCGCATATTTACTGACAATAAAACGGCATTGAGAGTTTGTATACAAAATCGAAGATTATCCAAGAACACTAGGTGTCTCTGAAGGAGACAATGACGGTTACTCTCATATAGGTGGCTGGACATGAGGACATTGGAGGTAACAACAAAGTTCAAGCACTTGCATAGGCTAATACAACAGAACATTTAAATGAATTCATATGTGAAATTGGCATTCCTCTGCAGAGAGACAAGCAGATGATCTGATTTGCTAAGAAAAGATTGATAAAAGAATCCATTTGCATAGGCACCTGATAAATCTGGACCGCTATGCATGTAAACAGAACAAAATTTGTTTCAAACCTAACTACAGTTCATCTTAGGAATCTTATAGCAATTATAACGGGGAAATGGTCAGCACTAGCTGCACATGCTCAAATGCTAGGAACACTTCCCAACGACTCCTATAGAAGTTTTAATGACGAAAAGAGAGGAAACCAAATTAAAATCAGTGCATATAATTTGCCACACAGCTCTTCTGTCTAGAGCCGTTATATTTTCTTAAGAAAACCTTTTGTAAACTTTTATTTCTTTTTTTTTTTTTCTTTTTTTTTCTCCACAAATCCTGCTCTAAAAATCGTAAAAAAATTTGGAGTTTTTCTTTTATTTTTGCATTATTTTAAAAATATATTCACGATTTTTTTCCTTTTTTCATTAGAAATTTTTGAATAAAAATTTGAAGCATTAAAAAATCCCTTCACAACACTGGTTTTTAAAAAATTCTTTGTGAATTTTGTATTTTAATTAAACACTCACTTTTAACATCACTTTTCCATCTGAAAACCACCGTTAAATTGTATTTTTATTGGCTTAATTCACTTGTTCTGTTTGACGAAACAAATCCAAAATTAATTAAATTTTTTCGATCTTTTTTTTTTTTTTTGAGCTGGAAATAAAATTTTGGCGCGCACGTTTAAACGTTTCAAAAAGAAATGTTTTCAAAACACGGACATTTTCTGTCTGGAACCGCTGCAATGATTACACGTGACTTGACGTGACGTGAGCATAGCGAACAATGAAACGAAACCGCGTTTAATAATCGTAAAGTAGTTGTGGCCGTTGTGATGTGTTTTGTTGTGTGAACAGATGAAATCGCTTCAATGAATTGCTTGAATTGTCTCAATGAACGTAAAAATGTAGAAGACAACGACATGAAACGCAATATAGCCGACTGAATTGCTTCACAATTCTAAACAGAATGAAACGCCGTCGTTGTCATCATTGTCCATGTGAAAATGTCAGGCTATGAAACCAGCAACAATAATAAAGGGAGGCTATAATAAACACAACAACAACAACAACAACACCAACAGTACCAAGAATTTGGTAAATAAAAATCTTAACGGACTAATAATAATGGTCTGTCTAATGCACACAAAACTCAAAAAAAAAAAAAAAGTTGCGCTGCGTCATAAAACGTTAGCAGCTGTAGCGCAGCAGCGTTAGCATCACCGGCAAACTAAACATGTGAGCCGAACAGAAACAAAAATACAATAAAAAAAAAACACAACAAGACAACACAAGACAAGTAGGAAATGAAGAAACAGTAAAACATTATAAACAAAACAAATACAAAAGCAAACATAACCATACACCACATACCCCAAGCAAACGAACTCACACACACATATACATACCTAAATGTGGCTCAAGGCATGTGACACTTATTCAATGTTCTCTTAAATGCCACCACTGTTATGGCTATGCCATGGGGCTCCATTGTTATTCTTATATTTGTACCAACAAACAAATACTAAAGCACTGCAATAGTGAGAGTAAAACAATAATAATTTGTTATTGTTGTTAAAAACAGTAGCAGTAGTAATAGTTAACAGACAGAAAGGAAAGAAAAAGAAAAAAACTCAATCAAAACAAACCAATATTGGAGAGTCAATTTTAATGCATTGTCAATATGGCGTTTGCCAAAAAAAAACAATAAAACGGTATCTATATAACAGACAGAGAGAGAGAGAGAGAGCGAATGTTGAGTAATGTTAGGTTAATAAGTAAACTCATATTGAAGAACTACTACAAATGAAACAAATACCGTAGCAAACGAAAGAACAAATAAGAGAGAGAGCGAGAGGGAGAACGCAAGAGTTGAACAGCAGTTATAGCAAGTGAATTAGTAAGTGAACTTAATATAGTGCTTTGGTAAACGGTTACACACGAATACAATTAAATGCCTTGCAAATATGCAAAGCAAGAGACACATTTTGTATGTGTGTGCCTTGATGAAAGAGAAAGAAATTATCACTGAAAACATCAATACAGTGAAGTAGAAAAGAAGGGAAACAAATTTTTTTTTAGGAAAATTTTAGAGAAAAAAATGTGAAAAAATTAAAATTTTAAATTTAAATATTAAAATAATATTAAAAAAAAATTAAATAAAAAGAATAAATAATTATAAAATTAAAAAACGTACGTACATATGTATATCGCACATATCATATAACGGGCGATTTTTTAGCTATTATCTTTTTGGCAACAATGGTTTAAACAGCTCACGCACGTTTCGTGTTTTGTTTCACTGTCAAACATCTTCATTTTGGTCTATAATTTAACCATGAATTGTCTTACAAACGAACAACGCTTGCAAATCATTGAATTTGGCATCATTGGACCGTACTTCTTCAAAGATGCTGCGAATCGTAACGTAACTGTGAATGGTGAGCGCTACCGTGAGATGATATCCAACTTTTTTTTGCTCAAAATTCAAGAGCGATGCCACATGCCACACAGCAAGCGTAACAATGGACTTATTGAGAGGCGAGTTCGGTTAACATTTTATTTCACGTTCGGGACCGGTCAATTGGCCGCCTAGATCGTGCGATTTAACGCCTTCAGACTATTTTTTGTGGCGCTATGTTAAAGCTCATGTCTATACAGACAAGCCCGCTTCAATTGACGCATTGGAAGACAACATTGAAGCATTTATTCGTGAGATACCGGCCGAAATGTTGGAAAGAGTATGCCAAAATTGGACTAAGCGGATGGACCATTTGAGGCGCAGTCGCGATCAACATTTGCATGAAATAATCTTCAAACATTAAATTATATGGACCGTACTATCGATTCAAATAAAGATTTCATGCATTTTTTCTGAATTTTATGTGTTTTTATTTTTTGAAAAATTTTTCTAAAAAAATCACCCCTTACTATATCTGCCTCCAATCGAAGATACGTGCAATCAGGAAGTGTGTCTACAACTGTTTAAAACTATAAAGAAGCAATTAACGATTTCTCCACTTGTAGTACTGTGCACGTTATTTGTGTACCAAGGGCTAGAGACAGTGAAGGAGGGTAAACTGGTAAAGTTCTAACACTATTGGGGCTACAATAAGCAACAGTATTCTAAGAGATAATGGATTGGCTTATTAGACGAAAGCCCGTCCACATGGTTAAAACCCTAGCTCAAACATCTCGAACAAAACGAAAAATTAAAAAATATTTTTTTTTGGCAACTTCTTCTCAGCAGTCTTTTGGTAAAAACTCTGAGAGTAAATAAAATGGTAATGAAAATCTGTAGTCGTAGTGCAATAGGAAGTGGGTTGGCCTATTAGATGAGAGCCCTTGGTGCAAACCCAAGCTCAGACATTTCGAACAAAACGAAACCGCATTCCTCTAGTAAAAAATCTGAAAAAAGCTAGATAAACTTGACTAGGTATATCCTTTATTTTATTATTATCAGTTTTATTTTATTTTTTAATTATTTTCTATTAATCTATATTTTAATTTATTTATTAATGCTTTTAATTGATTAATTTATTATTATTTCTTGAAAAAAAAATTATATTTACATATTTTATGTAAATTTTTACCCATTTTTAATCACTGTGCCATAATTGATTCAATCAATAAACAAACAAACAATAAGATACACTCACACAGCTTAAATAACTTCTAAAAGAAGCCCTTTAACAATAAGGTGAGTTCATTATCACTAATACAGCAAAAACATGCTAGTGTTTCTACTCACAATAGTATTAAAATCGTCTCTCAATGTCAGAAACAATATTCATAATACAGTTATCATCATTCACATCATCATTAACATCATTATTAAATCTGTAATGGATCTCTCTGTAATGTTAGAATAACATAAACAAACATTGATGTTCTAAAACTGCTTAATGCTATGGTGTTATACAAAACGCACACGCGCTGCACACATTGCTGCTAACGGCTCTGCCTTTGTTACTGTTAATGCCAGCACTGACGATGCTAAAAGCGCTGTTTGCTTTTTATAAGCAAGCCAAAGTATAAGAATGTGTTAGTGTGTGTGCGTGTATGTGTGTTTTATTTTTATTTTTTTTTTTCACCATTGGGATGCGTCAAAATCATTTGCGATTTGTAATCATTGAAGCGTTAAAACATACGGTATTTTGTACGATGTTGCAAAATAAAACTACGAGAGCATATTAAACGAACTGAACAGAACAAAAACAAAATCAAAGCAAAACAAAATCTACAACCAAAGAAAGACCATCATTATTAAAATACTACATCAACAGCATCATCATTCACATGCTCTCTTGCAAACACACACAAACACCACCACTCACCCAAAAACAACGAAAAACATTTTATCAGGGCTGATGGGTATATGTATGTATGTATGTATGTGTGTGAGAGAGTGCAATAAGAGTGTATTTGCAATCCTTTGTTATGTGTTGCTCACACTACTGCTGTTTATCTTTAAATGTGTTGTTGTTGCTTTAGAACTGATTATGTTATAACAGCTTACAACAGGAGTAAAAAAGCAACAAAAAAAAAAGCAAAACAAACATGTCACAGTTTTTATATTATTTTGTCAAAATATTATGACAAGTTGCTTAGAAAAGGAAAGACGAACCGGAACTAAAAGAGAAGAATAAGAAGGCTTATATCATTTAAAATTAAGGTGACCAACTAAAGTTAAAATTAATATAAAAAATAATTGTGATAAAAGAACAGATCATTTTAAATCAATACATTTGAATACCCAATGAGAGAGAGAAAAAGAGAGGATATAGAGAAATAAGAAAAATTATTCAAAGAAAGTTTTTGGTACTTATAATGATAAGATATTTCCGCGGCTATTCTTATCACTGGTGCTCTACGCACCACCCCCACAAAGGCCCTGTTCGCTATGCATAACTGGCTTCCTACTGAGCTCCTCGCTAAGCAGGTGGCTAAGTTCACTGCGACAAGACTTAATGCCCTGTCTCGTTGGCGCGTCGTCCTCTCTGGTCACTCCTCTATTTTGGAGATTGACCCGGTGGCCCCACCGGATATCGATTATCTCCCTGTGAAATACTGTTTTGATAGGGGTTTCAACTTCCTGATCCCGAGCAGAAGCGATTGGACCCATGATATGACCGTCCCCCCGGAACTCCTAGATGTATACACCGACGACTCCAAATTCGATTGCGGGGTGGGCAGCGGAGTCTACTCTGGGAGATAGAACTTGAATATTTCACTCCGGCTGCCGGACTATTGCAGCGTGTTCCAGGCGGAGGTAATGGCCATCTACCGGGCCGCACGGAGTTCCTTTCACCCGCATCTCAATCTTTTCTGATAGCCAGGCTGCGATAAAGTCTCTATCGAACGTTGCGGATAATTCTAGGATCGTCAGGGAATGCCGCCGCTGCCTCAACCTTCTTTCTGGGCGATTCAGTGTGACACTTATCTATGTCCCCGGACACTGCGACAATCCGGGAAACTGCAGAGCAGACGAGCTAGCCAGGGCTGGCACACTTCTTCCGGAATCCTCTTCAATCAACTTGGGAATTCCACTTACCTCGTTCAAACTGGCCATCGCGCGGAAATTCTCCCGGGACGCCAACCTATCCTGGATCAATGAGGAGACCTGCTCCACCGCTAGGCTCACTTGGCGCTCAATGGATAGAAGGAGCACCAACCAGTTACTTGGACTTGGTCGTAACATCATCTCGATCACAGTGGCCATGCTTACAGGTCACTGTATTATGGATAGACACGCGGAAAGAATGCGACTCCCATTTAACGATTTCTGCCGTGGATGCAGATCCGCTGAGGATGAGGAGACTGTTATCCACTTTCTATGTCAATGCCCATCTCTTGAGATATGCAGATATAGGTTATTTGGCTCTTCAACCCTTGTTAGCTTGACGGAGCTATCGTCCATTGACGTCAATGACATAGCCTCGTTTATCAAACTTTCTGACTGGTTTTCCAGCGTGGGGTAGTCGTGCTTTAAATGTGCAGCCCTTGCGCTGATCAACTTCTCCCTCATTGGCTCGGACGAACTTGGCCAGTACAGGGACTGCGTTCACCTGTGGCGCCACAACGAGCCGCTATGCGTGCTCAAGTGAGCTTTTGGTATAAAGCTACCACACTAACCTAACCTAACCTAATTGCAGATATTGCATAAGCAGTACTGAGAGGGAGATAAAGATTAATTTTCTCTGTGAAAGTCCAGGGAATCTTGGGGAACCTCTTTTCAATGGCTTACGGTAGTGCTTACGGCCATTTTTCCTCTTTAGTTGGCACTCTGTAAATAAAACTAAAATGGTTTGTGTTGTGTGGCTCATGGCACCGTCTTGTTGAAACCATATTCCCTCCATGAACTGGTCTTCTTCAATTGTGGGGAAAAAGACGGTTATCATACTTCCATAGCGCACTAAATTGATGATACCAATTTTGTCTGAATACCATTCGAAATAATGTGGACTCATGAAACTTCCAGACCATAATGCCCACCAAACATTAAATTTTTCGAAATGCAATGGCTCTATCACAATCAGTTCTGGGTTCTTTGAGCTACAAGTACGAAAATTTTGCTTGTTGGCATAGCCACCAAATGAGAAATGAGTTTTAACGCTGAAGAGAATGTTGTTTTAGCTTTCAACCAGCATATGTACGGTGTTGTGAAGGGCTAGCTAGTTGGCTTTAATCCTTGTGTGAATTAGACCTTATATGAATGGACTATTCACAGGCCTGACCACATCAGTGACGCTTCGTCCTGATATCAGTATTTTTAAAGTATGACTCTGTGATTGCATTTTCTCTTAAATAACGTTGGTCACATTAGATTTGCCACTCTTTACTCCTTTACTTCTCCTCCATTTTCCTTTTTTTTTCTTTTATTTTCCTTCAGTATTTCAATTTCAATTGGCTGTATTTGGCAAATCGTCATCATCATTTGCCAAGAATACCAGCAGCTAAACTGTCAACAGCAATAATAGCAGTAGCAGCAGCAGCACAAGGAAGACTTTGCAACAACAGTCTCATCAAAGTCATGTGCGCACATCATGTGTGACACCTTTTAGTGTCTACTGCTTGGAGTTTTCTTTTGAATGAACTGTGGGTCTGTGCACATTACTGGCTGTGCTTTTTGCAATACTAGGCTTAAATCTTGTTCTAAAATATACATACATATGTACATATGTGAGTGCATATGTTTTAATCTCAGTTAGGGGAAAAACGAAAGGAATCCTTTAATATCCTACACAATGCTTTGGTGTTCACTTGGACATACGGCTGTCAACGCGAACACTTTAAAGCATGCTGTTGCTTTTGTTAATCATGTGGTATGTGGACCATGTTGCAGTACCAGTATGTTAGATGAATAGTATCCTATAAAGGCTCCTGGCATTTTTTAATAAACAATACAAAAGTAAATTAAGGAGAAAAAAAAGCAAACAATTTTTTTCTGTGTCAAGCCTTTGTCAGAAGGATGTGATGAATGAATGAATGATGAGTTCCAGTAGACAAATAATTTTCATGTGCATAAAAATCGTAAAAGAAATTGCAATTTGTGAAAGAGAATACATTTTATGGTTCCAATAACAAAGTATCTGAAGGATATTACAATACATTCCGTCATAAGATTCCGGAGATTTTGGTGGCCATTGTGCGGTAGAAATGAAGCGAGGAACCTCGTTTTTAAGCCATTCTTGGTTGACGCGTGCTGAGTGCGGTGGTGCTGAGTCCTGTTGGAATGTCCATGGTCTGCGGTCGAAATGTTTGTCTGCCCAGGTCTTCAATACTGTCTTTAAGACATTTTCCCGACAATATTCGGCATTTATTTTGACCCCACGGTCGATGAATACGTGCGGGGAGCGACCATCGGCCGTTACGGCGGCCCACACCATTACCATCGGCGGCGCTTGAGTTCTGGTGGCCAATCGCAGGTGTAAATTTTCAGCTGACCTCTTTGGCAAGTAAACCCGATCATTTTGTTTGTTCACAAACTGCTCAATTTGGAATGGCTTCTCATCGGAGAAAACCAAATTCGGTAACTGGCCACTTTCGTGCAAGCGAAGTAACTCCTTGGCTCTTTCCAGTCTAACTTTTTTTTGTCCATCGGTGAGCACTTGCTCTTTTTGGAACTTCAATGGCTTTAGTCCAAGCTCAATTTTGCAATATGTGTTGCGTCCGTTCTCGCGATATGTTCAGCTCACGAGCAATTTTTCTACCACTGCGGCGTGGATTTCGATCAAATCTGGCCTTCACTTTTCGGATCATTTCTGGTGTTGTTACCGTTTTTTTTCGTCCACTTTTTGGACGCGATGCAACACTGCCAGTATCACGGTAACGAGCAATGGTACGAGAAACAAAAGATTTATTCACATTTAAATGCTGGAGGGCTCTAACGATAGCCACCTGTGGTTTTCCAGCCAAATATAAAGCAATCACACTATCACGCTCGAATTCCATCACGAATAACTTTTTTTCTGAATGCAATAGATCAAAATGCTTTTGTAAGCTTGTAAATAATAAAATGAACTATCACTGGAATATATCCGTCAGCTGTCAGACTAGCGGTTTACAAATGATAACAACCTGAAGTTGGTTGCTATACATATCAGCCACCCGTATATGTACTTACGCTAAATTTTAGTCATTCAATTCTACTTTTTCTCTTGAGACGGCGCTGCCTGAACTTCCTATGGTGCTTGCTGTTGATGTTACCCTCTTTGCAGCAGTGCAGTGCAGCTTCCTAATTTTTAAAAATCAAAAATATGTTAAAAAATCCTGGATGCACACCTGAATTGCTAGGTTTCTAAGATCTTTAATCCCTACAACATCATGCCACCTCTGTGTGTCAATCTGCAACCCAAAATTTTGAAATTCTACTGCATGTTGCTTTGAAGATATAAATAATCACATGATCTGACATTTATTAGCATCGTTTCGATTTCGGTTGCCATAATGGATCCATTTTTCATTGGCAACTCAAAAGTATCGTGTTTATGGCCTTCAAGCAACACTTCTCGTGACTTTAACTCATGTGGTAGAGAGTTTTTCTTGCTTTCGAATGAATCCTATTGTTTGAACCCTTACAAGACCAATGGCATTGACTTACATGGAGCTGTTAAAGGCCATTACAACCCTTTAGTCGAGATTACAACCTAGCTTCTCTTAGCAATCATGTTCTGTGTGTTAATTTTTATCTATGAGTCGAAGGACCTACAGTTAAATGTCGACTCCGAACGACAGATTTTTGAGAAACTTTTCATGGTCGTTTCAATTTCTCCCAGAGTTTTTGCCGGATGACTGCTAAGTCCTCTCAGTCGCCGAAGAAATATATTTTTTTTGTATTTCGTTTTGTTCGAGATAGGGTTCGAACTACGGAAAAAGCGACTTCTAGAACTTGCCTAAAGGATTTTATAAACTCTGAGATCTATACGAACAGTGTTTAAAGCGACTTGATTTAATTTTTTTAATTCTCTCTTGAATTTTCTGCAACCTTTTGTTAATTTCTCCCGAAGGGTACTTTATTTAATGCAATTTAAGTATCATTTTGCGAATATTTTCACCAGCTTTTTATTTTGTGGTTGTTTTTGTTGTTGTTGTTGCTATGATTATAAGGTGGGAGGAGACAGCAGAAGAATTTGTCTTTTAGCGGATGTTTAACAATTGAAAGTTGATTAAATTTTTGAATAATTCGTGCAGAACTAATTGTTATACACCCGTTGCCAGTTGCCAGTAGCCACCCTCAAACCTGAACGAGCAAAAAAAAAAAAAAAACAAATTCTTGCAGGAAAAAACCCTCAAAAAAAAAATAAAACAACGTCTAACTTTTTATCTCTATGGGTAAAGGGTTTCGGGACGTAAAACATTCCATTTTAAAGGACACACAGTGTCAGTAAGACCCTCATGATATCATGTGAGCTCAAATCCTATTTTTCTTTTTGTTTTTTACGTAATTTTTCTCGTTTTATTTTGGTTTAGAATTGTTTGTTTTTTTATTGTTTTTGTTTCAAGGATTACAATATGAAAACATTAACGAATTAAACGGTTGTGTGGGTGTGTGCATGTATGTGTACGTATGGGTTGAATTTTACAGGAAACGGATAACGGCTTTCAATGTTCATTCATACGGTTTCAAGAACTTTTGATTTTTTCTCTTTTTTTTTTTTGTGCAAAAAAAAACATTCTAAATTTTTAACTTTTTCTGTTGCAAAGGGGATTTTCTATTGTTTACGGGGAATTTTTTTTTTTTTGTTGTGGTTTGAAGGCTTTTTGAAATGCCAGCATAAAATTAAAGCGTCATTTGCCTAACAATTCTAATCGCCTCAACGTTAAAACACCACCATTACTCTTACACGCTTTGTGAAAACAATAAAAAATATTCACCCATTCACTCATTCATTGATTGTTGTTATTGTTGCTTTGTATTGTTTTGCTTAAATGTGAGTGAAACAATTTAAACGGTGCTTTTGTGGTTTGTGTACAGGAATGTGTCACATTGTATTGAGGAGTGTTGGTAAGTGTTTTTCATGTGCATGTGCTGTTGGTAGCCATGATATAGGTCTGCCTGCATTAGTGGAGTAATTAAACAGTAAATAATAATGATGGTGGCTCTCTCTCTCTCTCTCTCTCTATCTTGTTAAGTTTTTACGTGTGTATTAGGGTGGTTTTATTTCGTATGATAAAAAAAAAAAATGTCCGAATTTTTTCGGGGGCACCCCCCTAAAATGTTTCTTTCTGTCAGATTTTAGAATTGCCAAAGTTTGAGCACAATTGGAAGATGTTAACCCGTGCCACTGGGGCCTCAAAGTTTTGAAAATCTCGTTTTTTTGGTAGTTTTGCGACTTCGGCGATCCATATCTCTGGAACGGCTAAAGCTATTTGCCAGTGTCATACATCAAATTAAAGGTCATACTGTTTATAATATTTTATTTTCTACACAATAATACGCATCTAGTAGTAGACACCGAATAGAGCCAATGTCCCTAAAAACGTGACTAGGTACCCCTGAGAGCGAATATGCGTTATTTGTATTATTATTGGTTATTATGGACAAATACTTGTACTTTGGAATCTCATTTCATTTAAATATGTTTGCTATGGTATACCGTTAATTTTAGACCCACATACTGTGTCACTGGCGACCCCAAGCAGGTAAAACCAAACTAGTTTAAAAATGTATTGTTATATTTTAAGTAGAAGTCCAGGGGTTCAGAGTATGTTATTAAAAAAAAAAAAGCATAGCTAGGTGGCTATGTGCTTCGATACAACAGTATCAAATACTGGGAGACTCAATGGAGCGTGCAATCTCCTGGAGTAGATGTTAGGTTGAGAGCTCCTGTACCTAGCGTGCCGACACCACGTTTTAGAAGTCTGATTGAGGGTTTTGACTGCAAGTTCGGAAGCACTACGGGACGTCAACCAGACATATTCAAAAGGTTTCAAAAAGAATGGTCGGCGATTGATAAATCCAAGTTCGATGTAGACGAGAATGTTTTTAAACTACTGCCGAAAGAAGAAGTAGAGAATATCAAAGAAGAACTAGGTTAGGTTAGGTTAGGTCGGAGTGGTAGCTCTGATGTCACAAAGCTCACTTGAGCACGCATAGCGGCCCGTTGTGATGCCACGGGTGAACGCAGTCCCTGTACTGACCAAGTTCCTCCACAATCAGGGAAAAGGAAGAAGTTGGTCAGCGCAAGGGCTGCACAACGGAAGCACGACTACCCCGCACTGGAAAACCAGCCAGAAAGTTTGATGAACGAAGCTATATCCTTGATATCAATGGATGATAGCTCCGTTAAGCTAACAAGGAATGGGGAGCCAAATAACCTATATCTACACCTAGCAAGAGACGGGCACTGACAAAGAAAGTGAATAACAGTCTCCTCCTCCTCAGAGGACCTGCATCCACGACAGAAATCGTTAAAAGGGAGCCTCATTCTTTCCGCGTGTCTGCCCATGACGCAATGACCCGTAAGCACGGCCACCGTAGTCGAGATGACGTCACGACCAAGGCCAAGTAATTGGTTGGTACGCCTTTTATCCATCAAGGGCCAGGTGAGCCTAGCGGTGGAGCAGGACTCCTCGTTGACCCAGGATAGGTTGGCGTCTCGAAAGAATTTCCGCGCAATGGTCAGTTTGACCGAGGCAAGTGGTATACCCAATTCAACAGAAGAGGATTCCGGCAGGAGCGCACCAGCTCTGGCGA
Source organism: Sarcophaga caerulescens (assembly GCA_927399465.1). Classification (NCBI taxonomy): domain Eukaryota; kingdom Metazoa; phylum Arthropoda; class Insecta; order Diptera; family Sarcophagidae; genus Sarcophaga; species Sarcophaga caerulescens. The sequence continues at coordinate 104,873,711 of OV656872.1, read as the reverse complement.
GCTCGTCGGCTCTGCAGTTACCCGGAATTTCACTATGCCCGGGGACCCACACCAAAGAGACACTGGTGAAGCGCCCCGAAAGAAGGTCTAGACAGCGACGACATTCCCTAACGATCCTAGAGTTAATCACGAAACCCGATAGAGACTTTATCGCGGCCTGACTGTCAGAGAAGACCGAGACGCGAGTGAAAGGAGCATCGTTGACGAGGATCCATTGAGCGGCTCGGTAGATCGCCATCACCTCCGCCTGAAACACGCTGCAGTAGTCCGGCAGACGGAGAGAAATATTCAGGTTCAGTTTCCCAGAGTAGATACCGCTTCCAACACCATTGTCGATTTTAGAGCCGTCGGTATATATATCCAGGACTTCCGGGGGGATGACCGTATTAGGATTCCAGTCATTCCTATTCGGAATCAGAGAGTGGAAACATCTGTCAAGACAATATTCAGGATCAACCTCCAGAATAGTGGAGTGTCCAGAAGGTATAATGTGCCAGCGAGACAAAGCATTAAGTCTAGTCGCAGTAAACTTGGCCGCCTGCTTAGCGAGAAGCACAGTAGGAAGCCAGTTGAGCATCGCGAACAAGGCTTTCGTGGGGGTGGTGCGTAGAGCACCAGTTATGTAAATGGCGGCAGACCTTCTGACCTTGTCAAGGAGTCTGACGTTGTGTTGTCTGTCCAGAGCAGTCCACCAGAAAGCAACGCCGTATAAGAGGTTGGGTTCGATGACCGTAGAATATATCCAACGCATGATCCTTGGGCGAAGACCCCATCTGGTTCCGACCGCTCTACTGCAGGAGTAAGCAGCACACGCCGCCTTGCGTGCCCTAGCAGCCAGATTCGCCCTCCAGTTGAGAAAGAAGAACTGCAATGAAAACTAATGGAATGCCAGCCAAGAGGCGACTACAAAGAGCTGTTACAGTTGGCATTGATATATCTTGGCCATCTTGATGGAAAAGATGTGCGCTTCAGGTCTCCAGGTCCAGTACGCCATGCCCGGTGGATGGACATTGGGTTCATTATCTCGAATTCAGTACTATTTACGTATTTTTTTATTCCTTATAAAATATTATAAACAGTATCGACTTCAATTTAATGTATGACACGGGCAAATATATTAAACCGTTCTCGAGATATGGGTCGGCAAAGTCACCAAACTGCCAAAAAAAATCGAGATTTTCAAAACTTTGAGGCCTCAGTGGCACGGGTTAACATCTTCCAATTGTGCTCAAACTTTGGCTATCTTAAAATCTAACAAAATGAAACATTTTAGGGGGGTGCCCCCAAAAAAATCCGCCATCGATTTTTTAAAACCACCCTAGTGTGTTTTGGAAAAAATGTTGGGGATTTTATGTTTTCTTTTTAAATCTTTAAAGATTTTTATTTTATTTATTTATTTTTTTATTTGGCAATGGAAAATTATCCCAAAAATCATAAAATTTTATTAAAAAAAATTGTGTGTTTTTTAATCATACGCTTGTTAATATGGTCAAACGTATAAAAAATAAAACAAACAAAAAAAAAAAATAAAAATAAAACAAACAAAAAAAAAAAAATAAAAATAAAACAAACAAAAAAAAAAATAAAAAGAAAGCAAACAAATGAAAAAGGTTTAACGGAAAATCTGTAGTGAAAACAGATTTTTTTCTCCTGTTTACCAAACGTAATGCAATTGAAAATTTCATTTACTTGTGTACAGTGTTGTACACTTTGTATTTTTATAAGTCATTGATTTCATTCTCTCGTTCTTAAACCAAACATTGATGGCCATATGTTGCCAAGAAAAAAAAAAAAAAAAAGGGGGGGGGGGGGGGGTAAATTGAGCATTTCATATTGTTGTTACAGGAAAAAACAATGTTTTATTATTTTTATTTTTCTGTTCATAATTTTATGATTTTTTTCCCCCTTTTTTGTCTTTGTTTGTCCCTTTACGTTACTATGAAATACATATACTTTAGTAACAGTGGCGTACGTAGTGTATAGTGTTACCGTTTAGTTGGTTTTTTTCTTGGCAATTGGTTAAGGTTATTGGCTTATTTGCTCTTAATATTTATTAAGGTGTTTACGTTTTTCTATTGCCAATTTTTAAAATACACAAAAAAAAAAATAAAAAAAACAAGAATAAATCATCATCGCCAGTATCAAAATGCCATTGAACGAGAACGTTTGTGATAAAATTTGTAACAATTCCAAAAAAAAAAAAATTGTTTAAAGAAACCTAAAAACGGAAATAAAAATCAGAAGTACGTAAACATTTGTTTAAGACCTTTTTCTTCCCATCTAGACCAATTTTTCTTAGGAGATGATTAAAGTAATTGAACGCAAACATAAACAAACCAGTTTGAACAGGTCCTGACTACTGGCGTCTTGCAGAGAACTTAACATTACAGCGAACCCTTATTATGATCACACAGCGAGAGAGAAACTTCACATACCCTTATAAAAAAAATCTAGTAAGGCCAAATGGCATAATATCTACACATAGGCTCATGACAGCGAATGCCACGTGGTATATATCACCGCCTTGTTGGAACCACATGTCCACCACCAAGTTCAACTCTACCCCACTTGTACAAAATAAAGTCAGTAATGAGTAGTTGTAGTCTAATATATAAAGTGTTGGCTTATTAGACGTGAACACATGGTTCAAACCCCAGCTCAGTTCTCTCGAAAAAAAAAAAAAACGAAATATAAAAAAAATTTTCTGCGAATTTCTGTTCCTCTCTTCTAGCAAAAACTCTGAGGGTGAATAAAATTGCCATGAAAAGTTTCTCAAATCTGTTGCTCGGAGTCGGTATTAAACTGTAGGTCCCGCCAATCATGGTTAAAATTAACACACACAGCATGATTGTTGTGAGAACATAGTTTCTAATCCTGACTAAAGGGTTGTAATGACCAATTAAGAAATAAGTAAGTAAGTAATCAACCCCACGATACATTTACGGTGACCATTATTTCCATGAGAAAAAAGCGGACAAAAATATAAAATTGAAAAACAAAAAAAAAATCATTTATTATAAATAATGTTTTATGTAAAGATTTTTAAAATACAGATTTTTAAAATACAGATTTTTAAAATACAGTACATTAATGTACACATATGGGTATACTTATGTGTATAAATTTACTTCTGATATTCCTCTACAGAATGTATTTTTTTTTTAAAGCGTTGGGACTGTTAGATAAAAATGTTTTAAATTCCGAACAGTCCATTTTAAAATTGCATTTTATGGTCAAAAGAGATTCTAAAGTTTCTAGTCCCATTTGGGATTTTTCGGAAGAACAAATATTGTTAGATATAGAAAAATCTCTTTCTGTTGGTGCGTTAGACGCTGGCAAAGCAAATAAAAAATCTACTAATTTCAGGATGTTTTTATGAGGAATGTTTTTCGTTTCGAAAAATTTTAAAATTTCAATCCACTTTTTATCGAGATTAAATGCTGATTGTTTCCATATTTCTATTTCTTCAGCATTTGCATAATTTTTTACATAAGCGAATTCATCAAAAATTTCGTTATTATTTATATTTAAATCATTTCTGATTTCTGTTACCTTTATTAACGACTTTTCAACTAAAGACCAAGATGGAATTGCATCTAACAATATGCAAGCAAGTTCCTCAATTTCTTTTAAAGATTCATCCCATTGGTTCAAGTAACTAATACAGGTTCTGTAAAAGTTTTTAACTTTTTCCTTAAAGAATTTTGTACGTTAAGTCGTAAAAATAAATTCTTTTAATATTATAGACGCCTCAGGCATTGAAATATGTTGGCTTTCTAAACGCAATATATATTTATGGAACTAGCTTGGACACTAGCTTGACTATGTATAAGTAATAACCAAGGCATAGCAAAAGGATTATAAAAAAAAATTTTTTTTTTTTTTGTCGAACGTCCCCGGCCTCACACTAACCCACCCTCACCCGACCGCGGAGGGCTCGTCCCCATTACGTAGGGACACTTACACACTACAGTCCGGACTATAGCGGGTTAGGGAAAAGTAAAGGCAACGACAACATAAATCAGCTACAGAACTTAATCACAAGCTGAATAAAGCAACAATAAACCATAACTACTTCAGACAAGAACGAGAATATATTTTTCTATAATAATTTACAAATTAATGGCAGAATATAAGCTACGTTTAATATTATAAACAGTACAATTAAAATCAATAAAATCATAATACATATTAAAATCATTACATAATCTACGAAAAGGAAAATTACAACCATAGTTTGTTCTATAAAAATCTAGGGAAAAAGGACGATAGTGCCGTGAAAATCTTGCTGGAATACTGAAATTTAGGTTAGAAAGCATAAACTCGGAATCGATATCACCCTTAACCAGATTATAGACAAAACAAATGCCTAACACAGCCCTTCTACGTTCCAAAGTTGGGCTATAGTTGGGCATTTTTCTTGTTTAAGAAAGTACTCTTTCAAGGGTAAAAACTATTCAATTGCCCTAAGGCTGGCATTAAAGTTAACCAACGTGTTTTACAATGTCCCAATAATTTTTTATACTCTACATCAACGTTATCTCAAATTTGTTTAAATTTTTCCACTCTAACTATATAAATGTAAAAATATGAATATTGTTTAACAAATACAACTTCCATATCTATTGGTAAGGTTTTAGTTGCCATTTGTATACAATTATATAGAATGTAGGCAACACATATTTTTTTTCTAGGAAATTTTACATTTTATGAAAACATTTTATGAAAACATTAGTTTCCAACTCAATTTCTTATGTAAATTAATTTCAACTAATATAAGCCTTTTTACCGAATTAGTGAAAAAAGTGGACAAAAGCGGACATTTTGGAAAATAAGTACTTTTTAGAAATTACGTGTGGAAAAATAGTGGACAAATAGCGGACGCAAAAAAATAGCGGACAGGAGGTTAAAATAGTGGACTGTCCGCTATAATAATGGACGGATGGTCACCGTAGATACATTGCATCTTGGACGCGGTGATGTTCATCGTTCTTGTAGAGGGACGACAGGTACCAGACAGTGCACCTTTCAAAATTCATTGTCAGCTTTTGAATTGCTGCTGGCCAAAATCAGTTATATTGCTTGTTCACATACCCATTAATGCAATAATGAGTTTCGCGGCTGAAAATAGTTTTCCAATGGAAACATATTTCTCACACAACATGAATTTCGACAATAAAATTCCATGATTTTGCAAACTTCGTTCGTTTATTAGTCTCTTCGAGATGAAAGTGGCAAACCATGCTGAGTTTTTTTAAACCTTAGCAAACTAATCACCCGTTTGAAATAGAATAATTCCAGTTAAACGTTTACCAACACCGACAAATTGAATTGAGAAAAAAAATAACAGAGAGGATCTCAAATAGAATTTAAAACCTTTAAACATTAAGGCAAATGCCATGACATTTAATCTTTTATTATTTATACAACATATTCGAAATTATTTTATTTTATAAAATTACCGTTATACACATGGATTTGCATATATGTGTGCATGTACATTAAGAAAGTTATTTAAGAAGACGTCTCTGTTATAAGTTACAAACAAATACTAGTACTTTTTGATTTTCTTTTGCTCTTTTAAGAAACATACATCTACATACATGTACATACATACACACGTAGTAGATATATAATATAAGAATTCCCTTCTTTGTTTTACTGTTCCCTTATTTTTGTTGTTTTTGATCCATAAAACATAAGAAGACGACACTATTATAACTTTTCTTTTGATATCCGGTTAAATTTATGAAATTCAAACGACACTTTTCACTCACAAACACTTTATCATTTCCACACCATAGCGAAAAAACAACAAAGCAAACACACACACACACACCCACCCAACTCCCACGACAGGAATACCAGTAAGAAAAAGAAATCTTATGTTATAAAAACAACAACAAAGATAATACTTAATCCCATTAACACCATCCATAGTACTTGCTTATCCCACCACTGCCTGCTAATAATGTTACATTTGTTATGGAGAATAAAGAGCGAGTGAGAGAGAGTGTGTGTGTGTGTGTGAAAGAAGTAAACAAGGCAAATGTATGTATGTGTACTTACAACCAAATTTAAAACACGAGTGGGTATGGTGGTTAGATGGATGTTAAAAGGAAAAAAAGAGTTCAGTTATTTATTGTAACGGCAACAACAACAACAACTACCACTACAAAAAAAATATCGTCGACAACAAAGTTCAAAAGTACACACAAGACAAACGATAACGATGCCAACAACAATAATAAATAAAAGAGAATAAACTATGCAATAATAATGAACTTAATCAAGCGCATCTAATACGATTTCAAAAAAGGTGTCAAATTGTGGATAAGCATGAGAATGAGAGAGCAGAAATACAAACAAACAAACAAACGAGAAAAGAAATAACAGGAAATAAAAATAAAACAGCATGAAATCATGTGAAAAATCAAATCAAACAGCAATGATATGATATGATAGCAATGATATGAGAGAATAACTCACTTATGCTCTTACTTACTTAACACACACACACACACGGGAGCACGCACACAAGCAAACATTTACAATAATCATAAATCAGAATGTAAAGAGAAGATGACTTTGATTTAATGTGTTTAGTTTTGTTTTCCTTTTTTTTTTTTTGTATAAGTGTGTGTGTTCTGTTCTTTTGACAAATAAAGGTGTATTCCTTAATTGTAAAGCAAGAGAGAAGCTAATTTATTATGTACTCAAAGTATCAATAACGCCTCCTCTCTTCTTTTTTTCTCTCTTTTTGTATTTTCTTTGTATTTTTTGTGTGTGTTTGTGTATAAGAATGTGGCATTGTTTTATTTAGAAAGCCTGTAAGAGTTTTATTTCCCTTTTTTTTATCATCTTTCTCTCTCTCTCTCTCTGTCTCTCTGTCACTCTTAGCATTGACATTTGTTTGACAATTACATATATTGCAAGTCAAGTAAAGTTTTATTGCCTGCTCGTTCTTGTTATGTTTTCTTTTAACTGTGCATATTGACTTATTGTTACATGTTGCCTTTGGGGTAAACAGTTGTCACAAGGCCACAACAACAACAACAGTATGAAAACAAACAAACCAACAAAATTTTACAGTGATGGCAAATATAAAAAGAATAACTAAAGGTTTTAGTGCCTTATATGCATGTTGCTTAGTATGCAGTTGCATCCTTTCCTTTCTATCCTTCCTTGTGTAAGTCTACATAGCTATCCCAAGTATCGAAATGTGTTCCTATATTTAGCTTATGGACAGGTGATCAAATTGAATTTGGTGTGAGGACCAGACAAAGGCAGTGAAAGAGCTACAAATGTGCTCTAAATGATGCACTGTTTGGTAGGGGTTTGTACTTCTTCAAGAACAATGAAAATCGCAATGTTACAGTCAATGGGGCAAGGTTAACTGACATTTTTTTTGCCCAAAAGGGAAGATTAAGGTTTAATTTACATGTGGTTCCAACATTACAGTACAGCACATACACTACTCGAGACACGATCTCATGAACTTGCAAAGAAGCAAGTTTGTCCATGTTGTGGGCCAAGATTGTGTGATTTTATGCAAAGATACGTGAAGTCTCTTTTGTAGTAAAATGGAAATGCTGAAAAACAATGCCAAAGATAGAGGTTACAAATAGATCACCTATAGCGTAGTTGGGGAGCAACATTAAGGCAACCATCGATTCTACATATACATAGGGTTGTTCATTAAACGCTTTCCACCTTTAAGTAAATAAATAAAACAAAAAAATGTGAGACATCATCGAAATTCGTTATTCGTTTGAAAGGACATTAAGTGTAGCCATTTGGTATATGACCCAATCTTCTATTGAAATCATATGTCGTTGGATAATGCCAATCAAGCCAAAAGAAGTTAGTAATCATCGACCTAAAGTGCCCACCATTGGCAGTGGTGTCCTGGCCAATGTCCTTCTCAAAGGAATATGAACTCTCCAGCTGAAAATCTGTCTTTTTTTCAAATTTTCAAAACCTAAAAAATGCTATAAAAAATTAACATCCTTTTGTTTTTCGTAGTTCTGTAATTCAGTACAATTTTCTTATTGCTGCTTCTGTTATTGCCCGTGGGTTGCTGTTGATGTTGATGTTTTTTTTTTCAGTGCCACATTTTATTGTTTATCTTGCAATACAACAGGATTTTTTACTTTCCATCACATGGCAATCGACAGACATCATGGCCAATAAGAAGTGTTTCAACTATCTCTTCAGTTTTTATGTCAGAAAAAATTTGTGATATTCTAAAAACGTTTGTGAATTTTTTATTTGTTACCATTTTTCATAAGATTTTTTTTTTTTTTTGCTTTTATTTTAAATTTTATGTTTTAAGGTTTGTTAGTGACACCGAATGTCATTAATTATCTTTGGCTGGTGATGCATTTACAAAAAAAAAAAAACCATGAATTCAGGCGATAGCACTTTATCATCGCAACAGTGTAAGTGAGTGTTTAAGGCCAAGTGGAAGAGAGAGAAAAAAATTACAGACAAAAATGCTTAAAGTGGCCGAAAAAAAGTAAATAATATTTGTTTAAAATGGAAATGAAGGCTATAGAACAACCTACAGTGAGCGTCAAAAGTGAGTAAACACCGCTGAAATAATTCATTTTCTTAGGATAGCGAGAAAAGTAAATGAGAATAGTCGAATAAATTTCCATAAATTAAAAACGTTTTTTTTATTACTTATAAAATGTTAAAACAAAAAAATCGCAAAAATTATTGTTCTGCTACAAGTATATTTTTTATAATAGAAAATTTAAAATTATAGTGGGTGTTGACTCACTTATGGCGCTCTGTGTATAATTTTATTTAGATTTTACAAAAAATTTGTTTTTTCTATTTGTTTAATAAAAAAACAAATAAATAAAAATATTCAAAAATTCCCTTCTAATTTATGTTAACTTGAGCTTTGCACCCTGTTTACTATAATTACTGAAAAAATACCGTTTGAAAAAAAAACGAGATTTTTTATACTCAAATTGTCTTGCAAAAAAAAAAAAGTAGAAAATTTGCATAATTGTAAACAAAAACACATGATTTCTTTATCTTTGCCGATGAAACACTAACACAATGACAACAATTAGCCATAAAAACAATCAAAACATCATTATTAACATAATCAATTACATGATGATTGTCAATGTTCATTACCGTTACCATTAACACATTTATAACAGCATAACAATTTATCATACAGTGAAAGAAAAACACAAGCACACACTCAATAAAATAAGAAAAAGACTACAACAACAAAACAACAAAAACAAAAGGGCATTCTTCATTCATCAGGCTGTAAAGAAAAAGAACAACTCAAAAGAAAACAACACTTGATGAGATCAATTAAAGCTGAGAAACTCACAAATCAAAGTCATTAATTTATTTTAATGTACGTACGAATATCAATTGTTATTGCATACATACACACACATACACAGAAGATAAAATGTAATATAAAACAACGTCTTTTGAAAATCATAAACAAAAGAGGCGGCAGTGTAACAAGTGAAAGAAAGAGAACGATATAGAGAGAACATAAATAACGTTGCTGCAGCATTGATTGACATAATAAACCTCAATTAAATAACAATTTGTAAACAATTTCCAATGAATTTTAAATGTAAATAAAATCTACACACCAACATGCACACACACACACACACACACACAAAATTTCTCGACAACATTAATTTACATGTTGCCAAACACAAACAAAGCAAACACTTACATACACATACACACACACCTACAAGCATACATAGAAGAAACATTAATGGCAGACAAAAACAAGTATAAAGAAATGATTATTGATAGCACGTCCTAATAAAACAGGCCTACAAACAATTATGGGCTCAATAAATAAATGACGCACATAATAAATCAGTAGGGAGGTCTGCCTATATAATTTTTTTTTAAAAGAAAACAAAAAAAAACTTTACTTGTTTATCTTCTAATGAGAACCTTTATAACGGTTTTTTTCTTGTCTCTCTCTACCGTAATGTAATGTAATATTTTGGAAAATTTTAAGAGAGTTTTAAAAGAATCTGTGTTTACATTGTAAAACAGCTAAAGTTTAGAAGAAAAAACGCTAGAATTCTTGGAAAAATCTCTTAATTAACTACACCGTTATAAGGATTGTGTAGAAAAGAAACGAAATGTTGATAAATTAATAACAATTTACATCTAATATATAAAATTCTCGTGTCACGGTGTTAGTGGTTAAACTCCTCCGAAATGGATTGACCGATTTTCATGAAATTTTGTGTGCATATCGGGTAGGTCTGAGAATCGGACAACATCTATTTTTCATATCCCTAAATGTTAAGAGGGCGGGGCAAATCGTTAAAATTGAATATTTAGGGACATAGTGATCGTAGACGAATGCAATTTGGTGGGTAAGTTCGTAGAGCCGATATCGACAAACTCACCAAAAATGGGCATGGCAAACCCTCCCCCTTTAAAAGATACCTATAAGTCGGCTAATTCGATGGTTTATGACTACATATGTACATATTTAACATGTATGTCTGTCTGTGAGTTTTTGTTTTGGAGCGAGTACAACAACTACAACTTCGTCAGCGCTACCCATGATTCGGACCTCTTATTGTTATTCTTTGTATGCCTCACCTAAATAACGTACCGACTTCGATTAAATTTTGAACTAGATAGATAGATCCACACACTTATAGTAAGTTAGTTATTTTTATATATGTAACTGTTTTATGCAGCGTATTACAATAAATATATACTCGTAATGTGACCTGTTTTGGGCAATAAAAAAAATCAATTTTGGGAGGGACGAAGTTCGCAGGGTCAGCTAGTAATTTATATAATTACATATTTAATATTCTGAAATAAAAACAATACTTGTTTATCTTGTATTGAGTTTTGCATTAAGCGGTTGCTATTTAGAAATTTTGTTTGTTCACGTAACCATTGATCCAGAACTGTGGCTCATCTCAGAAGATGCCAGCCAAGAATATAGATAAATAGCGAAACAGGTACAGTCGGTATTACAAGAGATCTATGAGATCTCAAAGGTGCTATGCTTTTTAGGGCAGCCGTCAATTTAAAATAACTTAACTTACTTAGAGATCGTCGTAGTCTAGTAAGCAGCTTATTAGACGTGAGGCCTCGGTTCAAAGCCCAGGTCAGAGATCAAAACGAAAATATGAAAAAATATTTCTTCGGCGACTTCCTCTCAGCAAATTTCTGGCAAAAACTCTGGCAGTAAATAAAATTGCCATGAGAAGTTTCTCAACAATCTGTCGTTCGAAAACGACTTTAAACTGTAGGTCCCGCCACACACGTGTAAAATTAATACACACAACATCGGTTGTAATGTATGTATGTATGTACTTGGAGGAGGAGGGCATCACACCAATTACTATGAAAAAAAACCTCATGAAATAAATTTCCATTTGTGAATTGCAACATAATCTACTCATTTTTGAAGCGTAAGTTAACCGATAAAAAAATGCTAATAAACCTGAAAACAAAGATAAGTTATAGGGCCATAGTTGACGATTTGCCAAAACCTTACTGCGTGCCTGGGTCTGATTTAATTTATGCTTTTCTGACTTTAATCAATTACCTTTAGGCTTTTTCAGAAAAAAATTATAAACTTGCTGACACTTGATGACAACTCCAAATAGATGAGGGCATGGGCATAGCGAGTGTTCGCTGTAAACGAATCGCCTTTGGTGCAGATCTCCTGCGGTCTTCTACGTCCTTCTGGACCTTTGAGATGTTCAAATACAAACAAAAATTGCCATGAAAAGTTTCTCAAAAAATCTGTCGTTCGGAATTGACTTTAAACTGTAGGTCCTGCCACTCTGAGAGTAAAAATTGCCATGAAAAGCTTCTCAAAAATCTGTCGTTCGGAGTCGACTTTAAACTGTAGGTCCCGCAACTCATGTATAAAATTAACGCACACAACGCGAGTGGTGTGAGAAGCTAAGACGTTGTACAATGGGTCAATTCAACCTCCGGGTACTGTACTTGTCACAGTTGACAAGTACACGTCCTCTTACTTAACCTAACCTAACCTATTAAGCGACAAATGATGTATGTGCTCTGTACCACAAATAGAATCCCCATTTTTAAGTTAATAAAACCAAAAATTATTAACTTTAGCTGCTTGCAACATATTTCCACTTCATTAGACTTAAGCCAGACGTTAATGAAATTTTATTTTCCCCCCCCTCCCCCTATTTTTTATCGCCCTTCAAAAAGGCACGTAAACCGATGACTTTAATGGTTCGCCCACAAAACTGCTACAAAATAAATAAATTTTCTATTTGGATTTGTTTTTGTCATAAACATTTAATGCCACCATGAAATTCCTTCCATTCAATCCTTTTTCACAAAAACCAACAAAAACACTAAAAAAAACTAAATGAGAAAACGCGGAACGAAACGAAACGCAATGCAAGAAGCGAAAACAAAAGACCCAGCATTTGTAATTTTACAAAATGCGCGCCGCCGTTAAATTTGAATACTTTGTTGCAAAGCAATAGCAACAGCAGCCAGTCTGAAACCTCAGCTTCTTAAGCTTCCTTTTGGTTTCACTTGACTTCCTTTGTTGCTGTTGTTGTTGCCGCTACAACAACTGCTGTTGTTCTTGTCATGAAGGGTTTTGAAAATTTATGCGCTCAACTGCGTAAAGATAATTGCGGGTAAAAGAAGAATAAAAAAATGGATAGGAAAAGAAGTTCCTCTTCAAAAATAATAAAAAAAAAATGAATGGAAAAAAGGAAAAGGAGTCGGAAGGAAAAAGCAACAATAAAAACAATGAAAATGCTAAGAACTTTCCACATTTAATCTGCATATGAAATATTGGGGCCAAAGCAATTCTATTCCATTTGCATGTGCTCATATGCTGATGTGTGACAGGAGTTAACAACCAACCAAACAAAGAAAGCGAAAGTGGTTTTCGTTAAAGGATTACAGACTCTGTATTTAAAGGATTACAACAAAAGTGGAAATAACATTAGGCTGATAGATAATCATTGCGTTCAGAAGAATGATGATGAAAAGAAAATTCAATCGAAAGGAATTGTTCAATTGAAAATTTTGGAAAAAAAAAAATTCTTTCTTTTAAAAAATTCTAATGCACTGAAGAGCAAATAATTGAAGTTTAAATCGGAGAAAAGGGAAAATGAAATCGAAATGTCCTTATCAAAGGAAGTGTAGTGAAAGAGAAATTTAATTAAAAATGTTAAAACTTTGAAACTCTCATATGGATATGGAAATCCATGTTATCTTACAGGTTCCATCGGATCTGAAAGGTATGGATGTGCAAATGCTCTCCTGCAAACTCAAATTTCGACGTGATACCATGCAGGCTGCAGTCTAAAGTCGCCGTAGACTGCTAGGTAGCGTGTGTGGTTCAACCCCGGGCTCAGACATCTCGAACAAAACGAAATATGTAAAAAATATTTCTTTCGGCGACATCCTCTCAGCAGTCTTCTGGCAAAAACTCTGAGAGTAAATAAAAATTGCCATGAACAATTTCTCAAAATTCTGGAGTTCGAAGTCGACATTAAAGTGCCCTTCGGGAAAAATTAACAAAAGGTTCCACAAAAATTCAAGATAGGATTAAAAAATTAAATCAATTCGCTTTAAACACTGTTTGTATGGATCTCTAGAGTTTAAAAAATCATCTAGGCAAGTTCTAGAAGTCGCTGTAGTCTAGTAGGTAAAGCGGCTTATTAGACGAGAGTCCATAGTTTAAACCCCATCTCGAACAAAACGAAATATTTCTTCGGCGACTTACTCTCTGCAGTCATGTTTCAAAAACTCTGAGAGTAATTGAAATTATCATGAAGTTTCACTAAATTCTGGCGTTCAGAGTCGACAGTAAACAGTAGGCTCCAACAGTCGTTAACAAAATTAACACACACACACAACATTAGTGGTGTGAGAAGCTAGGTTGTAATTCTGACTAAAGGGTTGTGATGACCAATTAAGTAAGTACGATACGGGCTGCAAATAATAGATAGGTGGCTTTAATTTTGGCCCCATGTTGCGAGTAGACGTTTGAGTTCTCTGTTGCGAATGAATAGCAGCTTGATGGCCTCACTGGTGTCTGTGATTATCGGACATTTCTTCAAAGGAGCATACGGTATTAGTGTACTTTCACAGCAGCGAAGAGGAGAAGATAAGAAGAGTGTAGAACCACTCTTATGTCACTCTCCTGTTTTCTGTGGAACTCTACCACAGACGACGATTTAAAGATCTGTCCGACGTCTCAGATTTTAAACTAGAGCTTTCTGGGTTTTATAAGGACAGGTTGGTCCTACGGTATAGGGGTTTGTGACAACACAGTTGACCTGGGAGGCCACTATAAATCTATGTTGCAGTCACCTCGTGAATAATATTTCCATTCTTAATTAAAATTTTATACGTTTTTCAGGTCACGAGGAGGACGAGGAGGAAATACAAAAATTAATTCAATTTAAATTTCCCACTTAATATTCACGGTATAACTGTTAACCATGCAACCTTAAATTTTATGAACTGGAGTTTAGCCAAAAAAAAAAAAAAAAATCCTTTTTTAAGTCGACCAAATATTGCCAAATAAAATAAGGATAAGGGGACCATCGTTATCTCTAAACATGAATGTATGTATTATAAATGAATAAATGAGCAGGCAAGCATATAACTGTGTGTGTATGTAAATTTGATTATTTCCACCAGGCCGTATAAAGATTTCAATGCTATTATAACGTTCAAATGTTTTCAAAGAAAAATTTTTTCTGGGGGTCTCCCTCACATCCATGGTTTAGAGAAATTTAAATGATTTTCGTATGCACTCATGTGTGTAACAAAATTCTATTTCTATGCCTATGCCTTTGCCTTTGGCTTTAGGGAGGCTAAATGCTTTAGAACTTTATCTTCATTTAACGAAATTGTCTGTTTTTTTTTTTCTTTGGGTTTCTTTAATTGTGATAATATTTGTTGTTGGCGAATATAATAATCTATTTATGTACGTATTGTTTAGTTCAGTTTACATATCCAACAATAAAATATTTGCCAAAAATAATTGCTACAACAATGATTTGTTTTATTCCCCCACCGTGCTCCCCTAAATAAAACCTACATGTGTGGTTACTTATTTGCCCTAGCATTTGGGAGTCATTATTTAACGCTTTAATTATGAACCATTTAACAGCATAAAGGATAACATGCTTGCATAATGAGCTTTTAATTTCATGTTTATCTTTAATAAACGGAGATAGAAAAAGAAATTCTGTTCAGAAAAAAAAGTACTTTTTCTTTAATCTGATATTTTATGAACTGCTTTCATTTCCTTTATACAAAGTCCATCAATAACGCATCAATGCCAACACAGTTTATCGACTTCTAATTGTTTATCGTAAAGTTTAATTAGTTTTTATTTATTTTTCTTTCTTTTTTTTCCCTCTATATTCCCATATTTATTTCAATATTTCTAACCCTTATCGACAGCAGATAAAATAAAGTACCACACGCTGGTGTGACTATTTTTGGATATGAATTTCAATTTAACATTGACCATCAGACTTAATTGCGTCAAAGTGATAAAAATTGTTGATCAATTTAAATAATCAGGAGAAAAACAAAAAAAAAATAACTGTAATAGAACAAAGGCCCATTAATAGATTTTCTATTAGGTCACTAACTCTATACTACATGTAAAAGTATCCAGAACCTTTGTTTTGACAAAGATGGAGAACGTTCTAAAAAGAGTACATAGACATAGTAAAGACCCATAGCAGAGCGATGGTATTCCACCACAAGGATGTCCTCTAGAGAGATGTAGTTAGAAGCCTAACGAACTCGTGATATTCCTAGTTGAAACCCAAGTATGAGTCCATTCGAGGCATAGACTTTCGAGTATATAAATCGGCTGACCCGCGTGTATATCACGCATTCTGAAATTTTCGCACAATTTGATTCCTCTAAAATGTCGAGTATTTTCTGCAAAACAATTCTTACTGATAGTGGAAGGCATATATGTATGTCACAATCACCATATTCCTATGTGAAGGACTATCAGCTCAAAGACATTCGTCTTACAAACCAGTAAACGTATGAAATGTCAGAACCGGTTCACTATTTATTCTACAGTTTACTTGACTATCACAATGAATCTTATAGAAGTCAAGTTGTAAACCCTTTTTATAGCATAATCGGTGTGGCGATACTAAATGATTGAGTGGCAAGATTATCCCAAAAAATACCCTATGCATACTAACATTGGAAATTCTAACTAAACTTTATATATGATGATAAAGGCCAGGCCTATTTATATAAACTTTGGAAAAAAATATTCTTTATAAATTTTTTTTTTTGATTATCAGCGGAGGCACAGGTTAACCTATATCCCAATTCAAGTCCTTGTTAAACATGATTTCGCCTTAAATTTAGAGAAAATCTGCCCTAAATTTCTTACCGTGTGTTTGAAAAGAATGCATTCACAGGAATTGATAACATACAGCTCAAACCGCGCCAAACTATTGTGAATGAAATTTTAACTACAAAAATATGAGGTGCTCACACTAACAACACAGCTGACTGTCAACAAAACAAAAGAACCAAATCTCGTGCCGTTGCATTTGTTTGTGAAATCAACATAAATTGTCTGTAAAATAAAAGAACTAAATTAAAATTAAAGAGTGAACAAAATGTCTGGTTTTACTTTTGGAACAGCGGCCACAAGTACACCAGCTCAGCAGGCTGCAACAGGTTTTTCATTCGGAGCACCCAAACCAGCTGGCGCCACTGCACCAACTGCAGGAGGGTTTGGAACAACAACGCAAACACCAGCATTTGGAGCCAGTGCACAAGCCCCAGCATTTGGAGCCACTGCACAAGCACCAGCGTTTGGTGCCACTGCACAAGCTCCAGGGTTTGGTGCCACTGCACAAGCACCAGCGTTTGGTGCCTCTGCACAAGCACCAGCATTTGGTGCTAAAGCACCAGGTTTTTTAACAACGACGACAACTGCAGCGGCTCCCGCTTTTGGAGCCAACTCATTTAGTTTTGCAACGCCGGCCTCTTCAGCACCTCCTACCGCAGGAACAACATCTTTTGGTTTTGGCACCCCAGCAAACAGTTCGTCAGCTTCTACAATGAATTTTGCTGCTCCGGCTGCATCAACAACAAACACGGCCCCTACTATGGGTTTAGGCGGTGGCTTAAGTGGTAATTTTTCGTTTAAACCACCCGCTACCACATCGGCAAGCATAAATTTTAACACTACAACCACTACAACGTTGGGAGGCCAGCAAGCCGCTGGTGGTTTGTTCGGCAAACCTTTAACCGCCACTACCACTCAGACAGCTACAGCTCCAACACCTTTCGTTGGTTTAGGCGGTGTAGACGTGAGCGCTAGCAAGCCTAAACCCGGAGATAGCAAACAAGATATCAAAGTAAAAGAGACACAAGTACCAGAAGAAATTGCAAAAACCGTAGATTCATTGAAAACATACATAAAAACCCAGAAAACTATATCATCAGATATTGGACGCACTTCAACCTCGAAACTGACTAATGTTTCCGGTGAAATTATGAATTTACAATGGGCTCTGCAGGAAATCTCAAATTCGGTTGAGGCCAACTACAAACACATCAAGTTGCTGCGTAAGGAAACTTCAAGAACTTTACAATCCGTGGAGATGGCACAACGTACACAGGACACTCCAGTGGGTCTGCAGTTCGAGAACAATGCACCTTTTCAATTCTTTCAAAATCTAGTGGCTAAATACGAAGAAGATCTTATAAATTTCCGCCAACAAATCGCTCTTACCGAACGTCATATGCAGTCTTTGACCAATCCGCAGAATGTCTCACCAGAAGATATAAAGCGCGGCTTTCGCCATATCAACGAAAGTTTTATATCCCTGGCTGGTCGTTTACAAGAGATTCACCAGAAAGTAGAGGCACAGAAGGATCAGTATTTAAATTTGCGTAAATATCGCTTAAGAGACAATACAAATGTTTTTGCTCAACTTGATAAGCCAGAGACTCAAGTGGACACAACACGCATAACAGCTGGCCCTACGCCATTTTCAAATATCAGTGCTGTAAGTAATTTTTGCAAATCATTTGCATCATCGACCACAAAGGGACAAACCACACAACCTGGGAAATAGTAACGCATTCGGCAAATGTTGTTTTGGTATATTTTTTTTTATGTAAATTGAAATTAAAAGTAAATAAATAATTAAGAAAATAATAAACGAGATGGTTTCTTCTAATGAAAGAGGTAGATTGATTTTTTTTTTTTCACAATAAATTCTTTCTTGTGTATTACAAAAGGAAGACAAAAAGTTGGTGGAAGGAGTTGGTTGTATTTCAAAATGTTCGTTTGTACATTGGCCATTTGCTCTAAATGCAGGACATCAAGGGCGATATAGAAGGTTGGAAGATAGGTTAGATGGCCATAATACCTAATGCCCAGAGGTCATTCCTTACATGTTAGAAAATGAAAAACTAGAAAAAAGGTATTGGTAGATAGAAAAATAATGGACGAACATCCTTTAGCCTCTGGACAGGAGGATCTGTCTGCCGAGAGACAGTTCAGAACTTTAAAGAATTCCCTCCCCAGGGTTTTCTTCGTTCTTTTACAAAAAGTTGAAGAACCACAAAGAAAAAACTCAAAAAAAATATCCGGCAGAGATCTATCCTAAATTCCCATCAGTGACCTGGCGTTTCCAGTAAAGAAAACCATTTGCAGAGCAAATCTATTCTTTCGGCTGGAGTTAGAGTGCGGTCAGAAAGGCAGCGTAAACAAAATCACTGGATGAACCTTCAATTGCAACTACTAACCAGATATTAGCACTTCTATGATCGTAAAATAAGAGTCGAATTTATAATCACACGAAAAATCAACCAGATAGGGCCCCATGCGCTTACGCTTAGATTCCAAATAACAGCTTCTGTAGAAGTTGTGTCGGTTTAGAGGTAGAAAAGACAATCGACCACTTTCTCTGCTATTATCTGGCTTTATCAATGACTAGGAAAAGTTTTTCAGAAGGAACGATTTTAATAGGTTAGCTAGTACACCTAGCATTTATAACAAAAGAAAATTCCTAAATAAAACAATGCTAACGGCCAGTTTCACAACTTTTAACTTCAGATAGCTCACGATGTATTTACAAAACCTATAATTACACAGTATGACAGTGGTTTGGAGATCGAAGCCTTTGAAAAGAATTAATAATATTCGATATTCAATAAATTGCTTTCATTCATAAAAGTTTTCACATACAGACAAACAAGTTATAGTGCAAAGCTTTTACTGGCTTTGATATTATTGCAAATATTTCCATAGATTTTTGTAAAGATTTGTGTTTTGTTTTTTAACTTAATGAAAAAGAAACTTACCCCCGACTTGAAATCACCTTAAAAATAATCTTGAATTAACTGATCTTGCCTCCATTTTTAAAACAAAATGAATCTTGAATCTTGCTTATTTAGTTTTCTCAATAGCAACTAAAGAGAAAGAAAAAACGTAAATTAAAATTATAAATGAAACTTAAAAGTGAAATATACCTTAAGCACCAATCATAAATATCTTGCATGAAGAGATGAAATAAATCTTTTCGAATATGAAATTAATAGCATGCAGCAGCTGTGTATTATAGCTTGTTGAATAACATGTTTATTTCTTTAAATATCATTTATTATTCCTTGAGTTCTAATTTGTTTATGTATATATTTTTTTTTTCTTTTTTTTTTCTTTTTAATATAAAGTTGATTAATTAGTAAACAAAATAAAAATTCCGCTGCTTAATTTTTTTAGTTTAACACTTACAAAGTACGGAAATTAGCTGACAATTCCATTAGAATCTTATTTTACAGTTTGCAGTATTTATTGTTATCCAGTTAAGCCCAAGCAAAGCCAACTCTCGTTACTTTCAAAAAACAAAAACCGGCAGTTTTGTAGTAAAAAAAAAACACGACACACACACGCGCGCGCGCGCTCCATTTTACCGAATAGAAATTTAAAGAACATTTTTTTTTTAAATAAAGGAAAAGAAAGCTTGTATGATGAAAAATAAAATGCAAAGAATTCATCATTTCTTAATAACTTGTATGACATCTTCATCGGCCATAATATGATTAATGCCTACACGTTGGGGTGAGTACTTGGTAGAAGTACCCCAAACTAAGGCATATTTGAATTGAGCAGCTAAAGTGCGATGTATAGCATGACAAACGTGTTCCACCGTAACACCCTGTAAGGGAATCATATTAAAATAGTTGTTTTAAATAAATCTAAAGATTTTAAAATATCATCTCATACCTTTCTTAAAATCAAACCATCATCAAAATCTGGTGGTGCACCGGGTTTCTTTGTATATACACGTATGAGCTGCAAAGCCTCCCATAGCGCTTCCAATAGATAGTCCAAATTCAATTTCATATTACAACTAACCACTATAGAATTTGGTTGTCTAGCTAAACGATCGACTTCCTCTATGGAAATCTGATCGATTTTATTGTAGACATACAGACAAGGCAAATACACACGATTCGCTGTAACAACATCGATAAACTCATCAACAGAACAGTCTTCACGGAATAACACTTCAGCATTGAAAATCTTAAACGAATGCAATACAGTCTGTACCATTTTCTCGTTACAACTGGTCAGTGAACAGGTAGCATTGAAACTTAAACCGCCGCCTTTCTTTTGCTTAAAATATATGTTTGGTTTACGTTTATTTAAACGTATTCCAACCGATTCCAATTCACGCTCCAATAAATCACGATGGACATTAGGTTTAGTGGCGTCCAGCATCATAACAACTAAATCGGCTGTACGAGCTACAGCAATAACTTGACGACCGCGACCTTTACCCTAAGAAATAAAGGAATATTATATTATTTTTATATTTGTATGATGATCAAAACACGATTTAATTATTGTTTTAAATTATATTTTATAAGGGTTTTATGAACCCGATATAGGTTAGATTAGTGTGGTAGCTTTATACCAAAAGCTCACTTGAGCACGCATAGCGGCCCGTTGTGGCGCCACAGGTGAACTCAGTCCCTGTACTGACCAAGTTCTTCCGAGCAAATGAGGGAGAAGTTGGTCAGCGCAAGGGCTGCATATTTAAAGAACTCGATATAAACGTGGCAAAAATTATTTCAATACTTGAAGTAGTGGAGAAAGAAAACCATCCAAAAAAATTTACGGAAGAAGAAAAAAATGGAGAAAACTTGAGATACTATCTCCTCAAAGCTATCCGAAGTAAACGTAGCGTAGACCTAGAGTGAAATTCTGATACAAAGGATGTTGAATGCTCTGCTAAATAGTTCTCCTGGGATTCGTAATGGGATTGAGTTGGCCAAGGTGTGGCTAATTGCTATTCTTAATTTCTGTACTTTTCTTTTATTCTCTCTTACCGATTTCTATATTTATCCTCAATTCTTTTCACTTTTCTTAAACACAATAGATGCCATGATCTCTGGGTGGTTTTGTATTTGCCACCACGAGTTACAATTTTCTTTGCTCAAATATAATAAAAATTAAGCGCCATTTTTTTTACAAAAAAATTAAAATGAGCGGGAGAAACAGGTAGCCGGATCAAATACGAATAAGACAGTGCAGCCTAGGTCTCGTTGGATAGATGGGGTGCTGCCAGAGTTGAAGAGGATGACAGCAAATTCAGGTGATTGGATATAAACTCCCAAAAACAAAGTCGAATGTAGAAATATTATGTGTAGACAGCAATAAAAATGTTCAAATCTGTCTGACAAATAGGATTTGATTAGATTTGACTAGATAATGAGCTAAATATTGGCCGAAAGTGTCTCCGGACATGAGAGTGACACATAATTGAAACAGAATTGATTAAGCTCAATTGAATATTTGAGCTGAAAGGGACAATGCTAACTATTTAACTATAATTCATATGCAGCTTACCTGTGCGGCACCTTCAATGATACCCGGCAAATCGAGCAGTTGTATATTTGCACCCTTATACTCAATGACGCCCGGAATACAGGTCAACGTTGTAAACTCATAGTTGGCTGCTTCCGATTCGGTCTTTGTTAGAGTCGACAGCAGAGTAGACTTACCGACTGAAGGAAAACCGATCAGCGCCACTCTGGCATCACCACTTTTCAATACATCAAAACCTTCGCCCTTTTCACCCTTTTTCGATGGTTCTAACAATTGTGAACGATATTTTGCTAATTTGGCTTTCAATAGACCCAAATGGTATTCAGTGGCTGAAAAAAAAAAAAAACCAAAAAGATAAAACATTTCTGACAAACGTAAATATAACCTTGTTTTGGTTAAACAGCCAGCAGTCAACTCTAGCCACCTCATTGAGAATTTTTTTTCAGTACCGACCTTTATTTTTTTGGGTCCTGGCAATTTCTCTTTCGATTTCAGCAATTTTCTCTAATATACCCATATTGTTTGATTGTTTTTCTTTGTATTTTCTTTAATTATTAACACTTAAAACATAATAAATTGTGTATAAAAAGAAAGCAAATTCCTGTTTAATTTTCTTCAGAGAAAAACTAAAATCCGGCACAGGCTTTATAAAGAATAGTACAAAAAAAAAATGCTGTTTTGACAAGTTGTCATATTGTGCTAGCATTCACCAACGAATGATAGCTTTTGAAAATTTAATCATTCACAATAAAGAAATTTTTAAATTGTATTCAAATTATAATTTAAACAAAAGAATATTTTTATTTAAATAACTTCTGTTTTATTAAATTCTTTTGTTTTACATCATACATACTATTGTAGAATAAAACAAATTTTTAGTAAAATTGCTACTAAAAAAAGAAAATATGTAATCGCATGTAATTATTATCCAAAAAAGGATTTTAAATATACTTATAAATGTCCTTATGTTTATATACTAGATTAATTTTATATAGAAATCATATAAAAAATACTGTGCTTTCAAAAAAACAAAAAATAAACAAAAAAAAAAAAAAAACATTTCAAGTTTTAAAAATAATTGTGCTTTTTGTTAAAAAAAAAAGAAAAAAAAACAAATTAAAAAACTTTGACCTTTTGTATCTATATCCTGTAACGAACTCTTCAAATACTCGTCGTAATTAACATTTAGCAACCTTTCGTTTATAAAATTACTTTTAAAATATGTTACTCTGCTGCTTCGCTTAGTTTCTATAAAAACCATTTCCATCATTACCCATAAATTCAGTCCATTTTTGGTGTTGTATATCGTCCAGCTCGGAACATATTTCACCCGTTTGCAGAGAACGACAGGTGCAGGTAATGCCCAAACGGGTAACCACCAGTTGTGATTCATATTTTGGCAAATCGGGTGTAATATTGACCAAACGCTCATTAAGGCATTGCTTAAGAAACTGTTTGCGCAAAGCTCTTTGATTATCCATTGTATAGCCTGTTTGAAGAAATATCTCGTTTAGTTATTAAACATTATATGCTTTCATTTAGAAACTCACTTTTGTAGGCGCTTATTTTCTCTTCAACACAATTTAAATCCTGTGGCTTGAATAGCGGTGGATACGCTTCCGATTCCCTTATGTTTAGCACAAAAGCAAAATCTATAGAAGATCTGGTTTTATTTAGGGATTGCATTAAAACTCCTGTAGATGATATGGAAGCCAAGAACCACTCATCGTTGTTGCTATCATTTCCATTATCCTCTCTTCGTTTTCTACGTTTCTCTTCCACTGTATTACCTTGATTCTCAGTATTCTCAAGTATTTCATTGATTTGTTGTTGTTCTTGTTGTTTTTTCATGGCATCTCTTTCTTCTTTTTCTCTTTCCAAATCCCATAGACTAAATGGTTCTTCTTTAACGAGTTTATTTTCTGGCTTATTTCCACTGTTGACGGATATGGTGGAATTGTTGTCCTCATCGTAGTTGGGTATATCACTGCGTATATCACGATTGCCAGGATATTTGGTACGCAAACGTATAGGATGCTCATTGGAGGGTACAATTTGTGGTTGTTCACTGTCAGCATAGGCGTTTTCATAATCTTCTGGAACTCTTTGGGGTTCGACAATATCGTAATCCTTTTGCTGTAAGAATTATTTAAATGGATTTAAAGCAGAACACATATCTCTGGTATTTCGTGTACTAGATCCTGTTTAATTAGCAAGATAAAGCATATTACATATACTCACATATTCTCTTAAAACTGGCGAATTACCACCGAATCCTACGCCACCATAGTATGGTGAATTCAGTTGCTTTAAGGCTTCATAAGTATCCACCGGTGGTGGTTCATTTTTCTCCAAAGCTTCTTGTATTAGTTCAGGTGGTAAGAGACGATTCCTGGCGGTTTCTTGGCGAAATTGATTTTTCGACTTTTCTAAAGTTTCTAATTTTTCAGCCGCCACCACTTTCTCCAGCAATTCCTTATTGGCTAAAAGTTTTTTCAATAGTTTGGGATGTTTCAAGGGCGACTTGGGTGTCTTATGAGTCGAGGACAAACTAACACGTTGTGTGCGATTTAAATGGACCTCAAGATCGTCTGGAAAGAGGAAAACATTTTTTAATAAAAAAAAAAGAATTTTTTTGCAAAAACTTTGCTTAAAACCTGTGCTAAATAAAACAGCACCCGGTGGTTCTAAATGGCGGGCTATGGCGTATAGTTTCACCACACTGGAAGTATTATAACGCAAGCGACAGGTGTCCGCTCTGGCCTGTAAAATAATGTCGCTATCTGAAACAATATATTACAGAAGGCTTAAGAGTGATATTAAACTGTAAGAATAGGTTTAAGTACCGGGCACAAATTCATATGCATCTTTGGCGTCGTATTTATCACGACACTGCATTTGCCAGTGCAAGAAAAAATCTCCGCCAAATGTTTGCGATAAAGAAACGCCGCCCAAAAGACTATTGGAACCACCCGAATCGGTCATCATGTTATCTAGTAAAGGTTTGCCTGTTTTACCATCCAATATAGTTGTCTGGGAATAATAGTAGACCGGAAAGCCAGGACCAATATTATATTTCACCATAAAATCGGTAACGTTATCGTGATTGAAATGACCCGGCACTATGGCACTGACACTTTCGCTCGAGGGAAAAGAGAAATTCCACAGCATGCTAAAGTTACGGCCATCAAAGGCCATGACTGTAGAATTAAATGAAGAAACTACAACATCGGCTACATGATCGCCTGTTATATCGGTTAACACCGAGGGCACCATTAAGCCCGAATGTTTGTGTTGATACAAGGGCGTAAACTCCTTCTCACTGGTGAATTTCATTAAGGACAACAAACGTATGGAGTAGACACCACCCGAAGTACTTTGACCGCCCGTAATGATCAGTAAAATTTCGGTGCCATCTTCTTTCGTTATAATTTGCACGGGTACAAATACTTCCTCCTTAAAGGGTGTGGGTATAGTGCGTATTACTTTGCCCGTTTTACCCGCAATCACTTTTATATGGCCCGCCTTAGACTCCTCACGCTCTTCGAGATGGACAGCAATTATTTCGGGTATTTCATCACCATCTAAATCCCGTACAATATTGATGGTATACAAGTCCATAACTATGGGGGAGTTGGTTTCCACTTCAACTTCTCGGAATTCCCAGATGTTGTTGCCATTGCGACCATTAATAGCGAAAATCATCTGTAATATAGGCGAAGATTAAAATTTTCATTCAAAATTGTATTATTGACCTTACCCCCAATCTGCCCGCAGCCACACAGTCCAAATAGCCATCCTGGTTAATATCCACCGTACACAAAAGGGAAAAAACATTTGCCACACTCCATGTCTCCCACAATAGCTCGCCATTAACACCATTTACCGCTATAACGCCACCCTCACAGGGTACTTCATCACCTTGTATGGGACTCTTGCACTTGGGCAACGGATAACCCTCGTATTGTATATTATCGTCCACACCAAAACCAAATATAATATCGCTGACATCATCACCATTTAAATCGGCTTTACGCACAGGACTTTCACTGTTCATGCGTGGAAATGTGCGTGACCATAGCTTCTGTACACTGATCTGAGTGCAAGGCACAAATTCACTGCCCATACTATCGCCATATGATTTCTGACCATCACCACTTAAGGCCAACGGCAACGAGGACGGTATCCTTTGATGGTTTAGCCAAAATTTGATTTTTTGCATGGATACAGGAACCATAGTTAGTATCAGAGCTATCAGGCTTAGTACGGCTATGATGATAGTTAGAGTCGCTAGAGCATAACAGAGGGGTTCACAGCAGCGCCAACAGCAACGGCGATGCTTCTTCATTATAGGCACTGAACTATGAGATTTGCCATTTTTACGTCTGGGTGCCATAAGAGGGCGCTTTAGGCCCTTTTCCTCGCTTAGCTATACGAAAGGGAGAAAGTTTTTATTAGACGTCATAAATGTTTTTCTCTGATCTTTTAACCAGAAAGATTAATGTTCATTGGACCAATGCCAACTGATATCGAATATCAGTTCCCTGGCATTATTGCAATAGCTCTGTCCTCTGCTTCAGAGGGCAGGCAATTGAATGTAGCAAGTAATGTCTGAGTTGGAGTGCACTGTTGATCAGGATAGATGTCTTCTTGTGCACTCAGTCTGACTGGATTTAAACTGAATCGTTTAGAGTACGACACAATTTGCCAAAATTAATAAATTTTAATCTGCTTTTATGTTTACACCACTGAAGGAAAAGAACTTGTCTGCTAAGAAGTCCTTCTCTTTAAAGTGCAGGAGGTGGCGTACGGAGGTTAGAAAAAGTCTGTAATCATAATAAAAAGTGAAATTACCTTTGATGTTTTCGAATCCTTAATGAACACCTCATCGTCGACATCATCGCTTATGTCTTCATCAATGGAATCGCGTATAGCGATACGGTTTGAGGGCACATATGGTCGCATATTTATCATAGCCGGAAAAGCCTGCTTGTTTTTCTTTGGCCAGAGAACGCTTTCGTTAAATTGCTTTGTGTCTATTGCGTTTTATTTCCTTTTTCTTTTGTGAAAACCAAATAATACTTGAAATATTATAATTTCTTCAACCTTATGGTTGGCCTTATTCGATTAGTTTTTTTCTTTTTCAGTTTTTTTTCTATTTCGTTTTTATTTTATTTTACTGCGACTGTAAATGATAAGCAACAAGAAATTTCGTTTTATTTTCTACTGTGTTTATATTTTTCTTTTTGACTCAACGAAAAATCAATATTTTTTTTAGAAACAAACTGTCAAATTAACAATTTTTGACTCTTTTGCTCTCTCCCTAACTGTGATAAAGCGTCTGCGCCTTAATACATACTCTGTTTATTTATTTTTAAATTCTAAACACGTGTTGCTTTACCTTAGCCCGTTGAAGGGTTGACGGGAAAGGTTTGTTTTTGTTTATCAACAAATCCTTTGAAATCAGGTGTTTCCTTACATGCAAACTGTTGATTTCCAATTATACAACCGCAGCCATATGTTCTGGGAATTTTTTTCCTTGTTCACAATGACAATAACTTGTGTATTCGCACGTATGTATGTTATGTGTTTGATTGAGAAACTCCCACGCCATTTTCTTTCACGAATTCTTTGTTTCTATTGTTTTGTGTTCCTCTTTACACCATAAATGTTCAATGGATAAGTTTATGAATGAATTAATCAGATTATCAAAGAAACAGAGTTTCATTCATTGATTTTGGAAGATAAACAAAAAGTAAAGTATAATTTTGGGCATGTCAGATACTGGATATTGCGGGCATTTACAAGGCAAAAAATTTAAAGAATTATTCAACACATGAAACAAATTTGTAGCATAATTTTAGGCATGATGTTAAATTGATAATTAAAACATAATTTCAGGCATAATACAATTCTTTATAACATAATATCGGGTCCGCCATCTAACGTTTTTTTTTTCAACTAGTGCTTATTTCGTGAATGGTAACACTTAGCTCATGTCTGATTTGACAGATAATTAGTTTTATCCTTCCGCTGAACGAATATGACCATCCAATTGACCATCCAATGCGTTTTCGGTTCGTTAAGTGGGCCTGCGATCGACTTACAGAAGATGCCGATTTTGGCAAAAAAAAATCATCTTTTCAGATGAAGCTCATTTTGATTTGGCGGGTATGTAAACAAGCAAAATTGTCGCATTTGGGGCACAGAAAACCCGCACGCATACATTGAAAAGCCGACGCACCCAAAACGAGTCACTGTTTGGTTCGGATTTTGGTCCAGAGGCATAATTGGGGCATTTTTCTTCGAAAATGAGCAAGTGGTGGCCGTTACAGTCAATGGCGATCGTTATCGGGCCATGTTGAACGAATTTTTGTTCACAAAAATTGAAGAGGAGGATATTGGCAACATTTGGTATCAACAGGACGGCGCTACGCGCCACACAGCCGAAGCTACACTCGATGTTTTGCGCCCTGTTTTTGAACATCGCATTATCAGCCGCAGAGCTGATGTCGTTTGGCCACCTCGGAGCTGCGATTTGACACCGTTGGACTATTATTTGTGGGGTGCCGTCAAAGATAAGTGTTACGCCGACAAGCCAGAGACAATTGACGCTTTAAAGGACAATATTCGTGAAGCCATTGATGAAATACAGCTGCACACAATCGATAATGTGCTTAAAAATTGGACCGATCGTGTCGGCTACTGCATGGCCAGCCGAGGCAGACATTTGAATGTAATTATTTTCCATTATTAACCGGAAGGATTGTACTTTCAAATAAAAAAACGGAATTTGAGAAAATATTCAGTAGTTTTTTTTAAAGCATTTTCAGTTATTTGGCGGACCCTATAGAATACATCAATGTTTGCGAAATTCCTCCTCTTGTAAGGACCAATTTTACTGCAGACTGATAGGCAAAGTGCTCAAGCAATCGATTGCCTTGAACAAATTCAACCACGACATTATTTGCTATACTCAATTAGCACCTCATTGATATTCCACTAAAGCAGAGGATTAAGCGGATTATGTTAAGGCTTAATGCGGTTACAGTCTGCCACAACCTTGACTATGGACAATACAGGGAAACCATAGATAAATTGAAATCAATCACAGGGGTTCCATATAATTTTCTCGATTAGGTTTTAGGATAGCAGATAAGGCATTTTTGTCAGACGATCCAGAGGTTCCCGGTAGAGTCCTTGATGTTGATGATGGATGTGTATTAGGTGTTATGACATTAAACTTACGTATAGGTTGACTGACCACTGGCGGAAATCTTGGCCAGATTGGAGGTGATTGTTAAGGATTTTCCCTGAAAGTTTCTTAATTTGTTCGGACTGCTAGACTAAGATTAAGACCCTAATGACATCTCCAAATCAAAATCCGTCCTCGTCCATTGCAGCTGGGAGTTTCTCAAGACAATTTCGAATCATTCATATGCATAGTTGTTCCGATTGGCTCAGTTAAATTAGGTGTTCCACTTTGGTTTAACAGGAAGGCTCTCAACTTCGTTAGCAGCAGGAGGGTCTTGTAATATTGCTACGGTCTACAACACTGGTATAGATTGTCTTCTTTCCTTAAACCGCATGGTCATCCATCGTATTATTGCAATTCTGACAGGTTAGAAGGCACGCCGATAGTCTTGATATTACTTCAAATAACTTCTGCAGGAGCTGCAGACCTGAAGACTGACACCTCATCTTGCAATGAAGAGGCCAAAGTTAATTCTTTGTCATCTTTGACTGAACTCTCCAAAGTAAAGATTATTGCAAACGAAAGATTTATTTTGGAGTAGGATTGGCTTCCTTTAATAAAGCCAGTCCGGCATTCAGACGATTGTAATCAGTACGAAAAAGATCTCAAATATACAAATAAACCAAACTTAGCATATTCAACACAAGTGTGAAATCAGCTCTACCTGTATCGAACACAATTCTTATGCACTTATTAAATCTGGAACATTTGTTTTAATTGAAATAAATCCACATTTTGAATTTATTGCTTAAGTTTTATTTATTTATTTACTTTTTTTAATTTAATTTGAAATAATCTTATGTCGAAGATTATAAATATTCATAAAGTCGGCGTTATAAAAACACAATCGCACTATTCCTTTTCTTTAAAGACTTCAAATCAGTGACAACTCGTCCGGTAAATTAAAGAAACTAGACAAAGTTGTTTATTCATTGAAGGCATAAAGTCAAGTGACCTTTATTAATGCAACTTGCGCTGCTTTTATACCATTTTCAATACGTAGTTGTAATACAAAGGCATGACTACAATACATTGACATGGTTGTAATATTCAATAAATAATAGAGAAAGGTAGTTAAATTCAAAAATTAAGCGTTAAATTCAAAATGTAGTGATCCTATGAACAGTGTTGTATATAGATAAATTACAGAGTCGTATTTGATAAAAATTGTATACTTCACGTGTAAAATAAATAAAGAAAATATAGATAAATAAAGAAAATATAAATAATGAACTGCTTCAGTCTCCCCCTTTGATGCGGCAATCGTCCCGATAATGCATCAATTCTTCATTTTCTGGGCCGGCCTCTAGTTCGCATTCTACGTAGTGGTTGTACGGCTGGATCCGCTGACCCTACTACAGGTGTTAGTGCAGAAGCATGATAGGTTCCCAGTGGCATATTCACGTCATCTTCATGAGCTATTACGTAAGAGGTAGTGCCCTTCTTCTCTATAATGACATATGGTCCATCTCGCTTTGGAACAAATTTGGAGGTAACGCCCTTGCTGGTGTTGCTTAAAACGTGTGTGGTTACCAAAACTCTTGAACCAATTTCCAATGGCGGCTGGTTACGTCTATGATTGTTGCTATTTTGTTTGTTATGGTCCTGTTGTTTATGAACATTTTCTTTAACGTTCTTGAAAACATTCACCAGGTTTTGTAGATACGGCGTAATCTCAGACAAAAAATTTTCAGATTGAATTACCGATCTTAAATCATGTTGAACGTCATCTAATGTTCGCAGTTGACGACCAAATGTCAAATATGCAGGTGTGTACTTTGTGCTTTGGCATAATGTTGTGTTCATCGCAAACCGAATACTAGGCAACTTCTCGTCCCAGGATTGATGATTGTTTCCAACCAAAATGGCAAGTTGAGCCTTCATATCTCGATTTTTACGCTCGACTGGATTAGCCTCAGGGTGATATACAGGAGTAAGTATGTGGTCAATATTCAGACAATAAACCACTTTCTGCATAACAGCCGAAATAAACTGAACGCCGTTGTCGCTGATGATTTTTCTGGGCATTCCGTAGCGTAGGAAAACTTCGTCTATTAGTGTTTTGGCGCAAACTTCAGCTGAAGCGATCTCCAAGGGAAAAAGTTCAACCCATCTGCTGGCTATGTCTTCTATTACATATATCCATTGATATCCTTTTTGGGTAACAGGCAATGGACCAAAGAGATCGATGGCAATCACTTCAAACCTTTGGTTGGATGAAACTGTTTGGTATAATCCTGCAGGCTTTAGATTTGTGGCTTTGTATCTCTGGCATTCTATACATTCCTTAACATGTTTTTCAATGTCCTTCCGAATTCCAGGCCAATAGTATCTCGAGGTGATTTTAGATGTTGTCCTCTCTATACCATAGTGACCGGCAGTTTCATCATTGTGGTAGTACTTAAGTATGTCCTGTCTCTCTTCACTGGGTATCACAAGTTGAGCATCTTCAGCATCTTCATCATTGTAGCAATATAAGACGCCATCATTCATAATGTAACCTCTTTTTGACCAATAGGCAAGATCATCTGTATTATTTTCAAGATTTTCAATGATTGTTTTAAGTTGTTGATCATTAAGTTGGCTTTCTCTAATTGCACTAGCATTTTTCCTTGGCATCTCGATGGAAAATGAGCAAATTTCGCAAGGACCTGTAACATCATGGTCATCTTCGCAAGGTGGTCTAGACAGTGTATCGGCAACCACATTCGTCCTTCCTGGTTTATACTCAATTTGAATATCAAATGGTTGTAGTTGCAGAGCCCAGCGGGCTAGTCGTCCAGTTGGAGTTTTGATATTCATCAACCATTTTAAAGGCTGATGGTCAGTGATAAGTTTAACTGGAGCTCCTTCAATATAGCCACGGTATTTATTCACGGCCCAAACTATTGCAAGCGCCTCACGTTCAATTGTGGAATAGTTGCGCTCTGCATCTGATAAGAGTCTGCTTGCGTACTCAATGGGATGTTCATCTTGGCTCTCCCCCTGGAGCAAAACTGCCCCTAAAGCATAACCGCTGGCATCAGTTTTTAGAATAAATGGCTCACCATCGACAGCTTGTTGTAAGATTGGAGCTGATGTCAATAGTGTTTTCAAATAGTCAAAAGATTTTTGTTCCTCCGGACCCCAACACCATTTAGCATTCTTCTTTGACAGGGCTGATAACGGCTTGGATACGTCGGCAAAGGATGGTATAAAACGGCGGTACCATGAACATGCTTGTAGAAATGATAAGACTTCTTTAATGTTTCTCGGTCTTTTTCGATTTTGCAACGCCGCTACTTTTTCAGGATCCGTCATAATTCCTTGTGGTGTAAGGACATGGCCCAGGTATTTTACTTCGTTGCAGGCAAATCGACATTTTGCCAGATTGACCTTAAGACCAAATTCTTGCAGTCGCTGAAATATATTCTGTAGATCTTGGATGTGTTCTTCAAAACTGGGGAAACAAGAAATTATGTCATCCAAATATGCCAACAGAATTGTATCCCCCAGAGATGTTTTCAAGCGATCAATTAACCTTTGGAAAGTGGCAGGAGCATTCCGTAAACCGAATGGCATACGAGTGAATTTATACATACCAAAGGGAGATACGAAAGCTGTTTTATCTTGATCCAAAGGGTGAACTCCAATTTGCCAGTAACCGCTTTGTAAATCTATTGTTGACATGTAGCTTGTAGCCTTGGCCTCATGCAGTATATCATCTACTCTTGGCAAAGGATAACGATCTGGTTTAGTTATTGAATTAAGTTCGCGGTAGTCAATGCACACACGAATTCCACCAGTTTTTTTAGGGACAATAACTACCGGAGCAGCCCATGGAGACTGACACTCAACAATTACTCCAGAATCAAGCATTTTGCTAATTTCATCCTTCAAGGCAGTCTTCATAGCTGATGATAACCGATAAGGGGGAATTGCTATGGGATCATGTTCCCCGGTATGAATACGATGGATAGCATAAGGTGTAGCACCAGTAGAATCCTCAAATATTGTTTGGTTTAATACTAGGACTTGGTCCAACTCACTTCGCTGGTTAGGGGTAAGCCCAACACCATCGGACTCCTTCAAAATTTTAAAGTCCATTGAAAATAAGGGCGTAAGATATTCATCTGTGTCCTCAATATATTGAAGTTTGCGTGTTTTTGTTGGTGGTGCTTTGGGAGAAACTTGCTCCTCAATAGTTTCCATAGTCTTCCTAAATATAGACTGGATGTACCTTGGAGAATAATCGTTACCAGAGGTCCGCATAGGAGATAAAAATTGATCGAGCAATTGTTGATGGGAATTCAAACTTCCAGCCAATAATTTGTCCTCAAATACTTTCCCGATTAAACAAGGCGAATCATTTTGCTTTACAAATGAGGGTGTTCTGGGCAAAGACGTCGCATTACCCATTGTTACAGCTGGTTCTGGAGTTCCCGGTAGGGGTGATATTACATCCTTACCTTCAACAAATCTTATAAAAGGGGACATCCCTTTCAAGGCTTTCGTGCATGGGGAGGTCTCATCTCTGATTTGCAGCGAACAAATGTTTGTCTCCATCAAATTGGCAAATAAGAACTTTTGCCTGGGTTGGTCCTCAAAATACCAGTACCTCTGGGCCATGTTGAGGACTATACCCGCCTGTTCCATGAAGTCGGCACCAAGAAGTGTTCTGTTCTCCGTGGCATTTGGTAGATAGATCAACCTTATTTTTCGCAGTCTGTTTCCAATGATGATATTGCAAATGGTAGACATGACCTTACCTGTAGAGACTGAGCCGTCTGCTAGTGTAATTTCCGCACGAACATCTTGGAAAACGCATTTGTTGGCTGTCAGTATTTTCTTCAGCTCCAAACTAGCAACACTAGTTTTAGCGCCACTATCAAAAATAGCCTCACCTTTAAGGCCAAAAAATTCCACCTGGGTCGTTGGCAATGAATGTCCAATAACGGTAGATGATATTGAATTAAAGGCCAAGTATTGGGGACTGTCCTTACCGCTTGCACTGCATGTAGTACAATTAGATCTGTACACACCAGGTGCTCCACATCCATAACAGGAAAATGTTGGCTTTCGCATTACATCTGATTGTTGTGGTTGTCGTGGGTTTACTGAATTTTGATTTTGTTGTGTTGTTTGTGGATTATTCTGTCGCTCATCTCGTTTCTTCTTCTTAAAGCATGTCTCTACCGTATGACCCTTAATTCGGCAAAAACTGCAGCGATTAGGGGCATCTTTCTTCATTTCAGAATCAGCAATGTTGGCAATGGTTTAGCTTCTAAAAAAAACATCTCTGCTTCACGGCTAGCAGAAATTAATTCCTCGAATGTATTGACCTTCTCACGGCGAACACGTTCCCGTATATTAATGTTAAGAAGGCCGTATAGTATGTTTATTTGGATCGTCTCACTAGGCGGTACTTTCAATTGGGATAAGAGTAGTCGCTTTTTACAAATAAATATATCTGTCGGCTCATTCTTTTGTTGTTTAGTCTCGAAAACGTTGGAAAAAATGCGCCAGTCAGGAACAGGAGGGGTAAACGTAGACCGAATGAGGGACATCGCCTGCTCAAACGTAAGCACGTTGTCTTTTACGCCAATCCACCATGACGCAGCATAATCCTCCAATAGCAATGGCATTCCTCGTAAGGCATCTGTATCGGATATTTTCTCAATATCTTTATATACAGAAATGGCAGATAAAAATTCTTCTACCGCTGCCGGATCCCGTTGTCCTTTAAAACGAGCGGTACATTGAGTAAAGGAGCCACTTCTTGCATTACCACTCATCGCAGCTAAGATCTGTTGAAATTGCTCATTAGAAAAGGTAGCCATCTCTTTGGTTTCTTCTGCACACAAAACGTTTAATTCTTCTGTTGTGTTTTTAACGTCAACTTCGGAGTTTGGTTCTATATTGTTTTTTGTGGTCTCTTTCGTAGCCACTGCGTTGGGCGCCAATGAAATAATCTTATGTCGAAGATTATAAATATTCATAAAGTCGGCGTTATAAAAACACAATCGCACTATTCCTTTTCTTTAAAGACTTCAAATCAGTGACAACTCGTCCGGTAAATTAAAGAAACTAGACAAAGTTGTTTATTCATTGAAGGCATAAAGTCAAGTGACCTTTATTAATGCAACTTGCGCTGCTTTTATACCATTTTCAATACGTAGTTGTAATACAAAGGCATGACTACAATACATTGACATGGTTGTAATATTCAATAAATAATAGAGAAAGGTAGTTAAATTCAAAAATTAAGCGTTAAATTCAAAATGTAGTGATCCTATGAACAGTGTTGTATATAGATAAATTACAGAGTCGTATTTGATAAAAATTGTATACTTCACGTGTAAAATAAATAAAGAAAATATAGATAAATAAAGAAAATATAAATAATGAACTGCTTCAAATTTTATTATTTTAATGTGTATTGTTGTTTTGCTTGTTTTAAATTTTATTTAAATTTTCTCAATTCAATTATAACAATTAAATATTTAATCAATTACCATTATTTTATTCGTTGTTTTAACACTTACAATTATTCAATGGAATACATACATACATACAATACGAGATACGAGTACAATCAATTTTTTTTTAAAACTATGTTTATTTAAAATCTTAAAACTAGTTTCCTGTTTTCTGTTTTGTTTTTTCTTTTTTGTATTTAAAAAAATAAATATTTTGTTTGTAAATTTAAAAATTTATCATAAAATATTGTAGGAAAATATGAATTTAAATATACGGTTTTAGAAAAATAATGTGCGATTTAATTCTCTTTTTATTGATTTGATTTGTAACAGTAATTTAATTTCAATACGCTCTTCTCAACCGGAATTAATCGGAGTGACTGTCCGTGTAGCGAAAATGAAAACTTTTCATCATCTCCTGTTTTGTAATCCATTTCAAAAGATATTTTGTTTTTTTTTTTTTTGTTTTTTCTTTATATTGTATATGATCAAGAGTAAGGGGAAGGCCACTACTCATGTAGTACGCTGTAATACAACTAGAGAAATAGGAGGAAAGATTTTGTGTTTATGGACGTTAAATTCGAACGTAGGAATAGTGCAGCTGAAGAGCGAAATTTCTGTGCAATGCATTGTGCAAGTCTTTTAATTTTGCTAAGCCACAATCTAGTAGTGATAGAACAGTGGAACACAAGCCACATTGTAACGAGTATTCCAATGAATCAATACAGTTGGATATCCTAGCGTCATTAATATGTACAAGTACTTTCACCTTTTCCTATATGCAAGCCAGAAGTCTCAAAAACAGACTTCAATGCACCAACCCACACATGAGAGTTGTATTTCGTTGTTGATTGGATACAAGTGATGTAAATGATAAGGATACCAGATTGAGAGAAGTTTTTCTAGGACCGTGCTAAGATATCAAAGCACTTAGAAGCGTTATTCGAGACTTGTAGCGTGGTATCAGCAAACATTGCTTTAAGCGTCTGATTACCCAATATTGACAAAATGTTCAATTTGGTTAGTGTGTTGACTTGTGAATGGAAGTTTCGAGTTTGAAACTCATCTCTGATATTGTGCTAAAAGAAAAAGTATAAAATACCCTCTTAACAGATTCCTTGCAAACACTCTTAGAGTAACTAATTCCCATGAAAAATTTTCTAAAATCTAGATCCCGCCTCTCATTGTTAAAATTATCATACATAACATGGCGTTTGGCTAGGGCTTAATCCTGGCTAAGTGGTTGTAATAAATTAAAATAGGATTGCTTGGAAAAATTTCTATTTGATCCTTATAGTAACTTCACACCCATATTTAATCCACTTGATTACAGAACAGGCACAATTAAAATGTAAATAATGAAAACATAAATTAAAACGAAATAAGAATTAAAACTAGAATTTACATTGTGTTGCAAAGCATGTCATATTGTTATAAAATTCTACAAACATATTTGGGGTATTCACACACGGTGTGCTATCAAGTCTTATTGCCATAAAATACTAAAGTTTTATGATAGTTTAAAAAAATTGTTGTTGTGCTTCAAAGAAAAAAGTCCTAAAATAATAGCACCTTTTGTAATGTGTTTATTGTTTTGTCATAGTGAAAAAATTAAATATTTTGGTTTTGTATAAAATGAAGCAAACTGGTACTCTAAGTATTACGCTATTATTTTCATTTTCGTCATTAAATTTGATCAAGACGTTATGCAAAATGCAACAAACCATGATCCAGTTGTAGGATTTTATTTTATTCTCATTTGAGTTCATTCGCAATTTAAGTTCTTTTAAACTATTAAATTTCTCCTTTAAAATACCAAAGCAATTCTCAATGCGAACTCGATATTTAGAAAAGTGTTTGTTGTAGAGATCCCTTTCAGCTTTAGAATGTTCGATGCTGTTTTCTCTAAAAGACGTCAACAAAAATGACTTTAGGAGATAACTGCTATCACCAGCAATCCATTGCGTTGGCGACAAAAATCGTTCAGGGTGTTTTGCTAGTGGAGAGTTTAAAAAAATTTTTGCGTCATGTACGCTACCTGTATAAGCTATTGTTATCGTAATTTGTAGTCACAAACTGCTTGAACTTTAACGGCATATTGACGTTTTTGTGGCGAAACTCGTGGTCTTTGACAGGTGCTTCAGATAATTTTATTTCAGAGCCGTCTATATACCCTACTAGAGAGAGAGAGAGAGAGTGTTCTGCGAAAGGCGGGAGTGCATCGCAATGGCACTATTTTTCAAAAAAGTGTCCAGTTGCTTGCGTACGCTGACGACATCGACATCATAGGGCGTACCAAGCGAGATGTCACTGTGCTATTGAACGCGAGTCTAAGAAGATGGGTCTGGCAGTAAATGAGGGCAAAACAAAGTATATGTTATCGACAAGTAGAGCCGTGCGGCGTATTGAGTCTCAAATTACGGCCGATAACTATACTTTTGATACAGTCAAGAAATTCATTTATCTTGGCTCCACCGTTACCACCGAAAATGATGTCAGTCTGGAGATCAAGCGCAGGATTACTCTTGCCAACAGGTGCTACTATGGTCTCAATAGGCAATTGAGTAGCAGAGACCTCTTTCGTAAGACAAAGCTAATACTCTACAAGACGCTCATCCTACCTGTGCTTCTTTATGGCGCAGAAGCATGGACCCTATTAAGAACTGATGCAGCAGCCTTGAGAGTGTTCGAGAGAAAAGTCCTACGTAAGATCTTCGGTCCAGTGCGAGTTGGCGATGATTTCCGCATCCGATTTAACAGTGAGCTGTATGAGCTCCTCAACGACATAGACGTTGTACAGCGTATTAACATCCAGCGGCTGCGCTGGCTAGGCCATGTCGTTCGAATGGAGGAGGATGCTCCGGCGAGACGGGTATTTGATGCGGGGATCTGCGGAATTCGGCGAAGAGGACGACCTTGTATCCGTTTGAAGGACCAAATCGAGGAAGCCCTGTCATCGATTGGTGTGACCAACTGGCGTAGGCGCGCAAGAAGCAGAGGCGCCTGGAAGGATGTGTTGCGGCAGGCCGAAATCCGTTAATCGGGTTGTTATGGCCAATTAAGTAAGTACTATATACCCTACGCAGCCAGGCATTTCGTCTTTAGTTGCGAACAAAATTTGTTGTCGTTTTTCTGCATTAGGCCAGCTTAAGAATTTTTCTTTCAAATTTAAAATTGCTTTAAAAATACGTTTTGTGACCTTTGTATTGTGCCTCCGTCACCCACTCCAAAGAGGGTAGCTACTTTTCGTGTCGAAAGTCTATCGCCAGAGGATCCCAGCAGATAAAGTAGGATTTTTAATTCCACATCAATTGGAGGCTGTGCTGTTTTTGGACTTGTGTTAAACACATCATCGTCTTTAATCAAGTTCACAAATTCCTCTGGCAGAACCCTAATCATTTGATTAAACCGGCTGTCATCAAACATTTTTAACACGTTTTGGTTCCACTTATTGGATTTTGGAACTCCAAAGTGGATGCTTCTGCGATTAGTAAGCAAACTATGGACGTTTGTTAAGAACATTTCATTTATTTGTTCTTCATCGTCATCATCAGCTTGAAAAAGATTTATTTAAATGTAAACATGTAATTATTTTTTTCTTATTTACTTGAATCAGCCATAATAATGTCCAATATGTAGTTTTTGAACAAACCGGCTATTATTTCAGTTTTTTGACTTGTTTTTGGCATTTTTAATTGAAAATATTTGTAATTTTTTATAACTGTATTTTTCTTTTATCAGCTGATTCAAATTTGAAATAGCACTCTAACTTATGAGGGTTGCTCACAGCAGCCATATTCTTTTTCGTGTTATTATTTTATGATATATGACTTTATAACGACCGTGTGAATACCCCAATTGTATCAGAAGAAAAATACAATCTAAATACATACATATTTATGTAAATAATTAAAAATTTTATATTATTTATGGTTTCTAGAACAATGTTTTCTATAACAATACGACATGAGGTACAGTATTCCCTCGATTTACGTTGTTTCGATTAACGTCGTCAAAAATTTTGTTTCCTTCAACTTCGATTTGCGTTGTCATTCGATTTACGTCGCCTTTTTTTGGAACCAATTGTGACGTAAATCGAGAGATTACTGTATCTTTTTAAGTTCCATGTTAAAAACATACTACTTTGTAGTATGAGCAATATGAAATTCGATTTACGTCGTTTCGATTTACGTCGCCTTTTTCCGGAACATTCGACGACGTAAATCGAGGGAATACTGTATAGTAAAAATTTATAGCTGTAATGTAGTATTAATTTAGATTTTCTTTTTCAATTATTATTGTATTTATAAGCTAAAATAGCATATGCTAATATTTACAAGTTTTCATTAGTTTTTATTTTTTGGTTTCTTATGTATTTTTTGTGTTTGAATTATTAATTTAAGACAACAGGTATTGATTGATTAATAAATTATTTCCCCAATAGCTTAAATTACAATAACTTAATAACAATTTGTGGCAATTATTCGTTGTGATACAATATTACTTTGTAATTTATAATAATTAATCATTATCTGTTTATAATCTTTTAATTATAAAACAAAATCTAGAGCGTTATCTTGACGTATGTAAGTGCCTTAATGTCCACTTTTCTTTTCTTTTTCTAAATATTTTATTACTTAATTATGTATGTTGTTATTATTTTACACAGTTTTTTAATAACACGAAAAAAATAAAAATAATAAAAACTTTCTAAAATTCAAAAGTTTATGTATAGTTTATATGGAAATTTAGAATTTTTGAGTTAGTGACTCAATTGTTGTTTAATTTGGTTTTCTTTTTTATCGTAAGTTGTTATTTAATTAATTAAAATATACGTCTTTTGTAAATGTTTAGATTTTGAAAAGCACAAAATTGTCATGATCGATCCACCAAAAGTAGTCTAGACGCATGGCTGTGGTTCAAGCCTTAGCTCAGACATCAACGAAATGATATATTAAAAAAACAGTCTTCTGACCAAGAACTCTGAGAGTAATTAAACGTTGCTATGAAAAGTTTCTCGAAAATCTGTCGCCTTTAACACCACAACATAAGTGGTGTGAGAAGGTTGGTTGTAATCCAGACTAAAGGGTTATAATAACCAATTATGTAAGTAAGTAATATTTAATAAAAAGCAAACAGGAAAGAATGTAACAACTATCTCTCGAATATAGTATAATAGATATCCATTACTAAAGGGTCCGCCAAATAACTTTTTTTTTTGAAAATGCTTTAAAATTACCTACTACTGAATATTTTCTCCAATTTCTTTTTTTATTTGAAAGTACAATCCTTCCGGTTAATAATGGAAAATAAATGATTATGCGTTTTCGCTTCGTTAAGTGGGCCTGCGATCGACTTACAGAAGATGCCGATTTTGGCAAAAAAAATCATCTTTTCAGATGAAGCTCATTTTGATCTTGGCGGGTATGTAAACAAGCAAAATTGTCGCATTTGGGGCACAGAAAACCCGCACGCATACATTGAAAAGCCGACGCACCCAAAACGAGTCACTGTTTGGTGCGGATTTTGGTCCAGAGGCATAATTGGGCCACCTTGGAGCTGCGATTTGACACAGTTGGACTATTATTTGTGGGGTGCTGTCAAAGATAAGTGTTACGCCGACAAATACAGCTGCACACAATCGATAATGTGTTTAAAAATTGGATCGATCGTGTAGGCTACTGCATGGCCAGCCGAGGCAGCCATTTGAATGAAATTATTTTCTATTATTAACCGGAAGGATTGTACTTTCAAATAAAAAAAGAAATTTGAGAAAATATTCAGTAGTTTATTTTTAAAGCATTTTGACAAAAAAAAAAAGTTATTTGGCGGACCGTTTATAATAGATATCTATCAGAGAACTGCATGAGTTGATTCACTTTCACTGTCCACTCACATGTAAGTTGCTTTTGTTATGTTGTTTAACATCAATATGTTTTAATGATATTGCTTGCAGTGTTGATTCTCTAATATACTCACTTTTAATTTTTAAGTACTGTTAGTATAAATAAATAAAAAATTCTTACTGTTGTTTGATTGTT
Organism: Sarcophaga caerulescens; assembly: GCA_927399465.1. NCBI lineage: Eukaryota > Metazoa > Arthropoda > Insecta > Diptera > Sarcophagidae > Sarcophaga > Sarcophaga caerulescens. Next base: position 104,832,053 of record OV656872.1, on the reverse strand, counting down.
TTGTATAGAAATCAAATAACTCACAACTCATATGAAATTTTAAGTTGACATTAATAGGCCATTTACACTACAGCGAAATCTAGTAGATTAGATTTCAAATCTTGCTCAAAATCTACATCGTTTACACTGGATTTATTTGACAGTAGCAAGATTTCATTTCAATAACAAAAACAGCTGACTGAAATTTAAAAGAAAATAATATTTCCAAATTTAGTTTTTTTGGAAGGTTTTGTCTTTTACTAACTCATGTTCCAAGGGTTTTAAATTTAAAATTAATTCTCGCCTTTTTTAAATATTAAATATTTTTTAAATATTACTGGCGTCCGAAATACACTTTAATAAAATTATTTTGTAGTATCTTCGGACTTACATATGTGTCAACATAAAGTAAAAATTAATTCCAGGACATGCAGAAAATCAATACATTTCTGGAAACATCTCTTACAAAAACTAAAACGGCACCTCTCGTTCTTTTTTCTCTGAATATCAACAGTTTAATTATGGACCACATTAAAGGCTTTAATTTGATTTTGTTGTTGTTATTAAATAACTTAATTCTATCCTATGGATTAAGGCCTATGATGGCAAATATTAATGGAATGAAAAACACAAACTATGTACCAATAATAAATAACGGCTGCTAAAATATTTGTTTGAAAATGAAGTTTATATGTGTAAAGCATGTACTTCTTTATTTTTGTATAAATCTTCTACTTGTACCACTTTCTTAATACCAATACCAACTTCTGAAACTGCCTGAAAAAACCTACAGAAACAAATTAATTAAAAAACAACGATGAAAAAAAATGAAAAATCATCCCATTTTTTAATTTATTTTTTATTGAAATTATTCAATAAAAAATTTCCACACTTTTTGTTTTGTTTTTAAATTGAAATGTCATTTTTTTTTCCTGCGCAGCGTTGTATTTTTATGTAATTTTTGCTAGATTTTGCCGAAATCTACTAAATAAGTAGATTTTGTTTTGTATGGGAAATCTAGTTAAAATCACTAGATTTGGCTCGAAATCTCATAAGTACTAGATTTCGCTGTAGTGTAAATGGCCTATAAAAAACAATTTGAAAGTCTTTTTAGAAAATTCAATACAATGAATTCAGAATTATTAAGAAATGTTGAAAATGGAGTTTGCCATGTAAAAAGAAAGAAATTAAAAATAAGTACGTTGCTAATTTAAGTATTATTCACTTCACGGCTTGTTTCCTGTGTCCACCAACCAATTCTTGCCTAGATGAAATTAATTTGAAGGAAGTAAAAGCGTTTTGTATTTCCAAAATTAGGAAGTCTGTATCGTCTTCTTCAAGTCCAATTCATTGTTCAACATTTGATGAACCACCACTAGATTTCCAACTATTTTTCTCTAATTTTATTCAAACAAACCTATCCGCTACGGAAAGTGTATCCGGTGAAGTAAATCGTTAGTCATTGAGAAATGAATATTCATATTGAAATGGTCGCAAAACCACACTCCGGAATACCCTCGTTTACACAAACTTGCCAAAAAAATTTGAGTATTCCCGCAAACAATGCAGCTTCCGAACGCGTATTTTCCGCCGCATGTAACATAATCACCGAAAAGCGTAACCGCATTGGTCTACAAACTGTAAATAACTTACTGACATATGTAACTTCTTCTTTTTTCCGAAATGTACTCGTAAATAAGAAAATAATAATTCAAATATATTTTGCATTAATTAATAATATTAATATTGCAGTAAATTATAAAATAAAACTCCTCGGATCACTTGAAAATTTTACATAAAGCAATATTTGTTGAAAGGGTTTTATAAAAAGTATTCAAAACACTCATACTGATTCGTTGCTTCTGTGAATCATATAAATAAATAGAAGTAGCAAGCAGTGACAAGCAGTTGTTGACAACAGGCTGGATAATATGAATCATGTATTAGAATATTTAATTTTTTACTGTCAATTGCTAGCTCAGTATTCATTTTAGAAAATACAAAACTATGCCATTTGATTCACAATCATGCAGTTCTCTAATATCCATTACTACATATATGTATGAAATATTGAAACTCCATGTTTTCCATATTATTAGTTAGATTAGGTTAGGTTAGAGGACGTGTACTTGTCAACAGTGACAAGTACAGTACCCGGAGGTCAAATTGACCCATTGTACAACGTCCTAGCTTCTCACACCACTCATGTTGTGTGCGTTAATTTTATACGCAAGTGGCGGGACCTCCAATTTAACGTCGACTCCGAACGACAGATTTTTGAGAAACTTTTTCATATGCAAATTTTATTTACTCTCAGAGTTTTTGCCAGAAATCTGCTGAGGAAATCGCCGAAGAAATATTATTTTTTTCATATTTCGTTTTGATGCCTGACCTGGGATGCGAACCCGGGCTTTACGTCTAATAAGCCAACACACTACCTACTAGACTACGGTGACTTCACATATTATTAGTTCATACCAATATAAATTCATGCCTGGTCACACTACAACTGCTTAGATTTTCACACTCTGAAATTTACCGATTTTAAGCGAGTATATGGAATCACTCAGGTATAAAATTAACACACACAACATAAGTGGTGTGAGACGCTAGGTCGTAATCCTGAAGAAAGGGTTGTAATGACCAATCATGTATGTGTGTATGTGTATAGGGCGTCAAACAGCACCATTTGCGGGGACAGAGGACGTATCAAACAGTGCAATAGCCAGGATTGTGAAATTTTGTGTAAGTAAGATTGGTTTTTAATCCATAACTGGTGTAACTGAAATAGCAATTGTATTGGCCTCTATGAAAACTTGATATTAATGATGAAATAAAAGAATCTTGAACTCGAAATTCAACAATTTAGTGCTTCTCCTTACATAAAAAAAATGTTTAGTTTACTTTTCATCTTACATAATAAGTGTTAAAAATAAAAATAATGAGAGAAAGAGATAGAGAGATAGAGAGAGAGAATGAAAAAGATAGTAATTTAAGCTTTTTACCTTCTTAAAGATATTCATAAAATATTATCCAATAGATGGCATTTAGAGTGGCAAACAGGGCTGGAAAAGCTACACGAGATGTGCGATCAATGTAAATGGCACGTTTTAAACGTTCTTGCTGGGGTGTTAATTTTGGCTTAGGCGGTTCGGGTTCAGCAGGTTTAGGCGCTGGTGGTGGTGCCGGAGCTATTGTGGGTGTTAAAATAATACGCGACTCTTGACGTGGTATCCAAGGGCCGTCTGCATCGATTGGAGGACGTAAAGCACGACGTGTAGTATGACTGTGGCCTAAATGGGACTACAAAATGAATTTTTTTTAAATTAAAATTATTTCTTAACACGAGGACACACACATGCTATATAAAGAGATCAACTTACTCTTTTATTTTTTGTCATTTCATCGAATATTTTTTCGATCTTTTCGTCTGTCAAAGGTGGATGCGTTGGTTTTAGAGGTTCAGGTTTCTTTTCCTCCTCTTTTTTGGCTTCTTCCGGCTTGGGTTTGGGTGGATATGCTATAGGTTTGGGTATAGGTGTATCGCTTAAGACAATATTAATGAGACAATATTCCATTAAGGCCATAAACACGAAAACCGTACAGACGGACATGAAGGCATCGACCGCTTTTAAATAAGACACCGGCGGTAAAGATGATTGAGATTTCGCATGCTGCGTAGATAAGGTCAGTAAAGAGGTGACACCCAAGGTAACACGAGCTGGTGCAGCTTCTGGTTTAATCCAAAACGATACCCAGGACATGATGACAATCATACAGGTCGGTATGTAGGTGTTGAAAACATAGTAGACCAGGCGTCTCTTTAAAGTGAACACCACCTCTAGGCAGGTGAAATTACCGGTGGAATAGACTTGAGTACAATCGGCCGTTTCATTATGTATCAGAGCAACCTGTGGCAATTCAATATTTTCATCTACCACCAAAGGTGTAGTCGGATCCCATTGGAAAATCATATCATCTGTGGTGTGAGACACTAGATTGTAAGAGAATATGAAAAAAATTTAAAAAAAAACATCGCTGTGATGTACTTTTCTTTACACTTACAACTCTCCATTTGTAGTTTACACTCCTGGGTATCGTGCGGATAAATGGCGAAATTCATGATGCAGGATAATTTTAACGTCAATTTCACCATATACAATATGGTCTTATCCTTATACAGCCACATGTAGTGATTCGGTATTGTCATCGTTTGAAATGTTACTGATTTGGCATTTTTGAAAAACGAATCTGGACGCCATAAACGCTTAAGCCAATCCACTTCCAATAGACGATATTCCTGTGTCATATTCTCTGGCAAACGTAGCCGATGATCTTTCCAAGTCTGTGCAAAAAATATATCGGCCACATACGTCATGGAATTTTCATCGATAGAATCCAAGCCCATCACAGTGACATGAAAATAAACGATTGTGGGTTGTCCCTCCTTTTTAGGCGGCCTCATTTTATCGTAACGTTTTATGTCTTCTGGCAAAATGTCGGTAATTTCCAAACTATGTCTGTGTAAGAGAGTAAAAAATTATGATAAATAATTGAAGAAAAGAAGTGGAACTTACTGAAATTCAGCTCGACAAAAGTGTTCCAGACTTATCGAAAGCAGTACAGAAGAGAATAGTAAAGCATACATTGCTGGAAAGAAAATACAATTATTTTTATATGTATTCTCATTTTAATGTGTGGATTACAAGCATTTGAAAAAATTATCAATTAACTGGACAAAGACGAAAAAGCATAATCCTTTTCTGTTTAATTTCTTAAATAAAAAAAAACTTTACTTTTTGATTTTTTAATTGCAATTTTATAATTTTATGAATATTTCTGTAACACTGTTTGTATGGAGGGTTTTTATTAAGCGTTTTTGTATGGAAAACACAAAGAAAAACATCTATTTTGTAAAAAACAGAAACAGGCATTAACGGTCAAGTAACTAAGCCATTGATCAATAAAGAATAATCGTGACCAGGGTGGGCAGTGCCAAGGGGAGTGAGTAATAAAGAGTGATTTTATAGCTATTATCTTTTTGGCAACACTGGTTTAAACAGCTCACGCACGTTTCGTGTTTTGTTTCACTGTCAAACATCTTCAGTTTGGTCTATAATTTAACCATGAATCGTCTTACAAACGAACAACGCTTGCAAATCATTGAATTTTATTATCAAAATGGGCTCTTGGAAAGTTGGCCGAAGATCCACTTCTTTATCGAAAAATTGTGTTCACCGACGAAGCTCATTTTTGGCTCAATGGATACGTAAATAAGCAGAATTGTCGATTTTGGAGTGAAGATCAGCCAGAGCATTGCAAAAGCTACCAATGCATCCAGAAAAAGTCACAGTTTGGTGCGGTTTATGGGCTGGTGGCATCATTGGACCGTACTTCTTCAAAGATGCTACGAATCGTAACGCCTTTAGACTATTTTTTGTGGGGCTATGTTAAAGCTCATCTCTATACAGACAAGCCCGCTTCAATTGACGCATTGGAAGACAACATTGAAGCATTTATTCGTGAGATACCGGCCGAAATGTTGGAAAGAGTATGCCAAAATTGGACTAAGCGGATTGACCATTTGAGGCGCAGTCGCGGTCAACATTTGCATGAAATAATCTTCAAACATTAAATTATATGGACCGTACTATCGATTCAAATAAAGATTTCATGCATTTTTCTGAATTTTATGTGTTTTTTTTTTGAAAAATTTTCCTATAGCTTTTAAAAAATCACCCTATAGAATAGATTTTGAATGTTAATTTAATCCATTTTATTTCAGATCTACAAAATGCAACCGCTTCTGTGCTTTAACATTCTGCGCTTTTTAACATTAACTAACTAACTAACTTTGCTTGTCAGACCAAATTAACAATTATTTATGTCATAGACTGTCGCCTAGAAGGCCGAACAATGGGTAAAAATTCTGATTTATCTCACTAAGTTTAAAATCTTCAATGATGATCTACACGTTCTTATACCCAATTTTGTACCTTCCAGAGAGATCGAAACTCCATTTTTATCATCATATAGCAAATGTCGCCGTGGTCTAGTAGGTAGTGTGTTGGCTTATTAGACGTGAGGCTTCGGTTCAAAACCCAAGTCAGACATCTAAACGAATATATTAAAAAAAATCTTTCTTCGGCGACTTCCTTTCATCAGATTTCTGGCAAAAACTCTGAGAGTAAAAATAAAATTGCCATGCAAAGTTACTCAAAATTCTGTCGTTCGGAATCGACTTTAAACTGTAGGTCCCGCCACTCATGTATAACATCAACACACACAACATCAGTGGTGTGAGAAACTAGGTCGTAATCCTGACTGAAGGGTTGTAATGACCAATTATGTATGTTTGTAATTATAGCGAATACGCGTTACGTGCTTTAATTAAATTTATACCACTCAAATCCAAATTCACGGAATGGTCTCTACTCATGCAGTATTGTGTTGAATCTATCAAAATAAGTTCTGGATACTCGGGCTAAATAACAAATTCTTTCAGTAATGCATAATCATGTGCTCTACGTGATAGAGTTGTAAATCTCATTTCTCTAGAGAATTCCGTTGTAGTATTTATAAAACTGTGAAGCACAACCTACATTGCAACGATGCTCTAAACTGTGTTAAGGAACCAAGGCACTTAAAATGTCCTTTCGGAACTAGAAAATGTTGCTGGTTCCAACCAAATTTGCCTTGAATGTAGCTCGAACATCAAGAGCTTCTGACTCTCGGATATTTATCCCAGTAGACACTGACGACGACTGCTTCCATCTTTCGAAAAGTAACGCCGATAACTCACTAGCAAAATGGGCTTTGCGGAAACCATAGGGTATGTCTGGTTCAACATAGTTTTCATAAACTTGATAAGTGCGTAAAAAACCTTTCTTATGATATACATACATATTGTATATGTTGGTAAGGAAACAGATTCTCAAATTAACAAAACATGCAAAAATAGACCCTTTTTCAAAGTGGTCCAGCTCACGAGAGGTCAAAGCTGGAGCCGAAACATTTTAAATGTCATCTTAAAAAAGTCAAAGGTTCATTTTTAGGAGGGTACATCGAGCACTTTTTTTGGTGAGTCGCTCTAATGTACATGTATACCATTCGTTTTCCATATTTATCGTCTTTACAGCTTCTTTACCTGTAATTAATTTTAGTATCAATTAGGAAGAGACGTTTCTAATGTAAACATCCATATGTTATATACAATTTTCCATACACATTCTTTCATGTATTTATGTATGTACTTAGTTGACCTTTCCTTCAAGTAAGTATTTATTTTTTGTTTATCTTTTTGTTACTATCGAAAAAGCCTATTAAAATAAAAATCATTTTCTAATTTACCTTGCCTTTAACATTGAATTTCTTTAATATGTTTTTTATTTTATTTTTTATTTTTAAATAAATCCTTTTCAAATCGACAACAAAAAATAAAAACAGGAAAACACTTTTATTAATGACAATAACAAAAATAACAACATCCCCGCGAAGAACAATAAGAAATCATTGCCATTTTATTGTAATTACCTTGGCGGCTTGACTCGACTCGACTAGGTTGGGCTGAGCTGGTCTAGGCTGGGTTCGTAGTTATTGCATTACCACAGCATTCCACAGCATTTTTTACATTGAAAATATTAAATTCATTTATGAATTACACAAAAATTTCTATTTAAATTTTACAAATTTTTCTATTAAAAAACATGAGGAAAAACAGTCTTGAAATAGTAACCTAGAATTTAAATAGGCTCTCTCTCCCTCTTTTTATTTCGCTATTGCAGTTTTTAGTCATTCATTACAATAGCGACTTAATTCACAACTAAAACCACTTAAAAGCCACACAAAACAAAAACAAAACAAGACAACACAAAACAAAAACCTTAAGTAGCCTGCCTGCGCTTACATATGTATGTGTGCTGTTTTGTTAAAATAAAATAAAAACAACAACAATTTTTACAGGAACCCTGTGAGAAGAAAAGAACAAGAAAAATTGTCTCATTGAGTAGAAAGTCGTTATTTTTAACTGAATAATAACGGTTGGTTAAGTACTTATGCTTACAGGCACTGCCAAGAGAAAGAGAGAGCAAACAGTGTTACAGGTTAAGAATGCACGATAAATAGTTGTTCGCATGGGAATGCTCGTGCTTTTGTCTATAAAATTGTCATTCTTTGTGACGTCAGGCAAGGACATATTCATAGCTTTGATCAAGAAAATTGTACAAAAAAAAGAGGAAATTTGTTTTTAAACATAAAAATTCACTTTAAATAAATAAAAAAATTTCTTTAGTTTAATTTATTATAATAATTTAGAGATCTTGTTTAAAAATAAAGAAAGAATGGAAATATAAAAGAAATTAAAGAGTAAAAAAAATTTTGAATAAAAAATATTCTGGGAGAAGTAAGAGAACGATATCATAGAGCGTTAAGTTCAGTATATAATGTAACTTGCTGCTTCGAAGGATTACATCAAAGCCAGTGTTAAAGTTTTGCTCATTTTTATAATCCCTTAATTTAAATTTTTATTTTCGATTTCTTATAAGGGGTGATTTTTTAAGAGCTATAGGAAAATTTTTCAAAAAAAAACACATAAAATGCAGAAAAATGCATGAAATCTTTGTTTGAATCGATAGTACGGTCCATATAATTTAATGTTTGAAGATTATTTCATGCAAATGTTGACCGCGACTGCGCCTCAAATGGTCCATCCGCTTAGTCCAATTTTGGCATACTGTTTCCAACATTTCGGCCGGTATCTCGCGAATAAAGGCTTCAATGTTGTCTTCCAATGCGTCAATTGAAGATTTAACATAGCCCCACAAAAAATAGTCTAAAGGCGTTAAATAAAATGTTCACCGAACTCGCCTCTCAATAAGTCCATTGTTACGCGTGCTGTGTGGCATGTGGCACCGTCTTGTTGAAACCACATGTCATGCAAGTCAAGCTCTTGCATTTTGGGCAAAAAAAAGTTGGATATCAGTGGGTCGATTAAACTGACCATAAAATGGAAGAAGCGCGCGATGAACTTTCTTAACAGAGCACGCATTTTGATAATAAAATTCAATGATTTGCAAGCGTTGTTCGTTTGTAAGACGATTCATGGTTAAATTATAGACCAAACTGAAGATGTTTGACAGTGAAACAAAACACGAAACGTGCGTGAACTGTTTAAACCAGTGTTGCCAAAAAGATAATAGCTAAAAAATCACCCTTTATAACTTGTATACTTAGAGACTTGTCTCCGTAAGTCATCATCTACGCGTTATTACAATTTTATGAAATCTGTTAACTAGGAATCGGTTAGGTTAGAGGACGTGTTCTTGCCAAGTGAGACAAGTACAGTACCCGGAGGTCGAATTGACCCATTGTACAACGTCCTCAAAAAGGAAGGATAATAGAGGATATAGGAAAAAGAAGAGGAAGTAGAAAAGGGAGAATGGGAAGCGGAGGAATTACACAGACCAAACAAAACAAAAAGGGAGAACGCGACTACACTGATGAAGCCCTGGCACTTCTCAACCTGCTCCAGCTACTAATGAATCTGTGGAGAGCCTTGATGTCGGCTCTCGACACAGAATTCAAACCCTCAAAGAAGCCCCTGCCAAGGGAAACTAGGAATAATAAGAAATAATATTTATGGGTTAAAACTTTACTGCTCCACAGGACCATTCATAATAAGTATGACAAAAAAAATAAAGAAAGAAATGAACAATCATCTTGAAACATTTTTAAATTTCTCCAATTTAATCGTTTTTTTTTTCTGGTACATCAGTGAAATTTTAATAAAAATAATAAGCAGTCAGAAAAAATAGAGTAGGATGTCTCCAGGTTAATTTAACACTGTATTATTCCTGGTGATATCTAGCATAGATATCAAGTTGATTTATGAAGGTTATGTGGAGATAAGGATAATTTAAAGACGATAGAGCATTTGCTCTCTAATTATCCTTCTTTTGGTAGAATTAGATTGAATACCCCAGTGAATGGATCGATTGTAGTCATGAACTCCTAAGAACCCAAATTTAAAAGTAGGAGTGAAAATTGATGTACGAGAGAGAGGAAAAAGGGAAAAAGTTTGAATTGAAAATCTCACCTCACTAGTCAGCCGAAGTTCGAAATGAATCTGTCTAGGTCAGAAATCTTGTAGATGCTGCGTTTAAGCCACTGAATGCCACTACAAAGTTTCAGATTTCATTACACACTCTAGAAAAAACCGTGTTGCCTGTGTCACACAAATAGTTTCTTGCTCTCAGAGCACAATGTACTCAAAAACTGTCTTAAAGAGATTCGCTACGCAGGTTTAGGAACGTTCTAGAATGTTTCAGTCAGGACCATATTAGTTTGGAGCTTGGACTCACCGTCTGATCCCTTTATCGATCAGTCTGAAGAACCATCTAATGTTGTGAAGTCATTTCATTTGCGATCGCCTTACCCTCAACCTCTTTGTCTTGATGCACCTAGTCAATTATGTTTTCTTCGGTCAATAATGGTATATTTCTGACATTACTTAGGCTGCTTTGTGTTTGAACAAAGTATCGTGTTTCATAATGCCGCTGTACAAAATATATACAATGTATTCTATTTCAAAACGTCGTCAATGTGTATTTTTAACGCAGTCAAAATGCAATCAGGAATCGGATTTATAGTTGATGCATTGTTTGGTTACTTTGCATATCTACATAGTTTATATACCGTAGTAGAACTGCATACAAACTTTGTATTGATACATTTTGGAAGGCAGCCTTACTTACTTACTTAATTGGCCATAACAACCCGATTAACGGATTTCGGCCTGCCGCAACACATCCTTCCAGGCGCCTCTGCTTCTTGCGCGCCTACGCCAGTTGGTCACACCAATCGATGACAGGGCTTCCTCGATTTGGTCCTTCCAACGAATACAAGGTCGTCGTCCTCTTCGCCGACTTCCGCAGATCCCCGCATCAAATACCCGTCTCGCCGGAGCATCCTCCTCCATTCGAACGACATGGCCGAGCCAGCGCAGCCGCTGGATGTTAATACGCTGTACAACGTCTATGTCGTTGAGGAGCTCATACAGCTCACTGTTGAATCGGATGCGGAAATCATCGCCAACTCGCACTGGACCGAAGATCTTACGTAGGACTTTTCTCTCGAATACTCTCAAGGCTGCTGCATCAGTTCTTAATAGGGTCCATGCTTCTGCGCCATAAAGAAGCACAGGTAGGATGAGCGTCTTGTAGAGTATTAGCTTTGTCTTACGAGAGAGGTCTCTGCTACTCAATTGCCTATTGAGACCATAGTAGCACCTGTTGGCAAGACATTACGAACTGTTTTTAATAGTGGCACAAAACAGAAGAGAACAAGAATAAAAGAAAATTGGCCAAACCGGAATGGCGAATGTATTTTGCCTGAATATTTTTTGCCTGATGTCTGAAGAACTTTCTCTTGAATATATTGTATTACATTCGATATTCCGCTAGTGTTTTTGCCTTACTTCCTTAATTTCAAAGCAATTCTTTTTAAATGTTTTTAGTTATACGTTCAACACTGTGTACGAAAATGAAATCTGCTACAGTACCATTTGATGGCTTTAGCAATGTGTATCTGATATTCGTGGAGAGGCGTTAGATAAAATTTTTTTTAGGTTTGTGATTGCATTCTTGATTTATGAGGCATTTCAAGTTTTTTTACTTTTCTTTTTATTTTTTATTAATTAAACATAAATTAATATCACAATGGGCATAAGTGTGTCTGCTCATACATACTCCTTGAGTGGACAGCTACTTCTACCTACCTAAATATAATTTAAAATAATAAGAACGAATTGTTTTCAAAATTTTTAATTATTTTTTTAATACTCACTTTAAGCAAACAAACAAAAATCTTGCAACGGCTTGAAAATGTACTTTTTTTTTAATTTTTTTTTTTATTATTTATACTTACACTGCAAAAAATATACACAATAACTTACTTACACTTAAAGAAAAAAAATACAATCAAAATGCTTCACATATATCAATTTCACTGAAATAAATTAAAAAAAAAAAAATTATATTTTAAAAGAATTACAAAAAAAAAACGCTTTTTTCACTGTTGCGCTTGGCATTATTTTTAATCAATGAAAAAAAAAAAAATTGAAAAAAACCCTACAAATTGATGATTATTTAGTTAAAAACTAAATAAAAATTAATAATCATAAATAATATTGAATTAATTGAAAATATTTTCTATTCCTTTTTCTTTTCTCTACTTGGATTTAGTCCGACAGCGGCGTCATTAGTTCAGAAATGCCGGCAACATTGGCAGCCACCACCACCACCACCGCCACCACAGCAGCAATGACAACAGGAAATACAATAAAGAAGGACAATGATTTGAATCTTTTAAATGTTTTAAATGTCTTAAATAATACAACAACAACAACAGCATCAACAACAACAACAACGATGACAACAACAAATACAAATAATACCGCTGATATACAATCTGTAAATACAACAACAAATAATATTGCCAATACAGCAACACTAACAAATGACCAACATAATATGTTAATGGGCACGGTTGATATGGAAGCGACAACAGCAACACAACAACAACAACAATCACAGCTTAACACTACAACAAAGACGTAGATGAAGTTTAAAAATATTGAAATATTATTTAAATTTTATAAAAGAAAAGGGCAAGAAATAACAGAAAAACGGAAATAAAATAAAAAAAAACACACAGTAAACAATAAAAATGAAAACTTTTTAAACAACAACAACAAGAACAACAAATATTTAAAATTATAAAAAAAAAAGAAAATAAAAACAAAAAAATGTTCTTTTTTTTCACACTAAAGAATTAATTAAATAAAAATAAAAAGAAAATATAAAAGAAACAGATAAACATAATAAAATTTAATAAATAAACACTAAAAGAAAAACAAACAAAAAATGAAAAATAATTAATATTATTAAATAATTATAATTATTAATTTATAAAAATTACATGAAAACAACAACAAATATATATATATATAAAAATAAAAGAAGAAAAAGATAAAAAACCAACCAGAAATTTAAAATTAAAAAAGAAAAAAAAACATAAAATCCAACAACAACAAAACAAAACTTATAATAAAATTTAAAAATTCATTTCACTTTCTTTTTCTTTTCATACTCTTTCTTTTCACAACTAAACAAAGAAGATTTCAACACTTGTAAAAAAAAGAGAAATTCAGCAATTAAATTTATATTATGGAAAATGAAGGAAAGGGAAAAGGGTACATAATACAGTGAAAGCTCCACTGGCGGACAGCTCTAATAGGCGGACATCTCCGCTAGACGGACGAAGTCTCGTCAATTAAGTCGTATTTTTTGAGCAAATTCATCTCCCCTGGACGGACATCTCCCCTAGGCGGACAAAAATGCCTTGACGGTCGGTGTCCGCCTATGAGAGCTTTCACTGTATAACAATTTAGAGATTTCATTAAACGTGACATTTCATTAATTTTCTTTAGTTGATTAAGCTTATGATCCTTTATGCAATTTTTTTTTTTTAATTTTTGATAAACTTATCCTGTATTAATATAAACACATGTAATCCCATTATTAGAAGTATGTTTTTCAGACATACACTGCAATTATCGTTTCATGTAATAATCAGGCATATTGCATTTGTTAAGTAATACACAAATTGCAACATTTTTGTAATAGCTTGCAAACAATAAGCAAAATGTCCCTTTAATAAATTTATATTTATTTATTTATTTAGTAGTATATAATTACTTTCTTATTTACTATAATGCATTACATTAGTTACATTTCTTATAAACTGCACACAATTCATTTTAAATACATTAATATTTCCTTCATTTTTAACGCTACTAGGTAGTTGATTAAATATTTGTAGCCCTTTATATAATAAACACATCTTCATTGCATTGTTTGTTACCCGATGTATCCTAAAATCATTAGCATTTCGAAGACTGTAAGGTTGGTATTCGTTGACATTTCTTAATTGATCCGTTAGATATTCCGGTGTGTTGCCCATTTTCATCTTGTAAATAAAGGTAAACGTATTCAATTGAAGTCTCTGTCTAATGTTGAGCCATTTTAGCGTATCTAGCATAAGTTGTATTGGAGTAAACCTGTTGCACTTAATTATAGACCTCATAGCCCTGTTCTGTAACTTTTGTAGCCTATCTATTTGTATGTTTGTACAGGAGGTATATAGTATTGTAGCACCAAATTCGAAGTGAGGCTTAATGATCGTGTTGTATATATTAATTGCAGTGATCGTTGATAATCGATTTCTAATTCTTTTGAAAAATCCAATTTTTTTTTCCCGATTTTCTTACATATATAATTTACATGATCTTTAAAATTCAAGTTCTTATCTATTATGAATCCCAAATATTTTATATTTTCAACTCTCTCAATTATTTTATTATTAATTTTAAAAGGTGTTTGTTTCACTGATCATGTTTATTTCTAATATTTTCGTTTTATTTTCATTTAATTTCAGTTTATTCATTTTCAACCACTTATTTACAATTGTCATATCATGCTCTAAGTTTATTTGGCATTGTTGCTCATTTTCCGATTCATTAAAGATTAGCGTATCATCCGCATATAAAACTATTTCACATTTTTCTAATATATTATAATAATATAATATAATAAACAATAGAGCCCCCAGAATTGATCCCTGAGGTACTCCATAGTCGTTGTTTATAGCACTAGATATAGCATCATTCACTTTAGTCACTTGTTTTCTATTTGATAGATATGATTCAAACCAATTTAATTCCTTATCTTGAATTCCATATTTATACAACTTGCACAATAATATATCTCTATCAATGGTCTCAAACGCTCTCTTAAAGTCAAGAAAAATAGCCATTATCTTCCTATTCCCATCAATTCTCTTCCATCTATTAATTACATAGTTCACTGTTGTCTCACACGAAAAGTTTTTCCGAAAACCCGATTGATATTTCGATAACAATTTATTTTTTTCCATGTATGTATTCCTCAAGTTGTTGTTTAACAATTTTCTCTAAAATTTTTTCACACAGTTTTAAAGTATTTATTGGACGATATTCTTCACATTTATTTGTTTTTGATATTTTTTCAATTGGTATAATCATTGAAGTTTTCCAATTATCTGGAAAAACTCCCGTATCCAATGATGAATTTATTATTCGCAACATTATATTTCCACATAAATGCCAGTTATCTAAGATTAAACATATATTCACTTTATTATAATCGGGTTTTTTCTTTATTGTCTTACAAATTGTTTTAAGTTCCGAAATAGTTATTGTATGAAAAATAAATCTATTACTTATCACGTTTATCCGGTTATCCGTATTGCACATCTTCTATACATTCTCTTATTTCCTTAATACTATTTACAAAATATTCATTAAATTGGTTAGCTATATCGGAGCTGTTATTATATTCTACATTATTAAATATCACATTTTTTATCACAGATTTATTCTCTTTTAGAACTAATTCTTTTATACTATTCCACATTTGTTTCTGATCTTTGGTATTTCCTATCTTATTGTTAACATATGTATTTTTCTCATTTTTCAGTTTCATTTTATATATATTTCTGGCATTTTTATAACTATTCCAGCATTCATCTGGCATCTCTGCCTCAAGTTAAAAACATCGTGTTTATTTCTTGTTAGAGAAAATTTATTAAATTTATTAATTTTTTGTAATAAAAGTGTTAAATACCACATTTTTATTTAATTTTTTGATTGTGTTTGGCAATGGCTGCTCAAAAAAGAAGAAAGTATGGAGGCAATAGCCCTAAATTCAAGGTGCCAAAAATTGATGGACCTACAACTAGTTCAAACAGATTTCAACTTCTGTCTGATGACGAGGAAGAAGAAACGGTTGCTGTTAAGGAGAGGATTCCTCCTATAATTGTTGATTCCACACACAGTTTTTCGAAAGTCATTGGTATAATTGGCGAAAAGTTTAATTTTAAAAGGATGTCCATTGGAACGAAAATTATTTCCAACTCACTATCTTTATACAACGAAGCCCTAGGAATCCTGAAGGAAGGGAATTTCCACTTTTATACACACGAGGTAAAAAATGCTAAAACCTTTAAATTAGTTTTATTTGGTTTACCACGTTTTGAAAGCAACATTATTGAAGCAGAGTTCGTCAGCTCATATAATATAAAGCCAGTAAGTGTTAAAGAATTAGCAACGAAAAGATCCAATGCGGATGATGCAATTTATCTCGTTGAATTCGACCAACAGCAGGTATCCAAGAGAGAAATTATGAAGTTGAAATACTTTTGTAATGTCTCTGTTTATTGGAGAAGACCTTTAAAGGGCAACAAGGGTCCTACTCAATGTTCCAAGTGCGCTATGTATGGACATGGTGCTAAAAATTGTAATCGTGTTGTAATATGCTCAGCCTGTGCTGGAAATCACGAGTTTTCAAAATGCACACTCAACAATAGCAACAATGTTGGTACCATAATATATAAGTGCTACAACTGCTTGCAAAAGCAATTAAGAAATGTTAACCACAGGGCTGATGATCCAAAGTGTCCTTGTCGTCAAGAATATTTAGAGATACGTCATCGTCTAAATTCCAAATTCAGAGCGACCAAAATGAGACCAAATGTTTCGTTTTTTAACACAGACGAGAATGACTTTCCTCAGTTACCAAGGCGAGATTCCCTAGGTAATACTCGTAATCCCCATACCAATGTTAACTTGTACTCAGAGGTAGCTAAGAACAAATGCTACGATAAGAACAATAATGATGACATTTCCAATGAGAAGCTTATGGAAATATTTTTCGACGCTGTCGATGCTTTACAAAGATGTCAAAACAAGTACGACAAGCTTCGAGTTTTAGGTATGATGCTTAAACATGCCATATAACTCAACCGATCTCCAAAATATTCATGTAATGCATTGGAACGCTCAAGGCATTACAACTGAGTCAGCAGCTGCTCAATTGGAATATGTTCTTCACAAAATGAAAATTGATATTCTTCTTTTAAATGAGACCTTTTTGAAACCGTACCACAAATTTAAACTTGGTGGCTATAAAATTTATAGAGATGATCGGTTCACGCATGGAGGAGGTGTTCTGATTGCAATTAAGGCCGAGATTGAGCATACTTTGTTACCGAAAATCAAAACAAATATTGCTGAGAATATTTCAATCCAAGTGATGATTAATAGGCGCCCAGTTATATTTACGTCGGCTTATAATCCAGTTTACACTTCCAATTTCAAGGCTGATTTGGAAAAATTAACGTCCTTCTCCAATGACTACTTCATATTTGGTGATCTGAATGCTCAGCATACTCATTGGAATTGCTCATCGAACAACTCCGCCGGTAAGCAGCTCTACAGCCACTGCCTCCGTTCCAGCTACTTCATTTATTACCCGAGGGAACACACACGTTTTGGACAGAACATCAATCCAGTACAGCCGTCTACAGTGGACATTCTTATATCTAACTCGAGTCTCCATTTTTCCGACCTTGTAACACTCTCGGATACTTTACAATCGGACCATATTCCGATAACCTGCATTATTTCTGGGAGAGTTGAGAAAATGACATATTCAGTTCCCTTGTATCATCGTGCTGACTGGACAGCAATTGGAAATTGGGTGGAGAATGAAATCCGATGTCAGAACATCGACCAACTCCCCTCTGATTCGGGTGAAATTGATGTTTATTTTGGTAAGTTAATTTCTGTAGTTCAAGAGGCTTTCAAGAGGATACCTATTGGGCGCAAAAATTCTTGGCATAGGGAAATCTCTGATTTAAGTATTATGTTAATAGGTCAAAGGAATAAGTACAGGCGGAAATATCAGAGATGTAGGGTTACTAATACTAGAATTCAATTGAAGTGCATTTTGTGCCAATTAAATAATTTGATTGATTTTCATCTTAACAGGGACAGGAATAATTCGTGGACGAAGTTTATTGGGAATTTGCCTCCGGGCTCTAAAAAGTTTTGGAAATTGGCGAGAGTCCTAAGGACCAACAGAAAGTCATTTGCTGACCTTCAAGTAAACGGTGAGGTTTTGAAAACAGGCTCTGAAAAGTCGAATGCGTTGGCAGACGTGTTCGCAAATTCACATTCTATCACTTTGAATAATTGTTCGCCTATGGACTCGGCTGTCTCAGAATATATTCATAATCTAAACGACAGAATTCTTGATAGATATTATATAGAGCTCACCGATTTAATGGAAATTAAATCGTTTGTGATGTTACTAAAGAATAATAAGGCGCCGGGTTTGGATGGCATTAATAGCATCATTCTCAAGAATATGCCTGATTATTTTTTTGAGACTTTAAGTAAACTTTTCAACTCATGTTTATCGGAAGGTTATTTTCCTAAAATTTTTAAGAGGGCTAAAGTAATCCCAATTTCTAAGCCGGGGAAGGATCCTAAATTACCTTCCAGCTATAGGCCCATCAGCATTCTAAGTTTATTGGACAAGGTGTTTGAAAAAGTAATCAGCAAAAGAATTTTGGATTTTTCTAATCAGAATAATATTATTAAGCCGCAACAGTTTGGATTTCGCAGTGGGCATTCTACTGTACATCAACTAAAAAGAGTTGTTAATTATCTTGAGTGTAACAAAAGGAATCGAAAGAGTACTGGTGTTATTTTTCTGGATATCGAAAAGGCCTTCGATTCTATTTGGCATGATGGTCTGCTTTTTAAACTCGGTACATTCAATTTTCCAACATATCTGCAGAAAATTATAAAGAGTTTTTTGGATCAACGCTCTTTTGTTGTATCTATCGATAACCTGCTGTCTAGTGAACGGCAAATACCTGCGGGTCTTCCGCAGGGGTCAGTATTATCTCCAACTCTTTACTCGATCTACATATCAGATATTACCGTTCTCAGGAATCACGAAATGGCTTTTTACGCAGATGATAGTGCTTTCATTTGCAGTGGTAAAGTGTCGAATGCAATAGTTAAAAGAATGGAGGATAGTTTGAAACTAGCCCATAAATACTTCGACAAGTGGAAAATAAAAGTTAATGACAGTAAAACACAGGCTATAATATTCCCATATAATAGGTCGCTAAAACGTATTCCTACAAGACATGTTTACTCTCGGGGAGTTATGATCCCACTTAGTGATAATGTTAAATATTTAGGAATTATTTTAGATAAGAAATTATCATTTAAACGGCATTTGGAATATATTTGTGAGAAGGCAGTCAGGTGCGGTAGAGCCCTTTACCCTCTACTTAACAGAAGATCTAAACTGAATTGTAAGAATAAGATTCTCTTGTACAGAATGTGTATTCGGCCTATTATGACATATGCGTGCCAGGTATGGTTCTTTAAAGCTTCTAGAACATATAGAAAAAAACTTCAGGTAATACAAAATAAAAATTTGAAAATAATACATGGTCTGAACCCCAGATACTCTACTGATTTGCTGCACAGTAACTTTAGTCACGTATTGATTGAATTATTCGCAAGGGAACTGACTCTGTCATTTAATGAAAAATGCAGAACGTCTACATATGGAATAATAAGGAATTTACTGAATGTCCACTAGATCTCTTTTTATGAAAGAGCAAATTTGGTGAATATTTTAAAAATTTCTTATGACTTTTTAAGATTGTGCAAGGTTTTTTTTATGACAACTTTTCCTTAATTCTGTGATTTTTTATTAGTTTATTTATTTAATTATTAAGTTTTTGTTTGTTGTAATACTTTAAGTAAATTCTCAAAACAATGTTATAAATTTTAGAAAAGATTTCAATAAAGATTTAAAAAAAAAAAAAAAAAAAAAAAAAAAAAAAAAAAAAAAAAAAAAAAAAAAAAAAAAGTTGGATATCATCTCACGGTAGCGCTCACCATTCACAGTTACGTTACGATTCGCAGGATCTTTGAAGAAGTACGGTCCAATGATGCCAAATTCAATGATTTGAAAGCGTTGTTCGTTTCTAAGACGATTCATGGTTAAATTATTGACCAAACTGAAGATGTTTGACAGTGAAACAAAACACGAAACGTGCGTGAGCTGTTTAAACCAGTGTTGCCAAAAAGATAATAGCTAAAAAATCACCCTTTAGAAAAGTTCTCGATGACTTTCTATAGAAAAGTTATCGATGATTTGCATTTTCTATAGTAAATTTGTTAATAATTTGAATTTTCTATAATAAATTTGTCGATGACTTGCGGAGAACTTCCAAGTACTTATGCATCCTCACGATGGCCGTAATGGTTTTCTCATATGACGTCAACTCTATCATTTTGCAAACAAATGATTTCTCTCAAGACTTTAAAAACAAAATCGAAAAGACAATGAATGCTCCCAACTCTCTAGCGGTACTACAATGCGTATACTCAACAGCCACATTAAGTTCGTACCTGTAAATACAAGAGGGACAAATGAATATGTTGTGAAACTTTTGCAGAATAAGGGTAATATTTTAGCCGGTACGTATTGCCAATAAGGTGATTTTTTGACTTTGGATAAGATACATTCTAAAAAACCTCCGGGAGATATTCCTGGAAATATCCTTGATAAAAGCTCTTGAGGTCAAAGGCATGTTGGAAGACCAGTGCAAACATAAAGAATCTGTTTGGAGAAGGTGATTCGATTGACTGGACTTAGCTGATTTTAGATCAAATGTACGATATACAAGATCATTAAAATAATCGCATCTCAATTAGTAACAGCAGTCCATAATTTTAAGATGGTTTTCCACCACTTTTTCACACATTTCGGACCGTATATCGGCATAACTTGATGAATTTTGGTTTTTAAATATGCTAACGTTTATCCGCACAGGCAAGATCTTTGACGTAGCTTCACAAAAAGGTCTAACAGCGTTAAGTCGCATAATATTGATAACCAATTAATGTTCCAAAAATGCAAAGTTACTCTTTCTCGAAATTTCTCTTACAATAAAGCCAAAATTAATCGTATAGTATAGATTGTAACGCCGCCTTGTTGAAACCAAATGCCATTCTAGTCAATTACAGGCCAAAGACAGCTCAACTTCGATACGGCCATAGCTAGTTCTGAATGGACGATAACGGCTCTTCCTAAGTAATTTTCAAAATAAATGAGCTCAACCTCATCTCCACACAGTTACTTTTTACAAATGGAATGACTTTTCCAAAATCCCTTTTGGGTTCTCTGAGCCCCACATGCTATAATTTTTCTTATTAGCATCACCACTGGAGACATTACCGACAAAAAAATCAGCATTGAAATAAAGTTGGACTTTATATGAATGGAGGTGTAAATGCAAATGCAAAAGGTTTTGAAACTACGAAAGGCGCAAGCAGATTTATATGTGAAGGTGTAAATGTGCGTATATACCTACTATTGGATATACCTGGATACTGTCGTAATAGAATATTTTAAGTATTTATGGTACAAAATCAGAATCGAAAACGGGTACGTGTAGCCCTTAAGGAGATACCTAAGATTTTCAACATAGAGACCAAAATAACCTAAAAACTATTTTGTTGTTTATAAAAATGCAAAGGACTTGCAGTCTCCATCAAAACAATTGAAATAAAAACGAATCCTTTTGTTAAAGCCGAACATCTTTGGAAGAAAAATGCTTCAAGTCTTTTGACAAAAAACGTGAAGTTCAAAAAGTGCCTTTATAAGAGATACACAAAAATTTTGGAAAAAGTTTTAAAAACATTTCTTTGAAAAATAAAAGTGGTCCTGATGGGACAGACATATGTAAGTACATCAATAGCTGTTGACTGATTTTTAACAATCAAAAACTTTTAGTATTTCAAACAATATGCGCATTTGGTCAAAGAAGAACTTCTAACATCTGTATTATACATACATAATTGGTCATTACAACCCTTCAGTTAGGATTATTGACCTAGTTTCTCACACCATGTATGTTGTGTGTGTTAATTTTATACATAAGTGGCGGGACATACAGTTTAAAGTCGACTCCGAACGACAGATTTTTTTGAGAAACTTTTCATGGCAATTTTATTTTTACTCTCAGAGTTTTTGCCAGAAATCAGCTGGGGGGAAATCGCCGAAGAAATACTTTTTGTATTTAGTTTTGATGTCTGGCCTGGTGCTCGAACCCTGGCTTTACGTCTAATAAGCCAACACACTACCTACTAGACTACGGCGACTATATTATCTGTATTATCACCAAGATTTAAATTAGAGAGGGTCTGGAAAAAGGTCATTATCATTTTTAAGTAAACACAAAGTATTCTTAATTTCCTGGCCAAATATGGTATTACCAGGCGTATTACCAGGCGTCCACCAATCCAACACATAAAGCTCAGCCAAAAATGAAAAGAATTGAATAGAAAGTGAAAAATTCTCAACAAAATGGTAACAGATAATACAATAGTGATCCTAATTGGAGATATTCCCAAAGAAATGTCTTTTAACATATAAAAGTCTTTCATAAGACAAAGTTTTCTTTAATTTCAATAATGATTGAAATAATTTTATCATTAAGTTTGGTTTTTATAAACGAAAGTGTATACCCAAATTTTTTCATGCGCGCTCCTCTTATTCAGAAAGCTTAATTTAACAGAAACTACAATAAAATGCTATGAAAATTCAAAGCTCTTTACATATTTTCTTTCTTTTCAATGCAATGGACAGTTTTTAAAATACAAAACACGGGATAACTCTCCGAAGTGTCTTATTTCTGATTATCAACATCCGGGATTTTCCTAAAGACCAGTAATGATTTATGAATACCAAAATTCATTGCATTCAATGTTACTGATTGCATTCTGTTACTAATTGCATTCTGTTACTGATTATCAACATCTGGGATTTTCCTAAAGACCAATAATGATTTATGAATACCAAAATTCATTGCATTCAATGTTTACAAAAGCAAAACTGATGGATCAACTGAAGCAGATGGTATTTGAGTTGTATTCTTCAATATTGTTAGCGTTAAAATATGTATATAATTTTATTCGTTGTTAATAATGATTGTTATAAAAGATTCCTTTCTTCAGGAACAAAATTGCAATTGACGAGTATACTCGACATCATTATTATATTATTATTATGAATTCCCTTTCGTTTCTTTATGGAACACAGGGCCGTCACAAAACATCTTCTTTTTCTTTGTTCTTTCCAGTTTCATGAGTCTAGGCTTTTTCTTAACTAAGCCCTGGAATAAAGAGTGCCATTATTGCGTGGAAAAACGTCCCCTGGACGTCCCCTTTGAATATGGAATTGTACGGGTTTATAATCCAACACTTAATCACTAAACCACGACAATTTTTACCATATTCCTATAGAAGTAACAAAGGTTAGAGATTACATTGCCAATCTCAAATGGAAAAACGTAATTTAAGTTAATCACTAAACCACGAAAATTTTTATACACGACATTTTTTTGAAAAATGTTTGATTCATTCTGACGTGAATACTCGTGTTACCGTATACCATATTCCTATTGAAGTAACAAGGGTTAGAGATTGCATTGCCGAATTAAGTTAAATGTTGTTAAACTTAAATTATCTACATAAAGATTTTTTGTGAATACAGTTGTAAATAAATATTTTAAAATTAATAACACTATGCGACAAAATAAAAAAAATTAAATACACCCGGCTAATGACATAGTTAAAGTTGTGAGTTTTGTTTAGTAGATCTCAAAAATATTTTTTTTATATTTCTCGAACCCTCCAAACTTTTTTTATTTGAAAAAAACTGTTTTTTTTAGACTTTACGCACAAATTTCTGGATTAGTCAAGCATTTCAGACCCGATTTCCAAAATTTAAATCTTGTTGAAAAGGGGAGAGATGGAACTTTAAAACGGTATACATACATCTATTATTTCACTTAATATGGTATGAGTTTTGATGAGGTAAACTTGGAAAATGCGAAATTTTTTCATATTTTGTCAAGTTTGTCCGTTCATAGTAGCAAACTTTACTTAAAAAGTATGAAATAAGTGATGACATTCTGAAAGTGCATTACCTTGTGAAGAAATTGGCACTTCGTTTGATCAAATCGGATTAAAATTACCATAGTTATTACTTAAAGAGTCTAACAGTGGAGTTATATTTTTCTTATATATATGTATATTTATTCAAATGAACTTTTAGTTCAAAAATTTTCAGAATTTTTGATGGATCTTGATTGTTTAATGGAAAATGTGTCAATTTCACATTTGAGCTACTACTAGAAGTTGGCCAATGTTTGCGCAAAGGGAAATATTAATATTTGCAAAAAACACAAATATTAGCCGACTCCTGAAAGTCGTGCAAACGCGAAATTTTTTTTTTTTTTTTTTTTTTTTTATGAAACCAGCACTCAGGGGATGGCCCCTACTCATGCAGTGCATTGTGCAGGTTTTTTTTAGGAAAGGTGGAAAGGGGGAAGATGCGAACGGCAAGGAAACGAGTTGCTGCTAGGTGACTATAAAATGGCCAGTGCTATACCTTCGCCATTAGACAGTCTACAGGCAATCGTCCCCAAGAAGCCCGCAGTTTCTCACACCACTTATGTTGTGTGTGTTAATTTTATACATAAGTGGCGGGACCTACAGTTTAAAGTCGACTCCGAACAACAGATTTTTTTTGAGAAACTGAGAAGAAATCGCCGAAAAAATACTTTTTGTATTTTTTTTTATTTTTTGATGTCTGGCCTGGGACTCGAACCCTGGCTTTTACGTCTAATAAGCCAGCACACTACCTACTAGACCACGGCGACACATTTGACACATTTTGTGATAACCAATCAAGATCCATTAAAAATTCTGAAAATTTTTGAACTAAAAGTTCATTTGATGAGATGACTTATATAAAAAATATAACACGACTGTTGTACTATTTAAATAATAACTACAGTAATTTTTATCCAATTTTATCAAATGATGACTCAATCTCTTCACAAGAGAACAGACTTTAAGAATATTATCACTATATCTATCCTATATTTTTTTTTTATTAAAGTTTGCTGCTATGAATGGACAAACTTGAAAAAATATGAAAATAATTCGAATTTTCCAAGTTTACCTCATCAAATTTCATAGCATATTAAGTCGAATAATATATATATGTACACCGTTTTAAAGGTCCATCTCTCCCCTTTACAACAAGATTTAAATTTTGGAAATCGGGTCTGAAATGTTTGAGTAATCCAGAAATTTGTGCGTAAAGTAAAAAAAAAACAGTTTTTATCAAATAAAAAAAGTTTGGAGGGTTCGAGAAATATAAAAAAGGTATTTTTGAGTTCTACTCAACTAACTGAACAACGTAGACTATGTAGTTACTCGGGTGTATTTTCACTGTCGCACCGTGTAATTAATTAATTAATCATTCAGGTAACATATAAAAACTTTTTAATTTTTTTTTTACATATATGTATAAATATAATTTTAAAGTTGTATATTAATTATTTCTTTGTAATTTTATAACAATATCAGGAATTTATACAGTCTGCTCGAGACTTACCAGTTTTGTTTCGATTTTTTAGGTACTAAAATATTTTAAATTATTTTTTTTTAATATTTTTTAGTTTAACAGATTTCCTTCACTGCCAATAATTTAGTATTAAAATTTTCTACTAAATATCTATTACATGATTATATAATTTTAATTTTTTAATTCTTTTTTGTTTTTCTTGTATTTTTTTTTTTTATTAAATTCAATCAATTTTATTTTATTTTTTGCTTTTTTATTTAATTAATTCAATAATTAATTTACTTGAATAATTTTACACTTTTATTTCATAATTTTTCTTTTTTAAATTTAAATTTTTATTGAATAACTTTAGTGTTTCATTTCCTTAGAGGACATGTTTGATTTTTAACCGTTATTTTTTTTTTAAATTTTTAACAACTATTAACGTTGAATTTCCGATACAAACTGACAGTTCTTTAAATACAATTTGAATTTGAAACCTTGTTTTTTATCAGATTTTTTCTGATTTTTTTTTTCTTCGTTTTCTTTAAATGAGAAATAAGCAAAAGAAAACTGAGTGCAGCGCATGGGGCAAAAATAAAAAAATAAAGGATTTTATCTTGTTTTTTTTTATCACCCCACCCCTTTGTAATGATAAAACTGACTGCTTTTAAGCAGAAGGTGATGAGGCTGTGATTTTTCATTTTTTATATTCCTTAAGCAAAATGACTAGACATGTAAAAAGAAAATTATGAAAATAAAAAAGAAATTTATTCCTTGCCATATATGTATTATTGAAATCATAAGGTTGTAAAAGATTTTGCTTTTGAAAGCCTAAAGATAACTGCGCAGGTTTTTTAAGACTCACATTTTTATTTCATATTAAAAAAATCCAAAAACAGCTTTAGTATATAAAACTAAAGGAAACATCTATTATTGTTTAATATGTTTAAAGTTTAAAAGTAAATTTTACTGCAGCCACTTAACCTCTTTTTAATTTTAGTCCCTTAGCCCTTCTCTTTATCCATCCATGCCCTGTAGAATTGTTTAAAAATGTACGAGGTTCACGATGAGTATGTGTAACCACTTGATACTTGGTTGACATTGTCCAATAAAACTAATGCCATAAATGTTAAGCACCATGTCTTAGAACAGTGAGACAGAATGCCTATTAAAAACAGAAAAATTCATAATCAAAAATACTGATAAAATACTAGCAGATTGTACCCGGCGTTGCGCGGGTTATGTAGTTTGGATTAGTTTAAAAAATTAAAAAAATTATTATTGGGTCATTTTTGCATTAAAAATAACAATAAATAAAAAACCGGTTTATCGGTTTCGAAACCGGTTTTGAAACCGGTTTCTTAAAAAATGCAATTTTTCAAATTATTCGGAAACCGGTTTAACAAACAACCCAGTTTTTTTTAAAATACTGGAATTTGGAAGTCCTAAATATTAATGCACTCAATTTGCCCGTTTTTCTCCCCTTTCCCCCTTTTGGACCCCTTTTGGTCCAACTTTATAAACGGAACACCTCCAATAGCTATTTGGGAAACTTAACCAAGCTAAATCTTAAAAAATACCTTTAAACAGACAAAATACAGCATTTATGCATACAGTACTAATTTTTACCAATTTTTTCTCCCTTTGTCCTATTTTTTTCCCCTTTGGGTCAAAAACCTGCACCGACAAAAGATCGATCTATATCCCAAATTTCAAGAAAATCGGTCCAGGCGTTCAGGCGTGATTGGCTAACAAACAAACCAACAAACAAACAGACTTACAGAAAGATTTATAATATACATATATTAGGATAATTTAAGAAGGAAGAAGTATATATTTAGCATGGAAGACTATCCTGAGGATTTAAACTATTTCAGACATATTCCCCCGCTAGAACAGAGGCAGAAGTTTTAGATTATCGCGTATTACTAAATGGTTTCAGTTCGACAGTTATACGTCTATAAAGTGTTGGGGTCTGAGCAAGCATAATCTGTCAAAAACTGAGTATTGTAGAGTCATAAAAGTTTCCAGTTGATGCAAGTATTCTTCAGGCGAAAGTCTTCAGAGTAAAGAAACTACGGAAGAAGCAACAAAGTTACTCATTACAAGAAAAAACTTATGAGTCTTAAATCAGACGGTCAACTCAAACGGTGTTGAACTCCAAAGGATTGTACCATCGGTGAAAATGACAAAACAAACTAACGAACTTGCTCATAACAGGATTTTCCTGTCCCAATAGACATTCTGAGATCCTTACCCTAATGCTTTATCTATTAAGCGAGTGTCCAGGTTTGTGGGTGATGCGTTAGCCTACTAAGCGAGAGCTAGGGAATTCAAATCTCAGCTCTGACATCTTAAAAAAATCATATTTCTTCAGCACAACGCTTATGAACAGTATTTTGGCAAAAGTTCTAATTGCCAAGAAACAAACCAGTTGTTTTGAGCTGAGGTTAAACTACAGTGCTTGACAAAACAATGGAAACTTTTCATAATTGCACTAAAAATTAAAAATTTATTATTATTATTTATTTATTTATTTTAATTTATTAAAAGTAAATTAATTTACATTTAATAATAAATTAAGGAGCTGGCTGCAAAGGCCTTCGTCCTCAAAAATTAAAAATATTCTTAAGAAATTCACAAAATGTTTGTGCTGTTTATTAATAAAAAACGATGTCAATGCTAAATTTCAGCAAAAAAAAAAAAAAAAACAATATGTGATAAATATGGACTTAACAAATCAGAACTTTCAAAAATGATTAAAAAATTTTTTGAGTCAAGAACTGTAAACACTCATCATTTTGGAGAAGGCTTCAACACTTCAATAATATAGCTTTTTTATATTTTTATGCATACTAATTAACTGCAATTTCCAATTTTTTTCTTTCCAATTTCCAATTTTGTCTGATTAGAACACATAAATAAATTTTTGAAAAAGTTCCATTGTTTTGCCACGCACTGTATATTCCCCACTCTGAGGAATATAATTCTAGTTTCAAACCTTTCGCTTTTGAATTGAACATTAAAGTAATATTCAGTGAAATAAGCCACAAACCAGCTTTTCTTAAATATTATATTGGCACAGATAATTGATATTAAATGCAAGATTGAAAGATTGATTCCACTGTACATTATAATGATGATAATAATGATGATTATGAGGCTGTTGATGAGTGTTAGTGCCACTTATCTAGTGATGTTTGGTGACTCTATTCTTATTTCTATACGGTTTTTTAGTGCAGCTGTTTTTAAGGATCCAGTTTGTTTTTCCTCTAGTCCGCTTGCTTCTCTCTCTCTCTCTCTCTCTCTCTCTCTCTCTCTCTCTCTCTATCTATAATCGCCTCATATAAGTTCTTAAGAATTTATTGTTTTAATTCAATGTTAATTTGTTGGCTGATTTTCTTTTTTCTCTTTTTTTTTCTGTATTTATTAATTATCGATTATTTTATACAAGTACGTGTGCGTGTGGAGAGTGAAAAACGTTTCTTTATGTCCTTAAAGTCTATTCTTTTAAATACATTTTCTTCTATAGTTCCTTTGTAAATATTTTTGAAAAAAAGCTAAGCAATCATACTAAAATTAGCTGGAATTTAACAATAATTTTCCAAGAAAATTTATTGATTTTTTTAAAACAACAAAAAAATTACTAAAAAAAATAAGGTTAGGAAAAACAAAACAAAATTAATAACAATATAACGAATACAAAAAGTGTTCTACGAATTTCTGTTAACAAATTTCAATGTAAAAATATATTTTTAGAATGAAACTCGACATTTATTTCATATTCATCATACAGATGAAATTGCCGATATAGCAGTGCCTTTGTCATTAAGGCACTATCCTAAACTAAAAATAAAATAAGCAAACTACCTAAGTGTACTCCAGGCCATTTGAAGCAAACTAAGGGTTTCAGAAGAATCAATTTCAGTCGAGAAAATATATCAATGACTTGCAATATCTGTGGAAAAGTTTTCAATGACTTGCATTTTCTATAATAAATTTGTCGATGACTTGCATTTTCTGTAGAAAAGTTGTCGATGGTTTGCATTTTCTATAGGACAGTTGTTGATGACTTGTATTTTCTATAGAACAGTTGGTGATAACTTAAATTTTCTACAGTATTAATGATAGGGCCTATAATATTGATTGATAATATCTGGTATTATATTATCTGAGATCCGATTTCACATGTTGAGGTTCTAATGAAGCCATACAGATGGCTAACGTTCAAATACGGTAGATTTATAAAACTGCCTATGAATCTTTCGCAATTTATCATTAGTGATTGCCCCATTCTGTTCCACCGCTTTGCAGTTCCTTGAAAAGAAGTGATGCTAAAGACAACCTGAATGGCAATGAGACAGTGGTCACAACGTATAGCCTTTTGAGCTCATCCGGCTTGCTTTATTATATGCAACATTGACTACGACAGGCAACGTTAAAAAGTTTTTAAAGCTAATACGATAAGGCACTCACTTATCCTTGCTTTTAATTGGGTCTTTGGCCAGAAACATTTTCACAATCATATCGGTTGATTTTTTAGCTATTATCTTTTTGGCAACACTGGTTTAAACAGCTCACGCACGTTTCGTGTTTTGTTTCACTGTCAAACATCTTGATTTTGGTCTATAATTTAATCATGAATCGTCTTACAAACGAACAACGCTTGCAAATCATTGAATTTTATTATCAAAATGCGTGCTCTGTTAAGAAAGTTCATCGCGCGCTTCTTCCATTTTATGGTCAGTTTAATCGACCCACTGAAGCGGCTATTTTTTTGTCCAAAATGCAAGAGCTTGACTTGCATGACATGTGGTTTCAACAAGACGGTGCCACATGCCACACAGCACGCGTAACAATGGACTTATTGAGAGGCGAGTTCAGTGAATATTTTATTTCACGTTCGGGACCGGTCAATTGGCCGCCTAGATCGTGCGATTTAACGCCTTTAGACTATTTTTTGTGGGGCTATGTTAATGCTCATGTCTATAAAGACAAGCCCGCTTCAATTGACGCATTGGAAGACAACATTGAAGCATTTATTCGTGAGATACCGGCCGAAATGTTGGAAAGAGTATGCCAAAATTGGACTAAGCGGATGGACCATTTGAGGCGCAGTCGCGGTCAACATTTGCATGAAATAATCTTCAAACATTAAATTATATGGACCGTACTATCGATTCAAACAAAGATTTCATGCATTTTTCTGAATTTTAAATGTTTTTTTTTTTGAAAAATTTTCCTATAGCTCTTAAAAAATCACCCGACATCTCAATCATCGTAACCGTCCTTGTGCACTTAAAACTGAACGACTTCAAGAGATGAATGAGCCCAGAGACTCGGGAGTAAACGTAAACGCATTGTCGAAAAAGTAAATATTATTGATTTAAAATAAAGTCACTTTATTCTTTTAACAAGCCTCGTACATTGTATTCATTTGATATTTTATTTTCTTCCTGATAAACCTAAATTCAGACACACATACACATGCATACGCTCGTTCTTTGTCGCAGTCTCTCTCGCTGAGTTTTCAAAGATTTTTCCAATCAATTTACTTGTGTTATAATTTTAAACAATCGAAAAATAGTTTGTTTGAGTACTTGTACGAATGCGAGTATAACAGAATCACAATTTTAGTGGCATAATAATGCAAAATGATGCTCTCGAGAGTATAACAAAAAAGTGAGCACCATAGAAAGTGCTAATGATGTGTAGCTGTAAATATTTAAGGTGACCAAAATACTACTCAAACGTGTATCAGGCAAACAATAGTTACTTTAGCGATGGTGTACTGCATTAAGGATATAACAAATGGAAAAAATCTGGTCACTCTAAATAGTGTAGCTTAAGTGAAGCAAGACTGGGGAGATGCATGTGCTTCAAATGATATTTCAAGTTGATAATATTATTGATGACAACTGATTATTGGCGCAAAATATGACAAGAAAAAACTAGATTTTGTCAAATTAATCTAAAATTGAAATTTCACCTCATGGTCTCTGACGTAGCGTTTGACGTCATTAAGCACTTAAGAGACTATGTATTTTATATTATTACACACATAGATATTGTATAATAAAAAGGAACATTTAAAATAGTTAAATAAGGGAGAATAAAACGCTATAAAATTAAATCACATGAAATGTTTAACCTTGATTTAACCAAAGTAAGTATAAAACATGTATTTAGATCGCTTTTAATTAAAACTAAAGCTTAAAAAAGAAAATAAAAAATGTTTTTCATTTAAATTGTATTAAAATTTAAAACAAAACTGAATACAAGAATTAAAAATGCAATCTTTAGCGACCCAATAACAAAGGTAATGCAAACTGTATACAATTTTTTTTTTCCAGTTCAGTAGGAGTTTGATCTACTAAAACAGATTCTAGAATGATATGATTGCCATTTGATTTTGTCTAAAAACAACACCCTTTGTAATATGTAATTTATTTGGTTAATGTAATGAGTGTTGATGTAAGGAAATGTACTCGTTGAATTTCGTTTTTTCCTGAGAGGAAAATCTGCCTGAATAGTAAGTGTTGTTGATGTTAATATTATATAACGGAAAAAAACGTATGTAGTCCCTACTTTCTCTAAACATTTATTTCATGTAAGAGAAGAATTTATTAGAATAAATTTTAAAGCAAATTATTCGACGCTTTTCTTGTAAATTCAAATCTTAAAAGCCTAACGATATTATTCTTCGTCTGATTTAAATCACTGCCTTATTTCAACGAAAAGTATGTTATATAGCGTTATACCCTTGATTAACTTACACGTACATATGTATCTACTAAATATTCATCCACTACTACTTATACTGAACGATAGAACCGTCTCTGAACCTTTTTCTGTTCTCACAGGCCACTGTGTAACAGCTAGGCACAGCATTTCACACTTCCAATAAAGTAAAGGTTAATATTTCATACACATATGGCCATTAAAATAGGGACGACCTTTAACTGACGAGAATTTCATGTCTTTTTTTTGCCAATCGCAAAATTTTGTAATAAAGTTATGTTTTTTTAATTCTCAATGCTGTTTTCTTTTGACATAATAAATTCTGTTAACTTTCAATGTGTTTGCTATTTTTTATGAAAGGTTTTTTAAAATACTAAGAAAAATTTCTGGCCATTGAAATAGGGACGCGTGGAGATTTTTGCAAATTTTGTCATAAAATTAACATTTTAAGGTTTGTTATCAAAAATAAATTTAAATTGAGGTAATTGGACTTCCGTTTTATACTAATATTATTAATTGATGGGTTGAGCGGAACATTGTACACTGGAGGAGAGAAGGCTCATTCAAAAGCTTCAAGAACAGAAAAAATCATATAAATTTATAACTGATGGGCTTGGGCGATCTAAAAATTTCATTTTTAATACTCTCTAGCCTCAAAAAGTCGTAAAAATCGTGGTGCAGTGAGAAAAACTAGCACTATTACGGACGGTTACATCGCGATGCTAGCTAAGCGAGATCCTTTTAAGTCTTCGAAAGCGATCGCCACTGAAATAGAAATCAAATATCGCCAAGAACTGTTCGGCGTCTTCTATGTGACATTAAAGTTCCAGGAAGAATAGCTCGCAAAGTTCCATTGCTTAGAAAAAATATTTGCAGAAGAGGCAACAGTTTGCACAAAATCTCAAGATATGGTGTGGATCAGAAGGTATCAAAAACTGGCATAATATTTTCTGGAGCAATGAAACCAAGATAAATTTATTTGTAAATAATGCAGGGAGTAATGTCAGAAGACCAAATTTATCCTGGTTTCATTGATCCAGAAAATATTATGCCAGTTTTTGAAATTTTGCGATTGGCAAAAAAGACATGAAATTCGCGTCAGTAAAAGGTCGTCCCTATTTTAATGGCCATATGTGTATTTTTAAATAAAGCAAAAAGGAATATGTTATAATTTACAATATTATAATTGAATGTAAATTAATTATTTATACTTCATTAGTTTTGAAATCAACCACGTAATTTCTCAGCTCTTATGAAGTTGTTATCTTACAAACATACATACATAAATATATTTTTATTAATAGTACTTTTAATAAATACGATATTTAAGGCTATAATTAAAATAAAAAAACCAAATTATATACAAACTTATATACATAATACATACCATACAATATGCACGTACATACTACATACACAAATTTACAAAAATATTCTCAAAGTCTCCCTTTATAAATTAATTGACGTCATCATTAAGTCTATTCCCTATTCAGCTACAAAAAAAAAACAAGAAAAACAAGGAAAATTATATATTTTCACTTTTCATATTTAAAAAGTAGATAAAAAAAACATTAAGTACTTGCACTTAACCTCATCTCATCAACAGTATCTTCTTAATCTATAAAAGAATACGGATTTTCTTCAGTTTGTTTCGAATTTTTTAATAAAATAACGTACAAGTTCTTACATCTACATCCACACCTACAAAAATATATACCAAGTGAGTGTCTGTACAGTTACGTTTGCAATATGGAGTGAATGTATTTCTATGTTTGCTTTCTAGAGAGATATAAAGAAACGGTACTAAATAAAGTTATCAATGTTATTACTTGTACTATTAGTAATTGCGACAGTAGTAGTAGGATTATTGTTAGTTTAACTACTATTTACGCTTACCAACACTAACAAAACACTTATGCTTAAATTGTTTTGAATAGAAATTCAAAACCTATAGAAACAGAAATTAAACGCAACAAAAATACTATTGTAAACAAAAACAAGCTAGAATGAAACTTTTATTCATATTATTTTCTATAGAAATTGTTCTTGTTGTATTTTTTAACACACTAACATCACTACACACATTCATACATATGTATTTCTAGAGTTTATTTAAATGTTTTCCCATTTCTCTTTTAAATCTTAACCAAAAAAAGAAAAGAAATTGTTTTTGTACTAGTATTACAAAAACAATTTGCTGAAAGGGAAAATAAAAAATAGAAAGAAAAACAAAATTATGATGAAAATGATTTTTAAAGTGCAATATCTCAAGTGTGTTATTATCGCATCAGAGATAATTTAATAACAACCTTTAGTTCTGTATTTCTGTAGTTTTGTAACTACATATATAAGAAAAAAAAGACCGACAGTGGAAGAAAGAGAGAGACTAAGTGAGGCGACGACCGCAACAGAATCTGTTTTACACGTTAAAATTCATATTTTCATACAGCTTCAAAAGACCATAGAGAATAGTGACACTGTTTAAGAGAAAGAAAAAGGGGAAGTGGGAAAATGTCAAGAAAAATTTTACTAAAGGCATAAGTATGTATATAGCTTTTTCTTAAGCATTTCCCAAGGAAAGTGTGAAATTTTATTAAAGGAAAGGGTATGAATGGCAAGGCAAAAATAAAATTTTATTGTACAATATACGAAAGAAAAAAAAATTACACGATAAACCACAAGAAAAAGTTAAAAAGCTTAAATAAGTAAGAAAAAAATTATTGTCAATACATATGTATGTATATGCTGCATAAGTATCTATGTACATAGTGTATATGTATGCAAGTACAATTCTAAACTATAAAAAAATATAACCTTGATGAAATGTAATAAGAAACATAATTTATATTTAACATAATCTTTAAGGAAATTTTCCTCCTCTATACTATGATAGACAGACACCCAGCCTTTTAATTTACAATACGAAATTCTTTTTTAAAATATGTGTACGTAATAATATATTTTTATGGGTTTATAGAGGTTTTTTAAATAAAAATAACAAGGAATAATATTTAAAACTAATATAATTATGAAAATTATAAAACAAAGTCATAGTATTGAGAAAGGCCATTCGTCCCTTAAGAGCCTTTAATTCGGTCTTACTAGGGTTATACTGAATTATTTATCTATTGAAGTAATGTTCATGATGGTGGCTAGTATCTGAGTTAGGAGGCAGAACATGAGCAAAAATGGGAGCAGTTCTCGCTTATAAGAGCGAGAATACTAATTTCGACACTCTCTAATAAGATGGAGTAGATAAGCCTATACGGATATATTTCATGACTAATTCATTTAATACTTTAAGGAACAGAAGGCTGATACAAATTATCGGCCCTATTATATTTTTTAGTCTTGTGTTT
Organism: Sarcophaga caerulescens; assembly: GCA_927399465.1. Taxonomy (NCBI): domain Eukaryota; kingdom Metazoa; phylum Arthropoda; class Insecta; order Diptera; family Sarcophagidae; genus Sarcophaga; species Sarcophaga caerulescens. The sequence goes on along the minus strand of OV656872.1, from coordinate 104,796,583 downwards.
GTTTCAATAATAATATTTTAATAAAAGCAAGAGATTGGTCTACTGTAGCAGGTCCATTTGTCGTCGCCTTTAGCAATACCATCTGTAAACATGTATTGGTGAAAAACTCAGTTATGAGCTTTATTATTGATGTTATCCTCTCTGTGAGGCAAAGATCAGAGTTCTTTCCAGGTCTATTATTTGGAGGATGTTGGAGCCTCTTAATTTTATAAATTCGAAAGCTATGATTACAATTCGTTCACTTTCTCCGAAGTTTAAAATTGAAATGCTCAGTTTTCAATCATGCACTTTAACCACGCTATTCCTTTAAGTGGATCAGATTATGAAGTTGGTGGGAATTACTACAGTAGGATACGAAAATAACTGAAATGTCTTTGGAGATCAAATATTCTTACTATTTGCAAGGCAGAAATGGGAGTTTAGAGGCTGTTTATACGAGATTTTCTATAAGGACCCTGCCGTGCATGGCAGACCAATAATAAGTAATAAATATTTGTAGTCAAGTGTGAATAGCTGTTCCATTAAATTACCTACGCGGACGTTGCAGGGGCGAACAAGTATTTTATAATCCTCTTTACCATTACTCGCATTTCACGCAATTGTTCTGCATAACAAAGCACTATTGAAAAGTTTCTACCTTATTGTACGCCCACCCTTAACGAACTTCTTAATCTAGCTCTCTTTGGCTTAAGGCGGCTCAAAGATTTCACCTTAACCTAGCATTTCAGTCTATCCAAACTTACTTTTTTGTTTCAAACATACCTTGGTCTAGGTCCGTAGTGGTAGAGCTGTTAAAATCTTCTATCCAGAGGTTAAGATATTTCAGTTTGTTAAGTAGAAACCATTTTTATTTATTTTCTATATCGAAATCAATTACACACAATATTTTGCGCCATATTTTATAAAAAATTTGTTTAAAACTTAACACTTTTTGGTTTTTCTAGTGTAAAAATTAATTGTGACTACTAAACACAGCTCTAATAACGATTGCCATTATCGAACTGACATTCGGAATAAAAACTACCAGATTATATATACAGAATGCTACCAGACTAATAGCCATCCTAATGCTTATCATAAAAATTGAGTGCAATAATCATAAATATAATAATAAGTTATAAATAAATATTTGTTTTAATAAATAAATAGAAAATTATATATAAACAATTCTTTACAATTCAATTATGTACCAAGTTGCCACACTTTCTCTGCATGTACCTAAATTTAGTATTGCGTACTTTAAGGCTTTCTAGAAAAAATATAATCACTCCGAAAACAATATGTCTACCCAATGACATTTATTTTGACAGCTGTCACTTCGTTATATATTTTTATCTGGCAACTCTATCGTACCTAACCTTCCTTTTTACCATAGTTTCTGTACGGTGTACACGTGTTTTCCGATATGGCACCCGTCGAAAAAGCTAAGAAAGCCGTTAAATCGGGCAAAAAAGTTAACAAACACCCATTAAATACTTACCTCCATGGCGGTGTCTTGCGTTACTCCAAGAGCCAGGTAAAAATTCATAAAATTTCCCACAAATAAGTGCTTTCAAAGAAATGTGTCTCCCCATGGCAAACAAATTTCTGCGTGTGTGTGTGTTTGTATGCAACAAAGCAAATGTCGGTAAAATGTTTAAAAAAATGGCGTAATGACCAGAAAAAGTGCTTATAAAATAAGAATTTCTCAGTAAATAATTAAAAGTTACAACAAATATTTGAAAATTCCGAAGAAAATCGAAGAAATGTGTGTTAAATTCCTGTTGGCGATTGTAGCGTGGAGAGTAATATCGCAAGAAGAAGAACATACTTATTGACGGTGTGGTTATTTTGTGTGTATGCGAAAAAAAAAAATGTATAAATTAGAATACCAGTTCAAATGTTAGAATATTTGTGTAGTGGAACTGTTTTTAACCAATTTTATGTCGTTTGCCTTGTCACACATCTTTGAATTTGTTTTGTTTACATATTGAATCTTTCAAAACAAGAATAACTTTAATACTAATAATTTTTCTCTTTGTTTTGCAGATGTACAAACGCCGTGCTCAATGGCGTTTGAAGGGTACCAAGCGTCCAGTTGTCAAGACTGTCAAGACCCACATTAAGGTAGTCAAGAAGATCGGTGGTCCCAAGAACGGTGGTGAACGTACCGTTTACAAGAACAAACCCAAGGCTAACTACCCCACCAAGAAGTTCGTAGCCAAGCGTCCCGCCAAGGCTACCTTCAGCCAACACAAGCGTAACATCCGCCCCAACCTTAAACCCGGTACCGTACTCATTTTGTTGGCCGGTCGCCACCAAGGTAAACGTGTTGTTTTGTTGAAGTCTTTGTCCTCTGGCCTCTTGTTGGTCACTGGTCCCTTCTGCTTGAACTCCTGCCCATTGCGTCGCGTTTCCCAACGCTTTGTCATTGGCACCTCCACCCGCGTCAACTTGGGCGATTACAAAGTACCCGAACACTTGGATGATGCTTACTTCCGTCGTTTGAAGATCAAGAAGGAAAAGAAATCTGGTGAAGGTGATATCTTTGCTGCCAAGAAAGAACGTTTCGTTCCCAACGAAGCCCGCAAAAAGGACCAAAAGGAAGTCGATGCTGCCGTCATCAAGGCCATTAAGGCTAACGAAGATGGCAAATACCTCGCCAAGTACTTGAAGAGCATGTTCGCTTTGCACTCTTCTCAATACCCTCATCGCATGAGATTCTAAAGTTTTAAATTAGAATTTTAAGTAATTCGTGTGGTGTTCCATTTCAACAACGGGATGAAAGAAGTTGATTCTTTTTTTATTTTAATTTACAAAGTAAAAACACAAAAATAATGGAAAAAATTTGTTTTGTAAAATAAAGTTACCTTTTACAAAATTATCCAAAAAAAAAAAATTAACAAACATTAGTTTTAATTTTGTAAATAATCAATTTGAACTGTATTATACAGAGAAATTAAGGAGATAGGGGGGAAGGTTAACTAGAGAGTGGAATTTCAAGGTTTTGATTTCTTGTCGCAGGGAAACATAGAATTCTAGTAAAAAATAACGTTTATAAAACGAAGAACAATCCTAGGGATTTCATCTTAAAATATGAGTCGGGGCTCGTGGACGATGTACGGGCCTAACCATGTTTGACGACCATAAAGACTTATTTGGTTTTTGGGAATAGTCAATAACGTATTCTGCAAACAGTTGGACTGTCTGAAGGAAACAATCGCCACAAAATATACCAAAAAAAGCTTCTGCAGTGGCATGCAATGCTCATCACTTCAAGAAATTGTTTTTTGTTGTAATTTTATTGGTACTGACGAGAGTTCATTCCAAGAGTTATAATACACAAGAGTGATATATTAAAACTACATGGTCAAATATTTAATTATTGTGTGCCATTAGTTCATAAATAACGTGCAACTTCTAACGGACGTAGATAGCTTGCTTGATAGGTTCCAATCATTCAGCTTCTAGTCAGGACACAAAACTAAGTGATTATCACCAGTTCTATTGGAATATCATACAAGAATAATGGGACAAGGAAAAAAATCATGCATTGTAAGGGTGATTGCCTTAATAGAACCTTCTGAACCTTGATAGTTTTTTTTTTTGCCAGTAGGTACGTTTTTATAAGAAGGCATAATGGAATTGTGTTTAAAATTGCAACAAGTTATTAAGCAAATAGCGCAATGAAATCATTCTAATTATGCTAAATAAAGCCCTCAATTTCAGGCAAACATATTATATTTGAGTTCATATAGGAATTAAAAATCCTATTAAAAGAACGAAAAACACAGAATTTTCTTTCATAATACATCTTGTACATACATTTTATTGCAGCATATATTTGGTTAGTCAATGATTAATGATATGATGGGCCGGATCTGTTAAAAACTAATTATAAAATAAATATTTCGTATTCGTTTGGTAAATACATAAGTACTTGTTCTTTTTGAATAATTTGATAGAATCTTGAGTTTTAAATAATATTAATAAAACAGTTTTAGGTACAATAATAATAATATTAAAATAAATAAGCAATAGCATCTTGAAATAATATTGGCACTTTACCCTGTAAAATAATATTTGAACAAAAGAAAACTTTTAGAATAAAATAATGTATAATCATATGAGTACAGCTAAAAATCTAGATAATATTCTGTAAATTTATTCCAGACCTAAAGCATATTTGAATTTACGACGTCCCTGTATATACCACATAGTCTCATGATACGATCTAGGCAGTACTTCGGGCACTAGCTCCGAGCAAGAGAAAGTATAATAGAAAACATTTGAAGTCAGTTGATCGCCCGTAGCGGAATCAATAATATCAGCAACAGTCATCATTTGCAAATAGTTCATTTCCGTATATACCACATAAGCGGTCATTTTTATAAACGAGTTTACGCTAACGGGCTTTTCAAAACTTATATCGCAGATATGCTCCAGTTTGGGACGGTTCTTGCAATAAAGATTAGCACCAACCCAGCTAATTTCCAAAGCATTGCGCATAAGAAAACCACCGAATACTTTATTATGAGCATTACGATTCTCGGGAAATGAAGCCATCGTATTAGTGACAAACGAATCGGACATCCAATGGCACTTGGCCGGCAGTATACGTTTATTTAATTCCATGGTTGTTTGTGAAGTGGTCCTCTTGTACAGTTCATACATTAACGACTGTTCATAGTCGTTCGGTTCAACCTTAAATATCGATGAAGCCTGCAAAATTTGTCGACGTTTTTTACGTTCCACACCACCGTTAAGGATCCTTGTTTCTTCTTCATTGGCCGGTTGTATGGGATTAACGGGAGCAGCCGCTGTATTTGTAGCATTACGGGCAGCCATAAGAAACAAAGCCCTGGTGATTTTCTTCCATACATTGTTATTTTTCTGTTCCAGCCAAACAACTATTTCCATTGAACTCTTGCCTACCCATGACACATGGCCCGATAGTCTTATATCATCTGTAGCTTTAGCTTTCATATCGGAAAATGTAATTTTATCCACCAATATCGTAACAAAGGTATAGGGCAGATGTACATTATCGGGTAGATTGTTGGGTTTAACATGTTGATGACATACCCATACAGCAAACATATCCATGTCTTCCATTAGACGGCCCATGCGAACATTACCCAAATGTGATATGTACTTATCTTGTAGAGCTTTATCCGTGCTTAATGGCAAGATGGCCGATGTAAAAGAGTCCTGCATGGAACGTGGCGGTAAGTCTGACATTTTTGGTTCGTATTTCAGAAGATGTTCACGAGTTTTTGGTATAGGCGCATAACCGGCTTCCAAGCCTAAACGTGCCATAATTTCGTCTTTAACTATGGGGAGGAGGGAAAGTAAATAAATAATTAGCAAGTTTTTAACAAATTACTTTGAAAATCATTAAGAAAGATACGGAAACGCTGATTTAAGTCATGTGGTTTATAATAATTAGAAGGGAACTTGTAATTCTATTCTAATATAAAAATAAATAATTAAACAAAGAATATCTTTTTCTTTTACATTTGATTTTAACAGTATTGCCGCAGTTTAAGAAGCAAACAATTTCAAATACAAACAATCGAATTCGAAATAGAAGTTATCTTTTAAAAAAGTATAAATACAGACTAAAAACAATCAATTATGTTCACAAGTTGTATATTTCCTTTACAAAGTCTTCCACGTTCAAGTTTCCTTTTCAATAGTGTTTTATTTCTTTCGTAGGTTAACTAATCGTAATTGCAGTAATTCTCTACTGCATAACGGATTTATTCGAATACTTCTATTCAGTATAATAAAAATAGAGATTAGTCACTGTTCTCTCTGAATATACATGTGTGTGCCAGTCCTGAAGTAATCATTGTATGGAATATCTATTCTGCTCGCATTAGAAAGGAAGTAGTTATCAGATCATCAGATATACGTAAAAAGCTTTTAAATAGGAGCAATATTTACCATATCGACAAGATATGCGCTTAGCGCACAACTAACTAACCAACGCTCTAGGAGAGGTAAATCGAATGCCAATAATGGCCAGAATAGTAAACATGGTGCTCGGCCTTATCAGCACTTTAGTAACCCGATTATTCTTAATACACGCCTAACTTAGTACATGGGTTTTTTTATTTATTTTTATACCCACCTTCTGCCATTGTACCCGCATGAAAAGGATCATTTTGGCCATGCTGTAAGCCAATATAACGTTTGGAAACTCTAAAAATAAATACAAACTCATTAATATTTTTATTACATGAATTACATCTGTAAATGATTTTTTTATTTTGTATTTAAGTTTTTTTTTTCACTTACACAGCATTCAACGCAATAATTTGTTTTTGCAACGGTGGCTGTGAATACGTCTTCGCCAAGGAACTGGTACATCTTAAAACATTTCTAAACATGATGCAATTTAATTTGAAAACTCTAAAAGAAAATAAAAATTCCACTGTCTGAAATGTAATCTGTAAAATCACTGCTTATCTCACATTAAAACAATTATAAAATATCAACACACTTGATTTTCTTCTGTTTGCAAACAATATCTTACACCTTCAACTACTTAGAGAGTAGATTTTTCGTTTCGCTTTCGTTTAAACTTTAGACCATCACTTAGCCGTGACGTAATTGTTTTGGCTATATTTTTGTTTAGTATGAAAACACAACAGCAACAACAATAACCTAATGATAAGAATTGGTAAATTTACTAAACAAAACAAATGAATGCAGACAAGAAAAGAAAATGAGAACAGAAAAACCTTTTACAACACTGAACTTATTAACAAAACATTACTAATCACTGTGCTCTCTTTCATTAAACAATTCCAATGAGTGAAAAGAAAAGCAAAATTATTAGAATTTATAAAAGTGCACAATATATATTAGTATTTAACTGTATTTTATTAGAAATTTCGCTTTTATATGTATTAAGAATAACAGGTAAAGACAAAAGATGTATGTACAAAAGAAAATCTGTTTGGATGCGTTACCAACTGCCCTTTCCGCATATGCATAGTTTCCGGTTTCTTGTTAAATTTAATTTATTGGAAAACAAGTTAACGTTCAAAGCACAAAGCTTAAGTTTTTGTTTGTTTTGTTTTTAGAAACTACGAAAATAGCTTTACCCATGACGTCCAGGGGCACTAGGTTTGAATCTGTTTAAATGCAAGAGATAGGAAAAACTTCTGCTTCTAAACAACAAACTGTGTCAGTGATACCTTGAGTGATCTACAGCTGGCCAATCGATAATGAACAAATGTGCTGTACTAGAAAAGCGTAAAATGAATTGTGGGCAAGAAGACACCAGCATTTCAATGAAGCACAATACGCTTTAGTATCGCTGTACATTCGCCGTCTCCTCAGACATGGGAGTTGTATACCATTCTAAAGAAAATAGGGTGAGTTGAACTGAACCATTTTAAAAAATCTAGACAATGTTTCTATCTTTAATAATTACAGTATACTTAGCAACGAATGACGTTCCTTATACGCGGTGTCCAGCATTAAATGCGTTTAAGGCATTTTCTAAGCTCTCTAAGAGAAGAAAATGGTATCAAATATTAAATGTCATCTAGACTTAATCCAAAGCCTTTATAGTCGTTATAAAGAGTCCAAACCTTAACCAGTGTTCGCAGTTTTATAGGGTGAATATTAAACTATGAAATGTCCATCACCCTTACAATACAATATATACCGAATGTTGTACTCAGCCATTAAAAACCAACCAACGTTGATTTGCAACGTTTATCTGCATAAATCATCACTCTCGATAGTAGGTATTCGGTTTGCAGTAGGGACTGTAAATTTAAATTTATATTTTTAAAGTTCATATTATTCCTGATCACGCTGTCGAATTGTATACGTTACAATAAATTATTTTCTACAGTAATACAATATACTTATGTCACAGACATTTTTTAGTCTGTTTTGGTTTTCTGTTGATTACTTCCAATGTTAAAATATCAAAAACCTTCAAGAGTTTTTCATTGCGTTCTAAATTGCGCTAAAATATGGAAAACTTTTAATAAAACCAGCAAATATAGGTAACATGATATCCTGTTTAAAGGGTAAAAATAGTGGATTAATGAATTAATTTTATTCAGTTCCTCGTCAAATATGGGTCTAGAAAATGTACAACCTAAAAAATCGGGATATATGGAAGATAGTAAACAAAAGACATAACGTTTTACAAACAAGTTAATTAATTTATTTATTTCTCATAGTTAGGCTCAAGGTAATGCAAAAATATGGCTTGGAAACTGGTTACATCAGTAAGGCGGAAAAACGTGATCATCTTTTGAAATATACACCTAAGGCAGAAGAACTACCGCCTCGTTCTATGGAGGACTCTTACATGGAAGCTATTATACCACTAAGCGTACGTTCAGATTTGCAAATGAAATATGTAAGCCCTGTGGGAACTGTACGCTTGGGCCGCCTTATGGAAGAATTGGATTTGTTTGCCGTTTGGATAATCCAACAACATGTCTTGCTGCCTAATTTACCACACAATACACCTTTGCCCTATACCTTTGCCACGGCATTGGTCGACAAGTTGGTATTTTCAAAACTTTTGCCCGCCTACAATCAGGATATACGCTTTACAGGTCATGTATCCTGGGTAGGTAGAACGTCAATGGAAGTAAGAGTTTGGTTGGAACAGAAATATGAAGAAAAATTTCGACAAATTACACATGCCCTTTTTGTACTAGTTGCTCGTAATGCCAACAATACCGCAGCAGTCCCTGTTAATCCATTAAAACTTGGCACTGATTATGAAAAGAAAATTTTCCAACAAGGTGAAGAACGAAGGAAAATTCGTAAGAGTTCGCAAGAAAGTTCGGTTTTGAATGTGAAACCTTTAGAGGAAGAACACAGTCTAATGTACGAGCTTTTTAAGAAAACTAGCAGTAATACTAATCTTAAATTGAATAATCGCGTTCTGCCTAAGGACACGGTTTGGATGACTGATTCGTTTCTTGCCAGTACTTTTCTTAGTTTTCCAGAAAATCGCAATGCTCAATATACAGTATTTGGTGGCTTTCTAATGCGTTCATCTTTCGAAATTAGTTGGATATGCGCCTATCTGCACTGTGGTCAAAGACCATCTTGTAAGCGTTGTTCTGATATAACCTTTGAAAAACCGGTTCCAATGGGCTCGATTATAAAAATGATGGCTTATATTGTTTATACGGAAGGCAAACATATGCAAATTATGACCGTGGCTGAAATTTTAGATCCCAGTGGTAAAATGACTCTCACTACAAACAGATTTTATTATACATTTTCGTGTGCTGGCAAAGTGACCACCGTATTGCCACGAACTTATCACGAAACTATGTGGTATATACATGGCAGACGAATCTTTAAATATGCCATGGAAAATGAAAAATCAGACGAGGTTAAGACTTAGAAATACTTAAACTCAAAAGTATTGTACGAAATTTTTTTTTTTAAATAAAATAGAGTCCATTTTATAAAGCCATTTTTTTGGTTATTAAGAAATTTAATTACTAAAATTACAGTTGAAATAACTTCTTTATGTTTATTGAGGACTCTGCTGCATCTCTAGTCAATTATTGGAACCGTTAACGCCGATTGATGCAAAGTTCGCTGGTCGCTTAATACTGACGATCGACCGACATCAAACTCGATGTATTCATTAAAGCGGCGAAAGTCTTGCCGAAAGTGTTTAGGGAATTTGAGATCTCTATTTAACGGCTGGGAAGACTAGGCAGATGACACACCGCCAAGTATGGTCTGTTCAACAACACGTTAGGCACCCACATTTGATAAATCCGAAAGCGATTCCGAGCTCATAATTTAGATTTATTTATACCTAACTCTAGCCATTATGTGTCAATTAGGAATGGAGTCAAATATGGGTTGCATACTTGAAGAGGGAGCGACGAACTGCCTTCTATGATGTTATTATGATCTCTATCTATAACCCTACAGGTGCTCACAACAGCTTGCACGACTTTTTTCCGTAGTCCCAATTTCTGTTTCAGAAAATTACAAAATACTGCCTGTAGAGCTTTAGAGTTATTTTTAGTTCAAGTAGTAAAGAAAGACACCGTTGACTTTGGAACTTATAACATCAACTTTAATTCCAGCAAGAATTCCACAATGATGGTCAGATAAGGATTTATCCAGGCAGTTCACGTCTGATGAGAAGGGGTACAATCATCAACATAAAACACCAGAGATAGTATGTTATCAGAATGAAAAGGAAGAATGGCAATACTTTAACCTTTGCACCCATCCCATTTTATTCTACACTAGTATGGTTTTCGACCTCTGGACTTTACGAACGCTAGCTTGCAATCCAGTTTTTAATACCGTTGGTCATCAACCCACGTGGACGAGTTTTAAAACTTCTTTAATGTCCACTTATTTGTCGTCAGTATTCTGCTTAATAAGAATTGCCAACCTTGATTCACATCAAACATAACGTTTTTGATTTTATTTCCCATATGGGAAATTATGATTTATTTACACTACAGGTGTCACATAATCAGTGTTGGTTAATGTTTTTTTACTAGCTGCAAACCAGCTGATCGTAAACAAAAATAAATTTTGGAAAAAAAATAGCATAATTCCTTAAATTGTTTTTTGTTTTGAAAATGTTAAATATTATCTGTATAATTATAACTTATTTGAAATGACTTCTTCATTAGAACGTTGTCCAGGTCAATATTGTGGTCGCATACAATTGGAAAACGACACTTGGAGTGAATGTGGCCCCTGTCCACGGGGATTTCGTGTTAATGAGAGTTATGCCTGCACGCAATGTGAAGATGAATTGGATTCATATTCCTGGTTCTATTTAGGCTTTATGGCTGCATTGCCTTTAATGATGCACTGTTTCTTTATTGATTTGGATGCCAAAGATCGAAAGTAAATATGAATATGCTCTCAATTATAATTGAAACATAACAAAAAAAAATGTTACAGATTTTCACGCAAACAATTGGTACTGACAACTTGTGCCTGTGCTGAAGTTATTATTTCGGCAATTTCGGCTATCTTGCTTATGGAGCCTTTGGGTGAATTTCGTTTATTTGCCTGCCCGGTTAGAAAATTTTCGGATTGGTATACTTTATTCTATAATCCGGCTCCCAACTATGAAAGATCTTTACATTGTACCCAAGAAGCGGTGTATCCTTTGTAAGTACAATTTGAATGTTGGATTAATATTTCTAATTTGTATTTTTATATAGGCAAACTATAATATTAGTGTTCTATTTTCTGTGTTTGGTCAATATGTTTGTAATACGACCCTTGGTTAGCACCATATTGGAAGTGAGAGGCAAAGCTCCCATATATGCTGCTTTGTACTTTTTACCTTTGTTAACTTTTATACATGCTTTGGCTTGTGGTCTTATTTGTAAGTTTATAATGATTACGTTTATTTTGAAAAACATTTTAATTAAATAAACTTATTTTAACAGACTATTCTTTTCCCTATATGAGCATAGCCATATCAATGATTGCTAATGCTATTCACTATTCTATGAAATTGGATCAGTCATTTAAGGCCCTTATTAAGTCGTCTTGCTTGGAAATAAAAAACCTAGTTATTATATGTAAGCAATTCAAATGTAATAGTCTTCTCTTGTGTTAAGTTTTTCATACATATTTTATATTGTTTCTTAGGCATACAGTGGTTGTTATTGGCCTATGGTATAATAGCATTAGGACATCATTATGCTTTACTGTGTCTCGTGCCCTTTCCTTCGATATTTTATATATTAACTGTAAGATTTACTGATCCAGCGGAATTCCGTGAAGTTGAATCGCGTAATAATTAAGGTGAATTACATACATATATCTGTATATGTTAGTGGGCTATTCTATAAAATTTATTATGTATTTCAGATATTTGAACTTTAGACTTAGTGCAGTTTTATCCCCGACGTTTTTAAAATTTCATTTCCATTTTAATTTAGAAATTTTTCTTATCGAAGAAAACATCAATTTTTTTTAATGTTTGTGTATGTTTTTATTTAAATTCTAAATATAATTATAAATTATTTAAATACATATACATTAATCATATTTTTTTAATTCCTCTTTTTTTGTTTGTTTTTGTTTAAATCCAATATTATTTCTTAATTTATACACAATATATGTTATAACTACATATCGATTTTAAAGTATCTCTTTTTTTATATCATTTTATTTTAGCGTTCTTAGTTTTATTTTTTTATATTTTATTTATTAAAAGATTGTTTTTTTAATATACTTCTTAAAGAATTTTTGTTTGCTTTAGCTTATATGCTCACATTAAAAAACGACATTAAAACGAAAATGTTGAAATCTCTCATTTAAAGAAGTAGAAAAACAAAAAAAAAAAAAAAAAGAATTCAAATAATAATGATATTCGAAGATGTTAGTTCTTCTTCTTTTTTTTTCCTCCAATATAAACAAATACAAAATAATTTCCAACTTGATTTAATACAAAAATAAAACAGTTGTTTTAAATATTAATTATTATAAAAGGTATATAAACATTTTTCAACATAGATAGACAGAAGGCAAAGGTGAAAAAAAAACGCTGTAAAGTATCAATCATTGTAACGAAAAAAATTAAACTTGTGTGTGTCTGTGTGTTTTTTTAAAGCAAAAAAATATGAAAAAAATGTTTTTTTTTTTTTTTTTTTTTTGTTTTAATCAGTCCACATTCAAACTTGGTGTAAAATGTAAAGTGTTAAGTAATAATTGTAAAATTGAGTCTTAACAACTTTATTCTGTAGACGTTTTATTGCGTTCTTCTAGGAATTTTAAGCGTCGCTTGCGCAATTCGTTTATATGTTCCGCTGTGTTGTCTATTAATGTTGTTGGCGAAGTAGTTGAAGAGGATGGTGCCGACGTTGCTGAATCTTGTACATCTATATGATCTTCTCCTCCCAAATCTTCTATTGTTACTTGATTATGTTTGGCAACTGTTGTTGTTGTTGTTGTTTCCGTAGTCGAAAGAGTGGTTGGAGTGCTAGATGCCTCATTCACAGTAGTTGTGACTTCAGTGTTTGGTGCAGTTGATATCATTGAAGCCGCTGCTGCAGCCGCTGAAGTCGTAGGTAATTCTTCTGTTTTAGTTGCATCAACTTTTGTTGATGTTGATTGAGCTGCAGCAGTAGATGATGTTGATGGTGTTACCTTTTCTGCACTACTTGCATTGGCATTGGATGTAGTAGTGGCCCCCGTTGGCGTTGGATTTATTAGTGGTTTACTGCGTGCAGACACTATTTGATAGTTATCCATTAAAACAGTGACCGCATCAAGCATTACTTGTATATTCCGTAAAAGTTTAATGCGTTCCTCTACGTTTTTTCTTTCGTTTCCTTCTAAAGCTCTCAGTTCTTCATCGGTAAAATTGGTTAAATCAGAGGGCATTGGTGGTGGCGGTACAGAATAGGGTGCAATAAATGGAAAAGGTGGTGGCATCATGAACGGTGGCGGCATCATTGGCAAACCAGCAAAGTTCGGTAATCCATTTCCGCCCGAACCGGGCAAATTCGGTAGAGGCGTTTGTAGACCAGCTTTAGAAAAATTTGTCGCTATTAATTAAGTTTTCCATTCAATTCAAAGAAAGTTCAAATAATAACAACTTACCAAATTGTTCGAAAATATTTGCAGAGCCAGCCGCTGCAGTGGAATTTTCATTGCCCGCGTTATTAGCGTTCGGTGCCTGAGCATTAGCCGCTGGTGTAGCACCAGCTGCATTAGGTGCTGCTGCACCCGCTGCCGCATTATTAGCATTTGCATTATTGTCGTCTTGACGCGGCAATGCCGTGGAATTAGCTGCCGGAGCTCGTAATATATTTAAACGACAAGTGGGACAGGTCTGTTGTCTTTGAAACCATGAACGTAAACATGTTGTATGGAATATATGACCACAGGGTAATTTCTTTGAATGATTCACCATATCCTCGCGACATATAATACATATGTTATCCGATAAACGTAATTCTTCCGGTGTAGCATCTGGATACAAAGTATTCATGTTACGTATGGCTCTGCGCGACATAATCACATCGCTGAGAGCCTTCTTAAAGTTTCGTATTGTAAAGAACATTGGTCGGAATACAAACATCGGTAAGGCATAGAATTTTGCCATGATAACCACAAATAGTACGTATAAAATTACTTTGATAAAACCAATAAATAGTTCAGTGTAGAGTAAAAAGACGGCTTTATTTTCCCAGGGCGTATCAGTACGCATTTCGGCGGCATGTAATACATATTTGATGGCCGTACTGGCAACTACGGTTAAGAGTATGGCATACTCAAAACCAAACACTAACTGAACAGTGGGACCGCGCGCTAATGTTGAACTGTAGGCATGCATAAGGAGCATATAATCTAGTGTGCCTAAAACCATTAAAAGACTAGCAACACGTATGTGGAAAAGCCAACCCAGAACGGGAGAACGCTCCATCTGAAAAACAGAGAAGAATAAAAGAGATTGAAATTTGATTTCAGCTAATAAAATATATTTTAAAAATATTATTTAATTTAAAATTAGACCAGTTTGTTATTATTTTAAAGGCTAATTTAATTTTAGTAAATGAAATATAAACAGCAAGGATTCACTTAAGGTTTTATTAATTACAAAATGCAATTTGTTGTCTTGAAATTTTATTAAAAAACAGGTTCATTCTAAATTCAGCTCCTCTTTCAATCTATTAAAGTTAACTTTGAACTACTTTCCTAATTGGGTCTTGTTAAATTGCAAAATAATAATTAAGTAAAATGACGGATTTTCAAGAAATTGATTCCGTTTTTCTATTGAGTTAGTCTGGGTGTGACGTCAAGCTCTTAAATGGAATACAAACTCGTTGAAAATAACTTAGAAAGGACCTTAAGACGAAAAAGCAAGTGAGTCATCACTCTATTTAGTATAGTGAAGACTTTTTAGTATAGTAATCATCCATTTTGTAACAAAAAGGCTCGCTTGTGCTTTAAACTAAAAAAAAAAAAAAAAAAAAAAACAACAAAAACCAGCTTCATATGCATACATATCTTGCAAAGTTGTGTTCAATTGATAATAAAAAAATATTTCGAATTTTTCCCTTATCTCTTGCACGAATGCAGTAAATTTTTAATTATCGACAATCATCTTAAGTTTGTGTATGACCTGCTGTTGTGATTTAACAGTGTGTAGTGGATAGTAAAGAACAGATAACAGAGCAGCATGCTGTAGAATATGAAGAACAACATCTAGAATTTTTATATGCAAATTCTATAGAATTTCATGTTCTGGCTATCGCTACAATATGTTGAAATGCATTAAAAGAACATATGTTACGTAGAAGCCTAAATGTAGAGAACAATGATTTAATATTTGTTTATCATTATGACATACGTTCGTCGATCAGCTTATTTATTTAGTATACGTGTATAGTATAGTATATTATATTATACTATACATACATCAAAATAAACAAAAAATATATGTACGTATGACAGCAATATCCATAATTAAATAAACTACTGTCAATGGTGTAGTAGGTGGGATTATGTTAAAGATTTGCAATAAAACAAATATCAAATATGTAATTCATTAATAAATAATAAAAGGTTAAACGCTTATGAAAGAATTTTATTAAATATGTATGTATGTACTTACAAAATCAACACGTTCTTCAGCCAGCCAATGGAATGATTTAAGAAACAATAATACCGTAAATAAAGCAACAAATCTCGGATTGAAATCGTCACGGAAAACTGTAAAAGCCAAACATGTTTCTGTTAAAGCATACCAAAAACGTTCCAATAAGTGTTCAAATTCCGCAGCACGCAATGTACCCAAAAATATCTGAAATAAATAATTCCTTATCAAATAAACTTTAAACAGCACGAGAGGTACATACATATGTAGTTATATAGGGTGTAATAAAAAGAAATCCATTATATTTACAATAATGATATTACATGACACTATAACTCTTGAAAGATAATATTTTTTGCTATTTTATAATTGCTTTGCATCTATACAGTTCACTGTTGGTCCATGTAGATTGCTGATAAATGTAATAAAATTCTCTTTAAGATGTCAACAAGTTAACGTAAAAGCAATACCAAAATAACAGGGTCTCTTTTTACTACACCTTATGTTTACAAACAAGACAACTCTCGAGCAAGTGATAAATAACAATTCCACTTACCTTGCGCAGTAATTTTCCAAACATAAAAACAATTGCAAAAAATTGTATGTAAATTACCTGTAAATAAATATTAAAGGAATTAAATCGTTGTTAATCATAAATGAGATCATCAAAAACACAATACTTACGGCCATTGAGGCATTTGATTTGGTAATATACACGACAGCCGGATAGAATTGTTTCTTCTGGTACCAGGCATTACCGATAACAGCACTGGTTAAGCCCAGACATATTGTAGACAGCAAAAGCTGCATTATGTTGCTGCTGTTTGCACGTACAGCCCACTGGCTGATCGTCACCCAGAATATATTAATTTTGCCTTTGAAATAATTTTTTACTCTTTCCAAAAAAAATTAAATTCAAATATTTTTTTATCTGCCTTTGCCTCTTCTTCTTCTTCTGGTTTTCGTTCCCTTTCGAAATTTATAAAATTGTTTCACTTAATGCACTACTTTTCACATTGAATTGATTCACGCCACCAGATGTGAAGTTTTTTTATTGCAAAAATGGAGAGAAAAGAAATATTTGTATATGTATTAAAAACAAATTTACAATTTTACTTTTTTTTCTTTAATTGCTTATGGTTTTATTATTTTCTTAAGCTCCCATCAACGACTAAAAGAAAAATCAGGAAATATTTTAATATTATCGCTGTTAAATGATTTATGCTATTTACGTTTTATTGCTTGTGCAATAGGTTGTATATATTATAGACAACTTGAATTTACAAATGTTTATAATAATTTTTAAATTTAAATGCCGAAAAATTCTAAATAATTAATAAGAAAAAAATTTTTTTTGGAGTACACGTACGTCGTTTTCTTGCCTTTTGATATTTTCTCTTTTGACATCATTCTTACTTATTAGAAATGTCAAAATAGAAGTACAAATAAAAGTAAATCAAAAGAAAGCAGTGTTGCTAAAGTGCTTAAAGCACTTTTTTATGAAAGCAAAAGTAAATACCATTTCTTAATATTAACAAATTAATTAAAAATGATTACTGAAATCAAATAGGACAAATCATAAGGGATTTAAACTCAATGAAATGTCCAAAAATTAATTTCCATATGAAAAAGTTAAATGGATTACCTGGATTGCTTAAATTGCCAAATTTTTTTCTAACAGTGTATTTCTATTTCACATTTATATCTTTCCGAAAAGTGCGTTTTACACCAACTCTGTAGAATAAAAGCAAGAAAACATACGAAAATTTTCAACTTCTCTTCAAGATAATTCGGCAGGAGAAGAATTTTTGCAAATTCCCGAAAAGTGTCGATGTAAAATTTCTAAGCACGGAAGAACGACTTTTTGGGGATAATTAATATAAAAAATACATTAAAAATATATTAAATTAATAGAAAACGTAAGAAAATAACAAAAATAATATAATTAAACATAAAATATTGAGAAAATAACGAAGGAAAAAAATTGCAATACGACAAAGAAAAAAAAGAAGACAAATGAAGTAAGCAGTGTTAGCAAAAAAAAAAAAAAGGAAAAAGAAACAGGCAAAGAATTTTTTTCTTAACGAAATTAGACGAGCAAAAAGGTCGCCATTTTGTCTCTTCCCGGTAGATTTTTTTCATTTTAAAATAAATTTAAAAATTTATCCTAAATATTTAGTTTTGATATGTGCATACTGCCACCTACAGCAACAACAATTATAAAACAATTAAATTCAGCTTGGTAGCAATAAAAAAAAGAGTCGCTAAAATATTGTGTAAAAAATACATGTCCGAAAAAACAAAAAAAAGTCAAACAAGGAAAAGAGCGTATAGAAGAAAAGAGTGTATATGAGAGAGAATGAGAAAAATGCTAATTGGGCGGATGCAAAAATAAAGTAAAAAAACATTCGGTAATTCGGTGAGTTTTTCGGTAACAAAAAGTGCACAAGAATAAAAACACAATGAAAAGGAGAGAAGTTAAAAAATTGCATTAAACGAAAGAAAGAAAGAAAAGAAAAAAAGAAAGAAAGAATATGGTGAAAAACGGAGAAAGAATGAGAAAAATTGCAATTCGTTTTTTGGTAGACGGTGTTTAATTTTTTTCTGAATTTCTTTATAAAAGAAACGAAATTAAAAACAAATTAAAGTAAATTAATATATATTTTTTACAAAACAAGTGCGTAAATAAATCGTATGTGTAATTTGTGCAAAATTAAATCGAAATAAGTTTTTCACTTTTCTTTAAAAAACTTCTAAAGAGACGGCTAAGTGTTACTTTTTTCTTTTGTGTTGTATGAAAATCGATATTAAATCGTTGTCTTCGTTTTATTTAAAATGGAAAAAGAAAAAATTTTTTTTTGGTTCCTGCAGCTGTGTGTTTTAGGATTTTTTGTGTTTACTTGCTGAATTTCGTATAAATGAACAATACTAATACATACTTAAGTGATATTATTATTATTATTTTTCTACATTGTTTATAATATATAGTATATATGTATGTATATATATATTCTTATATATGAAGAAATATGTGGTTGGAATATTTTTTTGTTATTTATAATGGACTGATAATTATAATAGAATTATTTCTTTACTTTCCTCTGATATTCAACGTCTGCATTGAAATTATTTTAAGTGCAAAGATTACAAAAATGTGTACTTCATGTTCTTATAATAACTTGTTTATTTTTAAATTTCTTTTGTAAATTTCATAATATACCTACATATATTTTAAATTAATTAAACACTGTCATTTAACACAGAGTGGCAATGTGAAAATGAAATCGATTAATCAGCTGATTGTTGGATTTATTACTTGACATGTCAGATCATAATAAAGAAATTAAACTCGGCATTTGTGTGAGACCATAACGCCAACGTGTCTTGCATTAAGGAAATACTGCAAGAATATTTACATATTAAAACTAATTTGAGTTATAGGGCTATGATGCTATTGTTGATTCATACACATACACACATGTATGTATGCATTTGAGATATATTAAATGTCTCTTACACTTGAATTAACAGATTTAAAAAAGGGGAAATTCCCATAGTTTCCTTTTTGTTCAACAATTTTTTTAACAACAGTTTCATTTCATTTTGATTTCAGTTGCTGTTAAAGCAAAGTTCGTTACAAGAATTGGTAAATAATATCGGATAGCACATCTTTCTTTTCTTAATGTAATGACTTACCTAGTCAGTTAAAGGTCTAATTACCGATATAAACAAATTCGGTTTTACATCTACAAAATGCATACGTGGAAATAAAGTAACTAATTTTACATGAAGTTTAATGTACTATGTAAAGCGCCTGTGGCTCGTGACTGTAAGAAATCTATAAGACCCTTTGAACCAGATTTGCTGGATCATGGAATACAGCCTTCTAGCCTGAAACGTGATGACATATGCTCTTACAAGGTTAGGTTCACTTCCTGAGGGCGATATTATAGTTGATCCTTATTATCCAACCTACTACCTCTTGTCCACGCCGTGTGAATGGATCGGGTTGTTATATTGTATATTTAAGAGTCTAAGACCTTCTTTAGCTAATGTTAGAACAAGATTGCTGCTCGTCATTGCGAAGTAAGATCGCTGACAAGGATTTGCAATAGCCGGACTATTCCAGGGTATGTTGCAATGAAAAGGATTTAGAGACCATTGAATTCCTCTGTAACTGTCTAGTTCTTAATGGGATGGGGTTGAGGACCCTGACGTTTTGAACTTTATTTCGAGAGCCGATATTTCGGCTCTCCTGAAGTTTCAAATGAGATTAAGCTGACTGAAATAAGCCCGAACAATATACCTTATGTTCTCCAATGCTCTCTTATGGGTTTAGTTTGTATTACTATTAAAGTAACACCCTTTATTATTAAATAATTATTACAAATGCGTAGATTGCACCAATTATTAATGATGAAGAACAAAAAATAATGTTTTAGCACGAGTACCTATATGCAATATTAATTTCATTTCATGTAAATAAATGTTAAAAACATTTCGCAAGTTATACGTCATCCATACAAAGTTCTTATCAGCACAGTAAGTCAGAATACTGTGTATACATACATACGTATGTATGTATGTTGAATGTACTTATTTTTTTATTTATTTTTTTTTATCACACACATTACTTATTTCTTAATAACATTTATTGAATGAATATGCAAATTTATATTCGTTGTTCTCTTGTAAAAGAAGTGAGAAAATGTAGTGACATCACAGTTGTTGAAATTTATAAAAAGAAATGGTAAACAAAAGCAACAGAAAAAAACAAAATAATAAATAATAAAACATTAAATTGTGAATGATTAATAAAAAAAGTTTTTTTTTTTCTCTTTGAACGCTTCAACCATTAAAAAAAAGAACATTTAAATACAAGACACAAAGAAAGAAAAGAAAAGTAATAATGTTAAAAAAAACAACAACAATTACTTAAGTGTATTATTAAAAAAAAAACGAATATTAAATAATCGATTTTTTTTATAGCTTATCACTGATGTAATAAACTTATTTTACCTATTTACCCATATTATGGATACATAACAATGATAAAAAAATTGTAATTCTTTAAAGTCTTGTATTGTTTCCTTTCCTTAGTTAAGCAACATGAAATATGGATGCTTTCACGATATACATATTTTTTATATTAATACAGTACTAACATTATAATCCGTATAGGTACATGATTTTTTGGACACTACCTCATGCCGAACAGAGTTGCAATTTTTACTCAATTTTTGGGTCATGACATTAAGTCCATTAACAAAACTTAATATCTACTTAAACTTAATTGCTATTCATTTGATAAAGTACTAAAATAAAGCCCTCAAGGTAGGCTTATAATGGCAACCACCAGGGCAATCCCGGTATGCATTTATTTTCTAAGAGACACCAAATGAAAATGATTGACTGTGTCAAGATCATAGCTTTCGTTCAGGCTATACAACATAATGTTGACCAAGCAAATCTTGGCAACATGTCTTCTGTCCTTTCATCCCAATCTGAAGTCTCACATTAAGGATATAATTCCATTCATTACTGACTGGACATTCCACTCAGATGCTCAAAAATTACCACATAACCAGGCAGTTGAAATCCACCCCGACTCAACTGAAATTCAGTTGTTGCTCTATCGATCATTCCTATCGTGAGAGGAAACGGTTGTCAAACTTGTGAAAAAAATCATCGTGGACGAAGCACCTGTCCTACAGGATCTACAGACTTAGGTCCGATAGATCTGTGGCTAAAATCGCTAGAAGTTGGTTATCTTTTACGAACTGATGCCATACAAAATTCAATATTGACATTACGACTTTAGGAGGGAAATCTCGACAACAACAGATACAACAACAACTTTTTAATCTATATTCGGTCAATTGTTTTGTATTTTTTTATTGTCATGTGATTCCCCTTTTTATAGTAATCATAATTTTTATTTAATAAATGTAAGTATGTATTTAGTAACGTAGCACGTTTAAAAATATTTACTACTAAATTTTTTGGTGAATTGCCATGAATAGAAAGGATTTGGTAGCAGGATACTGGTTGCCTATATATGTAAATAGTCAAGCTGCTCTTTTAGTTCGAGATAGGTTTCACTATATATAGAAAGGTCTTCACGACGCTCCAGGTCAGGTGTAGGGTGGTACTGTGTTGGATTCCTGGGCTTTGTGCGGTGACAATGGAGACCGTTGCGAAAGGCAGGAACCTGTGTAATTTTTTGGAGCTGTTCTGTCATGTAATCAAATAAGGAGCGGAGCTTTGTGATAAAATAGCGCATTCTGTCATAGCGTACCGATGCAAAAACCCTACTATTTATTTTTTATTATTATTTTCCTTGTTCTAGTTTAATTTAAACATTTTTCCAGTAAAGCAGGATCTGGCGTACGGGGAACGTGACCAAAAGGTCAACTTTAGTTGTTGAAGAAGGATTGTGTTCCATCCTGCCTACATACTGTACCAGTGTAATAGCATTAAAATGCAAAGTGTTTGAAAACCGGGGTAATAGTTCTAATGAGCCCAAGATATCTTTCAAAACGGTGTATTTTTTACCCGAACGACATCATTAAGTAAAACCTTCAATTTGGGAAAAAAATAATGGATTTCTTTTCATTACACCTTGCATATTTCATAGAGTTTTAAATTTTATAGCCAAGTTTCTAATTACAGCTAAAAAGTATAAAAAAAGAAATGTATTTGAAATCGAAAGCCCTGTGTGTCTAGTGTGGCCAACTTTATTCTTTTGTTTATTTATTTACATACCTACAACATATACCTATTTTACTTATTTTTGTTCACTTTTATCTTATTTTTTTTTTTCTTTATATTCTTGCAGTTTTATGGATTTTTGCATTTGTCTTATTTGCCAGTGTGTGGAATATGTAAAAACGTATGCATAGGAACCTTTTGTTGTTCCTTCTGCTAAAAAAGAGCAAAAGAAAAAACGAAACAATTCTCTTTTGTTTTTTAATTTAAAATTATAAAGAACACATACAAACACATATAGTTTACAACAGCAATAACAAGTGTACGAAATATTCTTTTAAACAATCTTTTAAATAATTGTAAGAAGATTTATTATATTATTGACTTGAAACTTAAGGATTGATTTGGAATTTACATCCTGAACAGAAAAAAAAATACCAAAACGTTTGGAATCATAATCATAAACGAACAAAAGAGAAAGAAACAAAATATAAAAACAACAACAACAAAAAGAGGAAAACCTGTAGTTTTTAAGGAATTTAAGTTTTGGTTACTTTCTTGCGTTTTAAACGACCAGCTGCCACTTTACAACCACACACAATGACGTTTGATACGCGTGGTCGTGGCCAGTTATCAACTGGCAGTGGCAGCGGCAGTAGTGGTGGTGGAGGTGGTGGGGGCAGTAGCGGTAGTAGTGGTAATGACAATTCATCAACCACTAGTACATCATCTAATACAACTTCATCATCGTCAACTCTGGTGGGGGTGGGTGGCATTACAACGCTCGAGTCGTCGTCATCTTCAACAAACTTAACTACGCATAATCCTGCAGAGTCAACAACTATTTTGGCCACCATAAACCCCTTAACAGAAACGAGTGGCGCCACTGTGTCGGCGGCAACGGACAATATGTAAGTAAAAGCAAATAAATACTACTCCATATATATATATGTATGTATGTATGTCTGATGATATGTACATATGTATGTTTGTATGTACATATAAGTACATTTAATCATGCATTTTCTTAAGAAACGGAAAATTTCTTAAATCGCGTGTTATTTCATTGTTAAGAAAACATATAAGATTCTTTAATAATTCAGATTTTCCTTTAATTTCATTTTATTTTATTTATTTATTAATTTTCCTTTTAACTCCAATTTTATTCGTAATGTATGTGCTTCCTTAGTGTAGCTTATAATTTGAAAATTACATTTTTTTTAATTTATAATTTTATAATGCGTTTCTAACAGACAATAACTTGAGTGACTATCACCTCAGTTTTATCATGCATTTAGAATATGCAATATTTTGTTATTTTGTTATTTGTTTGTTTTTATTCTTATTTTTATTTATTTCCTCTAATACGTAGTAGTAGGTATGTATGTATGTATGATGTGTTGGTGGATTTTTTCTACATTTATTTGGGAGTGTCTCACAACATTACATACAGTATTGATACAGTTTTGTTTCAGTTTAAGCGTATTTTTTTCTGTTTCTGCTAACATTGCAATTCATAACATCATACATTATTTATGTACACAATAATAGTCATCACTAATACACTTGCAACACCTACAACTTTGTGGCGATTATTATTTTTTTTTTGTTATTTGAACCACCACCTCATTCATCTCCTCTTATCCTTCTACAAATTGTTTTCTTTTATATCTTTTTCCATACATTTTTCCTTATACTTTTGCCAATTCAAATTCAATTTTCAATTGCTATCTGAGTACAATAGCTTTTTTTTTTTCATACTGTGGACCTCAAAACAGAAAATTTATTTAGAATTTGGCTTTTATTTTTGACTTTTATTGTAAGAGGAAAGTGTGTAAAATTTTCTTTTTGTTGTATTTTTTTTCTTCTTCTTGATTTTAAAAACCAAATATTTTTTCTTTCTACGTTTTGGTTTCTTTTGTTCCATAAATAGTTTTAATTTTAATATTTATGAGTATGTATGTATGTATGTACACAAATACATACTTATTTTTTTTTTCCTATTTTGCTATAATGTATAGAAACATTCGAATTGTAAAATTCGTATATAAAACAGTACAAACCACATGCATGCACACGTATAAACACTTTACCACCACATACAGACAGGTCTCGTCTCATTCATAGAATTTAAATTCGTATTTATTTTTTGAGTGGATTTTTAGTTCAAGTTTAAGGATATTTTACTTTCATGTTGTGTGTATATGTAATTGTGTCATTTAATATTATAAATGATTTTTTATTACCGTTATTATTTAATATTTTGAATAGGCACTCATTATTGTAGTGTTGTTGAATCGTAAACTGTGCATTTCATTATGTTATGATCTTTAGCAAAGTTGTTGCGCATGAGCCCGGGAAGGTTTCTAGGTTGGTATGACCCATTTCCGACAGGTGGCGCCACTGAAAATTACTAAAAATGAATTAAATCGTAAACTGTGCATTTGATTATGTTATGATCTTTAGCAAAGTTATTGCGCATGAGCCGACGAAGGCTTATAAGTTGGTATGACCAATTCCCGACAGGTGGCGCCACTGAGAATTACTATAAATGAATTAAATTGTAAACTGTGCTTTTGATTATGTTATGATTTTTAGCAAAGTTGTTGCGCATGAGCCGGGGAAGGTTTCTAAGTTGGTATGACCAATTTCCGACAGGTGGAGCCACTGAAAATGACTAAAAATGAATTAAATCGTAAACTATGCATTTGATTATGTTATGATCTTTAGCAAAGTTATTGTGCATGAGCAGACGAAGGCTTATAAGTTGGTATGACCAATTTCCGACAGGTGGCGCCACTGAGAATTACTAAAAATGAATTAAATCGTAAACTGTGCATTTGATTATGTTATGATCTTTAGCAAAGTTGTTGCGCATGAGCCGACGAAGACTTATAAGTTGGTATGACCAATTTCCGACAGCACTTCAATAAATGTTCATAATCGAAAATCTCTACATTTTTAAAGTTTATGTCAATTTTTTTTTAAAATGAACAAAATTAATAAAATGATTCAAATTTGTTTTAGTTGGAGGCGTAGCAACGCGCGCAGGGTACAGCTAGTTAAAAATAAATATTTAAATTGTTTCCAAAAAATGTATCTAAAACTTAACTGTTTTCGTTTTTTTCTTTTTTTATATCTTAAGTAGATTAAAAAGACACTTAAATATTCTTTGGTGTAACGTATAGATTAGCAAGTAGTGGCCTGAACCTTTTTTGATTCATTATCGGATCTTTGAATGAGGCCAATTGGGCAAAATTCACAGAATATTGCAGTCATTGTTG
The DNA here is from genome assembly GCA_927399465.1 of Sarcophaga caerulescens. NCBI lineage: Eukaryota > Metazoa > Arthropoda > Insecta > Diptera > Sarcophagidae > Sarcophaga > Sarcophaga caerulescens. Next base: position 104,771,005 of record OV656872.1, on the reverse strand, counting down.
AAAGAAATGTGCGATGGAACTTGTAGACTTCTCGCATAAACCAGTTCAATGAACTAAATTGTAATTCTATTTATTTGCTTTGTGTGTGTTATTGAAAGAAAAATAATAAATCTGTCATCAAAAAGATCAGATTTATAAGGATAGGATAGAACGGACGACCTTCTCACGCCACCATATTGTGTATGCTAATTTTATTCGTAAGAGGCGGTACATATAATAATTTAGCGTCGAATCCTAGACACAATCTCTCTTTTTCATTACAATTGGTTACTCTCAGCAGTGCATTCGCCAGAAGACGGCTGAGTGGGGGTTTCCGAAACAAATTTGTTTTTCTAAGATGTCCGAACTTTAGACTAAAGCGTCTGGAGGCTGTGAAAGCTTTGTTAAATATAAGCTCACTTGAACATAAAGGGTGATTTTTTAGCTATTATATTTTTGGCAACACTGGTTTAAACAGCTCACGCACGTTTCATGTTTTGCTTCACTGTCAAACATCTTCAGTTTGGTCTATAATTTAACCATGAATCGTCTTACAAACGAACAACGCTTGCAAATCACTGAATTTGGCATCATTGGACCGTACTTCTTCAAAGATGCTGCGAATCGTAACGTAACTGTGAATGGTGAGCGCTACCGTGAGATGATATCCAACTTTTTTTTGCCCAAAATGCAAGAGCTTGACTTGTATGACATGTGGTTTCAACAAGACGGTGCCACATGCCACACAGCACGCGTAACAATAGACTTATTGAGAGGCGAGTTCGGTGAAAATTTTATTTCACGTTCGGAACCGGTCAATTGGCCGCCTAGATCGTGCGATTTAACGCCTTTAGACTATTTTTTGTGGGGCTGTGTTAAAGCTCATGTCTATACAGACAAGCCCGCTTCATTTGACGCATTGGAAGACAACATTGAAGCATTTATTCGTGGGATATCGGCCGAAATGTTGGAAAGAGTATGTCAAAATTGGACTAAGCGGATGGACCATTTGAGGCGCAGTCGCGGTCAACATTTGCATGAAATAATCTTCAAACATTAAATTATATGGACCGTACTATCGATTCAAATAAAGATTTCATGCATTTTTCTGAATTTTATGTTTTTCTTTTGAAAATTTTTCCTATAGCTCTTAAAAACTCACCCCTTACATAGCCTCCGTTTTGATACCACATAAAACGCTGCCTCAGAACTGATAGGTTTGACAACCAGCACAGAAGTAAAACTCCTGTAAATTAACCTAAAACCAATCCCTAAAGTTTAAAGACTACAGCAATTGATTTGATATCAATGGGCAGAAATAGAATTGAAATAGAATTTGCCTGCCAAAATGCAAGTCTTTTTGCCACCTTTCATCTTGTTGGAAAACTGCTCTTTATGTACATACACTGCAGCTTTTAGGCGATTGAACTTAGTTTTAGTTTGGATTACATTGAATTACGACCTTAAACCTTCTAAATCATTTCAGGCTCTTATGGTGTTATTCGATGGCATTCGTTCGTTAAAGCTTTCAGTAGCACTGTAACGTGCAATGACCAGAACATAGATATTTAAATCACACCTTTTGCTTTGGTATTGGTTTATTTATTATAGTTTACGTGCTTTGAATATTAGAAAAGTTATCAACTCTGTTTGTTGTCAAGTTTTTCTTAAACGTCATCTCCTTCTCCTTATTAGCCAATACGAGTACATTTATATTCATAGATTAATTTTATTTTTAATCAAAACAAACAGTAAAGCAAGAGAACCTTCAATATTCAATACTTGTTGTACTGTAATATCAACAAAGGAATCTATAGCGAAACGAAGCAATACAGTGGAACCCCGCTTTTCGTACACAATTCGTTACAGCAGACTGTTCGAATAGCGATTTGTACGAATGGCGTATCATTTTTTCACATAAGATGTAATGTAAATTGAATTAATTCGTTCCTAAGTCTCTATTTAAACTAATGAGTTGAACAGTAGAAGTAAAACATATACAATTATGTAGTTCTTTAATAAGTATTTTATTATTTAAACTCTGCTTACATATTACAATTCATCGTCACTTTCTATATTAAAAACGTCAGAAGATTTTTCCCTTGATTCTTTTGTCTGCTTTTTTGGTTCTCTATACAAAAAAATATCCATTGTTGATTGTTTTTGTCTTTTTTTTTAAATCCTCCTAAAATGCTCCATCACATTGTCGTTAAATAAGTTAACGCTCCTATTCACCGCAGCTATGTTTGGATGCCATTTTTGGACAATGTGTTCTATATTCTCCCAATGGTGACACAATACTTTAATTTCCTTAGTTGAAATGTTTTCTTCTTCCTCTGCAGGCTCATCTTCAATCACTTCCTGCTGTTCTCTTTGTAGTTCTTGAAGTTCTTCAGTTGTTAATTCATTTTGGTTATCTTCAATTAACTCCTCCACATCATCACTGTCTACATTTAACACCATGGATTTTCCCAGGGACACAATTTCGTCGACAACAACAGCTTCCGTGGCAGTATCTTCTAAGTCTTTCAGTGCCACACAGTCTGGCCACAGATTTCTCCATGAGGATTTCAGTGTCCTCAAAGAAACTTCATCCCAAGCTGGGTTTATTATTTTCAAGCAATGGAGAATATTAAAATGGTTCTTCCAAAAGTCTCTGAGGGTGAGTTCTGTGTCAGAGATCACATCGAAACATTTTTGAAATAGTGCCCTTGTATAAAGTTTTTTGAAGTTTGATTGCACGCAGTACGAATAGCGAAACAATGTACGAATGGCGAGTTAAATTTTAATTGGAAAAACTGTACGAATAACGAGTTGTACGAATAGAGAGGCGGACGAATAGCGGGTTTCCACTGTATTTATTTATGTGCTTGAAGTATTAAATTATTATTTACAAAAAAATGAAAACAATACTAACAACAAACAAAAATAACCAACCAACCAACCAGCCAACAAACACCACTAGCTGATAAGAAATCTAATTATAATTTCAAATACTCTATCTTTATGACTTTAATTTATTTACTTTTTAGTTTATTATCAAATCATTAGATATTATTGTATGAACAATAATATACTTATTTAGCTTTGTTTTGTTTTGCATGAATCATATGTACATACATACATATATTTACAATAAAAATTACGAGTATTTTCTAATTGGTCGCTATTGTAACTAATTGTTGTAATTCATATTTTAGATCACCTGAGAAGTTGATATCGTCATTTCCTACACTAAAACTACGTTCGCTTACACAGAAAATTTCAAATCCCAGATGGGTTGTTCCCGTACTGCCCGAACAGGAATTGGAAGTATTACTCAATGCTGCCATTCAGCTAACAGCAGCTGGTATGTATTGTTAAATGTGGTTTTTATTTCATTTTTTTAATACTATTGATGAATGTAACATATAATATTTTTGTTTTACTTTTACATCAGGTGTGGATCATGAATGTGAGCCATGTGTAGAATTTTATCGTAATGCTCTAACGACTTCATTCACAAAAATTCTTACTGATGAGGCTGTCAACTCATGGAAATATAATATTCATCACTGTATTTTGATCTCGTGTGGCAAATTGTTACATTTGATTGCCATTCATATGACCCGTGATAACCCGTATTTATTGGATTTGTTGGCAATTGTTTTTGATCCAGACAATAAATTTAATACATTCAATGCAGCACGCCAGCCAGAATGTTTCTCACAATCCGAACATCTGTGGGGTGTTTTGGATGGCAATAAAATGTTTGCCAAACCACCGCCAGAACCGAAAAATCCCCGCGGCTGGTTAGTAGATTTAATAAATCGTTTTGGCCAATTGGGCGGTTTTGACAATCTGCAGGAACGTTTCAATCGTGGTCTCCAGCTGTTACGTAAACAGCAAGAACAGGCCGCTGCTGCCGTAGCATCAGGTGGTGCCAAACCTGCTGGCTCCAGAGCCATGCTACAACCGGATCCGGAGCAAGAGAATAAATTGACGCTTGCCCTAATCTATAGCCTGTTGAGACCGTTTGGTCAGTGTTATGAGCTGTTAACGCCTACTACTATATCGAAATATTTTATGCCCATATGGAACGTGGTCCTAGATTTACTGGACAGTTTTTCAGATGAAGAACTCAAGCGTGAAGCAAAACCAGAGGGACGTAATGATTATATAAACGGCATTGTAAAATCTGCCCGTTATTTAGCTAGTCGTCTGCCAGGTCAAGAGGAACTCATACGTAATTTGGAAATGTTTCGTCTGAAATTGATTTTACGTCTATTGCAAGTATCCAGTTTTAATGGCAAAATGAATGCTCTGAACGAAATCAATAAGGTTTTGACATCAGTGTCATTCTATGCGCATAGAACACCTCAATTGCCACACTGCATGTCGGATGATGATCTAGATTGGTTAACAGCTGAAAGAATGGCGGTATGTTAAGCCTGTACTGTAGAAATTTTAACATCATTTACTAATTGAAAACTTACTTATGAATTTCAGGCCTGGATTAAAGAATCCGATGTCTTGGGCATAGTGCTGAAAGACTCTTTGCATCAGCCACAATATGTAGAGAAGTTGGAAAAAATCATAAGATTTTTGATTAAGGAGCACGCATTGACCCTTGAAGACTTGGATGCTGTGTGGAGAGCACAAGCTGGTAAACATGAGGCCATTGTTAAGAATGTTCATGATTTATTAGCGAAATTAGCCTGGGATTTTACGCCCGAACAGTTAGATCATTTATTTGAATCATTCCAGGTAAGAAATGCAAGAAAACAATAGAACTGCATTTGTATCGAATTTTAAAATTGAAAATTTATTTTTGCTTACTTTTAGGCCAGCATGACAACTGCAAATAAACGCCAAAGAGAAAGACTTTTGGAATTAATACGACGCTTAGCCGAAGATGACAAAAACGGTGTTATGGCCCAAAAGGTGTTAAAGCTGTTTTGGACTCTGGCCCATAGCTCTGAGATACCGCCCGAAGTACTCGACCAGGCCTTAGCGGCTCATGTTAAAATTTTAGATTATAGCTGCTCACAAGAACGTGATGCTCAGAAAATCGTTTGGCTAGACAAGTGTGTTGTAGAGCTGAAAAACGGTGAATCGTGGGTATTGCCAGCGTTACGTTTGATCCGTGAAATATGTTGCCTTTATGAATCATCACCCAGTCATGCGCCCCGATCACAGCAATCACTTAATCGTCAACAAGTCATCGAAAGGCTTCAAAACGATCACTCTTTAGTCATTTTAGTTACTAATAGCCTAACATCGTATATGGATAAAATACGCTCTATGATTGTCGATATGCCAAACGGGGATCCCTCATCATTGTGTATAGATGGACGTTACCATCATAACATGCAAATTTCAGAACGTTTAGATTTTCTGAAGTTTCTTTTAAAAGATGGTCAACTGTGGCTGTGTGCCGATCAGGCTAAACAAATTTGGCATTGTTTGGCAGTAAATGCGGTTTTTCCCTCGGATCGTGAAGAATGTTTCCGCTGGTTCGGTAAACTAATGGGCGAAGAGCCAGATCTTGATCCTGGCATTAATAAAGACTTTTTCGAAAATAATATACTCCAGTTGGATCCACATCTTCTGACCGAAAGTGGTATCAAATGCTTTGAACGTTTCTTTAAGGCAGTGAATTCCAAAGAAGATAAACTTAAAGCCATACACCGTGGTTATATTTTGGATAACGAGGATTTAATCGGCAAAGACTATCTTTGGCGTGTTATAACCACTGGTGGTGAGGAAATTGCCAATAAAGCCATTGATCTGCTTAAAGAGGTTTCAACAGCACTAGGCCCCCGTCTACAGGAGAACATTAGCGACTTTCATGAAATGTTCATTGGCGAATGCTGTGAACGTCTACGGACTCACTATACAAATATAATGATACTGGGCAAGTCTTTGGGTAGTAATAATGCAGTGCCCGTTGTTGTAGATGATGCCAATCAGGCGGACCAAAATGATTCAAAAGATTCGAAAATGCGTTTCATAGAAGCTGAAAAAATGTGCCGTATTCTTAAAGTTCTTCAAGAGTATATTAAAGAGTGTGATCGTTCTTTTAACGGGGATCGTTACATATTGCCTTTAGTAAGAGCAACGCGTGGAAAATACACTAGTCTCTATATACGTTTTCAATATCCCGGACGAAATATCGACGATATAGAAATTACAACACACAACAATGAAATGGTATCCTCCTTCAAGCGTAACTTACTTAAACGTATTAAAGGTACTTCAACAGCCAATATTAAAGTTGACCTGTATTACAACAATGGCGAATTGATTGATATTAATGACGAAATAAATCCATTGTCCCAGTACTCGATACGGGACAAGATGATATTAACTGCCAAACTGACGCCAATTGGCGTTGGTTTAGCCAGTAGTCCGGATACGTCTAGCGATTCCAGTACTGGTTCTCCTCCACGACCTTGTCCAGATATGCAACGTGTCGAATCTGAGACCACTTTGCCGGGTGTCATAATTTCGCAAAATTTCCATTATATTGAGTTTTTCCTTAAGCTCTATCAATTAGGTAGTGATTTGGAACATGGTCGCCTAAGGGAATCCGCTAAAATGTTACTACATTTGTTGCCAAGTGATCGCCAAACGGTAAAAATGTTACAAATCATGTGTGGCATGTCAGCGTCGCAACAAATTCAACAGCAATTGCAATCTAATGTAGCCAAAGAAGAGGAAGCAGATACATCTGCGGCAAATGTCCCAGCTGTGGTGGGAGTAAGTGGAGGAACAGCAGCTAGTGCTCAACAACAAACACAACAGCAAGGCAGTTCCACCACCAATGAAACGGTTAGTAGTAGAGTTTAGTTTACATAAATACAGACACACATACATACACACATGCAGATGCAATACTTACCAATAATAATAATTTTATATTTTTCTGTAGATCAATCCAAGTGATTGTACTCCAGAAATGCTTTTCCTGCACCCCACCCCAGCCCAGGTACTTTATAATTTATGCGTACTGAATAGTTTGCTCATACCCGCCTTGGATCCGTATGGTGAAAACGCTTCACAAATTCAATCATCATGGCTGCATTCAGGTTGTGCCCATTTCATACTTGAATTGTTAACCAAGAATAATTTCCTACCCAACGCCGACATGCATACGAAGCGTGCATCATTCCTATGCGTATTGAGACTGGCCAAACTGTTTCTGTACATCGTAGGCTGTGTATTATCGCGGGTGGGTGATGAACCAATGCTTTGTGACTTCGATATGGACTCGAGATCACAAGTGGAAATACTTAAGCAAATATTGACCTCCATACCAAATACCTCAGAGATTACTTTAAGGGCTATTTCACAGAAACTGGCTGAAAACTTGGCTAGAGAAATGTTATCGGCCAGTCCTGAAGGTGAGGTTTGCCGTCTCCTGTTCGCTTCTACCCTACAATGGTCCTGCCCCGATATTTCCACGATAAAAGCTGTCGTCCAATTAGCATGGGCCTCATCATGCGGCAATTTACAAGCATTGGGCACGAAAAACGATTTTGCTGATGACACATCAATGCCCGATAGTCAAGACTTTATTGTTTGTAAAGAGGCTCTAGAGGTGCTAACCATCTCATTAGTTTTAAATCCCAGTGCTAACGAAGCCTTAAGTGCAGATCCCTTATGGAATAAGTTCATTACATCGTTAATTTTAAAAAATCAATCGCGTCACGTTAGGCAAGTAGCAGCTGAACAACTATTTCTTACCTGTACATATTGTGCCGGGGATCGGCGGCCATTTGCCTATATGGTTAACCTACTTGTAAGCTCTCTTAAGACTTTGGTGCCCCAACATGAAGCGACCTGTGCTGATTTCTTTCAATTGTTATGTCGTACTCTGTCTTACGGTTGTGTTGTCAATTGGCCCCTAAACGTTGGGGAAGGCCTGCTGGCTGAAGAAATCAAATGGTTACAAAAGATTCGAGAAAGTGTCACAAACACCGGCGATATACAAGTACACGAAGACCTGCTTGAAGGCCATTTATGTTTGGCTAAGGAATTGATGTTTTTCCTCTCTCCCGAAACGAAAGCTCAACTAAACGATTTGATACATGAGCTGATCGATATTTTTCTGTTTACAGCCTCGAGAGAATATTTGCATTTACGTAAGCATGGTAAGCTAAAAACTGAAACTGCCCCTCCTCCAGTGTGTCGTAGCCCGCATACGATTGCAGCTGCCTGTGAACTATTAATAGCGTTATGTCAGAATTGCGTTCCTAATATGAAGTTGTTAACGAATACCATAACAGATTTTGTTTGTACTGGTGAGTTAATATAACCTGAGCGCGTAGTATAAAAGAGGAGACGAAAACGTATGTGTTTTCTTTTTTTTTTTCTTTCTATTTTCAAGACACTGATCCTTTGCGTGAATGGGACTTTTTACCACCTGTTGGAGCGAGGCCTATTAAAGGCTTTTGTGGTTTAAAAAATGCTGGTGCCACTTGTTATATGAACTCGGTGTTGCAACAACTTTATATGGTCCCCTCCATACGTGTGGGTATACTTAAAGCCGAAGGAGCTGCAACAAACGAAAATGAAGACTTTAGCGGTGAACCTGAAACCAATGTCATGGGCTCAGCCTTATTTAACTCAAATGACAATGATAACAATGATGTGCGAAAAAACTATCACGTTGTCATTTTGAAGCATGTACAGGCAATATTTGCCCATTTGGGGCACAGTGCATTACAGTTCTATGTGCCACGTGGCCTGTGGACACATTTTAAGTATGTTTTCATCTAATTTCCAATTAAATTCGTAAGTAATTGAATAATTTTATTCTCTTTCATAAAGACTTCAAGGTGAACCCGTTAATTTACGTGAACAACAAGATGCTGTTGAATTTTTCATGTCACTGTTCGAAAGTTTAGATGAAGGTCTTAAAGCTTTAGGTCAATCGCAATTAATGAATAACACACTAGGCGGCTCATTTAGTGATCAGAAAATATGCCAAGAATGTCCTCATCGTTATTCAAAAGAGGAACCATTTAGTGTTTTTAGTGTTGATATACGAAATCATAGCTCGTTAACTGAATCTCTAGAGCAGTACGTTAAAGGTGAACTCTTGGAGGGCGCTGACGCCTACCATTGTGATAAATGTGATAAAAAGGTAAGTCCAATCAGTAAATTACAAAACCAAAAAAAAGACGAAATATTGTCTGCTGCTATGCATAACATTTCATGTACATTCATTATTTAGGTAGTAACAATTAAGCGGTTGTGTGTAAAGAAACTACCACCCGTATTAGCCATACAATTGAAACGTTTTGAATATGATTACGAACGAGTGTGTGCGATCAAATTCAATGACTACTTTGAATTTCCCAGATTATTGGATATGGAGCCTTATACTGGTAAGACTTAATATATAAGCGTACTCGAAAGGTGTAATAACTTCAATTGTTTGCAATAATTCATATTTATAGTATCTGGCCTAGCCAAACTAGAGGGTGAAGTTATAGAAGTCGGTGATAATTGTCAATCAAATGGCGAATGTACCAAATATGAATTGACTGGCATAGTCGTACATAGTGGTCAAGCGTCTGGTGGTCATTATTTTAGTTACATACGTTCAAAGTAAGTCTTTATCATGAAATATAAGGAATATAAATACCAAATATTATATGTGAACATTTCTATTATCATAGTAATCCCTCCACTGGCAAGGAACAATGGTATAAATTCGATGATGGTGAAGTGACCGAATGTAAAATGAACGAAGATGAAGAAATGAAAGTTCAATGCTTTGGCGGTGATTATATGGGTGAGATTTACGATAGCAATCTAAAGCGTATGCAATATCGTCGTCAGAAGCGATGGTGGAATGCCTATATGCTATTCTATACACGTTGTGATCAAAAGCCGATACAATTCGATGCAAGTGTAGAGCAGCTTTCGTTAGCGGAAAGTCGTAATTTTGTATTGCCGATGCCAAAACCAATAGAACGAAGTGTTAGGTAAATTAAAATCAAAACTAAAAATTCATATATTTTTACTATTTGTTTAACATGTTTTATTTTTTTTTATTTTTCTATGTTTCAGACATCAAAACATACGTTTTCTGCATTCAAAGAGTATATTTTCTGTAGAATTTTTCAATTTCATTAAAAAATTGGTTAGCTGCAGTATTCCATCAACGAGGGCTGACAAAATGGTAATACTATTATACTACAGACTGTTTGTTTTAATTTAAACTCAAATATAAATTTCATTTTTTTTTTTGTTTTAGACACCCGCCGCTGAAGAACTATCATTACTTGGTGTTCAATTGGCATCACAATTTCTATTTCATACCGGTTTTCGCACCAAAAAATCTTTACGTGGACCAGTTATTGAATGGTAAGTGAAAACATGTCAATGTCATGTCAATTAAAGTTTTATTGTATTTCTTAAATGGTTTAACATATGTATCTTAAAATGTTTAACATATTTTCTAGGTATGAAACACTATCACATCATATACGTTTGTCATCGACTGTTAGGAAATGGTTTGCTAGCAATGCATTATTAAGTCCACCCTCACGTTTGGGTGAATACATACTAATGGCACCATCACCAGAAGTTCGTACTATATTTGTTAAATTAGTTGTATTCTTTTGTCACTTTGCCATCAATGATGAACCGCTGGCTGGCTATGATGGTAGTAATTTATGTGAACAAATCTTGATAAGTGTTCTTAAATTATTAAAATGTGAGGTTGCCGATCATGGCAAACATTTGCCACACTATTTTAGTTTATTTAGCATGTATGTTGGCCTAGGCATACAGGAGAGGCAACAACTTTTGAAGGTAAGTTTTACAAAAAAAAAAAAAAAAAAAAAAAAAAAAAAATGTTATCTTCAAACAAAACAAAACAATAATAATTCTATGTATTTGTACAGTTAAATGTTCCCGTTATATTTATGCAAGTGGCTTTGGATGAGGGGCCTGGTCCTTCTATAAAATGTCAATATCCCGAATTAAGTAAATTACATCAAGTGGTATCGCATTTGATACGTTGTAGCGATATCTCGGATAGATGTCAATCATCGAATCAAAATGGCAGACCTTTACCAAATCCTTATAAAGAGCCCAGTATAAGGCATGAAGACTTAATGCCTTTAACACCAGAATGTGTTGATATTTTGTTAAATAGAACGGGGTAAGTTATTACAAATTTTTTTATTTCTCTCTCTTTTTTTATATACATACTCGTATTTATTATTAATTTTACTTTTTTTGCTCTCGTGCTCTTGCTTGCAGTTACATTAAAAAACTCATAGAAGATACAAATGTGGGCGAGGAGGGTTTAAAACTTTTACAGTATTGCAGTTGGGAAAATCCTCACTTTTCACGTTCTGTTCTCACTGAACTCTTGTGGCAATGTGGTTTTGCCTATTGTCACGATATGCGCCATCACACTGAACTACTGTTACATATTTTACTCATTGAAGATTCATGGCAACAGCATCGTATTCACAATGCATTGAACGGTGTTGCCGAAGAACGTGAGGGTTTATTGGAGACAATACAAAGATCGAAAACACATTATCAAAAGCGAGCCTATCAAATTATAAAATGTTTAACACAATTATTCCATAAATCGTCCGTAGCGCTACAAATATTGAATTCAAATCCCTCCATTGGTAGACATTGGGTTATAGCGGTTGAATGGCTACAAGATGAACTGGATCGTCAGCGCGGCATTGGTTGCCAATACAATTCGTATTCATGGTCACCACCGGCACAAAGTAATGACAACACAAATGGCTATATGTTAGAGAGATCACATTCCGCCAAGAATACGTGGTCAATGGCATATGAATTGTGTCCCGAAGAGGTAAATAATTGAACAATAATATATGTTATCTTCCTTTTTGTATACAACAAAAAAAAAATAGTGCATAGTTATCTGCATGTAAACTTATCTTGTGGATGAGTTTTTCAATTCACTAGATCAAAGAAAAAGTAGATGTATAATGAGAAAATGGATTATATTTTAGAATCTTTAGATTACTTTGTCTCAGTATAGAAAATAATAGATAAGATACGATTTCTGTACATGGTTCTCTGGGCGCGACTATTTTGCGGAAGACAGGCAATCCTTGCAGATTTCGCATTAATAAAGGGGAAGTCAGAAACGTTCAAACACATCTTACGAATATGCCGGGAATTCAGAGGTGTAGATTCAATTTACTATTACATTTATGATCTGTTCACGTGCAATAGCTGGTGAGATAAATCTCCGTCTTCGTTTTCTCCCAGCTTATTTATATCTTTCATATCTCTGACCCGTTCACATTCAGTTGCCGGTGAGATGAGTCTCTGTTTCCGTTTTCTATTCGCCTCTGTATTTCTTTTTATTTCTCCGCTGATTTACACCCTTACTTTCAATTTTAACTTTCATTTTTCCTTCTTAAGATTGTAGTTGATAATATACTGCGTGTTTAAATACAGGGTGGGCCAAAAGTCACGAAGGGGTTTAATCGTTCTTGGGAATCTCGTGGCTTTAGTTCTTGCACTAACTGCAGCTTGTATGGGAAAAGATGTAAATTTCCCTTTAATATTCTGCGTAAAGACCGCCGAGACATTTGCAGCTCAGCAGAGCGCTTTCGAGTTGATGTTTCAGGATTCTCCTCAACACTCTCCAGAACGCGTTGAATATTTGCTTCATTAATTACAGAATGTGGTCTTCCGCTTCGTGGAAGATCCCTTAGTGAGCCTTGTTCCTGAAAACGTGTCACTAATTGATTTGGATGGTGAATTCCGCACATTAAAATGACGACGATAGGCTCGTTGAGTTTGAATTATTGATCGATGATGTTCAAAATAAAGTTCTATGATTTTGGTTTGCTGGATAACGTTGTAACCTTCCAAAATTAATCTCCCAGATTTATTTTACAAGTCCTAAAAAGAAAAATAAAAAAAAAATTAAACTAGAAAAGTTATTAATTTTTCAAATCCCCTCGTGACTTTTGGCCCACCCTGTATGTTATTTTATATGAAATTAAATGGGAGGAAAAACAATATCCTTTTTTATAGCAATTCTTTTATTACTTTTCATTTCATTTCATTTATCATTACGTTTTAGGAACAAGAAGAAACCAATGAATCGGACGTAGAGCCCATCGACGAAACCCAAAGACAACAGCAGGCCAATACAACTGTCACAACAGCGGCAAAGGGCACTGATGAGTTGCAAAAGGAACAGGAGCTAAATCATATGGCAGATTTAATACGAAACAATATGACCGGTGAGGATTCAACATCATCACAACAACAACAACAGCAGCAGCAGCAACAACAACAACAACAAACAGGTGAAAATTTAAACTTTTCCAATGTTCCCCCACATAAATCAACAATTATTGTTGGTCTAGCTCCTGGCTCATCGATAGACTGGAAAACAAAAACTTTTACTAGTAGTGGTGATACATCGTCGACAAGTAAAGCGGCATTAACTTCAACTACAAATACCTCCTCCTCCACAACAACCGTAGGATCATCGACATCATCGTCATCTACAGCTGCTATGACTGAAACACAAAATGAACTGGATTTAAATGGCCTATACAGTAACCTAAAACAGATGACTCTATCACAAAAAACGGTAAGTGCTTCTATTTTCTTTCCTTAACGGATCGATCTATTACGCTTTTTGATTTAAAACACTAGAAGAAGAGTAGGTTTATTTACTTACTTTACTTACTTACATATGTATTTGGTTTATAATAATTTTTATTATAAAATCTTTAAACAACTTTTTGGCTCTTCTTTTCCCTTAAAAAACGAAACAAAAAAAAAAAACCAAATCCAATATTTTTTTTATTTTGTTCGTTTGTTTGTTGTTAAAAAAAAAAAAAAAATTAATTAAACGATAACGAAAAAAAAAACCAAAAGCGTTTAATGGGCAACAGTAAACAGCAACAACAACATCTTCATCAACAACAATTACAGCAACATCAACAACAACTACTCCAACAGCAACAAAAACAACAAAGGGGTAACACTTCAAGCCGTTTAGTATGATTTGCTGCCAAGTTAGTTTTTTTTTAGTTTTTCTTCATTTTTTTTTTTGTTTGTTTTTACGATTGGTTTTAAAATTTTATTAATTTCTTTTTGTTTTTGTCGAATATACAAAACTAAACCTTAAACAAAATTGTCCTTAAATATTTAACTCTCTCTCTCTCTCTCTGTTTTTTTTTTCTCTATATACCATCCATCAATTACTGTGTTTGCTTTTCTTTGTCATCAATAACAATTTTATTTTTTGTCTTTTTCACACATTTCTTATGCCTTTTTATGTTTTTTTGTGCTTTTCCAAAGTTTTTCAATGAATTGAATTGAATTGAAATATTAATTTAATATTTAATTTTTTTTCCTCTTAATTATGCAATAAAATTTTAATTAAACCTTAGTCAACGCTTGCAATAAAAATTACTATGAACCAACCAATCAAACAACCAACAATAATTTGCACAAATTGTCTATAAAACCTAAAGCCTATTATTAGTCGTCATCATTGTTGTAGATATAAACATAAGCAAAAACAAAAACTTAACATTCGTTAATTAAATTAATTTTCACATGAATTATAATTTTCTAATTTTCGTTATTTATTGAACACCATCAAATTTATTTCCTTTTTTTTTTTTTTTTTTTTTTTTTTATTGCAAATAGCAAATTATAATTATTACTATAAATATTCATTATCAATCTATAACTTGTATACTTAGAAACTTGTCTCCGTAAGTCATCATCTGTGCGTTATTACAATTTTATGAAATCTGTTAACTAGGAATAGGTTAGGTTCATAGCTGCCAGATAAATGAAGCATCAAATCGTCAAATATTTGAGAAAAAATCGTCAAAATCGTCAAAGACGTTCACTGAAATCGTCAAAAAATCGTCAGAAAAAATAAATAAATAAATTGAAAGGTTTTTAAAAACAAAAACATAAAAAGTCAATGTTGGGTAGCAATAATATTGCATCATCTATACCAGGGATGCCCAAAGCTAAAACTGTAGTTGTATTGGTGAGCGAGAGAGAACTGCACTGAAAGAAAAGTTGTGTAAACTGAAATAAAATATACGGAAAAAATCCAAAAAGCGATATTTACAATAAAATTTGGAATAGAAATTTTTCTACAATGGCGGCTTCTAAAGATGCCCCCAATTGATCAGTGCGCCGAATAACACTACTGCGTGACAATGCAAGGTTTTCGATAAGCTTAAAATTAAGTTTTTGAAAACATTTATTTAAAATTTTTTAATGAACTCCTCATCAAAAAATGGTCTACCATGACTAACAATATCCAAGCTTATTAAGCTTGATAACTCCATTTTTAACATTTTATTTTCTGAGGTTTTTCATTGTTTTCTTCTTCAAGTAACCACTAATTCAATTTTTCCAAATAAATTTTTTTATTTTTACAAAATAAATCATTAAAATCATCCATATCACTATGATAAGAACAATAGTGCCTTCTAAAAGCATATTCTCTACATTCCTTCAATATTTTATAACATAAAATGCATTGAGTATCACCAAACGCATTTTTTATCATAAAATGTTTCGTAAGTCATAGTAAATTTTTTTCAGTGCTTCAAGCAAAAAATATTACAAAAAAATCGTACACCCGCCACGCATGTGCATTCGTCGCTGTCTGAGTGACGACTAACCAAAGAGAATAAGAATATGTGTGTTTCTCGTTTGCGCAAAAGCACTATGAAATGGGCATCTATGATCTATACCCATGTATGGTGTCAATATTAGGGAGTCAGAAGATCTTAATGTTATGGACATGAAAATGCAGTGCAATGTTCGCTAGAACTTACACATTTTTCAGTGCCTTGGTTTCTTAA
This sequence comes from Sarcophaga caerulescens, assembly GCA_927399465.1. Lineage (NCBI taxonomy): Eukaryota > Metazoa > Arthropoda > Insecta > Diptera > Sarcophagidae > Sarcophaga > Sarcophaga caerulescens. Next base: position 104,755,163 of record OV656872.1, on the reverse strand, counting down.
GATGGTGCAATAAATACTTCACTTCATCTGATCTAATTACCATTTACACCATTTAAAACCGACCGAGAATGGAATACAACTCTCATGTATGGGTTGGCCCTTAACGTCTATTTTGAGGCTTCTCGACCGTTTACAGGAGAGGACGTAGTAGCTCGTTAATCACGATAGTGTGTCCAACTGCATTGATTCATTGGAGCATCGTTGCAATGTGGCTTGTGTTTCACTGTTCTATCGCTACAAAGGGTATTGCTCCAGCGAAATAAGGGACTTGTTCCCGAGAATCATGTATTCCTACGTGACATTCGTCTTTCTCGACCAGATACGGATGTGCTGGCCAGTGTATCGCACATTAAATTACAGACAAAGTTCGTTTGTTAGACGGACTATTCGTATGTGGAACTCCCTTCCTGCAGAGATCTTTCCTGTTACTTATGGTATACAAATATTAAAACCTGGTGTCAATAAACACTGCTCCCTCTTTCCTCCTTCCTATAATGTATTTTCCTAGTTCCAAACACAATGCCATCCACTGAGTGTTGGTCGAATGAAAAAAAAAGAATGGCACTTGCCTTTGTTTTTCCGATGGTAATATTAGAAGCTGTAATCGAATTTTTAAAATTGCCTGCAACTGCATATTATAATTTATGCTCAACTACGATTTTATTTAGGAGTTGTAATTTTTTGGCTTTTGAGGGATTAAAAAGGCATAAAATACAGAAAAATCATCACAGGTATTCGAAAATAACTTAAAAATGTAATACGTTAATCCTTGTTATTACTAGCATAAATTTCCAATAGTAACAATTGCAAAGGAAATACAAAACTTAAGGAGGCTTTTAATGTACTAAAGTAAAGAAAATGATGAAAATTTGTAATTGCTAAAAATCGTCAAAATAAGGACATAAATCGTCAAATCTGGCAGCTATGGTTAGGTTAGAGGACGTGTACTTTGCAAGTACAGTACCCGGAGGTCGAATTGACCCATTGTACAACGTCCTTAAAAAGGAAGGATAATAGAGGGGATAGGAATAAGAAGTAGAAAAGGGAGAATGGGAAGCGGAGGAATTACACAGACCAAACAAAACAAAAAGGGAGAACGCTACTACACTGATGAAGCCCTGGCACTTCTCAACCTGCTCAAGCTACTAATGAATCTGTGGAGAGCCTTGATGTCGGCTCTCGACACAGAATTCAAACCCTCAAAGAAGCCCCTGCCAAGGGAAACTAGGAATAATAAGAAATAATATTTATGGGTTAAAACTTTACTGCTCAACAGGACCATTCATAATAAGTATTGCAAAAAAGGATAAAAAAAAATAAAAAAAGAGATGAACAATCAACTTCAAACATTTTTAAATCTCTCCAATTTAATCGTTTTTTTTTCTGGTACATCAGTGAAATTTTAATAAAAATAATAAGGAGTCAGAAAAAATAGAGTAGGATGTCTCCAGGTTAATTTAACACTGTATTATTCCTGGTGATATCTAGCATAGATATCAAGTTGATTTCTAAAGGTTATGTGGAGATAAGGAGAATTTAAAGACGATAGAGCATTTGCTCTCTAATTATCCTTCTTTTGGTAGAATTAGATTGAATACCCCAGTGAATGGATCGATTGTAGTCATGAACTCCTAAGAACCCAAATTTAAAAGTAGGAGTGAAAATTGATGTATGTACGAGAGAGGAAAAAGGGAAAAAGATTGAATTGAAAATCTCACCTCACTAGTCAGCCGAAGTTCGAAATGAATCTGTCTAGGTCAGAAATCTAGTAGATGCTGCGTTTAAGCCACTGAATGCCACTACAAAGTTTCAGATTTCATTACACACTCTAGAAAAAAGCGTGTTGCCTGTGTCACACAAATAGTTTGTCGCTCTCAGAGCACAATGTACTCAAAAACTGTCTTAAAGAGATTCGCTACGCAGGTTTAGGAACGTTCTAGAATGTTTCAGTTAGGACCATATTAGTTTGGAGCTTGGACTCACCGTCTGATCCCTTTATCGATCAGTCTGAAGAACCATCTAATGTTGTGAAGTCATTTCATTTGCGATCGCGTTACCCTCAACCTCTTTGTCTTGACGCACCTAGTCAATTATGTTTTCTTCGGTCAATAATGGTATATTTCTGACATTACTTAGGCTGCCTTCCAAAATGTTATTTGCTTTGTGTTTGAACAAAGTATCGTGTTTCATAATGCCACTGTACAAAATATATACCATGTATTCTATTTCAAAACGTCGTCAATGTGTATTTTTAACGCAGTCAAAATGCAATAAGGAATCGGATTTATAGTTGATGCATTGTTTGGTTACTTTGCATATCTACATAGTTTATATACCGTAGTAGAACTGCATACAAACTTTGTATTGATACATTTTGGAAGGCAGCCTTACTTACTTACTTAATTGGCCATAACAACCCGATTAACGGATTTCGGCCTGCCGCAACACATCCTTCCAGGCGCCTCTGCTTCTTGCGCGCCTACGCCAGTTGGTCACACCAATCGATGACAGGGCTTCCTCGATTTGGTCCTTCCAACGGATACAAGGTCGTCCTCTTCGCCGACTTCCGCAGATCCCCGCATCAAATACCCGTCTCGCCGGAGCATCCTCCTCCATTCGAACGACATGGCCGAGCCAGCGCAGCCGCTGGATGTTAATACGCTGTACAACGTCTATGTCGTTGAGGAGCTCATACAGCTCACTGTTGAATCGGATGCGGAAATCATCGCCAACTCGCACTGGACCGAAGATCTTACGTAGAACTTTTCTCTCGAATACTCTCAAGGCTGCTGCATGAGTTCTTAATAGGGTCCATGCTTCTGCGCCATAAAGAAGCACAGGTAGGATGAGCGTCTTGTAGAGTATTAGCTTTGTCTTACGAGAGAGGTCTCTGCTACTCAATTGCCTATTGAGACCATAGTAGCACCTGTTGGCAAGACATTACGAACTGTTTTTAATAGTGGCACAAAACAGAAGAGAACAAGAATAAAAGAAAATTGGCCAAACCGGAATGACGAATGTATTTTGCTTTGTAGTTGTTTCAAGTTTTCAATTTTTTGCCTGATGTCTGAAGAAATTTCTCTTGAATATATTGTATTACATTCGATATTCCGCTAGTGTTTTTGCCTTACTTTCTTAATTTTAAAGAAATTCTTTTCAAATGTTTTTAGTTATACGTTCAACACTGTGTACGAAAATGAAATCTGCTACAGTACCATTAGATGGCTTTAGCAATCTGTATCTGATAGTCGTGGAGAGGCGTTAGATAAAAACTTTTTTAGGTTTGCGATTGCTTTACTCAGCATTCTTGATTTATGAGGCATTTCAAGTTTTTTTACTTTTCTTTTTATTTTTTATTAATTAAACATAAATTAATATCACAATGGGCATAAGTGTGTCTGCTCATACATACTCCTTGAGTGGACAGCTACTTCTACCTACCTAAATATAATTTAAAATAATAAGAACGAATTGTTTTCAAAATTTTTAATTATTTTTTTAATACTCACTTTAAGCAAACAAACAAAAATCTTGCAACGGCTTGAAAATGTACTTTTTTTTAATTTTTTTTTTATTATTTATACTTACACTGCAAAAAATATACACAATAACTTACTTACACTTAAAGAAAAAAAAAAATACAATCAAAATGCTTCACATATATGATCAATTTCACTGAAATAAATTAAAAAAAAAAATTATATTTTAAAAGAATTACAAAAAAAAACGCTTTTTTCACTGTTGCGCTTGGCATTATTTTTAATCAATGAAAAAAAAAAATTGAAAAAAACCCTACAAATTGATGATTATTTAGTTAAAAACTAAATAAAAATTAATAATCATAAATAATATTGAATTAATTGCAAATATTTTCTATTCCTTTTTCTTTTTTCTACTTGGATTTAGTCCGACAGCGGCGTCATTAGTTCAGAAATGCCGGCAACATTGGCAGCCAACACAACCACCACCGCCACCACCACCACAGCAGCAATGACAACAGGAAATACAATAAAGAAGGACAATGATTTGAATCTTTTAAATGTTTTAAATGTCTTAAATAATACAACAACAACAACAGCATCAACAACAACAACAACAACGATGACAACAACAAATACAAATAATACCGCTGATATACAATCTGTAAATACAACAACAAATAATATTGCCAATACAGCAACACTAACAAATGACCAACATAATATGTTAATGGGCACGGTTGATATGGAAGCGACAACAGCAACACAACAACAACAACAATCACAGCTTAACACTACAACAAAGACGTAGATGAAGTTTAAGAATATTGAAATATTATTTAAATTTTATAAAAGAAAAGGTCAAGAAATAACAGAAAAACGGAAATAAAATAAAAAAAAACACACAGTAAACAATAAAAATGAAAACTTTTTAAACAACAACAACAAGAACAACAAATATTTAAAATTATAAAAAAAAAGAAAATAAAAACAAAAAATGTTCTTTTTTTTCACACTAAAGAATTAATTAAATAAAAATAAAAAGAAAATATAAAAGAAACAGATAAACATAATAAAATTTAATAAATAAACACTAAAAGAAAAACAAACAAAAAATGAAAAAATAATTAATATTATTAAATAATTATAATTATTAATTTATAAAAATTACATGAAAACAACAACAAATATATATATATATAAAAATAAAAGAAGAAAAAGATAAAAATCAACCAGAAATTTAAAATTAAAAAAAAAAAAAAACATAAAATCCAACAACAACAAAACAAAACTTATAATAAAATTTAAAAATTCACTTCACTTTCTTTTTCTTTTCATACTCTTTCTTTTCACAACTAAACAAAGAAGATTTCAACACTTGTAAAAAAAAAGAGAAATTCAGCAATTAAATTTATATTATGGAAAATGAAGGAAAGGGAAAAGGGAGCATAATATAACAATTTAGAGGTTTCATCAATTTTCTTTAGTTGATTAAGCTTATGATCCTTTATGCAATTTTTTTTTTTTTAATTTTTGATAAACTTATCCTCTATTAATATAAACACATGTAATCCCATTATTAGAAGTATGTTTTTCAGACATACACTGCAATTATCGTTTCATGTAATAATCAGGCATATTGCATTTGTTAAGTAATACACAAATTGCAACATTTTTGTAATAGCTTGCAAACAATAAGCAAAATGACCCTTTAATAAATTTATATTTATTTATTTATTTAGTAGTATATAATTACTTTCTTATTTACTATAATGCATTACATTAGGTACGATTTCTTATAAAGTGCACACAATTCATTTTAAATACATTAATATTTCCTTCATTTTTAACGCTACTAAGTAGTTGATTAAATATTTGTAGCCCTTTATATAATAAACACATCTTCATTGCATTGTTTGTTACCCGATGTATCCTAAAATCATTAGCATTTCGAAGACTGTAAGGTTGGCATTCGTTGACATATCTTAATTGATCCGTTAGATATTCCGGTGTGTTGCCCATTTTCATCTTGTAAATAAAGGTAAACGTATTCAATTGAAGTCTCTGTCTAATGTTGAGCCATTTTAGCGTATCTAGCATAAGTTGTATTGGAGTAAACCTGTTGCACTTAATTATAGACCTCATAGCCCTGTTCTGTAACTTTTGTAGCCTATCTATTTGTATGTTTGTACAGGAGGTATATAGTATTGTAGCACCAAATTCGAAGTGAGGCTTAATGATCGTGTTGTATATATTAATTGCAGTGATCGTTGATAATCGATTTCTAATTCTTTTGAAAAATCCAATTTTTTTTCCCGATTTTCTTACATATATAATTTACATGATCTTTAAAATTCAAGTTCTTATCTATTATGAATCCCAAATATTTTATATTTTCAACTCTCTCAATTATTTTATTATTAATTTTAAAAGGTGTTTCACTGATCAAAAGTCGCCGTAGTCTAGTAGGTAGTGTGTTGGCTTATTAGACTGAAGGCCCGAGTTCGAATCCCAGGTCAGACATCAAAACGAAATTATGAAAATATTTCTTCGGCGACTTCCTCTCAGCAGATTTCTGGCAAAAACTCTGAGAGTAAATAAAATTGCCATGAAAAGCTTCTCAAAAAAAAACTGTCGTTCGGAGTCGACCTTAAACTGTAGGCCCCGCCACGCGTGTATAAAATTAACGCACACAACATGAGTGGTGTGAGAAGCTAGGTCGTAATCCTGACTGAAGGGTTATAATGACCAATTATGTATGTATGTTTCACTGATCATGTTTATTTCTAATATTTTCGTTTTATTTTCATTTAATTTCAGTTTATTCATTTTCAACCACTTATTTACAATTGTCATATCATGCTTTAAGTTTATTTGGCATTGTTGCTCATTTTCCGATTCATTAAAGATTAGCGTATCATCCGCATATAAAACTATTTCACATTTTTCTAATATATTGGGTAGATCATTTATGTATATAATAAACAATAGAGCCCCCAGAATTGATCCCTGAGGTACTCCATAGTCGTTGTTTATAGCACTAGATATAGCATCATTCACTTTAGTCACTTGTTTTCTATTTGATAGATATGATTCAAACCAATTTAATTCCTTATCTTGAATTCCATATTTATACAACTTGCACAATAATATATCTCTATCAATGGTCTCAAACGCTCTCTTAAAGTCAAGAAAAATAGCCATCATCTTCCTATTCCCATCAATTCTCTTCCATCTATTAATTACATAGTTCACTGTTGTCTCACACGAAAAGTTTTTCCGAAAACCCGATTGATATTTCGATAACAATTTATTTTTTTCCATGTATGTATTCCTCAAGTTGTTGTTTAACAATTTTCTCTAAAATTTTTTCACACAGTTTTAAAGTATTTATTGGACGATATTCTTCACATTTATTTGTTTTTGATATTTTTTCAATTGGTATAATCATTGAAGTTTTCCAATTATCTGGAAAAACTGCCGTATCCAATGATGAATTTATTATTCGCAACATTATATTTCCACATAAATGCCAGTTATCTAAGATTAAACATATATTCACTTTATTATAATCGGGTTTTTTCTTTATTGTCTTACAAATTGTTTTAAGTTCCGAAATAGTTATTGTATGAAAAATAAATCTATTACTTATCACGTTTATCCGGTTATCGTATTGCACATCTTCTATACATTCTCTTATTTCCTTAATACTATTTACAAAATATTCATTAAATTGGTTAGCTATATCGGAGCTGTTATTATATTCTACATTATTAAATATTACATTTTTTATCACAGATTTATTCTCTTTTAGAACTAATTCTTTTATACTATTCCACATTTGTTTCTGATCTTTGGTATTTCCTATCTTATTGTTAACATATGTATTTTTCTCATTTTCCAGTTTCATTTTATATATATTTCTGGCATTTTTATAACTATTCCATGCCACAGTAGTATTTTCACATTTTGCTATATGGTACTTCACTATTTTATTCTTTTTTAATGCCCGTAATTGTCCGTTAAACCATTTATTTACACTGATTTTCTCGCGTATTGTTTTTCGCACTGTAAGTTTTTTAATTGTGCCTTCAATCGACTCATCAAAGTTATTTACATTATAATTTAATTCCATGTTTTCATCAAATCTTAATATTCTTCTTATATCTCTCTTCTAAATTTTTGTTTCTCATATTTAAAGAATTCTATTTATTTTGTGCTTTCATGCTCTTTATTCACTTTGGTTTCCATATAAATTTCAATTATTTCATGATCAGATATTTTATCTATCCTGCTATTATTCACTTTTATGTTGAAATTATTTGGTAATTACTACAGAAATAATAAAATCGTTAGTCTCATTCGCAAATGTGTTAAGTCCGTTTTTTCAAATTTTACAGGAGACACAAAAAACATTGTAACTTTTTCAGTTTTTAAAATTTCTAAACTGTTTAAACGCAATTATTTTTACAAAATAATAATAATATTAATAACTAATAATGTTAATTATTATTATTAATTAATTAATAATATTAATATTTTTCGTAGTTTTGTGGACTTAGCGTTTTTGCAAACCACAAAATTACAACAACTTTAAACTATATAATGACATGTTTTTTTGTTGTAAAATATGTATTATGTATAATGTTACCGTTTTGCATTAAAATCTCAATTTTGGAAAAAAGTGGACTTAGCGTCTTTGCGAATTATACTAACGAAATACTTTAACGACAAGAAATAAATACTACGGCACATAAATTCATTATAGTATGGTATGCATATGGGCAATTTCGTGTCAAGTGACCCAATTTTTAAAATCGATGTCTTTCGATTTGGATGTTTAAGTGACCACAAAATTCTTAAAGTAAAAGAACTATGCTTTCTTTGAGCAAAAAAAAAACATCCATTAAAAAAAATATAGCGCATATGGTAAAATTTAAAAACTTTGGATTTTGAGTTAAAATATTTTTTTTTTTATAGATATGGCTCTTGCTACTAAGTGCCCACAAAGATCTTAAAGGAAATGGTCTAAGTTTTCTTTTGAGGAAAAATTAAAAAAACTCCAGTTCGAAAAAAAAAAAATGGGGGAAAATGAAAATGGTACATGTGCCAAATATTGAAAAATCTTATTCTTGACTTATAAAATAATTTTTTTTGATAGATATCCCACTCGCATCCCATTAAGTGATTATAAAGTAAAGGCCTTAAAGGAAATTGTATACGCTTAAGAGCAAAAAAAAAAATTAATAAAAAAAATAAAAAAAAATTTAAAAAATTAAAAAAAAAAATAAGTTTGGAAAGATTGAAGAAATAGCTATCTAATATCCTTTGGAAAATTTTTGATAGGACCAATAGGTGAAAAGTTACACACATTTAAAAAAAAACCCTGTATGACCAAAATGTCCAACTTTGACCCCCTCTAACTCCGGCAGTTCTTGACTGATAGAGCTGAAAATTTGTGTCTGGCCTACTATCCAATAGTACTAACCTTGGTGCAAATTCGGAAGACATCGATTTTAAAAATTGGGTCACTTGACACGAAATTGCCCATATACAACTTTTTTAAAATATTTTTTTTTTTTCTTTCTTGCGAGCAATAATTAGATCATGGAAACATAAGACATCTACAATTTTTCTCTATCATTTACACTAAGTTTAATATTTTTTCACTTTATCTCTATTGCTCTTCAGTCTCCTAATAGTGGTATTTTTCCTAGTCATCTGTCGCCTTGGAGTTTCCATTTAAGAGCAGTTCTATTAATTAATTCAAAGCGCATATGTGAAATTTACCAGAAACCATCGTTGTTAATGTATCGATGAAAAGTAATCGGTCTGCGAAGTATATATTGTATGTATATGGGTTCATTTTACTCCTACAATAAGCATAGTGTTACAATAAGAATAATTCAATCGGCTCGATCTAATGTACGCTGTTTATCTTAACTCCAATTTAAATAAAGTTTGAATACTATTTTCTTTGGTATTTGTTCCATACGATACGTAGGCATTTAATAATGAACCCGTTTTATGATTGCATGAATTAAGGTGTTCTCCTCTATACTCACAATGAACGTTTTACCGGGTCATTCTGTGGAAAAGGAGCCGTATATCACCTGCGTAATTCAAATCCTCAAAGTGTATGTAACACATTAAAAGATTTTATTTCAAATGCCTATTTAGCTGTAAGATGCCAAGCCATAATCCCGATTTAAAGGTTGTAATGGCCAATAATGCGTGTGCCTGCTAAGCTGCAAAAATTTGATTATTGAAATTGAAACACAGCAAAAGATAATAGGTAAATTGTGAATATGTTTGATGCAATGGAGTTGTAATGGGTAAGTTGAAATTACAGGACTCTTGATCAAAATAAATTCGAATTTATAAAGGGTCCGCCAAATAACTTTTTTTTTTTTTGAAAATGCTTTAAAAAAAACTACTGAATATTTTCTCAAATTCCTTTTTTTTATTTGAAAGTACAATCCTTCCGGTTAATAATGGAAAATAATTTTATTCAAATGACTGTCTCGGCTGGCCATGCAGTAGCCTACACGATCGGTCCAATTTTTAAGCACATTATCGATTGTGTGCAGCTGTATTTCACCAATGGCTTCACGAATATTGTCCTTTAAAGCGTCAATTGTCTCTGGCTTGTCGGCGTAACACTTATCTTTGACGGCAGCCCACAAATAATAGTCCAACGGTGTCAAATCGCAGCTCCGAGGTGGCCAAACGACATCAGCTCTGCGGCTGATAATGCGATCTTCAAAAACAGGGCGCATAACATCGAGTATAGCTTCGGCTGTGTGGCACGTAGCGCCGTCCTGTTGAAACCAAATGTTGCCAATATCCTCCTCTTCAATTTTTGTGAACAAAAATTCGTTCAACATGGCCCGATTACGATCGCCATTAACTGTAACGGCCACTTCTTGCCCATTTTCGAAGAAAAATGGCTCAATTATGCCTCTGGACCAAAATCCGCACCAAACAGTGACTCGTTTTGGGTGCGTCGGCTTTTCAATGTATGCGTGCGGGTTTTCTGTGCCCCAAATGCGAAAATTTTGTTTGTTTACATACCCGCCAAGATCAAAATGAGCTTCATCTGAAAAGATGATTTTTTTTTTGCCAAAATCGGCATCTTCTGTAAGTCGATCGCAGGCCCACTTAGCGAAGCGAAAACGCGAATACACAACCATATTCGTTCAGCGGAAGGATAAAACTAATTATCTGTCAAATCAGACATGAGCTAAGTGTTACCATTCACGAAATAAGCACTAGTTAAAAAAAAAACCTTAGATGGCGAACCCGATACTACATAATTTCGATTGTACGAGTTTTCTGATAATGAAACCCTATAAGACTATTAAAGATGAAAAAAACTTAATCAACTCTAGAAATACTCATTTGATAATGAGTGACAGGACAGTTTGATTTTGACAAACAATAGCTTGGGAGTTATGTGTTTCGTTTCGAAAGAAAAATGTTCGATGCTCAATGATGTACAACGTAACTAACATTCGAATGAGTTTTCTTCTGATTTGCGAAAACATAATAAACATTCTGATTTAGAAGGATTTCAAAGGAAAAAAGTAGCGTCAAACAATATTTTAATAATTTAGTTTGCTGTTTTTAATACGTTTGATATTTTAACAAGTGTTTCTTCCGCTTTACATATCGTCGTCGAAAATCCAAAAGTACGTAACAAACATTTTTCTAATTTTATAGGAGAAGCAAAAAAAGTTATAAAATAACAAGTACTTCATATGTAGAAACATTTTGAATTATTGATATAAAAACGTTAGTTTTGGTCACAAGAATCTAAAAATTGGTAGAGATATGTTAGATAACCTCACGAATCATAATCAATCAAAAACTTGATTTTGATTTTTTTGATGATACGTACTTTTGGATTTTCGACGACGATATATTATATACATATGTATGTATCAGAGATCAGCAATGAATCGTATTTTCGCTACTCATAGGTACTTATGAAATTTTGAGTATGAGTGAGTCAAGAGTATTAAAATTCAACTACTCTGATTCATTCGTACTCGCTACAACATTGATTTATAAGTATAGGTTGCAATGAGTATGAGTACAACGTTGACATCAAACTCACAACATTCGATTCATTGTTTGATTCATACGCCTACTCATTCAGATTCATAAATTTAGAAAAATACTTATAATACTTACGAATGATTCGAGTCACTCGAATCATTCATCAAAATTTACAGTAGTAGTTATTGTTGCATTTACAAAAGAAGAGAAAAGAAAAGCCAAAGACAGCAAGCAAAGCACACACACAACCTTCTAGCGAGTATTGTGGTGTTCGTACTCGAATCATACTTATTTTGTGCTTCGTGTATATGTTGAATCATGGAGAGTCGAAATCAACAACATCGTGCGTATTGTTAAGTATGAGTACGATGAGTATTTCTAACTTTGAATATGAGTGGTATGAGTATGATATTAAAATAAGTATGAATGCGTATAAGTAGCTGAAATTATAAGTATGACTCGAATCTAATCATCGTTTTGAATACTCGTTGCTGATCTCTGGTATGTTAGAAGTCGCCGTAGTCTAGTAGGTAGTGTGTTGGCTTATTAGACTGAAGGCCCGAGTTCGAATCCCAGGTCAGACATCAAAAACGAAAATATTTCTTCGGCGACTTCCTCTCAGCAGATTTCTGGCAAAAACTCTGAGAGTAAATAAAATTGCCATGAAAAGCTTCTCAAAAAATCTGTCGTTCGGAGTCGACTTTAAACTGTAGGTCCCGCCTCTCATGTATAAAATTAACGCACACAACATAAGTGGTGTGAGAAGCTAGGTCGTAATCCTGACTGAAGGGTTGTAATGACCAATTATGTATGTATGTATGATCTCTGGTATGTATATATTATTGGAACAGAATTTCCACTGGTTTCTATCTCCAGCTGTAGCTCCTAGATTGCTGAATGATTTGGATACAAGATATTGGTTGACAACTTTTCTCTCTTTTCTTAGAGTATGTTACAGGTAAAAGTAAAAATGTTGAGATTTATGTAAACTTGTAGTCTTAATCAATTTTCCTTTCCTTACATTTTCCCTTTTTAAAGGTACAAACAGACTAGGCAAATATTTACCGGGGAAACAAAAAAACAACTAATAAGGAAAATACAAATACAAATTCAAATAATATTTTAATATTCTGCTTAAAACAAAATATTTTAATAAGATTTTGAATGTTTTAAAAAAAACGAGTCGCTAAATTTTTTCCACAAATATTTGCATAGTTTGACCCCATATGTATGTTTAAAACTTAAAAGCATATATTTTATACAATAACTTAATAAATTTCTATAATTTCTTAGATTTAAAAAAAAAATATAAACGTTTTAACTATAATTGTGTATAAAATGATATGTATATGTAAAGAATATAAATTGGATCGCTTTCTAAATACGATTAATTTTTTTTTTAATTAACATTAACAATTTCACTTTGTTTTATAATCTATTTTTTTTTATAACTTCTACTAAAAACAAATCATATTTAAACGTAAATAATTCAAAAAAAAAAAAAAAATAAATTTTTATTATTTTTTTATAAACAAATGAAAAAAAAAAATAAATAAAAAATTGAATTAAAGAAAAAAAAAACGTATATTATTATAATTAAATAATTATGTTATAAAAATAAACAAACAAAAAAAGATGGAAATCGATGAAAATAATAAATAAAAACAATGATTATTACTACGCTTTATAAAAGGAAAAAGAAATCTTAAATATTCTTATTAAATAATAATAAAATAGTATAAAGAAATAAAATCAATAAGAAAGAAAGAAAAAGAAAAAAACTACAACAAAATTAAATGTTATAAATAATACCAACAATAAAACAATTCGAAAAAATACATTTTATTTAATCAGAAACTGCATTAAAAGAATTTTTTTTAGTGCCCTGGCGGCCTACTGGGTAATAGTATGTATACATCCTGCTGTATCTTAAGTATTGTTACGTTTTTACCTTTTAAAAACGTTAAAAATATGAGTTCGTAGATTGCAAATAAAATAAAAATAAATATGTGTTTATTCGTGATATTTCTCTGCTTACAACCTTTTTTGTGAGCAACAACAACACTTGTTAGTTATTCTTCTTTTCTCACAACCTTTTTTGTAAGCACAACACTAACAACTGTTTTCTTCACGCAACTTGTCTGCACACAAGTCTGACTGAATTATAACTGGTTGAATTCTCACTCAATTCAACGCGACGTCGTCACACGACTAACTTAACTCGATCTCCGAGAATCACGTGTCTTCATACACGACTGACTGAATTCTAACTGAATCCCCGTTGCTCGCTTTATCTTGCCTTTTATATCACTGGATCAATGCCCTTGAAGGATGATGACGACCTTCGGGAACAATCCAAAAATGTAAACAACTTGTTTCCATTTTTGTTGTTCGTGTATCTTGTTTACTTTCGTCCAGGCAGAGTTGTTGTTGTTTTGTTTGTTTGTCTTTCTGCTATATTTTTTATACACGGACGTTGTTGCTATATTTTTGTTTATTCATCGATCTTGTAAACAAGCCTGTTATTTTTGTTGCTATATGTATACTCATTCGTTGATCACGTGAACAACTGCATTGTTTTATTTTTGGAGCTTTTGTTTATCATTTTATGTGTGATCAAGTCCATTGTGTTGTTTTTGGAGCTTTTGCTTATTATTTTAACAACACCATTTCCATTTTCGTAACAGTATTTTATTTCACGTCTGATCTTTTGCGTATTTGCATCCACCAGCTGTGTGCTAGTATTTGCTGTTCCTGCCAAATGCTGTGTGCATGATATCGTCATCATCATGCTCATATATAATCGTAAATACACACATAATCATTAAATTCATATTTCAGCATCCTCCTTAAGTTCGATTTATAAATACTTGAGAGCTTGCAGCTCTCTTTAGTTAGGATTAGAACCTAAGCTTCTGATACCACCCTTGTTGTGTGCGTTAATTTTATTCATTGGTTAGGTTAGAGGACGTGTACTTGTCGACTGAGACAAGTACAGTACCTGGAGGTCGAATTGACCCATTGTACAACGTCCTTAAGAGGAAGAGGAGGAAGCGGAGGAATTAGGTAGGTAGGTAGAGGTGGCTGCCCATCCTAGAAAAGAAATTTTAGACGAACTCACTTAGGCCGCAATGGGCCCATTGTGTTACCACAGTTATTCACTATCCCCTAGTCTCGAAACCACTCGGAGCTCCTGATGAAGCGATTCAGACTGCCAATGTCAATCCTTGACAGTTCCTCCAGATCATCCATGTAATAAGTACCCAAGTACTTTCTTCTCCTTTGGCAAAGAGCCGGGCATGTACCCAGCAGGTGAGTGACTGTCTCCTCTTCTTCCTCATCTCTGCAGCTTCTGCAGAAGTCGTTAGCAAGGTGTCCAAGACCAAGGCGCCTCGCATGCGTACCCATAATGCAATGCCCCGTAATGACACCGACAACTACACTGAGCGCGCCTCTTTGGAGTTTGAGTAGACTTAATGTGCGCCCATCATCCAGCCTTGGCCAGATTTTATGAGCCATTCTACCCGTGTCCGAGGCCGCCCACCTGTCGTTGACGGAATCGACGATCGCATTATAAATTATGAGCTTGCAGGTCCTCATAGGGATGCCCAAATTCGAGAACTCATCGGAGAGTTCGATGGTCGTGCCCCGCCTGGCAAGTTCATCAGCTTTGCAGTTACCAGGAATACCACTGTGGCCCGTTACCCATACGATATGGATATCATATTGTTCCGCTATTTTGTCGAGATATCTGCGACAGCCGTACACCGTCTTGGAGTTCATTACGTTAGAACTTAGAGCCTTGATAGCCGCCTGGCTATCCGAAAGTATTGTCACGTTCCGCTTGGAGACCCTTCCGTCCCCAATAATTCTCGCCGCAGCCTGTATTGCCACCACCTCCGCCTGAAAGACACTACAGTGGTCTGGCAGTCTTATAGACTGGGCTATTCCAGCCGATTCCGAAAAAATTCCACTGCCAACAGCTCCATTCAGCTTCGAACCGTCGGTGTAGATTTGTACGGAGTCCCTTAACAGATGGGTCACACCACCCTTCCAGACCCCGTTGTCCGGAACCGATGTCTTGAACCTCCTCGTGAAGTCGTACCGCGGTGTCATGTAGTCACTACTTTCGACATCTCCAACTTCCCTCAGGATTTTTGCGTGGCCGATGTTCGAGTCATGCCACTGTCCAGTCGCCCAGAGACGTTTACTTATTTTAGCAGCCACTCCCCTACAGAAAAGGTCAAGTGGAAAGAGGCCCAAAATTATCTCCAGTGCCGACGTAGGTGTAGTGCGCAAGGCACCACTAATGATAATACAGGCGGATCTCTGCAGTCGCTGTATTATTTTCGAATTAGTCTTCTTATCAAGGGATTCGCACCAAACTAGGCATCCATAGGTCAAGATAGGTCTGACCACCGCTGTGTAGATCCAGTGAGTCATCCTAGGTCCTAGGCCCCATTTCCTCCCCAACACTCTGTTACAAGCATACAGGGCAATAGAAGCCTTTTTGATTCTGTTGATGATGTTCGATTTCCAAGACAGCTTCCTATCCAGGATGAGTCCTAGAAAGTGTGCCTCTTGTCTGAGTTCCAGTTCCGTCCCGTTCAGTTTCAGTGGACGAAAAGTCGGTGGCTTGTACCTTCTCGTGAGGAGTACTACCTCCGTTTTCACTGGGTTAACACCCAATCCACGATCAGATGCCCACACACAGACACCCTCAGAGCGGAGGAATTACACAGACCAAAAACAAAACAAAAAAGGGAGAACGTGACTACACTGATGAAGCCCCAGCACTTCTCAACCATCTCAAGCCACTTGTCAAGCAAGCCTTGATGTTGGCTCTCGACACAGAATTCAAACCCTCAAAGAAGCCCCTACCAAGGGTCCTCAACCTCCACTTGCTAAGGGCTGAGGAGGTGCTCGACAGTCTCCAAATCCTCCTCAACGCAACATACCCTGCAATAGTCCGGCTGGGATCTGTTCCAGATCTCCGTCAGCGACCTAATCTCGCAGTGCCCCGTGATAAAACCGATAACTAACCTTAAACTGGCCTTATCCAAGCCCAGCAGCCAACCTGTTCTCATACTGTCTATAGCAGGCCATAGGCATCTAGAAACACAACTGCCCGATCCGTTCCCCCAACACCTCTGCTCTTCCCTCTTGATTCATCTATTGATGAGGCCGTAGAGGTGGCAGATTGGGGAATCAGGACCAACTACTAAATCGTTCTCAGAATGCAAATCTAGCCTAGCGACAGCATCCGCCGTCTCATTGCCCAGTATTCCGCTATGACCCGGAACCCAGCATATACGGATACGGTCCGGTCCAAAGGTCCTCAACGACTCCTTGCACTCGCGAACGAGGCGTGATTTGCACCAGACCGACGCAATGGCCCTTATTCATTAGTGATCGAACCTATAGTTTGACAGACGAACGACAGACTTGAGAAGCTTTTCATGGCAATTTTATTTATTTTCATCGGTGTTGTTGAGATTGTTAAAATGCCTTGAATACGCCGTGTTATTTCTCTTATAGAGAGGCACACGATTATCACGGTGACGTGTGCGTAAGAGTAGAAAGAAGCGGAGAGAGAAAACTGTCAACGAATTTAACATGTTCGTAGTGTTGTATTGAGAAACGAATTATACAACGGCTTCTGGATTTTCCAGAACATTTTGTAGAAGTTTTTTCTGAATAAGTTTCAAAACAAATATAGAACGAGGAGGAAGTCGCAATATATTTATGCTTTAATAGCTTACAATCACAAATATGTAGTACAATATGTATTGCTAATCATCAAAATTGATTTGCAAATTAAACGGAAATTATAAAACAAAACAAAACATAATCGTATTAAAATATTTGTACATGACAAAAAGGACAAATTTTATTTGTTTAACAAAAATTAACAATAAAGCTTTAAGCCTTAATATACGGTAATAATAAAGAGTAAATGCAGTTGTTTTTCCAATTTATAACTACAAAAAGTTTTCAAGTTTAAATACAAAATAAAAAAAAAATAAATGCAACCTTTTTCTGGTACTGAAAAGTGCTAAATTTTTTAACAAATAAAATCTATTTATTTATCGGTCTTCTCTGCTTCTTCTTCTTCTTCGAATGTAATAACAGCAGCACCTTTGGCTACATTGGCACCTACAGCGCCGCCAATAGACTTGACGACAGCATCTTTGGGAGCCTTTAAAATATGTTCCATTTTCATGGCTATCAAAACAGCCAAACTGTCACCTTTCTTTACTTTATCACCGGGTTTAACTAAAATCTTTTCCAATACACCAGGCATAGGGGCGATTATTTTAGAGCCCGCACTACCACCTTGATCAGCAGCAGCATTTAGGAATTTCGGTTGAACCAATTCAAAGGTCTTTTTGCCATTCTCCAAGAATATTGTAATTTCGGACTCGTCAATATGAGCATTGTAAGTTGATATGTTGTTGGCAATATTGGATCTTATTTTTAAACGTCCGCCATCTGCAATACGATCAGCTTTAACATCATACCAATTGCCATTGTCGATTTTAATTTGAATATTTGAATCGGAATCGTATTTCAAAGAGACATTGTACACTTTATCGTTGCTTTTTAATTGATATTGACGAACTAAATCATAGTTTAGGCGTAAATTGGGAGAGAATATAAAGGGATCTGTTTTGCTAATGCTGTTTAATTTGTTAGCTTGGAATTCATTGAACACAATTGATAAGGCAGCTTTGCACAAATCAGTGTCGTGATCTTGCAAAGGAGGGAATAATGTATCGAAATGTTGATCAATAAAACCGGTATGAACATTGGCAGCTTGGAACTCAGGATGGGAAGCCAAATCAATAAGGAAATTAATATTCGTTTCTAAGCCAGTAATCTAAAGAAAATAATACGTTCATTACATACAATACATGGACCAGACACTAGGAAAACCCTTAACTCACATGATATTCACCCAAACGAGCTATTAGACTGTTAAGGGCTTGTGTGCGATTTTCTCCCCATACCACTAATTTGGCAATCATTGGATCATAGTGGACAGAAACCTCATCACCTTCGCGCACACCAGTTTCAACACGTACAAGACCTTCACTGGGTGGTGGCGTAGCTAAATAACGTAGAGGACCAGCACCTGGTAGAAAACCACCGCGAGGATTTTCAGCATAAATACGAGCTTCAAAAGCATGACCCTTGCGCAGAATTTGCTCCTGTGTAAGGGGCAATGGTTCGCCAGCCGCAATCCGTATCTGCCATTCAACCAAATCTGTGCCCGTTATCATTTCAGAAATGGGATGCTCTACTTGTAAACGAGTATTCATTTCCATAAAGTGGAAACTAAGATCCTCCTTGTCCATAATAAATTCAACAGTACCAGCACCAACATAACCCACAGCTTTAGCAGCACGTACAGCAGCTTCACCCAATTCACGACGTAATTCTTCCGACAAACCAGGCTGAAAGTTAACAATAAATGTGCGAAAATTAATTCTTTGGCTCGAGAGCACATAATTTTCTAGAAGGATTTGCATTTTATTCACGATTCTTATTGGGAAAAATCAATTATTACGACCTTTCGCTTTCCCTTTTTATAAATGTTTTAAAGATGATTTTAAAAAGAGTTTTCAAATTAAGTTGTGCATTACAACGTATTGTTTCTTTTAGTCTAAACATCTAAAAATTTTCTTGAATGGAAAACAGAATCCACCAAGTAAAGCGGGTAGTCTGTAAGCAAACAATAGCTAACATACAGAAGGCGTTGAAAAGGACTATTTACTAAATTTTTATGGCCTCTGTTCCAAGTTCTAAGGCAAAACTGATCAAACAAAAGTCTAAACAAATGGATTTGAAAAACAAGTTTGAATAGTTTCTTTTTAATTCAAATTCAATTAAAATTCTTTCGGAAACTGCTGGCTCTTCTAAACTCCTGTATACTTTTATACCAAAATAACTAACAATCCTATTTTTACCGATGATATGTGATTAAAGCAATATTGTTCACACCCTTTGAGGTTAATTAGAATGTAAAGAACTGTTGTATTTACTTACCGCTGGCGCCTCTTCGATAATCTTTTGATGACGTCTTTGCACTGAACAATCTCTTTCCCACAAGTATACAGCATCACCGTATTGATCGGCAAAAACTTGCACCTCAACGTGACGCGGCGATCTAACGTAACGTTCCAACAGTACTGAACTGTCACCAAACGATTTTTGCGATTCATTGCGAGCCGAATTTAAAGCGGTCATGAATTCCTCTTCTGTACTAGCAATACGCATGCCTTTGCCTCCACCACCTCGTACAGCCTTGATCATTAAAGGAAAACCGATTTTTTTAGCTTCGGCCTGTAAACGTTCGTCCGTTTGATCTTCACCATGATAACCATTAATTATAGGAACGCCGGCAGCATCCATTATATGTTTACTTGTACTCTTTATGCCCATATCACGTATAGCCGAGCTGGGTGGACCCATAAACACAACATTCTCTTTCTGGCATAGTTCAGCAAATTCTACAGACTCCGAAAGAAAACCATAACCAGGATGTATAGCTTGACAGCCGGTCTCTTTAGCGATGTCAATAATACGATCAGCGCGTAAATAAGACGAGGCTGTAGCTGCTTCACCTACACGATAGGCTTCATCGGCATATTGGGTGTGCAGAGATTTTTCATCAGGATCCGAGTAGACAGCAACAGTCCGTACGCCCAATTTGCGGGCCGTCTTAATAACACGGCAAGCAATTTCACCACGATTAGCAATCAAGATTTTGTTAATTGGCCGCACTACAGGTGCTCTTTTAGTTGCTTGCGTAGCATAGGACCTGCAATATCAAAATAAAGTCTAATATTTAAATTGTTGTTGGTTTTTTTTTTTTTTTTTGCATGTTTATGTAACAAAAAACATGTCCAAAGTTTCTGAAGTTAAGTATTCCGTAATTAATGAACCTTTAAACATAATCCAAGTTCTTATTAATTTTTTTGAATCATCTTGTGCTGCTCACCTTACATTACGATATAAAAGTGTAAACATTTTATTAAAATCTTAATTCTAAACAAAAACTAATAAAAATTAAATAAAATTCAACAATCCACCTGTAAAAACTCTACACACACACTGAACAAAACTATTACTGGCTGCCGTTAGTCTTATCAGTCTCAAACTCAGCTGTATTGTTAAGGTGTTCATCAACCAATACCTTAAAGTACAACCATGATGATCGTGTGCTAATAACAGAGCTGTTATTAATGTTTGCATACGTTTGATTATATTTCTAAAGACGTTAATGTTTATAATTTATTAATTTTTTATGATAACTTAAACAGTTTTCTTTTAAATATACGTTTATATTGTGTGTTCATGCGATAAATCGATGACATAAGGTACGAAATTGAGAAGAATCGGGTCGTAAACCGCGAGGATGCTACTGGGGATGTAGGCATTCATCACCAAACAGTTATCAACCATTTGAATAAAGCTGGAAAGAAATAAGCCCAATGTTTGGATGCCAGCACTAGCGTCTAAAAACTTGCGGTTGCCGAAAAAATGTTGTTAACAAGTGAAGTTTATCACTTTTCGCAACAGCCAATGCAACTGATATTCAGTTGCCAGATAAATAATCGAGTCATAACACATAATTCTTTTGATTTACTTTCAATTCTATTTATATATAAAAATTGTTGTATTAAAATTGTTTTAAATATTTACAAAATTATTGGTAGGATACACTATAGAGAGTACTCAATTACAGCATTAAATAATGATTTAACTTAAATCTATTAAATTTTAAACTTATATTTAAAATTTCACTTAACTAACGAGTATAAAGGCCTTTATTGACAGTTCTTCTTCTTCTTCTTCTTTAAAAATAAATATCCTTTAAATCACAGCTATGAACCAGTGCCTGATACTTCCAGTTGTGATTCATGAGCCTGTGTGGGACCATAACAAAAGCGATGCTCGGCATCTCTGTAACGATTTTCATGTTCAACCGAATGCGAATTAGTGCGACACTTGAATAAACACAATTCATATTGATCGTTCACCTGGGCGTACAACAATGCTTGACGACCCTTAATATTATCCAATGCTAACTCAAGTATGGCTTTTTTATCGGGATGCAAACAGCAGGATATGCAATATTCATAAATGCCACAACAGTGTGTAGTGTGGTTACAGCTCTCACAGGTATAGTATTTTGTTGTTTCCATTTGGGTATTACAACAACCATTCTCAAGCAAATGCTCGGCATTGCAAACAAAACCTCGATCATCGGTTAAAAGATATTTTCCCTGCTCTGAGTTTCGGCAAGTTATATGTGGCGGATTTGTATGATGGTCGGTGTCGTTTGGTAAAACGTGCTCTTGTAAAGTGCGCCAAAGTAATGGTTTTTTACGTTCCACTGAAAACACTTCGGATTCTAAGAGGTGTAGACTAGGACGCTTCAAAGTAAACACCAAGTATATTTTAGTAAAACTTTTTTTTATTATTGCAATTCTTTTCTTATTTACCTTATGGAATATTTGCTTAACAGTGTATACGATTATTATTATCGCTAAAATAATATAAACGAGTCGTCTTTTTAGCAGGCGAGTTAAAGCCGCTGGCCACATTATTCGCCTACTGAGGTATTGATGTTACTACGTTCATTTACCGAAGCGATCATTTAATTTTGCATAATTTTTAATAAAATTATTTATAAAATTTAAAATATTAAGGTTTTACTTAAAATAATTTAAAAAGTTCCATAGAAACTTGTTAAAAAAAAAAACAATGTGATACAAATGAAAACAAACGTCAGCTGTTGTTTGTCAACACAAACAGTCAATCAAAGTTGTATAGAAAGGTATCTAAAACAATTCTAAATTGAATTTTATACACTTAGAAAAACGAATAGGTATAGGGTGATTTTTTAAGAGCTATAGGAAAATTTTTCAAAAAAAAAAAAAAAACACATAAAATTCAGAATAAATGCTTCAATGTTGTCTTCCAATGCGTCAATTGAAGCGGGCTTGTCTGTATAGACATGAGCTTTAACATAGCCCCACAAAAAATAGTCTAAAGGCAGCATCTTTGAAGAAGTACGGTCCAATGATGCCACCAGCCCATAAACCGCAACAAACTGTGACTTTTTCTGGATGCATTGGTAGCTTTTACAATGCTTCTGGCTGATCTTCACTCCAAAATCGACAATTCTGCTTATTTACGTATCAATTGAGCCAAAAATGAGCTTCGTCGCTGAACACAATTTTTCGATAAAGAAGTGGATCTTCGGCCAACTTTCCAAGAGCACGCATTTTGATAATAAAATTCAATGATTTACAAGTGTTGTTCGTTTGTAAGACGATTCATGGTTAAATTATAGACCAAACTGAAGATGTTTGACAGTGAAACAAAACACGAAACGTGCGTGAGCTGTTTAAACCAGTGTTGCCAAAAAGATAATAGCTAAAAAATTACCCTATATTTAATGATATAATGGGACGAAAAAAGTTTCTATAAATAATTGATATGTTATAAACAGCAACCGAAATTCAGTAGCGTTGCCAACTAACAACCAAGAATATACCAATAAGGTAAAGTTAGTTGGATGATCTTTACGGACAATTGCCGCTAATGTGTGTTTTAGTACGTTGAAACTTTCAACCTGCTTAAAATAGCTTGGCTGGCAAGTACTTTAGCCAAGGATGGAGACTCACTGATATCTGGTCACCTCGGTGAATAATTTTTGATCTTGCCAGTTTAGTGGGCTTTATAACCTCTCCTCTACACTTGTAAAAATCAAATAGATAACAATAATAAAAACAGGCAAAATAACAAAATTTCTGAGCCGACAATTTAAAAAAAAAAATAGTCAACTTCAAGGCGGGATTTCTAGGAAAACACCACTACTAGCGGCAAATATACCCTTTCATCGTGAACCTCTGATGGACAACGGAGCAAAGAGCAAGCACCTCAACTTCGCAATGTAGTGCTAGTTCCAGCAAGGCAATGAGACCGCTACTATCAATGGCCCTTTCTCTCCAGTCAAACTGAAACAGGCGGAGTTTAAAATGAAATTGGCTGCTAATTTCATATTCATGTCTAGATTTGGGTCCATTTGACACGATCAGCTGGCTGGCTGGTGAGAGGTGAGAGAAGAAAATTGGAAAGCTAAAATTTGAATTGAAGTTACCTAACAATGGTAAGAAAAATCTAGTGGTTCAATCAGTCAACGTAACTGTATGTAACTGAATGATCAAGGACTAAAGCAAGCATGGCCAAGCAAAGTCTGCCTGGCTACCAATTTAAACGCTTTCATTCATTCTTTCACTCAATTTTTAACGCTCATGCTTAAGTTTTGTTTGAAACAACACATACTTTTTTACCTAACTATTTACCCACCTAAAAAACAATTTAAATATACATACATACAGTTTTGGCCAAAACTAAAGCACCCCCTCAGTACATTTTTTTTAAATGATAATTTTTTTAAGAAAACAAAGCTATTAAAATTTTATCCTTATTATTGAAAAACACAAACTTAAGGAATTCAGAATTTAAAAAAAAAGTTAGAGTTCAAAAAACATTTTAAGTCGCAAATATAAGCGGACAAAACTAAAGCACCCCCCAATTAAGGTGCACAAAAAACTATTGAAATCAATATTTCGTTGCGAATCCTTTATTCTGAATGACACACGCACATCTTTTAGGCATAGGGGACATTAAATTATTAATTATTTCAGGAGATATTGCTTCCCAGGCTATTTTTGCGGCTTTAAATAAATCTTCTTTGGTTTTGCAATTTTGTGGGTTGATTTTTAAGTTAATGATTGGATGGGAGAGCTGGCTTATCAAGACATCAATTGAGTGCAAAATATTCAATCAACAGATCAATTATTTCTAGGCTAATTTAAAAGTTTATACAGACTGGTCGCACATCTCCTACTCATTCTGGAGGAAAAAGTCACGTGAAACCTTGCGACATGAAGACTCCTTCATTAAAAGGACAATCCAAAATGATCCTACAGCATCTTCTAGTTACGTACGAAACCGCTTAGATTTAAAAATAACCGAAAGAACGATTCCCAGAAGGGCGGTAGAGGCCGGATTATTCAGTCGACGACCAGCAAAAAACCTTTGATATCGCCAAACTTGAATTCGCCAAGACCCATCTCAACTGGAGTGTACAAAAATGGATGAATGTGCTGTTTTCTGACGAATCTAAGTTTAAATTAAAGGATTCAGATGGCATAAGGCATCCATAGGCAGGCCAAACGGACAACGGTTCAATCCTAAATGTACTGAGGGGGTGCTTTAGTTTTGGCCAATACTGTACATTGTGTTTAAACTAATGCTTGTACTAACTAACCAAACCATTTGTAGTTAAATGGGACCGCCTTGAAATTAAAGAAAATATTCAATACTCATGAATACAAGCAGTATTTTGAATTAAAACTCATAAGCATATGAACATAAAATTAAAAAAAAAAAAAAAAAGAAAAAAAAAACGAACGAAAACCTTTCCATTTGGCTGTTCGTTGGCTTTTGAATATTGTCAAGAGAGTTGGAATGAGAGATTTGGTATGAGTAGTGGAGTAAAATAATGAATGGCAATACCAAAGGTGGCGCAAGCGTGTTATAAACATTGCGTGTGTTTCTTGTTAATAGTTTTTGGTAACGTACATATCTTTCAAGCTACGTCAAGTTGAAGCTAGTCAAAGAGTATTTAGTTGTATAATAAACTTAAAAGAATATACTTGGCTAAAAGAAACGTTTCTTTCGTATTTTATTTGTGTGGCTTAAAGAAAAACACGAAGTATTTAAACGTATTTTTTTTCTTGCATTTTAAAAGTTGTTTAAAAAAGAGCGAGAAGGTAAAACAAAAATAAATTAAATGTGTTATAAATATAACAAACACATAAAAAAAATTAAAGAAGAAAAAAAAAAAAAAAAAAAGAGTACAAGAAAACTAAATAACAGCAGAAAAACCCCAAAAACAAAATCGAACTGCATTTAAACTAATATAATAACCTTCGGAATCAATTTAAAAAGCACACGATTTTAATAATTTTTACAAATTAGCTGTTTATTAAAAATCATAACAAATATTGTGTTATTATTTAATATTGTATATATGTATGGTTTATGTGAAGTTGTTATAAAAGAAATAATATAAAAAAAAAAACAAAATGATTAAAAAAAGTAAAAAAGAAAAAGTTTTTTGTTAAAGAAAGTGAAATTGTTTACTTAAGAAAAAATTGGATATTTTTAAATAAATGATGCTAATTGAATTAAAATAGTGTTACCAAACCATATATGTATGTAAACAACTACAATAACAAAGATAAAAAAATATTTTTAGCACTTTAATCAAAAAGAAGAAAATATAATTTAAATAATTAATGCAATCCATATTACAAATTAATTAAACCCTAAAACTACCTACGAATTTCAAAAACAAAACCCACCTGTAACGCATAAACATCAACACATTATGGCAACCCAAGCGTGTGTGTGTGTGTGCGTAAGAAAGCTACTGCAGAAAACTTCTTATTTACAAAAAAGCTATGCTATACAAGAATAATAACAACAACAATAATAACAATTAAATAAAAACAAAATGTTAAAAAAATACCGTAACAATCGATTCATATGTATATTGATGAGCTTATTGTTGTTGCTGTTAACACCACTTTTACTTTAGCAACAACAAGAATCATAACACTCGACAGAAACATGCACTCAATAATACAATACCTTTACAAAATGAAAACAAAATATTGAAAAAAATCACATACATACACTTACATATGGACATAAATAAATGTACAACAAAGAGAGAGTAGAAAGAGAGAGTGTTATTTACTTTGCATTTAGTCGAACGGATATTTGACTTTTTGAGTTTAATTTACACCGGTTCGAGTTTGATTTTTATGTTGTGTGTGTGTAAAAACTGCAAACACGCGTGTTTTTCTTCTTATCTGGCAAACTGTTATTATGGTTGAAAAAAGAAAAAATTAGTAATAAAACCAAAAAAAACAAAAGTATTAAATAATAACATGATTTTGTTTATCTTTTATGATCATCTTCGTTTTATTTTTTAACATCTGCTTTTTTATTTCTCCCATAGAAAATTTATTCGAAGAAATTTCGATTTCATTTCAAATTTTTATTATTATTATTATTGTTGTTGTTCTACTAGCATATGATTGTGATTCATTTTATGTTAGTTTTTTTTTTAAGTATTGAAACAAATTGGCACACGTATTTTAAGCTGGAATACAAAAGTGGATCGATTTAAAAAAAGGCAGCGTAATTGTTTATTTTAACGGCAAACTCGTGAAAATCCTATAAAAGCAATATGAATTTCATTGTGATTGGCATGTTAATAATGCAGGCTGCACGTAAGTAATATTTATAAATTATTTTCTACAATACCTATATACAAACATATATGTATGTATATGTACATAATTTAAATTTTTACCATTTTATTAAATTTATTTATTTAAAAAACGGAAAAGAAAACAGCTGTATATAAGCTTTATAAAACAATTATTTCATTTTTTTTCTTTTGTAATTTGCAAGTAGGCAACATCGTTTTATCCTTCCTATAAACACTCTTTTGCTGTCCTTCATTTAAGATGAGGTAATTTTAACCGTTAACCGCCATAAATAAGAAACCCAACAAACATTAACGTTATTAGTGGCATTTCTAGAAACAATATTTACATATACATACCTACACGCTGTTAAAAATTTTCAAATTCTCATTAAAATAAAGCTATGCATAGAAATTGGCATAAATAATGACGATTTCAAGTGAAAGTTTTTTTTGTTTAGTTTTGTTTTTATTTAAATATTAATCATGTGAGCGTGTTTAGTGACAAACTGAATTGTAAATTGTGCAGACTATATTTTGAAGGTTGTTTAACTGAAGATAAAACATCAAAAAATCACAAAAATGTTTGTGATAACAAAATCGAATATTTGAAAACATTCATACAAATATTTGATTTAAACTATGTGATGGCATAGCTAATTGAATATGTGTTGGCATTAGAGTCTGCATTATAACGAGATTACCAGTTTTCAATAAATGACCTTAATTTAAATATTTTATCATGAGAGAAAAAAAAAAAGGAAAATATTGATAAAATGTTTGCATTTTGAACGAGTTTTAAGAGTCTTAAATAGGTAAGCAAGAGCGGTCATCAAACCAAAGGGGACAGAGCAAATATTGCCCTTTATGGTCGGTAAAGTCACTTATGGTGTTTTCTTTTCTACCAAAAAATGTGCATTTTATTAACGCAAAATGCAATTTTGCGTTTGTTTCTTAAAAATGTTTCGCCCTCTAAAAGGGTGGTATGTTTTATTCTAAATAATTCGCACTAGCCAATGGTGGAGGGCATTGCATTTTATGCCCTGTATAAATCTAAAGTGCTGATAATGCCCTGTAAAGCAGATGACTTTTGTTTATTTATAGAGCTACCAGATGAAATTTAAAAAAGCCGCCTGGTATTGTTATCCAATTAGAAGTTAATTTTTTTTAAAGCTACATGGTCAGCAGTATAAAAAATTCATTCATTGTTAGAACATTCATTATTAGAACAGTGTTAAAATATTTTTTTTTTGTTATAAAAAAGCGTGCAAAAAATGAAGTCGAAAAATTAGCGATCTGGCGACACCTTTGAACATATTGGCATTTCCTCATTCATTTTCTTAATAAGTGGTAAACACAGGGCATACCCTTTTTTAATATTTATGTTATGTTCTTCTCAAATAAAAAATGACATTACAACAGGGTTGGTCAAAAATTTTTTTTATGTACCTTGTAAGAGGGTGACATTTTCTTTGTAGAAAAGAAAACATCATTAGTCTCCCAATGTCCATTCCGGGCATTAAGTGACATTATCTGCATAACAAAAGCTCTCTTGTTTCCTTTTCCTACGACATAACGTTGGTAATATACCCAATAGGTAAAAAAATAACAGTTTGGTTATCTTTGTTGCCGCTGCAACTTTTGCAAAAATCGTTGGCCATATGATCAAGACTAATACGCCTCACATAAGCGCTTCCCATGTAGCTTAGTTCTAAATTCGGTCGGTCGGACATGCTGCATTAACGAAATCTATTTCCAGATCGTCAATTCTAAGCTTGCAGGTGAACAATAGAATTCCCTATGTAAAGAATTCGCCTGTAAATCCGTTGGTTGTGCCACATCTAACCAATTTATCTGCTTTGCAGTTTCCCGGGACATCATCACTGTCCCGGACACCATCACTGATGAGCAGTCGTCAGCACAAAGAGAACATGATAAAAATGTGAGTGTATTTGTGAGATGCATGTGTATAACCCAGAGGAAAATTGTTAGTAATTATTGTTTCAAGCAGTGTTCGAACAAATATTGTGCTTTTTGATGCCATTGGTATTTTTCGTACAAGTTTTTATGGATTTGTAGTAAGAGTCATCATTACATATTGCAGGTACCTTAAATTCAATATATTTAAAGCAAAAAAATCTGTTTCCCAGTTTTTCTTCACATTTTAATTAAATTTTTCTTTGCGTGTGCAATTGATACACAAAAAAAATTTCAAAAAGAAGCGACGAGAACCTGCTTCACTGAAAGCTGACAAGCAACTGAATGCATTTTTATGCTCTTTTTATGTGTGTAAAAAGCCGAAGAAGTTCGGCCCCCAGGGGACATTGGTGCCGACGTCTGCTGATGAGAATGTAGTAGCGTTTTGCCATTTAGTTGAACCGAAAACCATTCGAGACGGCATTATATAAGAAACCTGTGACCTGGCTATACTTTCGCCTGAAAGACGATGCAATGAGTGAGGTATACTTAACCATTCCGAACTCTCAATCATAGATCTATTCAGTCCCAAACCTTTGTTTCATTTTCCTTCAGGATCTTCGAGTGACCAACAGACGATTCGTGCCACTCTTCAACCGCTGAGGCCTTACAATAAAAGTCAAGCTACAAGTGCCTCCAACACCGATGATACACGCGAATTAAGATGAGGTTGGTCACTTTGCCAAGGGATCCCCGCCATACCAGTCATCTGTAGATTAATTCAGGTCTGACCACTCAGTCATTTTTGGTGTGATGCCTTATTTGTTTCCAAATATTTTATTGTAAGGAGGGAAGGCAATGTTATGTATATTCAGTTTCCTGTGCAGTTTAACATCCCAAATAGATACGCCTCATCTATTACTCTAAAATTCGATCCAAACAGCCTCACTAAAAGAAAAGGTGACGGTTTGTACTTCCTGCTAAAAACTACCACCTGTGTTTTTCGGGATTTACATTCAAGTCTCTATAGATACTCACTCATTGACTTTTCCCAGAGTAACATGCATCATATCCCTAATAGGATCCATAAATCAGTTCGAAATTGTAAGAACTATTCCATCAGCATAGGCAACGTTGCACAGGCGATTTGTGCACTAACAGTTCGTTAGACAAAAGCTTCTATAGGAGGAAAGTGGAGAGTATCACACATGTTGATTTCGCCCATCTTTTTAGTGATGAGAAGGCACCCTAGCGTCGGGTAGGAAAGTGAATTCTTGTTCTATATCCGCAAAGGCGTTCAAAGCGTATTGACTTTGTGCCAACTACATTTCTTTTGTGTACGCTAGGATATGAAAAGCGGTTTCAACGAGTCTGTGTCTCCCTAAAACTATCATCTAGATCTATTGAAATCTGCACATTTGCATAACGTGTGCTACAATGTTTTTGTAGCCTCTCTGTAGGAGTGTTTTCACTCCACATTGTTTGAGCTTAGCTACCAATCGTTAGAAAAGCATCAGATTACCTAAAGAAACTAAAGACCAGAAGAATATAATAAACTAGATGACCCGTGCGAATATTTCGCACCGTTAGTTGTCATTTTTGTAACTTTTTAACTGTTAAATATCAGCTGACACTATACATATATATGTATATCGTTAGTATAATTCGCAAATGTGTTAAGTCCCTTTATTCAAATTTTACAGGAGACACAAAAAACATTGTAGCTTTTACAGTTTTTAAAATTTGTAAACTTGTTAAACGCAATTATTTTTACAAAATAATAATAATATTAATAACTAACAATGTTAATTATTATTATTATTATTAATTAATTAATAATATTAATATTTTTCGTAGTTTTGTGGACTTAGCGCTTTTGCAAACCACAAAATTACAACAACTTTAAACTATATAATGACATGTTTTGTTGTTGTAAAATATGTATTATGTACAATGTTACCGTTTTGCATTAAAATCTCAATTTTGGAAAAAAGTGGACTTAGCGTCTTTGCGAATTATACTAACGATATATTAAAAGACACCGTATTACTACACTTCATAAAACAAACAATGCCATGACAATAACGACATTACCAAAATGGCTTTTACAACTTTATATATTATGTGGAATAGCATTACAATTAAGCGACCCTGTTTATCGCACTTGATCAAACAACTACTGCAAAGTATTGCCAAAACAGCTTTTTACAACTTAATATGCATATTATATATAACTGACTTAGTAATAAACGGCATTGTAGTAAATAGCGGTATTGCCAGAATGGATTTTAATACATACTATATTATGTAGAACTGCATTACTATTAAGCGACCCTGTATTACCACACTTGAACAAAAACATATAATCATAATGACAACAGTATTATCATGCAGTTCTATATAAAATATAATTTTTATCAATTAAAATATTAATATTTTAATTTCTAATTATTTTTCGTCATTAGTGTTAGATATAAGCTTTAAAATGAGATATCATTCATTAAATTTGATGCGGTGGTATGGGAGATATTTGCAACCGACAAAAAAAGTGCTTTAGAAATAATATATATGATCCTTTACGTCGCAGTGCCTTGTAACTGTACATGGTGCTCTAATATATATCAAAAAATAAGAATAATGGTTTGCTGGGCAAACCTTCAATTAAGACGTAAATTTAATGAACATTTTTCTATTTCATATTCACTTTAATCTCTGTGCATATTTCACGTTATAATCCTCCGGTTAGTATTTATTTATGAAATATTTTTACGTTGAACCACAAACACCTCATCAAAGTTACATTAGCAGAGGCTGTTAGTGTATTAAAAAAAACAAAAACAAAATTAAGTCTCTTCTTTTAGAGTATGTAGTGGGCTTCTAAATTAAATGTTGTAATACATGCCCGTACTCGTACTCGTACTTAAAGCAGCCACTAACTAGTTTTCACTTTACTTGTGTTCTTGTTAACATTACTTTGTTTTTGTCATGTTCAAACCAAGTTTCAATGACGGCTTGTTTGGGACACAAAATGTTTGAAGTGATAGAATTACTCACATGAATACATAGAATTATTACTTCATTTTTAAAATCAACTGCAGGAGACTGAAACTCAATTTTACGCATCTATAAACAATAATTTAAGAACAATAGGCGAAACAATATAAACAAATTATTTATGAAATTATCTTTAATAGAACAATTGATAGAGGAGCTTTCAATTGAATTGGGAGTTTATTCTTATTTAAATTGTATTGTATCGTATTATACGATATTTTATACTCGTATTTTTGTTTTTGGTTGCTTTAAATAGTGCTTCCAATGAGAAATATAATTGTTTTCCAAATGGTTTATTGTAGTTTTTCTTTTTCCAACGCTATTGCCAATTTTGATTTATATTTTCTATGTTTTCTGACGTAATGTAAGACAAAATTGCTTGGGTTTTTTCTGTTTGTTTTTTCGTTTCGGCTTATATTCGCAAAAAATTTAAAAACCCCCCCCCATAATTTATGGCGTTGCCAAACACTTGAATTACTAAAAATATATGTATGTGGCAGTGTCCGTCATAGTATGTGAGTTTCTATTGTTAACATTACGTACTACAAAGAAAATAAAACGGAAGTAAAATATTATAAGTATGAGGGTTGTTAAAGAAATATAATTTTGTGTTAAAAATTACATTCTTTTTATTGCAAATTAACACCTTCCACATTTATTCAATTCCATTGTTTCAATGTGGACCATAGGACTATAACAATGCTGATAACATAGTTTCATTCCAGGACTCCTTCATTCATTTCGACTTCCTTCATTTTGTTTTATTGTTACGCAACGTATGTCCAAGCCAATTCCACTTGATTTTAAGGCTTTGCTTTTCCGCAATCACTTTTGAGTTGTCTAATAAAGGCGCATTGAAAGCTTCTTGTGAATGGTCAGGCGGCTTTAATTGTTGCACGAATAGGACTTTATATACGCCAAATAGGCCCAAATGCTGAGAATGTCGTGGAATCTCTCAATTCGGATTATCCATTACTGTTTCTTAACCAGAAGCTATTGCGATAATGCACAAGCCTAGCCAAGTCTCTTAAAAATTCCTTTATAATCTTCAATCAATCGGGTTGGTTATATTGCTCATAATCATCCCGCAATGCCTGATATGTGACCACGTTTGAGTCACCACTTTTGTAGTCAGTTTTTAACTATTTTCGTTTTGATATCTGACCTGGGCTTTGAACCGTGGCCTTACGTCTAATAAGGCAACACACTACCTACTAGACTACGGCAACTTACGTGTGGGAAACTAGGTCCATAATCCCGACTAAAGGGTTGTAATGACCAATTATTTATGTTTTTAACAATTTTTATGAGTTCTTTGATTATTGAACAACCCATATTCGTAAATTAGAAATCTTTCATCAAGTAAATAACGCTTTAGCTGACAATCTTCTCAGACCGGCGGTTTTGAAATCACTAAATAAAGAATCTGAATAACCGATTTAAGCAAATTATATTCTCCCAACTTTGGTATTAATGTCTTTAACTGCTTTTGTATTGCCAAAAAATATATTGGATTGGATTTTTTGTGGTTTGGAATTCAGACTCCAATCTTACTTATCTTAATTTTCGTTTGCAATTTATTTTTTTATTTATATTGTATTTTTAAGTGAGAAAAGCTTTTTAAAACTAATAAAGGGTGATTTTGTAGCTATTATCTTTTTGGCAACAAGCTGCGAGCTGGTTTAAACAGCTCACGCACGTTTCGTGTTTTGTTTCACTGTCAAACATCTTCAGTTTGGTCTATAATTTAACCATGAATCGTCTTACAAACGAACAACGCTTGCAAATCATTGAATTTGGCATCATTGGACCGTACTTCTTCAAAGATGCTGCGAATCGTAACGTAACTGTGAATGGTGAGCGCTACCGTGAGATGATATCCAACTTTTTTTTGCCCAAAATGCAAGAGCTTGACTTGCATGACATGTGATTTCAACAAGACGGTGCCACACGCCACACAGCACGCGTAACAATGGACTTATTGAGAGGCGAGTTCGGTGAACATTTTATTTCACGTTCGGGACCGGCCAATTGGCCGCCTAGATCGTGCGATTTAACGCCTTTAGACTTTTTTTGTGGGGCTATGTTAAAGCTCATGTCTATACAGACCAGTGTTGCAAAATTGAAATTTTGAAATGGTACTGAACTCTAACTGAAAGAGTACTTTTTTGCACCAAATGGTACTTTTGTAAAAAAAAAACATACATACACATTGGTCACTATAACCCTTCAATCAGGATTATGACCTAACTTCTCACATCACTTACATGTTTTGTGTGTTAATTTTATACATGAGTGGAGGGACTTACAGTTTAAATTCGACTCCGAACGACAGATTTTTGAAAAACTTTATAACGGCAATTTTATTTAGTCTCAGAGTTTTTGCCAGAAGGAAGTCGAACAGAAAAACTAGCGACTTATTCGTGTCTCTCACATACAAGACAAGAACAACTGATTCGGAAAGTAATAAAAAGTAAAAGCCCCGTTTAGTCAAACGTCGAAGGAACGTAGTGTAACATACGTTCGTTTTTAGCATATGAAAAGCACTGCAAATGCTTACCGAAATTACATTATGATTCGGCAAGCGTTTTCATTGCTTTTCGTGTTCCAAAAACGAATGTACGTTCCATGGACGTTTGGCTAAGCGGGGCTAAAGCCTAATTCTACCTTTTCATGTTGCTAATGCATTAATAGTTGAAAAGTGCAAGACATAAAATATGTAATAATTAAAAAGTACTGAAAACGTCGCGGGGGTACTGTGGTATTTTTGAAATGAAAAAGTACTGAAAAAAGTACTAAAGTACTGAATTTTTCATCACTGATACAGACAAGCCTGCTTCAATTGACGCATTGGAAGACAACATTGAAGCATTTAATCGTGAGATACCGGCCGAAATGTTGGAAAGAGTATGCTAAAATTGGACTAAGCGCATGGACCATTTGAGGCGCAGTCGCGGTCAACATTTGCATGAAAAAATCTT
This sequence comes from Sarcophaga caerulescens, assembly GCA_927399465.1. Classification (NCBI taxonomy): domain Eukaryota; kingdom Metazoa; phylum Arthropoda; class Insecta; order Diptera; family Sarcophagidae; genus Sarcophaga; species Sarcophaga caerulescens. Next base: position 104,720,307 of record OV656872.1, on the reverse strand, counting down.
CAAACATTAAGTTATATGGACCGTACTATCGATTCAAATAAAGATTTCATGCATTTTTCTGAATTTTATGTGTTTTTTTTTGAAAAATTTTCCTATAGCTCTTAAAAAATCACCCCTTATTTGTTTTACTTTTGTTTCATTTTCTGCCATGTCATGTCATCAGCACATTTTTTTTGATGACAAATTCATAAGATTTGCAAAATTTTCCTTTTTTTTCTTACATTTTGAGAGAGATGACATGTGAGATTTTTTTCTAATAAAATAAATATTTAAATAGTTTTATTTATTTATTTTGCATGAAAGATTTATGCAAACGATTTTCAAATATACATTTTCACTTTCAATTATAGGAAGAAAATTACAAGTGACGGGAATTTCAGATTTCATGCCTATATTGTATACGATAGAGGAGGGCAGAAGTTATTGACATTTTAATGGACTTGCGTTTAATAGATTTTGTTTAATTAAGAAAGTTTTATTTAATGTTTTAATGTGTAAATTTTTTTCTTTTTGTCGAAGGTTGTTTAAGTGAAATTTTATTATTTGCATACAAATTATCAGATAAAATATTTTTTTTTTTCATTAAATTGTTCAATGAATATACTTCGTAGATTTATTAGACATTTTTTTGTTGTTGTTGATATTTTTTGCTTTTGTTTTTTTTGGTATTAATTAATAGCAATAAAACGTGTTAATTACTGTTGGATCCATAAAAACGTCAATACATCAGCATAATTTATTATTGATTATCAATTTAAACACATTAAAATCATTTTTAAGGGTGTGGAGGGAATTTTGACAACCAAAAATGTCAAGGAATTTTTGTCAAATGCTTACTTATGGCGATTTCTTTTCTGGCATAAATGTTGCCTTTTTCTGCCATTTTGCCCTTTTGCTGTTCTTTTCTGAAAAAAATGCAATTTTGTAAATTAGTAACGTATTCTTTTCTAAAAATTTTGCCATAAAACCCAGAAAATATGCTGTATGTTTGACCGTCAATTTAATCAAATTGTTGTAAGGGCAGCACTTTTAAAACATCTGTTCTTGTTATTGTTTTGAAAAAATAACAAAAATAATTTGTTTTAAAATTGGTGAAATGGAAGCAAAAAATATTATTTTGGAAAATTTGTTGGAATCCTTTTCATCGTCAGATATGGAGGACATGTATCCATTATTATTAAAACGAAACTCTGAAAATGTTATTTATCAGTATTGCGCCAGGTTCTAGTAACAAATTTATAAACAAACAACAGCTGACTATAGGTGTTGATAATTTTATTTTTGTAAGAGCAGAATGAGCTTTAAAATCGCTAAAAAAAAATTTTATTTTATTTTAGAGATATGAAATTTACTAGTCGAGGATTACAAAGAAACATATGCATATGTATTATTATCCCAACAAAAAAGGTTTGAGATGAGTTAACTTAAAAATTAACATTGTTTTTAAATTGTAATGAGATTATTTATAAATTCTTTTAAATGGAATTTGGTTATTATCTTTTCTAACAAAAATATTTCCCAAAAAATTCCAAAAATTATATTTTTGATTTGTTGTTTAGTTTTTATATAGAAATTCGAAAAAATTTACTTAATAATTAATAACATATTGTGCCAACTAAAGCGATTTGAAAACATTGGCCCTAAAGTTGAATTTTACATAAAAATAAAAGTTTTAACTTGTATGACCCCGGAGCCCTCGGTAAAAATATTATTATTTTTTTTTTTATTCAAAACATTTTATGTAATGTTAGATTTCCGAAAATAAAAAAATTATTTAATTGGAAATTATTTGGATAATTAAAAAAAATATTTTTTCATTTTCAATACAATGATTAGTTTTAAAATCGTTAACTAAGTAAAAAAACGCTAAATTGGTATTAAACTACAAAAATAATTGCGTAAAGGGCAATGATTTTTGTTCTTTTGTATTCGTTTAAAATGCAACACATTATGAGGGTTCGTGCAACCTTCAATAAGTGCTACAAAATATGTAGGCAACATTTTTTACCAGAAAAGAAATCACCATTAGAGTAGAGTTATAAAGTTATTTACAACCTATATAAGCCTTAATCTATACATCTGTGCTAACAAATTACTTAAACCTTTCTATTACCAGAGAAATTAAAACTCTTTGAAAATCGGCTGGTATCTACCATAGAAGGAAACTCAGCACTATTGACTAAACCCACGGTTTGGTGCAAGCAAAGAAGGGCATTCAAAGAATCGATATTTCTCAAGCATTCAACAGAGTCTGACACGAAGACCTGATACAAAGGTTGAAACCAAAAATTGCTATTAACATTGGGAGTTCCTGAAGTCAATGTTATGAGTATTTGTCAATTACTTCACGCAGGTTATGGCACTCTACTGTTTCCTTCTGAGGTGCATTGATGTCATGTGTGTAATGTTTTAAGCATGCCTTCTAGTAAATCATTGTCTTTCATCATGAATTAATGTCACGCAACGATATCTCTTTTAATCTACCGGGGGAAAGCGTCCGCTAAATGAGAGAAATCTGAGCTAAGTCAGTCTCTGACTGAGAATATGAACTCGATTCTTCCTTGACCGTTCTATTACCTCTGAAAAAATGATTACAAGGCATGGGAAATTTTCGAGCAAAGCTACATGCGAGAATAGATACAGTCCTACAGATGTCCATACAGTTCAGCTCAAATACATAGTTAAGTAGTACACCTTTTTATCCAATTTAAACCAGATGAGTCTTGCCACGAAACAAGGTTTTTCTTTATAAATGCCTTTGCCTGACGAATGATTTACATAAAAGAGACAACAGGTATACCTATTTTCTTGGATAATTGGTAAGAGTGTGCCTGTTCTAGCAACTTCAGGGTTCTGCCAAAGACGACTAAAAACCTCGGTCTGTTCATATTCCGTTTTTTGCATTGAAAAATAGGCTTTTCCTCCTCATGGGATTCACAGATCGTGCAATAATCATGCCACATCTTTAGACATGACTTCCAATAGGATTATAGGCTGTGAGAACAGTAATTGCGGGATGGCGGTGTTATTTAAGAAAAAAAAAAATCTTATCCAGATCAGTGCAACTAATCCTAGCCGTAACATTTCCATAGTTGTGAGCTTTCATTAATAATGCCATTTCTGACTATATCCACTTGTCCTGGAACCCTTATATGAGCTGCCTTTGAATGATCTGAAATTTTCCTGAAAAATTCTGGGAATTCATGGATAAGTACGCACTAGAGATGAGCGATATTTTCAAAACTGTGATTTAATCACAGTGATTGATAATTCACTGGTAACTACAGTGATTGAAATTGCCAAATAACAGTTACTAATAATGTCGTTCTTTCAAAATTGTTACATACTCAAATTTATTTCATTTTATTTTGAGCGAGGCAGAATTACTATTACATGATGCTGATTATTTACTTTTGTCTTTTATCCATGAACTTTCTGTGAAACTTAATTGTCAAACTTCATATAAAAAAAAAAATTACATTAAAAATAATAACATTGATGACACCACTTTGATTTTGTTTAGTAGTCTTTTCGTAGTATGTATCTAGTTGTCTCTTTCTTACGACTTAATAAAATACGTTATTATCATTATTGTATTATTGGAATACTGTGATCACAATCACTGTTTTAAAGAACAGTGATTAACAAATCACGTTCACTGAGAACAACGATCTTCAAAAATCACTGGATCGCTCATCTCTAGTACGCACATCGAATTGACATTTCAATATGATCAGCAGTGATCAAGTAGCCTATACGTCCAGTATTATGGACCCCATCAGTATATATGTACATATGTCCGTACTCAAGGGCATTGTCGGAAATCTTCAGATCGTCAGACTAGAAGTCATTGTTGGAATACTTCAGAGAATATTATATGTAAATATGTAATCGACCTGAATATATCACAGCCTCTTAGTACTGCAGCATGTCAGGTTGTGAAAGGAGTTAATTGCATTGAGCCCTATTGCCACCAACTTAGGTCTCCTCAATAGAAGCCTAATTGGATTGAAACAGTGCGCTGATTTTTTAAAATTTAAAATAATGTTGGTGTTACGTTTTTGTCAGCAAATATTTGCTTAATGTGACCGTAACTTATTCACCCTTATTCTGGTTGTCGTCGTCGACGTCGTCTTGCGTCGACAGTTTAAAATTGGTATTCTGTTTGTCGTTATTGACAGTTATAGATGACTGTCGACACACATTTGGTATTCTGTGAGTCAATACGCCGTCGATATTGTGTTGTGTCGACTCTGATTTTATCGACATCATTTTTGGTAACGATGACGACGGCGACGGCGACGACGACAAGGGTGATTATCATTTAAAAGGTTTACTTTTTTTAAATTTAAATGGACAATCTATTGATATGTAAACAATTGTTTTGATATAAATCGGTTTATTATACTGATTTAAATACATCAATATAGATCAGTTTAAGACCTTGGAAAATAGATCAATCAAAACTTTTTTTTTAAAAATTATTATAAAAATATTCTTTTTTGTTTTGTTATTTTTTTATGCTATTTTATTATCTTATTTCTTTACAACTTTAAAAGTTATTGCCATCATTGTGGTTTATTTAATAAATTAAAATAAAAAAAAAATGATTTCATTGTTTTAAACAAAAAACGTTTAATGAATTTTAACAAAACAAAAGGTGACAAAATGTACAAATTTTAACAACAAAAAGCCTATTTGAGAGCCATGTATGCCAATCAACTATCAGCACTTGGACGAAATGAAACAAATTGAATACGAGAGATAATAAGAAACAAAATTACTTTATGAATGATGATAAAGGTTAAGGTTTTCGTTTTTTTTTGCTTTTTCTTAAGTTTTCTACACGTTTTTATTATTGTCTGGTGGTAACTTGTAGTTGGTTAACAGTCACAAGTCAGATTTTGACTTGGTGCTGGTACTTAAATACGTACGCATGATATGAAGCTATTGGCCGTAGAGTTTTAAGGCTCGTAAACCAGATGTACATAATGTACGCATAATTTTTGATACAAAAAATCAAGCAAAAAAAAAACTTTAAAAAACAAGAGAAGACAGAGAGACGGCATAAACTTTTGGAAAACATTGTCCGCTTGCTATTGGCATTAAAAATTTGCAAGAAAAAAAGAGAAATAATTTCTAAAATTGACCCACTTTTTAAAATTTAAACTTCCAAATGTTAAAACATAAGGGAAAGGTAACAGGAATTAAAATTTCCCTTCTCTTTAACAAAAAAAAAAAAAAAGTAAAAAATAAAGTTAAAATTCCTTTAAAGAAAGTTCAATTTTGGTGTGTGAAAAGAAAGAAAATTAATTTTAATTTCTTTAAATATTTACAAATACCTATTTCTAAAGCAAATATTTTATTATAATAAATACAAGCCAAGTAATAAACAAATCTTTTCATTTTGTTTAAAGATTTTTTTTTTTCACAAAACTTAAATTTTATTTCTTTAAATCGTCGTTAAAATAATTTTTTTTTTCTCGAAACGCTATTAAAGCACAACAACACCGGCAACCAACAACATAAAACATGGTTGATCGATCATAAATATATGACAGTGAAAGCCGTTAAACAAACATACCAACTCAATGCGTTTCATTCACCACTCTGCCTCACTCTACCTTAATAACAGTTATTTGTGTAAGTCACACATTATAACTGCAAAAATAAAAGAAAATTTTTAAAACATGTGTATAAACCTGGTTTAAAACCAACCAAAGCGAAAACGTAACGTTTATTATTATAATTTCATTATGGTTAAATCATTTCGTATTAATAATCTATGAGGAGTGAATTTTTTTTTGCACGATCACATCTTTCTTTTCTTTATTAAGTTTTCAGTTAAGAAAGCGCGCAGGAATACAAGTTTGGGAATACACGTCCACTTTCCGAGATGATGATTGTGTTGGACTATATATCATTCATATGACTTTTCTTTTTGTGCACCATGGTGAGCTTGTCAGGCTTAAGGTATTCCTTCTGTAAGACTGTATAGAGAGAGAGAGGATTAAATGGGCAATCAACACATTTTTTTTGCCATTTTCCTAATCTACCTAGTCTAGTAGGTAGTGTGTTGGCTTATTAGACGTAAAGCCGGGTTCGTATCCCAGGTCAGGCATCAAAACGAAATATTTCTTCGGCGATTTCCTCTCAGCAGATTTCTGGCAAAAACTCTGAGAGTAAATAAAATTTGCCATGAAAAAGTTTCTGAAAAATCTGTCGTTCGGAGTCGACGTTAAATTGTAGGTCCCGCCACTCACGTATAAAATTAACGCACACAACATGAGTGGTGTGAGAAGCTAGGACGTTGTACATTGGGCCAATTCGACCTCCGGGTACTGTAGTTGTCACAGTTGACAAGTACTCGTCCTCTAACCTAAGCTAACCTAATCTACCTAATGAATATGTGACGCAGTAGTCTAGCTGTTGAAAACATTTGAGAAAAAGTTGTACAACTACATAAGATGTGGGATGCTTGTTACTTCATATTAAGCAACATGATTACAGGGCCCTAATGAATCAGCTCTGGGATATTTAGTGGGTGCTGCCCTTAGTCGTCTAGGATATAACACTCTTCATATAGTAGGGGTATAGACCCTATGACATTCTGATGAAAGACATAAAGGACATACACATAATCTGCGTATACAAATGCAAACATCTTGATGAAATTGTCTGAGGCGGGCATTAACTGCCAAGACTATGCCGACGACATGCTTGTTACCATGGCAAGAGACAAATTTTAAGAGATTTCTTGCAATCTCTTTTAAAGGGATATAACTAAGCAAAGCCATGTCATCGGGATATAACTAAGCAAAGCCACATTAATACCATTTACGAGAAGGAAGAAATTTTAGGTTAGGTTAGGTTAGAGGACGTGTACTTGTCAATTGTGACAAGTACAGTACCCGGAGGTCGAATTGACCCATTATACAACGTCCTAGCTTCTCACACCATTCGTGTTGTGTGCGTTAATTCCATAAATGAGTGGCGGGACCTACAGTTTAAAGTCAACTCCGAACGACACATTTTTGAGAAGCTTTTCATGGCAATTTTTACTCTCAGAGTTTTTGCCAGAAATCTGCTGAGAGGAAGTCGCCGAAGAAATATTTTTTTCGTTTTGATGTCTGACCTGGGATTTGAACTCGGGCCTTTCGTCTAATAAGCCAACACACTACCTACTAGACTACGGCGACTTCCTAAAAGAAATTCTAGAAATGGAAGAATATTCGACTCCTGAGTGAGATAGTATCAAACAAAAAAGGAAACCATATATCTAGGGATATAATACTGTATGCATAGAGGTGAAGACTGTCTTCGAATTTGAAAGAATTAAAACTTTGACTGGGTAATTGGAATAGATGAAGATTTGTATTGTACATATATTAGACTATTCGAATGTAGCCTGAGGGTGGTAACTGATCTTTCGACCGAGCACTAAGGCATCAATGTACATTTGTTTAAAGTTTGAACCGGTTTAAGCCCAATGTGAAAATTCTGTGATGAGGAAAATAAATTACCAGAACACGTAATTGAATTGCCGTAATTCTGGCCGAGGGCGGTAATGGCCAATAATGTTTGTGTGTGTGTGTTTATTTAATAAAATGTGGCTAATGTGTGCAATTTTTTGTCTTAAAATAAAAATAAATGTTGTGATCAATTTTAATTTACAAGTATTAAGGTTACAATTGAAATAAAGCTGACAACTTTACACGCTTAATTGTAGAATTTATATAAGTGGTGGTAAAACTATGTATATAACAAAGCAATTACAAAAGAGTTGGCCAACTGTCATAATTAATATCAGACTGAGGCCTTTATCATTAAAGATATAGATTTATTGTGTTTAATAAAAAACAAGCAACATGAATTTTTTTTGAAATAATTAACATGCATATTGGCTTTTAAATCATTATAAGACTATTTAAAAAATGTTGACTTAAGATAGCAAATACCAGTTACCTGATCTTAACCTATGCACGCATTATTATGTAAATGACTTTGGCATCTTTTTGCTGTTATTGTTGTAATTATACAATGTTGTTATTGTACATATGTACAATTCGTACATACATACATACATATGTATGTACATATGTGAAGAAACTAATAAAACGAATACAAAAATCAAAATCGAAAAGTTGATCTAACAAAAACCAATTAAAAGTAAATCTTGTGAATACCTTGAACTAGGCATAGATTTTTTTCTCTTTAGTGTACAAGCCAGCAAATTTTTTTTGTTCTTCTTTAAGTTTTGCTAAGTAATTGTGAAATAAGAAATAAAAAAATCTAAGATATCGTATTAAATTAAATTGAATATTACTCTATTAAGTTTTCCATTTTAAATGGAATTTAAATTAAAGGTTTATTTACTTTAGAAGAGTTTTACAAGAAACTGCAAATCATATTTATTATTTTATAATTGCTGGTACATTTTAAATTTAGTACACGTACGTACGTACCTACCATCGTGTAATATTGTATTATTATTATTATTAATATTTAAATTGGTTTGCATAAAATTATTTGAAAACTAGTTGAACAAGTTGAACTTGAAAATAAGGTGAAGACTAGTGAAACAAACTAAATTTTTTTTTTTTAAACTAAAGAAATCGTTTAACAATACAAGACAGAATACAATAATATTTAATTGTTTTGCCATTTTTTTTTAAACAATTTTGTTTTTTTTTTTTCTATTGTAAAACAACAATAACAATAATATTTTAAATTTATTATTGTTTTTATTAGACTGATTTTAAATGAATATTAAATAAAGAATTTTTGTTTTTGTTTTCATTTAGCAAAAAAGTCAATTAATTTTAACATTAATTTGAAAAATATATTATTTTGTTTGCAGAAAAATGTTTATAACAATACACATATGTACATACATACATAATGAAACATTAAATAACACATGTTTCAGTTGTGGTTTAAAGTTTGAACTCTCGTTAACAAAGTCTACAGTTTAATAATCATTAAAAAAAAAGAAACATTTTTCATCATAAACATTGTATTTTTCTAAACATTTTTTTTTTATTAAAACGATTAACATTAAGACTAAGAGGGTTAAATTACTTTTGTATTTCAAATCAGGGATGGAAGTTGGTACTTTTTTTTTAGCACTATTTGGAAGTCAAAAACACCACAACTCAATGACTTATTTAGCACTATTTAAAAATTTTCCCTACTCTATTACATTACTCAAATATTCTGTCTCATCACTGTATAATTTTTTGTTTTCGTTTCATTTTCATATGGCTAACTTTCATTGTGAATGTTTTACTAATAATGGCTAGGTCGAAGATATCAGAAAGAAAAAATGACTAAATGAACCAATGTTCAATCACATTTCAATAGTTATAAAAGGAATATTATCCATTCCACATTCATCTGCAAATGTAGAAAGGATATTTTCGTACCAAAATTTAATAAAAACCAAAGGGAGAAATAGACTGTTTGCTTCGACTGTCTCCAATTTAATCCAAACAAGGGATTTATTGAAATCATTTAATTCGTGTTGCTACAATTCTGAAATAACAAATAGTTTGCTAGCAAAACATGTATCATAAGTAGTGATTTAAAATTTAGATCTCATAAACTTTTGTATTCCTTTATGGTTAAGTTATAAAGTAAGTTGTTAAGTTTACCTATTATATATACAAGTACTTAGTACAAAGAAACTGCAATGTACCTTTTTGTAAATTTTTATGTTTTTTTACGCATATATGTACATAAATATATGTAAAACGAATTGTCATTATGTTTTTATTTAATTTTTAATGAAAAAAATTTAAACAAGAAAAAAAGTGAATTTAGTACAATCGGGCTGAAAAAAGTAAAATTTTTTATGAAAGCTAGTAAAATTTGTTAAGATCAATTTCCCATCCCTGTTTCAAATCTATTAGCCAAAGCCCGTTAAGCTTCGCCACACCTAGTATAGTTTGTTTAAATTAAACGAACAATTGGAAATTCTAGCTCTTTTACTTTTTTATCCAGACAATTGTATTGTTGGTCATAGTTCTTTAAATCTTTACAAACTGAATGCGTCCAAGCATATAGGAATCAGAGATCAGCAATGAATCGTTTTTCCGCTACTCATAAGCACTAATGTAATTTTGAGTATGAGTGAATCAACAGAATTGAAATTCAACTACTCTGATTCATTCGTACTCGCTACAGCATTGATTTATAAGTATAGGTTACAATGAGTATGAGTACAACGTTGACATCAAACTCACAACATTCGAAATGTGTTTGATTCATAATTCATAAATTTAGAAAAATACTTATAATACTTATAAGTGATTCGAGTGGATCGAATCATTCATCAAAATTTACAGCCTTTGTTATTGTTGCATGTACAAACAAAGAAGAAAGGAAAGACAAAGACAACAAGCAAAGCATACACACAATCTTCTTGTGAGTACAGTAGTGTTCGTACGCGAATCATACTTATTTTGTGCTTCGTGTAAATGTTAAGTAGAGACGAGTCGAAGTCAATAACATCATGCGTATTGTTAAGTATGAATACGACGAGTACTTCCAACTTTGAGTATGAGTAGTATGAGTATCATATTAAAATAAGTATGAATGCGTATAAGTATCAGAAATAATAAGTATGACTCGAATCTACTCATCGTTTTGAATACTCGTTGCTGATCTCTGATAGGAATCAACAAATAGATGAGATTGTCAAATGAAAAGGATTTCCTTTATAAGTGTATGTGAAAAATTAATTTGAATGATCTTCTTTACATAAGGGAATGGAAATTGTGTCTGTCTATACTGAATAGTTGTGAATTGGGTTTTCGAAAATAGCCGGTAGATGGTTTTAAAATGTAATATCTCTGGTAATACTAACTCACTAAAGATTATTTAAGTCTCTCTTTGTTAGAAGACATTATTAGAAACATATTACATACATACATACATAATTGGTCATTACAACCCTTCAGTCAGGATTATTGACCTAGTTTCTCACACCACTTATGTTGTGTGCGTTAATTTTATACATGAGTGGCGGGACCTACAGTTTAAAGTCGACTCCGAACGACAGATTTTTGAGAAGCTTTTCATGGCAATTTTTACTCTCAGAGTTTTTGCCAGAAATCTGCTGAGAGGAAGTCGCCGAAGAAATATTTTCATATTTTCGTTTTGATGTCTGACCTGGGATTTGAACTCGGGCCTTTCGTCTAATAAGCCAACACACTACCTACTAGACTATGGCGACTTCAAATTCAATTTAAATTTTTTTCAATAAATTCAATAATAATAACAAGAAATATTTATAATTTTAAATAAAATATTGTGTATTTTATTAGTCCCGGGCAACAGAGAGCACCGGGCTCCGATGTTTCCTTTAAAAATGTTGATACTTTTGTAGGAAACAAGTTTTTTTTTGTAAAAAAAAAAAGACTTTTTCTAAGAAATAAAAAGTTAAAAAAAATTCTGGCAACGCTGGCCTCCAGGCATATAGGAATCAACAAATAGATGAGATTGAATTTGAATGGTATTCTTTACATAAGAGAATGGAAATTGTGTCTGTCTTTACTGAATAGTTGTGAATTGGGTTTTCGAAAATAGCCGGTAGTCTCTCTTTGTTAGAAGACATTATTAGAAACATATTCACCCTTATTCTGGTTGTTGTCGTCGACGTCGTCTTGCGTCGACAGTTTAAAATTGGTATTCTGTTTGTCGTTATTGACAGTTATAGATGACTGTCGTACACACATTTGGTATTCTGTGAGTCAATACGCCGTCGATATTGTGTTGTGTCGACTCTGATTTTATCGTCATCATTTTTGGTAACGACGACGACAACCAGAATAAGGGTGATTATTCTGAGGAAACTTATCTGCGTCTAAAAATTAGTAAAATTTCGGCTGCTTTTTTATTACAGACAAGTTAAGAATGTGTCACACAGTCCAGTTTTAAAAATTTTGATATTAACATGCAAGTGATAAATTATAATTAAGATAGAATATAAGTTTTTGGATTCTATAAAAGCCTATACATATAAGCTTTTAGTGTTGGGGCTTAATTCATAAGTAAATAAAAAAAATTAAACATGCAAATCGCTTTATTCAATCAACCACTAAAAAGTCGGTGGAAAAAATTGAGCACCGTGAATATTGCTAGGGAAGTAGGCATTTAACACAAAACTATTATCAAAACATTAAAGAAAACTGAATACACAAAGAAGCTCAATGTTTAGATGTAAACCATAGTGAGTACGACAATAATGTGTAAAAAAGGTAATGGAAGACGCGTGGTGAAGATGCGGAAACGTTGGTAAAGTCTGGATTGAAGTTGAAAAAAATTGGATTGGAAGCCTATGCCTGGGACTAGAAAAAAATTGTACATTATAAGCTTTGATGTACCGTCCATATGACAAGGTTCTTGCAATTTGAATTGGATTATTGGATCGCTAATAAAACGGAGAAGTTCTACACCATATTTGGTTCAATAAAGTTCGTTTTAAATATAAGAAAAATATCTTTTATTTTTTTGTCAAATTTGTTGTAATCTTTAGTCTACCATTCTTGGATTAAAAGTATTTCCAGAAATGAAATTTTTTTTTTTCATTAAAAGTTATGATATGAAATTTAATTTCATTAAATCATTATAATAGCTTTAGCGTAGCACACCGGGCTTTGGCTAGTGAACTATAAATTATAATAAAAATTATTAAACCAGTTTTTAAATTTATAATACGATACGATTTATAATACATAAATTTACAGAAAAAAAAAAAATCTCTTTAATTAAAATAATTTTTAAATTAATAAAAGAAAACGTTTAAAAGGTCTAACATGTTGCAAAATAAAAAAAAATAATTTAAATTTTATTATGGGCAAAACATTTCTAATTAAATAACAGATTCTTTATTAAGCATGCAAAAATAAAAGTGATTAATGATGATACTCCAAATTAATAGGGCACAAAGAGCATCTTGAAATTAAATTTTATTAAATTAAATACTATACAATATGTTATTATAGAATTTGAAAATAATATCAAATAAAACTATGAGTCCAAACTACCATAACCCTCTTGTAAATTGGCCGTAAATCAGTTGAAGGTTTTTTTTTTTTATTAAAAATAATCGTGGATACGATTGTATGAAAACCTACTCGCTCGTATTAAACATTTTGTAATTATTTCTTTTTTTTATTTATTTGTTTTATTTAACAACCTAAGGTCAGTATTTGTTGTACTTCTTGCATTTAAAATACAAATTTGATCACTTGATAATACCGAATAAATTTCAAAGTATTGTAATTGATTAAAATCTCATTTAAATGGTTTATATGGGCTATAAAAGTCATTCAAATTTTTTCCTTTTTTTTTTTTTTTTTTCTTTAAGAGTTAAATAGGTGTGGATGTGATTTAAAAGCAAAAAAAATTATTATCATTACTTATGTAGGCTGGTGGCGTACTCTTCAAATAAAATATTTTAATTGTGCACTCACATCTTTAACCACCAAGCGATGGCAATATCATGACTCACAGATATGAGTATCTCGTTCGTTAAGGTTTAAATTTCAATGGGGATTTCACAAAAATTATTCATTTTTTCTTTCTTTTTCGAATCAAAGAAAATATTGTGCAATAATTTGTTTTTAAAATGCAGTTCGTCGATAAAATGTTTGCATACAAACAAAGCTTAGAAATAATTTGGGGTAAATTTATTCAATTTTGTGTCATCGAAATATTTTAATATAAAATTTGTTTAATTTTTTTTTTAGGAAATATTTTTATTAGAAACTACTTAGCCCAACAAATTTTTATAATAATACTAGCTGACCCGGCGAACTTCGTCCCGCCATAAATTGATTCTTTTTATTGCCCAAAATAGGTCACATTATATATTTATTGTAATACGCTGCATAAAACAGTTATATAAAAATAACTAACTTACTATAAGTGTGTGGATCTATCTATCTAGTTCAAAATTTAATCGAAGTCGCTACGTTATTTAGGTGAGGCATACAAAGAATAACAATAAGAGGTCCGAATCATGGGTAGCGCTGACGAAGTTGTAGTTGTTGTACTCGCTCCAAAACAAAAACTAACAGACATACATGTTATATATGTACATACAGATATGGACATTAAATTAGCACAAAATCCATTTATAGTTTGATTATGATTTTTTTCCTACAAGGATAAAGACCTCTCATTCTGGAAAAAAATTGGTACTCGATTTTCAAAGAACGTTGCCAAAATTTGATTGAAAACATGTCCCGTAGATGCCACGCGGTGCTTAAAAATAAAGGCTGTTCTACCAAATATTGACCAAGTAAACGAAAAACAATAATATTTTTACTATTTATTAAAATATATTATTTTTATTTCAAAAATTTTAATATTGTGCTATTTTACTGTCCAGCTAAAATCTAGCATTTGATATGTTGCAGGCCTTAATGAGCATACGATCGGCAATTTTGTCAAAATTTTTGTTTTTGCTTTAATGAAGAATATGCCTTTTATGTTTTTATGTTTAAATTTTTTTGTAAATAGACTTAAAATATTATAAAAAATTAGATTGTTTTTATGAGAAATTTTTGTGCTAATTTAATGTCCATGGCTGTATGTAGTTATAAACCATCGAATTAGCCGACTTATAGGTATCTTTTAAAGGGGGAGGGTTGCCACTCCCATTTTTGGTGAGTTTTTCGATTTCGACTCTACGAACTTACCCACCAAATTGCATTCGTCTACGATCACTATGTCCCTAAATATTAAATTTTAAATGTTTGCCACGCCTACTTTTTGCTATATCGATTTTTTTTAAACCATCTAAACCTGATAAGCTTTCGAACAAAAAAAGAATGGTTAAAATCGGTTCAGTAGTTTAAGAGTTATATGTATCACTTGAAGGGGGAGGGTTGCCACTCCCATTTTTGGTGGGTTTGTCATATTGACTCTACGAACTTACCCACCAAATTTTTTTTCGTCTACGATTAATATGTACCTAAATAATCAATTTTAAAGATTTGCCACGCCCTCTTAATATTTAGGGATATGAAAAATAGATGTTCTCCGATTCCCAGACCTACCCGATATGCATACAAAATTTCATGAAAATCGGTCGATCCATTTCGGAGGAATTTAACCACTAACACCGTGACACGAGAATTTTATATATTAGAAGATTGGATTTCATATATATTTGAAAGGAACTTTATTAATCCAAATACATAGTATGTGGCATTTTATCGATAACATTGTGCCTTATTGATGTGCAAAACCATTACATATTGCATCAGTTTAGAAATTCTGAGTTCTCTAAGCGATTCAATCAATGATCATAATACCTTTTGTAGACTTTACAGGAATTTAAATTTACGCAATTGAGAGAGTTTTGCAGAGATCGAAACAAATAATCTTAAGTGGCAAGATCAGGACTATATGCCGGCTCCATAAAAACTTCCAACTGCGGAGTCATCATTTCTCACTTCTTAGTAATTTCTGTTGATACATTCCGGCAGTTTTAATTGAATTCATTGCTTACATTTCGTTAGTTGTTGAGAACATAATCAATCGTTTGTCCTGTTAATAGAAACTTTTAATAAACAATTCCCTTTCAATCCCACCAGACTTATAGGATTCCATTGGCGTTAATCCTGGCTTAGCAAGTGTCCACAAACTTTCATCTTGTTCCGCTTATGATTCATTATTGTTGTGCGGACTTTCTTTAATTGGGGGTTTCAAAGTGCCGTGATGTAGACAACAGGACGGCTTAAAGTTTTGCTGCGAATAAGTGGTCTCACGAACAATCAGCCTCGAATAATCAGCGGATGTTTATCTAATGGTGAACATCAACAAGGTGAGTTGGCACTACCGTGTATCTCGCGGAATTTTTACCTCTTTAATCGGAAGTGTTTGTTCATCCAGTTGGTGTAACTGCAGGTGGGCCTCTGTACTTACATTAAGCGCATCACTTAATGTGAATTTATAAACTCTGCCTGAAGGCTCTGATGACGGCTCCATTTTTAGACTAGCATGCAGTAGACTAATCGTTTGTTCATTCATCTTTTAATAAAGTGAAGCCTGATGCAATTAATATTAACAGTGACATTATATTTTAAAACACATAGAGATGAGAAAACATACAGAGACTTAAAACATAAAGGCATTGCGGTGTCTAAAAGATATTGTAATGTCAGCTTATTATTGATTATTTGCCAACTTGACTGGCTACCTACATTGAAACTATAAATGATTTAAGGATGATGATGATGACAAATACAAAATTTATATTTAAACTCTTCAAATCCATTCACTTTGTAATTTTTGTATTTTTTCTTTTGTAAATTGTTGAAAAGATATTACAATAGGTTGGTTCCCGCACCCAATTCTTTTTCTTCATAACCGTTTTCTTCTGACATTATCGTAAGTGACTCATCTTTCATCATGATTCAGCAATTGGAATTTCCAGCTTTTTACAATTCGTGTAGTGCTCATTCTTTTAGGTTTCATCTGTTTTTTTTTTTTTTCAATGTGGGACAATGTCTCCTTGAAAACAACATCCGCCGTGAATACTCGTATGTATTGAGTTTTTGTAATGAATGCATTGGTGAGTAGCTTTGCTAATTGAATCTTACTCTTTCTAAAGGGTTTACGCTGCCTGTCCTTTATGTTCCCTCATTGAGGCTTCCCTCCTACTGACGCTTTCACAATTGCAACGGCCTAAATAATGGAATTAATGTTGAAGTTATTTCAGAGTGCACTTTATTCGCCAGATTTAGCTCCCATGAATTGTTTTCTTTTCCAAATTTGAGAAAACGATTTTGTAGCAAAAGGTTTGACAACAATAAAGCGGTAAAGTTTGCGATTGTTGGCTATTTTAAGAGCCTAGACGGACAGATCGACAGATTGTGTTGAGAAGTAAAAAATATTTCACAAACTTGTTGCTTTTTCTGTATTAGGTTGGCTAACTTTTGGTACCGTTTTTAAATGAGTTCCTTTTTTTTTTTTTTTTTGATTATTTTTCCTTTAAAAGATTTCAAAAATATATGATGGTAACACATCCATTATACATATATTTTTATAAATAATTTCGATGATTCATGTTTCTTTTGGGTTTTTTCGTAATTCTTTTGTGGGTTTTTTTCATATTTTTTGGATAATTTAAAAATGTTAAGACAAGAAAATTTTTTTAACACTGTATCTCAAGCGTTTATGAGTGAGTACTATTTATTACCAAATATAGCGTAATAAGATGGTTTTTGTTTAAATTTTCAAAATATATTTTTAAATGTACGCTAAGATGACAATGTCAGTTGTGAGATATAAAAGAGAGGGAATTTTGTTTAGACGGGTTGACGTCTTGTATTGTATAAATTAGTTTTTTTTTTATGTTAATTAACGTCATATTAGCGTGTCTTTATTTTATAGTGTTAAAATATTTTTGTAAAATTAAACATATTTTTGTTGCTATTTTTATAGCATTTTTGCTATTTCTAACGCCTGCAGATTTTTTGCGAACCAAATTTGTTTAAGAAGTTTTTTTGTGTGTTTTTTTTTTTCGTTTTTCTTACAATTTTTTGGTCATTTTATTTCTGTATTTATTATTTTGACCGTGACCGATTATCCGATAATATATTTTGTATGAATAATAATAATAAATAATCAGATTTTAAATGCTCTTTTTATAAAGATTCATTGATAAACCCAAACAACCACGAACACATTCACTTTTTTTTTTATAAAAAAAAGGGGGTAAGAAAGAAAAAAAAAAAAAAAACGATTTTGTTTAGCATTTCCGGTTTGAAGGGAAATTTAAATAAAATTGAAAAAAATAAAATAAATGATAAAATTAGATTAATTAAAATTAATTAAAAAATTTAAAAGTGATACTCATAGGTCTTATAACGATAGCGTTAAATTAAAAGTTAAACTATAAAATGATTTTAAAATGATAAGACTTGACTTTTACAACATAAAACATGTGATTGAAAGTAATCCATTTTTTATTGTCCAATAGCTGACTTTAGTGTATCTTTGGTTCTATAATAGGTGGTGTTAGAAAACTACAGCTGAGTACTAAGGAAAGTTTTTATCAAGTATTGTTGGAGTTTGTAAGGGGTGATTTTTTAAGAGCTATAGGAAAATTTTTCAAAAAAAAACACATAAAATTCAGAAAAATGCATGAAATCTTTATTTGAATCGATAGTACGGTCAATATAATTTAATGTTTGAAGATTATTTCATGCAAATGTTGACCGCGACTGCGCCTCAAATGGTCCATCCGCTTAGTCCAATTTTGGCATAGTCTTTCAAACATTTCGGCCGGTATCTCACGAATAAATGCTTCAATGTTGTCTTCCAATGCGTCAATTGAAGGGGGCTGGTCTGTATAGACATGAGCTTTAACATAGCCCCACAAAAAATAGTCTAAAGGCGTTAAATCGCACGATCTAGGCGGCCAATTGACCGGTCCCGAACGTGAAATAAAATGTTCACCAAAAATTCTGCGTTGCGGTAGGTCGTTCGGCTTCAATTCTTGCACCAGCTGTATTTTGAAAGGCTTCACACCTAAATCCTTTCGCAAAATTTTCCACGTTGTTGAGTAACAGAGGCCCAATTGCTGCGAACGGCGACGAATCGATAATTGATGGTCATCATTAACACTGGCCGATACAGCTGCGATATTTTCTTCAGTTCACACTCTATGTAAGCGTGTTGGTGGTTTTTAATGTCCAACAATGTAAATTTGGTGCGAAATTTAGTCACAATAGCCCGAATAGCCACTTCAGTGGGTCGATTAAACTGACCATAAAATGAAAGAAGCGCGCGATGAACTTTCTTAACAGAGCACGCATTTTGATAATAAAATTCAATGATTTGCAAGCGTTGTTCGTTTGTAAGACGATTCATGGTTAAATTATAGACCAAACTGAAGATGTTTGACAGTGAAACGAAACACGAAACGTGCGTGAGCTGTTTAAACCAGTGTTGCCAAAAAGATAATAGCTAAAAAATCACCCTTTATTAAGAATCCAGCTAAGATAAATAGACCATGTTTCAAAGTTTTCTTCGTTAGATTCTAAAACACATGCTATGCAGTTAAAATTAAATAGCAAATAGTGCTTGTGGTTCTGACATTGCAGCAGCCAATAACACACTATTTTGTTCACATAAGCCCCTAGCCGATAGTTTTGTTGTCAGAAATGTTTCTTTTACTTAAGTTACCAAAAAAAGGGGGTTAAGTTATGATTATGATATTGTTTTTAACGAAAAAATACATCATAAGCCAGTGTATTTGTATACAGATTGATCACCAGATTGGTCCCCATTTTTCATTTGAAAAGTTATGCTTCAATCAATACTAAAGCCGAGTTATATTTTACTCATGGGGAGTCTGATCCTTCCTTCGATTTTTTGTCACAATTTTTCTTCAATCGGAATAGTGTTTATGTGTTAGAGATTTCGCAAAGTTGTTAGATTTATCTCATACAGAAGGGTCTAGAAAGACTGGGTTGCCATCTGTCGTTGCCGAGAAGCAAACGTCCTGAATTTCAGAGTAAATTATTTGAAGGAGAAATGAGACTCTTAATTTTTTAATTTTCGAAAAGCACCATTAAGAAAAAATGTTCATCTTCTACTGTATTCGAATCTGGGAGACTTTAAGCTTTTTAAACCACAACAATACGCCCTCTTTATTCTTCTTGTGCATTCTGCGAATGAAGAATTTTATTGGAAAACGAAAATGTATCCAGATTGGTTTAGTGGGTAGTCCTAAGAACTATTTTCTATTTCCTAATACTATATGCTTGTATGCCCCTAGAAATATAGAATAGAAGAGCATATATTTGATAAGTTTTTAAATCTTTTAATGTTACAGTTCATACATAGTGCCAGATTTTGCATGACAATTATTATTTTTAATTTCGATTTAACGATTTTTATGTAATTGTTTAAAACAATTGCCAGCCATGACAAGAATTACGTGCATATGAAAAGCTGAAACATTAAATAAAAACTGGTCTTTTTTTATTTAAGTATTTTTTTTTTTTTTTGTTGTTTACTTGCAGCCACAAGTGGAATCGAAAGAGACTTTTTTCTAAATAAATTCAAATAGTCATTGTTTAGATACAAATACAGGAGCGACTAGTTTTATTAAGCGTTTTAAAGTTGCTTTACAAGAATTGCCACAAAATGTTGAATTAAATATTAAATCCATGTGGAAAAAAAAAGAAAATAAAATCGTAAATTAATTAAAAGCAAAAAAATACCTTGAAAATGGCCCTGAAATGTATGTTTAAGCCATACTTCTAACACGTTTAAAAGAAAATCCAAATCAGGAACTTAATAATAAAATTAAACAAAAGAATGGTCACTTTTAATGCAAGTGCACAGTGGCCATTACTAAATATTTGAAAAGTTAATATTTTTATCTCTTGCCACATTGCAAAATATTACAATATTTTTATGATTTATGTTGGGGATAAAACGTTTGTGTGGCATAAAACAAAAGATTTTCTTTTTTTTTTCGATATTTAGCATGTGTTTTGCAATTATAATGCAATTTTATGCGATATTGTACAAGAGATTGTGGTTGTATTGTTATTACAGTGTTGCTAAAGAGTTTCCTTAAAAAGATCATTTTATAGATAATCTATGACGAATCGAAATTAATAACTTTGAAGTGTTATTCAGTTTTTTTTTCTAATTTATAATTTTTATTGAGGAAATTCATTCATTTAGTACAACTAATTTTGTAAGAAACACTTTGTAAATCGAATTCCTAGTAGCATACATGATATTACACAGTAACTGTCATTGAATGCATTGAAACTTAAACGGTGGCCTTCTAAATGTATGGTATTTTGCTAGTAACAGTCTCTAAATGGAAATGCTTTCATAGCCTGTTGTTGGATATAATTCTTTAACGGGGTAAATCTAGTGTGACTGTGACTAGCTACACAGCCTTGCTACTGTCTTTGCATAGGCTATCGAGAACAAACAAATTGCAAATTGTAGGTGTTTTTATTGATATTTCAGAGGTTTTAAGAATACTCCATATGATTCAATGTATAACTTCCCGTTATTGCAGAATAAACCTCCAACAATCATTAGGTGGATCCTGAGTATGCTAGGTTCTATGACGGATCTATCACAGTCTCAAAAACTTCTCCTCAGGGCTTTGTTCACCACTTCTCCTAAGCTTTTACATTCAAAGCTATGCTGTATGTATGCATGTATGTGTGTAGCAAGGTATACCACCTTGG
Organism: Sarcophaga caerulescens; assembly: GCA_927399465.1. Classification (NCBI taxonomy): domain Eukaryota; kingdom Metazoa; phylum Arthropoda; class Insecta; order Diptera; family Sarcophagidae; genus Sarcophaga; species Sarcophaga caerulescens. The sequence goes on along the minus strand of OV656872.1, from coordinate 104,699,062 downwards.
ACCGCATGCAACAAACCCTAAATCTAATAAACAAATGGTATCCGAATAATGGTATTTTCATTCTCAAACCCGTAATTAGGGACATTCACTTTCAGCAGGCGTTTACCAGCACTGGGTTCGTTAGTAGGACTTGCGGTCGGTATCCCAGAATAACCTATTGGATATTAATTCCGATTGTCAAACTTCTACCACACATATGCGTCTTTGGTTTAGGAATGCACAGAGGAAGGCTGCGTATGTTTCAGGTAAACGGGATCGAACCGTCTATATCGGTGTAATGATGCAATAGGACCACGACTGAACGATGCTCCGTTATTTTATTTTTGGCATCCCACCGCTATCTATCATCCTTGAGAAGGAAATTCTTACTTGTGCCCTGAGACAAAAGGGAATTTCTAAACACAAAAACAGTATTACGGTACGTTTAAGGGTCTTGAAGGTCCTGACGTCCTTACAATATTTTCCTTCAGAAGTCGTCAATAACTGTGAAAACTGAATAACAAACTCTATGAACTTTAGGCAAAGCTCTCAGGTTTTGAATACCGACTGATCCAAGCTGATAAATGATGTTAGCAGCCATGAGGGTTATAGGTGTAGTCAGATGACAGATTGTCTGTCGCAACGAGAAGCAAATTTGTTTAAGGAATGTGATACATTACGAAACGGTTCAAGCTCGATAGCAGACGTAAGAGAGAAAGCATACTATGCTTAGAAATTCCAGAGACTTTTTGAATATTGGTAAAATCAAAATAACCGCCTGATATATTAGCAGATTGCATGATTATTATAAATAGAGACATACATACGTACATATTGTACATACATGTATATATAAGAGATTATTACAAAAATTATATTTTTTAAACACATGCAATGTTTTTGAAAAAAATGGTAGTTTTGAAATTTTTTATTTAAATTTCTGCTCTGTGGTATCACTTTCTATTGTATAACAAAAAAGAAGTACTTTTTAATCGCACCCTCATAATTTTAAAAAAGTTTTTTTGTCCCAATTATTTAAAAATTATCATGTAAAATACATATTTTGAAAAATTATTATACAATATTTTGACACATTAAATAATAACAGATTTGCCTGAAAGTAATTAAATCTATGATGCTTGCATGTAAAAGATGACAATATTAATTAGCCAATATACATAAATACATAAGAGTAGATACAGGCCGAGTACAGACTATTATTTATGAGTGTAACAATTTCTCTTTAGATTTATGTCACTTGTTAAAAAAAAAAAAAAAAAAAAAAAAATTTATTTGATATCTTAAATAAGACGACATATGGTATGAAATGCGTGTCTCGTAAGCTGGGTTTGGTTAAAAAACAAAACGATTTTGAAAGCATGAATAGCGGAGACAAACAATATGACATCAAATTTAATTTTTTTTTTGTTGGAAATAATTTTTATGAATTTTTGTAATAATTACGTTGTACCTTCAAAGGTTAAAAATTTTATTTACAAACACACTCGTTCATTCGTTTATACGAGTATGATTTAAATAAACTCTAACGCGACATATCTTGTGTGTGTCGCGTCTACACATTATTTGTTTAAATATTTTATTAAATATTATTTTCCCATTTTTTATCTTTGTTTTATAAACAATAATTTACTCTACAACATACTGGTATAGTGCGTAATATGAATTTTAATTAAGAGATGATATGAAAATTTAATTAAAAAAATTATGAAACTCTCATAGACCCGTTGGAAAATGAAAACTAAATAGACCTCCAGGAAATTAAATGAATGTATCATAGCATGCAGAGGTCTATGTTCTATTGAAATAAAGAACATAAAGAACAAATATTCAGACGCCCTAGGCTGTAATAAAATATCGAAGATGGAGAAAAGCCACCCTAAAGAATTTTAGTCGTCTGACTTAATAATTTTCTCTCTCTCAGAAGTGTTTCTACCTTCATTGCAGAGGTCACAGTGACACATTTTCTCGCGTTCATAACGATTGGTCAGTGATCAACATTCATCGATTTTGAAATAAAGCGGCGGAGTGTCTTAAGAACTCTCAGTATCACGCACCTTTCATGCAGAGGCCTTGAAATCGTTTCAAATATATTATTTTTAATTTCTTTTGTCCCTTTAACGAACAAAGGGCTGTCACGTCTTATCGTTTTGTTATAATTTTGATTTGTTTTAGGTGGTAGGGCCACTGTGGATAACTCTAGATTAATAAGGTTACCATTTGACGTTGCATGGAAACAAAACCTTCTTTGAAATGTATTGAATAGTTGTATTAAGTGCAGCGTTGAAGAATTTTTGGTCGTTTCCCAAAAGGTGTTATGAAGGTGTGGTAGTTTCATGAAGGCGTGGATTTTATCCAAATCACTTGAAGCTACTCACGTTTTTTCGATAAAATCTGTTGTTTCCGGATCCAAAATCTTGTACCAATACAGAGAAAACATTCTATGGTATCTCCTTCTTTCATATCATTACAACATCTGCAGAAATCATTGTGAGGTATTTTCATACTTTTGAAAGCGAACATTGGAAGGATAGTAGGATAGTGATATCTTCTCAATAGATTAATAGATTAAGTATCCTGGTTGAGACAGAATGCAGATACTGTCTGAAAGAGACAGAATTTACGGGGAATCAATTGGTTTCAATTAAATTCGAGGTAAATAAGATTTTTTCCTACTGAAGGTTTACTGAACCTCCTTCGGAATGTGATGAAGTTGGTATTTGAATATGAACCTTTGAACCTACAGCTTTTTATTAAGGAAAGATTTCTGGTGTATAGCACCGGTGACCGTTGGGGTTTTCTGGCTAAAATCTTACGTAGGTTTTGCACTGATAACTGAGCAAGACTGACCGGGTGGTCCATCATTCGTGACTTAACTAAGGGGTGATTTTTTAAGAGCTATAGGAAAATTTTTCAAAAAAAACACATAAAATTCAGAAAAATGCATGAAATCTTTATTTGAATCGATAGTACGGTCCATATAATTTAATGTTTGAAGATTATTTCATGCAAATGTTGACCGCGACTGCGCCTCAAATGGTCCATCCGCTTAGTCCAATTTTGGCATACTCTTTCCAACATTTCGGCCGGTATCTCACGAATAAATGCTTCAATGTTGTCTTCCAATGCGTCAATTGAAGCGGGCTTGTCTGTATAGACATGAGCTTTAACATAGACCCACAAAAAATAGTCTAAAGGCGTTAAATCGCACGATCTAGGCGGTACCGAACTTGAAATAAAATGTTCACCGAACTCGCCTCTCAATAAGTCCATTTTTACGCGTGCTGTGTGGCATGTGTCATCGTAGTGTTGAAACCACATGTCATGCAAGCCAAGCTCTTGCATTTTGGACAAAAAAAAGTTGGATATCATCTCACGGTAGCGCTCACCATTCACAGTTACATTACGATTCGCAGCATCTTTGAAGAAGTACGGTCCAATGATGCCAAATTCAATGATTTGCAAGCGTTGTTCGTTTGTAAGACGATTCATGGTTAAATTATAGACCAAACTGAAGATGTTTGACAGTGAAACAAAACACGAAACGTGCGTGAACTGTTTAAACCAGTGTTGCCAAAAAGATAATAGCTAAAAAATCACCCTTTAAAACATAAAAGAACTTTTTGATCAAAGTGTCTGTGTTGTGGTAATAATAAATAATATTAAACCTAAGAATCTATGGCTCGGATAACTTTATCGTATTTCATAATGTATCTTCATATTGTAGGGTCATTGTATTGTCAGTTCCTATGTGTTTTATTAACTGAAGTTAAGTGCAAAATAATTTGCTGTTTTCTTTTTAAAATTGCGTTAAAAATTTTATGTGTTGCAAAAATAACAAAAACAACATAGAAAAAAAAAAGAAACGCTATCATTTGTTAATATTTGTTTTATTTGTTATTGTTGTTGCTATTATAATAATAAGCATATAATTTGTTGTTAAACCGTTTTTTTCCCACATACAGACTTTGTGCACAAACATACCGTGCATACATACATATGTACATATTTCATAGTTACTCTGGCAAAAATTTAAAACTTTTTTGTATGAGTTTTGTATGAAATGAAGTGTACGAACGACGTACATACATACGTATGTACCTATGTGTCGGTATTTTGACTCAGGTATCTTTCACTGTCAAGTGTAACTTATAATAATTGACATCATTATCTAAGAAAATTAAAATTTAATTTTGTTTCTTATTCAACATTGTAAATATTGTTCGAAATCAAGAGGAAATCATCAATTTATATTCTGTTAAATCGGTTGTCTGTCTGTCTGTCTGCCTATCAAACTGCGTGCCTGTTTATTCATCTGTATGTATGTTTATCTATTTATTTGCTGCCATAATAAATAATGTATTCATTGTTCACGTATTTTAAATGTGAATTATAATTCCTTTAATTTAATATAAAAAAAACAACAACAGCACATTCAACAAAATATCGTAATTATTTTAATAAATTTTTTACACACTTTAATTAATTGTTTTTATTTTATAATGATATTATTATGAGCATGGAGTGTTAAAGTTTAAATAGCTTTATACCCGCTTATTATTAGGTTTTGGAACCAATTATGATATACGTACATATGTACATGCAAACATATTTTGAAGAAAATATAATTAAAGAAAAAAGGTTTTTAATGTTGATTCAATTTCATTGAAGTGCAAAAATCAGTGTTTGTTTCTTTGTCATGATATTTAACAAAAGTAATAAAAATAAATCCATTAGTTTTGCATGAAATTGAAGGCATAATTAGCATTCTTCCAATGAGGTCAAATAAGTTCAGTAGAGTTTGATACATTGTTGGCTCATTTCTGTTAAAGCAACTATGAATAGTGGTCTAGTGGTTAAACTACTTGACCGCAAACTTGAGCAAACCAGACATCCTTCCTTCAGAAGACAGACAAGTTTTCATCATGGCTTTTGCATTTAAAATACTGCTTATAATAATATATTTATAACTGACCACACATCCCCCCAGAGAGCTTTAAATGAACAACGAACGTCATAGGAAGTCGAGCAGGGCCATCTCTTAATTAAGAGTAAGACTCAATTTAAAAAAGTTTCTCAATACTACACCCAATATAACAACACAATACATTTTTATATGTAGTGTTGTCTAATGCTAGATCACAGACGTAACTGCTATGACGTAAAGGATGAAGAGACCTCCACTTTCTTTGCGGCCGTACAGTACTTAAAAACTATCGAAGTCTTCGGTGAGTAAGTTTTACCCAAAATCTCTCGGTTATGATATATTAATCCAGTAGGGTTTGTGCTGTATACATTTTTTTTGGGATTAAAACTGCATTTATAACTAACCAGGCAACGAACAAAGCAGAGAAATAATAAAAAAAAATGAAGAGAGAACCTTTTACAAGTGCTGGTGGACCTTACTATCCTTTTACGAATTTGTGTACTTTATTCGAATAAGTATGACTTAGTACAGCAGCTTATAGTCACGTAATCTCTTTGTTAGAATCAATTTTTAAGCTGTTCTCGAACAATTCTGAGGCAATCTATGTAAAAACAGTACAATATACTAAGGAGTGCGCACGAAAAAAACTGGACTTACACTTTCCGTTATAGAAATAAAACTAAGTGGCGGATTTTTTTCGTTTTATATTTCAATTAAAGTAAATAATATTTGAATTCTTTTGTGTATAAAATTTTTTTCTGACAAAGGTGTCAGAGCATCCAACTTTTTGAGCCACTTTTCTTCCAGACATGTTAGGGTGTTTTTTGAAAAATACGTATTATTTTACTTGCTTTGTTTTGGTCGGCAAATCCTTTTTTTCTTCCACTTTCACGCTTTCTCTCAATACTCAAAGACTCCTTATATTGTTTTAAGTATTACCTTAGAAACTGTTTTTTGGTTAACACCTTGCAATCGTTTTTTGTAAGCGGCACGGTTTTTCATTGAAAATTTCAATTATTTTTTTACGACATTCTTGTTGGGTGCCCATTTTCAAAAAACTAATTTTGCTATTGCAATGACATTTAGCACGTTGATTTTGAAACAGATGACTAACAAAAACAATATAACGGTATTCATTTTTTTCAATTATGATAAAAGTTATAAGCTTAAAAGTAGGCCCATTTTTTTTTTGTGCGCACTCCTTATGTTTGAATGTCAGCTGCCAACTTTCCTCTACTTGGAATTAGAATAGAAGACCCTAGTGTTGCCAGCCCTGTATTAATCGATTTGCAAGTAAATTTTCCTTAGTTCACATCACGCTCAAGTTTTACCCCTCATGAATACAAAATTATGAGCATGGACATACATACATATGTATGTATGTAAACCAACTCTTCTTATAGTCATTGAATAAAAATTGTTTTTTTAATTAAAAATTAATACTAATACTCTATTTTAAATCTTTTGTAAATATTTTTCAACTTTCTTTAATTATTTTAGTTCGTACTTTGTAAAAAGAAAACAAAGAAAGAAAAAACCAAACACAGAAAACATTTCACATTCCCATACCTACACCCACATCCGTTCATTCAATATCAATCATTCCATTACCCACCACCACCATGGAGTAATGAGTTGGTATGCGACTTGTTACCATCCATCCTTAAATCTTTTGACTTCTCTTGTTTATTAATACAAAAAAAAAAAGATGAAAACAAAAAAATTCTATAAATTCCTATAATATTTTCTGTGTTTGTTTTTTTTATTTTATTTTTAGGATTGGCTTGCGGGACATGTGTTTTAGAATCCGATTTTGGTTTTATACTCAATTGTAACTTCAAAAAATCTGGACTATTTCGTGTAAGAAATTTAGGAGGCCTTAAAGCGCACTTTGGTTTAGGTAAACTATGATTCTAAAATCAATTAAATTTCAAGAAAAAATAAAAAACTAAAAATATGGTGATGGTCATTAAATTTTAATGCTAAATATATACTAATACTGTCTTCTTAATTAATTTTATTATTTAATCAGGCTTATAAGTAAATAGAATATTACTAACATTCTAAAAATTGTATTTTATTTTAAGTATTGCATACAGACCCCCAGATTAGACCCTTAGATTAGGAGGAATACACCACGTTTCTATAAAATAAGAAATTGAGTATTTTAAACAAACGACTCGAAAATGTTTAAGCATTCGAGAGCTTTAAATGTTAGCTGTGACTAGGAGACGGTTGTCTCATAGAAACGGGCCCGTATATGAAACACACTTAATTTTTCAATTAATTTTGAACTGTTTTCATAAAAGATTTCGACCTACGGAAATAAATTGTAGAATCATTTAATAAAAATCTACGTAATATCTGTATTTCATCTCTTGAAAAGTGTATTTCTGTATCTCTATTTATAATGGTATAGATGATAGTCCCTTTTTGTAAAGATAATGTCCCACCACAAACCAATATCAAACGTAGGGATCAAAGAGTCCCTATAGCAAACCATACTGGAACCAAACAAAAATAACTTTCGCCTTATTTTGGACAGTTCAAGAATTACATAAGAATATCCGTCTTTTCATACTTAGACTGACATTGAGTCTCTTCCTCCTCAGGTCCTTGAAAAATCATTTAAGAGAATGCAAAACCTTTCTGCTTGCCTTCCAATAGGTCAGCGACCTGAAAGAACCAAAATAGAATGGTAGATAGCCTTGGGGTTTAAGGAAAGAAGACAATGTTATCCAGATCACCAATACTGCATGTGACCTCATGCTGCCATCGGATTTGAAACTTCACTTCATACCCAGTTTAACTGATGCAATCGTAACATTTGTGCCCTGTACCATTATCGTGTGTCCTATACCAGACCTGACTAGTTCAATAGTAACGCAATTTCTGACGATATTACTTTTGAACTGCCAGAGAAATCCCCCGCGATCATGGACGCAGACGGACGTACTTAAGGCACTTGACAACAATTCAGCCGTACGAGTAAATCAGGAAATATTCAGAGAAAATCCCATGACTCAAGAAGCATTGCGTCGCTTACAAAAAAAATATGTAATCTTCGCTTAAAAAAACACTACAGTGGAAAGGCAATGGCCTTCACGTGTTAAATTATGGTTAATTAGTTACTCTACAGTTAATTAGAGCTCAAAAGCTGCAAATTTCTTTAAATTAATAAGATAAAGTTTGGATTTTCACAAATGACAATGCTTAAAATAAATGACAACGCTTAAAAATGTTTGCAAATATTTTTGAGGTTATGGCTGAACTCTGTAGTGAACTCTTTTGTGTTTGATATTCTTACCTGTGAAACTTTTCCGCATTCCTTAAAAGATTTCTTGCGCCATCAAATAAGACATACCGGAGTTATTATTTAAATATTTTTATGTGAACAGCTTAAAAATTTCCATATTGACTTGAAAGAAACAATATTTAATGCTGCTATTGAGATTATATGGTTATGATGTGAACAATTCCAACGATAATTTAATGGACAACACTTTCAATACACATTTGTAATGCATAAACAAATATAAAAACACTCTGTATAAGGAATAACCTTTTTATGACCACACTTTATTAATTATTTTTTAATTTTCAATAATTTTCCAACTTTTCTTCACTTAAGCCATTTTGTCTTTACATTTGCGCGTATAAATGACATTTCAAAGACAGTTTTCTGCAAGAAAAGCGCCAATTTTACTATGCTTTGTTGTTATTTTCTTTAAAATCTCTCCCATTGTTATGAATTCTGTTATGTATGTTGTTGTTGTTAAATATAACACCATTTTTTTTTCTTTGACAACAATAATTTCTGCTCTTTTTTATCTCTTCTCATCCCATGTTGTTAATGGGCTTCGGCCACATTTTCGGCCATTCATTGTTAAACATGAATGTTTTGTAAAACTCTCATTTATAGAGTGAGTGCCAAAATCTTTGGAATTACACTAACAAAATATTAGAAGCGTTTTGTTTAAAAGGATGTGAGAGGAGTGTGTACTTAAGTAAGACAACATAGTGTTATTGTGCTTCAATTACATTTTGTTTGTGTAGTATTTTCCAAAAAGTGTTGCTTTATGGGCTATTGTTATTGTTGCTGTTGATTGTATTTAAAAAGGTAAATTGTTTACATTCAATATTTTGTTACTGGGCACTTTGTTAAGACTAAATGAATGGCTTTAATTTGTTAATTTATGTGGGAAAAAAATGTGTTTTTAATTGAAAAGATTTTTTTCTAATGAAATTTCATTGCTTTTTTTGTTAACAGGTTTTAGTTTAGGCGATGAATTGGGTTTTGCAGAGTCTCTCGGAAATGTGGAAGGTGGTCGTAGGCGTTCAATTGGCTACAAAAATGGACCGCCGCCCAATGCTATTGGCGTATTGCCGGGAAATCAACAGGTATGTTTGTATATGTATAATGCAAATAAAATTAAATATTTATGGTCCTCTCTTGCCTCTTGCAGATTAACCAACAATCCCTTACCGACAAGCGTATAATATCCCGTTCGCCTCTGGTTTTAAGTCCTGAACTGCGTGAGTCTTTAACAAAACAAGCCAAAGCTGCTGCAGCAGCTGATATGCTTGCCAGACAAAATGCTATTGCGGAAATGACAGCCAAAAAGGCAGCCATGACGGATTTGGCTGCTCGCCAAGCAGCTTTGGCCCAACTACAGGCTCAAAAAGCAAATCAGGGACCTCTAATGACCGAAGCTCGTCCTTTGCCTCTAGGGGTGCCAGTCTTCCGTCCCATACCTAATAAACCATTACCTCTGCAGACGGCCCAAAGAAGAACCACTAATATAGCCGTTGATACGCCCAATTCCAAAATGAGCATAAACAATAGAGTGGTTGACATGTATAACCAACAAATGCTTACAAATCGTACTTTCCATGCTCATAATCCCATAGTATCACAACCCATTGCTGTGCCTGCTTTCCAAGCTATGCCCGATTCGGTTAATAAAATCACTGCAGTTTTGAAACCCTCGCCAGCACCAGTTCCAGCCCCAGTAGTTGTACCAGAGCCAGTGGAACAATACAGCATACCCACTAATAATCATCCCAACTATTTACAATTTGAAGAACCCAAATTCGATTTGAGAGATATCTCGGTTGACGAATTAGCCAGGGCAGCCAATGTTAGTGTGGATACCATTAAACATGCCATTTATGTAAGAGAACAACAAATGCGGGCTGAACAAAGAGCAATGTTGGCAGCTAAATTAAGAGAAGAATTCATGAGAACTTCAACATCCACAACAACTACTACCTCAACTACCAGCACAACAACAACATCGACAACAACAACACCCAGACCCTTTGTGCAATTTATTGACACTACAAACACACTCAGCGGAAATAAGATGTCGAAGGTAAAATCTTATTAACAATCGAAATCGTTTTGTATTTCGAGATCAAAAATGATTGAATTTTAATTTTTTTCTCACAGGTAATGAATGCTCCTAAAGAATACTATCCCGTTGGCTATGATAAAAACTTTGATGACAATTTCAAATCAAAAGTAGATTTGCCACCCACTTCGTTTTCGTGTGCAAAACAAAAACATTTTCCCGGCTTATATGCTGATACCGATTTGGGTTGCATGGTAGGTTTAAACAAAGTCTTTCGCCTTTTTATTTTTAAATGATGCAATTAAATACTTCATGTTTTCTTTTTTCTTAAGGTCTTCCATGTATGTGCCCTCACCGATGATGGCATGGTGCGTAAGTCTTTCCTTTGTCCCGAAAATACTCTCTTCGATCAGACTATTTTGAAATGCAATTGGTGGTTCTATGTGGATTGTGCAGCATCCAAAAGTGTTTACGATTCCAATATACCCATTTCGAAGAGTTATCAATTGATGAAATCTTTAACTTACTTTTCCAAGTTTAATCATCAAAATAAAAATTCTGAAGGTGACTATAAAGATGGTGGCTTTGATATACAAACACTTAAGGAATCTATGGATAATGTGGATCGCAATTCCAATGCGGAGGAGGCAGCGGATACAGCAGCAGCTGCAGCATCATCAAAACATAATCACGTTGTAGAAGACGAGCATCAAGAATTAAATGAGTCATAAGTTTTAGTTTAATTGAATTTAGTTTTTAGTTTAAATCATAAGTGTAAACTCTCAACTCTCTTTTGTGTCAAAGAAAACAAACTTCCAGAAGAAAGGTTAAGATCATCGGAAATCGTTAAAAACTTCATTATTATAGTCATTTGTTTTTAGTATCCATTTTAAATGTATTAATATTTCATTGTTTTACTTTTTTAAGGTCTGCTTGTTTGTTTGCTTATTTTGAAATGATTTCCCTAAGAATTCCTAATTTTCTTAAGTTTAAGGATGCTTTTATTGTAACGTATAGTATCGTAATGTACGCTTTAGTTAAATGTTTGTATAATTTGTTCAAATAATTAATTAATTATATTATGTAATAAGGATTCGTTGTATTTTTCTCTTGTGGATAATATTAATTATTTATTATACAATATACATTATACATATACTTATTTTTTTTTTTTATAATAAAATATAAAATACAAAATTAAATCGTAAAATAAAAACTATTTTTTATATCGTACATTACTGTGAAAAAGGTGACCTTATCTAATAAGAAAAACTGGCGCATGGCTGTAATTTGTCAAATCGGTTGTTTCCGTAATCTGAAATATTAATTAAAATCCCCGAGGACGATTTTGCTGTCATGTGCCGGGCACTTATCGTATACGTCCTCGAGTTTAGCGTAGAAGGCATCCTTAACCACATCGTCCTTATCTTCCGTCGGGGCGTGAGCACAAATTAGGCTGATGTTGTAGAATTTTGCCCTGATGCGGATTGTGGCTATTCTTTTGTTCACTGGCGTGAACCCAGAGACAAGGTGACGAAGTCTCTTATTAACCACAAATCCGCATCCGAATTCGTGCTTATCAACATGGCAGCTGTAATACACATCGCAAGATGCTAACCTTTTGCATCCTTGTCCTATCCCTCGCATTTCCTGTATGGCAGTGATGTCAGTCCTACATTTCATGATGGCATGCGTCAGTTGGGCGGAAGCGCTTACTCTGTAAAGGGTGCGGACGTTCCATGTGCCTATTCTTAAATCGTTGTCCTTGAAAAGTTTTCTGTTTTCGTCAACTTTAGAGGGGATCTTTTTACGGTTTGTTGTTGTGGTTTTCATTGGATGAAGTTTTTTATTTGGTGGGTTCCAAGCCCTACGCACAACCCGAATTTATCCAGGGGATTGGACCTCGCATTAGTTAACATCTAGCGGGTGCTAGAATGCCATCCAGGAGGGGCCACGAGGAGGCTGCGTGTCAACTTGAATACAGCAAGGCAAGGATCGTCCTGGTGGTCGCCATGTTGGCCACAGTCACTAACTTTACCTTGTTTGCATGCATTCCATCCCTCCCAGACTACAACTGTCACTCTCAAAGTCCTTAGTGTTCTTTTTACTTTTTATTAAGTGGACCGAAGAAGCATGGAAGATTGGAATTGGGCAATACAGTTGATGGTGAATGTAGTATACCTATGTCGATATCGACATATGTCAACCAACAATTGGAAGCTAGACTGCCCTTGGGGTATAACTAATACTGTCTTCGTTTCTCAGTGATATAAAAAATGGCCCGATATATAAGCTATACAAAATAATATATATAGAATATAGTTTATCTTCAATGAGAATACCAGTATGCCTCTGTTTAGACAAGCAATACACTATTTCAGTACATCAGGCAAGACTTTCGATGTTATCTCAATGACAACCGAGATATAATCCAATCTATTATAGGCCATATATCCACGGGTATGGCGTCTGGTCAGTTAAGTTTCTAATGATGCAGTTTTGTCGCGTGTTACTATTAGCTTGTAGTCCTCAGCACTTTAAATCGATGTCCATCTTACCTCCAAACCCCTCAAGATCGTAATAGATGGATCTATTATTGAGACTAATTGAAGTTGTCATCTAGAGACGCCGATCTAATAGTTTTTCTCAATATTAATCAACTCGGACTAAGCGAGGGACATTTGTTTACTTGTGGATTTGTTTAGAGACATTAAAGAAATGCTAAGTATTGTTGAATTTTGAGGATAAACTATGTTTAATGACAAGACAATAAGGCTTAATATAGAGGTGGAGAACTATCGATAGTCGGCACCATCGATAGTCGACGATAGTAATTTCACAACCATCGATAGTTGACGATAGTACTATCGATAGTCAACGATAGCCCCGTTGAGCACATTCCAATGATTTAAAATTCTTTCAATATTTTGCGCAGAGTGGTTAGTTGTATTCAAAAGTTTTCTTATGACTAATGGCGCTGTTTTTAAATTATAATTATACACGAAATGGCATGTGACGGTCAAAAAGCTATCGTTGGCCCTCGATATCCACAAATCACATGTGACCGATATATCAGAAATACCTTCTAGCATTGTTGTTAATTTAGCTGAAGGTTCCTTGAACATATTAAGCATCAGCACATCTCTTAAGTGTGTTTTGCTTGGGAGCTTATATCGGGGATCCAATAACTGACTGTAGTTTACAAAACCTTCGTTTTCAACTATGTTATAAGGCTATACATCCTTGGCAATCATTGCCGTCAAAGCCTTGTCAAACTCATTCTTTCGCTTAGAGTTTGTGTCGTACAAAACGGCTCTTTTAATCTAAGAAGCTACAGAATGCATCGACGATATACAATTGCCGCTTGTCGATTCGATGTTGTCAGTATCCACAGAAATAGCTGGATTGCTAGAATCTGGGACATGAATTTCCAAGCTAGAGTGGTATCTTTTCAGATGATCGTGCAAATTTGAAGTATTTCCGCTGGTTTTGTACTCCTTTCCCCAGTTAATGCACTTTGAAAATTTTTTTGTCATCTGAACTTTTAAAGTATTTCCTTACTTGTGAGAAATTACTTTTCTTTTTTTGTGTTTGCCTCTCGGTCGCCAAATCTTTCTCCGAGTCCGTGCTGCTGCAATCGCATACCTGCCTTTCAGCGATCGACACACTGAGTGTGAGGGAGCTCTGACGTTTACCTTAAATTCAACACATAGTCAAAATACTTCATAACTACTTTAAAAGTAAACATTATACCTCTTCGAAGAAAGTGATCCATTTCTCTTTATTGTCACTATAACTATTTTAATAACTTTTTTCCCAAAATTTTACTTTTTGGTGATGTGAAAACCAAACTATCGATGGTACGTCGGGCACTATCGAAAATGTCTGGCTGCTTTCGATGGTAGCTCGATAGTGCCCAACCATCGATAGTGCTATCGATAGTTCTCCACCTCTAGCTTAATAGCCTCCAAAAAGATTTAGGAACTTCAGGATATAGAGGTGACTGGTTTCAGAACATGAAAAAGTTACATTGTACTACAAAGTCTCCTCAAAGCGGTATGAAATTTCTTCCAAATCTCCAACGGAAATAAGATTCAAGAAATGGGGCTAGGAATGTCGCATCAAAGGATCAGTTCTATACATACATACATATACATAATTGGTCATTACAACCCTTCAGTCAGGATTACGACCTAGCTTCTCACACCACTTATGTTGTGTGCGTTAATTTTATACATGAGTGGCGGGACCTACAGTTTAAAGACGACTCCGAACGACAGATTTTTGAGAAGCTTTTCATGGCAATTTTATTTACTCTTAGAGTTTTTGCCAGAAATCTGCTGAGAGGAAGTCGCCGAAAAAATATTTTTTTTTTCATATTTCATTTTGATGTCTAACCTGGGGTTCGAACCGTGGCCTTATGTCTAATAAGCCAACACAGTACCTACGGCGACTTCTCATTGCTGAAAACGATACGTTTATACAGCTTGTTCACCGGGCTTTACATATGATTATTTGCGCTTTAAGTTGTCGTAATGAATCCATTCAATGTCGTAATGATTCAAGGATTTTAATGATGTGACATACAAAATCGTGCCTCATAACAGATGAGACCCTAGGTAGGTAGAAGTGGCTGTCCACCCGATGGAGTCATGAGCGGACACACTTAGGCCGCATACAGGGCCCATTGTGACACCACAGTTTCATCTTCTCCCCTATTCCAGGAACCACTCGGAGCTTCCGATGAGGCGACTCAGACTGCCAATATCCATGCACGACAGTTCATCTAGGTCTTCCATGTAGTAGGCACCCAGGTGTCTCTTTCTCCTCTGACCAAGTGCCGGGCATGTGCACAGTAGGTGAAGAATAGTTTCATCCTCTTCCTCATCTCCACAGCTTCTGCAGAAATCATTCGCGAGGTGTCCAAGACCAATACGCCTCGCATGTGTTCCTATAATACAATGCCCCGTAATAACCCCTATAACAGCGCTGAACCTGCTTCTTTGGAGCTTAAGCAGAGTCGCCGTGCGCCTCCTATCCAGCCTTGGCCAGATTTTCTGCGCCGCTCTCCCTTTATCCGAAGCTGCCCACCTACTTTTGACAAGGTCCACGATTGGATTTTTTTTTTTGGTGAAACCAGCACTCAGGGGATGGCCCCTACTCATGCAGTGCATTGTGAAGGTTTTAGGAAAATGGGTTATAGGAAGGTGGAAGAGAGGGAGTAGTGTTTGTGGACATCTCAAGATGCGAACGGCAAGGAAACGAGTTGCTGCTGGCTGACTATAAAATGGCCAGTGCTATACCTTCACCATTAGACAGTCTACAGCTATCGTCCCCAAGAAGCCCGCACCCTTCAGTCCTAGCTTCTCACACTACTCATGTTGTGTGTGTTAATTTTATACATGAGTGGCGGTATAAAAATATTAAAACCTAGTGGCGGGACCTACAGTTTAAAGTCGACTCCGAACGACAAATTTATTGAGAAGCTTTTCATGGCAATTTTATTTACTCTCAGAGTTTTTGCCAGAAATTGTCAATTATAAGCCCACAGGTACTTAAAGGGATCCCCAATGTAGAGAATTCATCAGAGAGCTCGATGGTCGTGTCCCTTCTGGCCATATCATCTGCTCTGCAGTTGCCGGGAATGTCTCTATGTCCCGGTACCCATGTGATTCAAACATCACATCGGTTCGCCATCTCATTGAGACATCTGCGACAGTCGTACACTGTCTTGGAGTTTATCACACTAGAATCCAGTGCCCTGATGGCCGCTTGGCTCTCAGTAGATGAGACCCTGCTTGTCATTTAATTTCTTTACTTTTAGATGAGTTTGTAAACATTTTGAAATGATTGTTTCCATGGCTAGGACATTAATTTTGAAACTTCTTGTTGTGTTTACAATACTCTTCACGGAGTACTGTCTCCAATTCATGACCTGTGAACTCTTCTGGCAAGGCTGTAAATTGCTATTTATGCTATAGGGTGATTTTTTAAGAGCTATAGGAAAATTTTTCAAAAACAAACACATAAAATTCAGAAAAATGCATGATATCTTTATTTGAATCGATAGTACGGTCCATATAATTTAGGTTAGAGGACGTGTACTTGTCCGTTAAGACAAGTACAATACCCGGAGGTCGAAATTGACCCATTGTACAAAATAATGTAATGTTTGAAGATTATTTCATGCAAATGTTGACCGCGACTGCGCCTCAAATGGTCCATCCGCTTAGTCCAATTTTGGCATACTCTTTCCAACATTTCGGCCGGTATCTCACGAATAAATGCTTCAATGTTGTCTTCCAATGCGTCAATTGAAGCGGGCTTGTCTGTATAGACATGAGCTTTAACATAGCCCCACAAAAAATAGTCTAAATGCGTTAAATCGCACCATCTAGGCGGCCAATTGACCGGTCCCGAACGTGAAATAAAATGTTCACCAAAAATTCTGCGTTGCGGTAGGTCGTTCGGCTTCAATTCTTGCACCAGCTGTATTTTGAAAGGCTTCACACCTAAATCCTTTCGCAAAATTTTCCACATTGTTGAGTAACAGAGGCAGGCCCAATTACTGCGAACGGCGACGAATCGATAATTGATGGTCATCATTAACACTGGCCGATACAGCTGCGATATTTTCTTCAGTTCGCACTCTATGTAAGCGTGTTGGTGGTTTAATGTCCAACAATGTAAATTTGGTGCGAAATTTAGTCACAATAGCCCGAATAGCCACTTCAGTGGGTCGATTAAACTGACCATAAAATGGAAGAAGCGCGCGATGAACTTTCTTAACAGAGCACGCATTTTGATAATAAAATTCATTGATTTGCAAGCGTTGTTCGTTTGTAAGACGATTCATGGTTAAATTATAGACCAAACTGAAGATGTTTGACAGTGAAACAAAACACGAAACGTGCGTGAGCTGTTTAAACCAGTGTTGCCAAAAAGATAATAGCTAAAAAAATCACCCGTTATAAGCAGAACAAGACATCGTTCGTTTGTTAGAAAGTGTTCAGCATAGGCTTAAGTGAGGAAGCGAAATGAGAAAGAATTCGTGCAAATGAGTCTGTGGCGTTGAAAGAAAACTGGACCTTAACGAATTAAAATAGTGACTGCAATTAAGTGAGATTTAACGACACTTGTGTGTACCTTCCAAAATGGGAGATATGTACGTTCTCAAAGCCACATACGAATTGTAAAAGATATCCCACATGTTACGAATACCGAATTTTTAAGTTATAAATCCAATGAAAAAAAAAAAACACTTTCTTAACGTTATTAAAGTGAATAATAATTGAAAAAAGCCTTGATTAAATAATGATTTAAATTATGAAAGTTCGTTCAGTTATCTAAACTAATAGACACACGAATTTTTCGTAAACTATTCACACTTTTCACTTGGCTTTTCACTTGTTTAGCACCCTGAACAAAAGGAAAACTTCACTTAAAGTGAACAACAACAAATCGAAAAGCCCAAAGCTACAATCACAGTGGCACTTTCGCATGACTTGTATTAATTTGTGGCATTTAAATTTCGTTTGTAAGCAATTTGAAGAAAAAATTTTCGTATTTATTTTTCATATCCGGTATGCTGTCGTGAACAAAGGCTGCGCCACTATTATTGTATCGCATAATGCTCCAGCTACAGCTTCATCTCTAAGGCTATAGTAGTCATGGCTTTACGTTTTTTTCCTTTTTTTTGAATTTTTTTTTTGCTTTGTTTGGCAACTGAAAGTGGTTTTTCCGGCAACAACAACAACAACGATAACAACATTTGTTAACATTACGTGAAAATTATTATAACGCTATGAAAAGTAAAAGCGCTTTTCCAGTTTTTTTTTCTCCCTCCTTTTTTCAATTGTTGTTCACTGACATTGAATATTTTTCTTTCGCTTAAAAAAACAATTTTTTTCTTTCGTTGATTTACAATGACAACCTGTTGGTTTATTGGGTAAGCCAAAGAAATTTTTTCGATTGAATCACTCTCTGGTCATGTTGTCTTCATGCACAGAAGTTGTTGGCATTCCAAGCGTTAAGGACGTTTTGAAGTTTTGCTTCTAAATAAGACAGCGTGTTTGTGAATATAAAAGTGGAAAAGTTTTTCAATTTCAAGGTTTAAAAGTGAAATTAAATTTAAAACGAAAAAGGAATCTTAACCCAAAAAAAAAAAAAGTTGTACCTGTGTTACCACAATTGTTGGCCAAGTGCGTTTAATGCAAATAAAAAATCAAATTAAATTTAATCTAGGGGGGAAAAACTATTTTATTTTTCTATAGTAGGCCTATTTAATGTTTGAAAAACGTGTAAAAAAAAATTAATTCAAATGCAAAATACAATTATTTTTGATTTTTTTTATAGGGGGCCTATTTAACATACGAAAAGTGTATGAAAATATTTAATTCACCTTCCATTGATACATAATTTGTTAAAACATTGAAAATTTTTAGTAAATGTGGGCCTATTTAATTGTTTAAATTTTTTTTTTTTTTGAAACCAGCACTCAGGTGATGGCCCCTACTCATGCAGTGCATTGTGCAGGTTTTTAAGGAAAATGGGTTAGAGGAAGGTGGAAGAGAGGAAACGAGTTGCTGCTGGGTGACTATAAAATGGCCAGTGCTATACCTTCACCATTAGACAGTCTACAGCAATCGTCCCCAAGAAGACCGCACCCTTCAGTCCTAGCTTCTTACACCACCTATGTTGTGTGCGTTAATTTTATACATGAGTGGCAGGACCTACAGTTTAAAGTCGACTCCGAACGACAGTTTTCTGGGAAGCTTTTCATGGCAATTTTATTTACTCTCAGAGTTTTTGCCAGAAATCTGCTGAGAGGAAGTCGCCGAAGAAATATTTTCGTTTTGATGTCTGACCTGGGATTCGAACTCGGGCCTTCAGTCTAATAAGCCAACACACTACCTACTAGACCACGGCGAGCAATTAAATTTATACGAGCCACACAGAAGTCTAATTCCTATGCATTGCAAGTTTGAACACTTTGGCAAATAGAGGCCTATTACGCCTTACGCAATTAAAAAAATTCTTGCATATGTGGTGTAACCGACTACTTTGCCTTTTCTCACAGTGTAATTAAACGTTTTTGGTCTGGCATCCTTGCCAAAGCTTTTGCGGATTAAAAAAACTTATTCTTCTTTCCAAAAATATTAGTTCAGATTCACCAAAATGGCATTTACTGAAATTAACAGAAAGGTTTGCTGAACGTAGGCGCTCAAGTACGACTTTAAGGTGTTCTAAATGCTCTTCTTCGGAAGTCGATGCTATTAGTATATCGTCTATGTAGGCAAATACGAAATCGAGACCTCTCAAGACCTCATTTATGTGGCGCTGAAATGTTTGGGCTGCATTCCTTAACCCGAACGTCATGTATTGAAACTCATATAATCCAAAAGGAGTTATAATGGCAGTTTTGGGTATGTCACTTGGTTCTACCGGTATTTGGTGATAAGCTCTTTGGAGGTCTATTGTTGAAAAATTTTTTTTATTGTATAAGATGCTAGTGACGTCATGCAAGTAAGGGATGGGGTATCTGTCGGGCACTGTTATGTCGTTCAAAGCCCGGTAGTCTCCGCAAGGGCGCCATTCACCAATTTGTAGCGTGTTCCTTTTATAATTTTATTTAGATTATTTTACTTTTTTTACATTTAAATTACAAAAAATATTTCCAATTATAAAATACAAATTACGTGCTTTATTCTTCTGTTGGCGTCTAGAAAAAAAAAAAGAATACGTTTTTTTAATCCGCAAAAGCTTTGGCAAGGATGCCAGACCAAAAACGTTCAATTACACTGTGAGAAAAGGCAAAGTAGTCGGTTACACCACACATACTTTTGTCATTTTATATACACTTACGAACAGTTGTGTTGTGCTAATTTTTTTTAACGGAACGCGTATATTTAATTATATAGACACGGCCGATCCTGGGTAGGCGGCCGCTCTGTGCGGTCGAGTTCCGGTTCAGCAGAAAAAAACGTTCCGCCGGACTCCTGTTCACGGTTCGGAAAAACAAGCCGGTTCGTTCCGGTTTTTGTTCCGGTTCGGGTTCGGTTCAAACCCTTGTTTATAAAAATCCATATAAAAATTCGTCAAAAATTAGAAAAAAAAATCAGCAATTCTTTTTAATTTTTTTTTTCAAAACGTCAGCCAATTCTCGTTATCAGAAATCATCTTTAGTTCCGGAACGCTTTCCTGCCCAAAAAGAAAGTACCGGAACGATGTTCCGGAGCGTTCCGGCTCTACAACACCACTGCTTACGAATCTGTGAAAGCTAATGCTTGAAGAAAGATTTTCTTTTATAAAATTTTATTATTTTTGCTTTTAAAGAAGCCTGAAGCTGCGAAAGCTTTTTTTTTCTTTTTTAATGAAACCAGCACTCAGGGGATGGTCCCTACTCATGCAGTGCATTGTGCAGGTTTTTTAGGAAAGGTGGAAAGGGTGAATATGCGAACGGCAAGGAAACGAGTTGCTGCTAGGTGACTATAAAATGGCCAGTGCTATACCTTCACCATTAGACAGTCTACAGGCAATCGTCCCCAAGAAGCCCGCAGTTTCTCACACCACTTATGTTGTGTGTGTTAATTTTATACATAAGTGGCGGGACCTACAGTTTAAAGTCGACTCCGAACGACAGATTTTTTGAGAAACTGAGAAGAAATCGCCGAAAAAATACTTTTTGTATTTTTTTTTTTATTTTTTGATGTCTGGCCTGGGAGTCGAACCCTGGCTTTTACGTCTAATAAGCCAGCACACTACCTACTAGACCACGGCGACCCGTGCGAAAGCTTAATTGAGAGATTTTATATGTTTGCCTATTTCAACCTTTTCCAAGCCTTCTGACACTTTTTCCAATCTACGAATGAATTCACTGATACACCCATATGGGATAAACGGCGATGACTACAGTTCAACATCGATTCCTAATGAAAGATTTGAAAGGATTTACTGAAAGTCAATCAGATCAGCTTCAGAGCTTTTCCTAGACAATATTGACCGCTTTCCCATTCCCATTCTCTCTCACCATCCATAAACTTGTATCTTTTAAAATTTCCTCTTTTTTTTCCCCTCACAGATCATGAATATTTCTCAAGTGCGCTGCGTGATTCTCGTGCTACTAATACGTGAGTTCATAAATTCCCTCCCTAATTATTTTAATCTTGTTCTTAATTCTTGTTTAGAATTTATATTTCCTTTCTCAATAGCTAGCTTAACAACAGCTCGTAAAATCAAAAGAAAGGGCCACTATGTTCTAACACATCAACCACCGTCACCGTCACCGCCACAAACACCACAAAAACCACAAAAGATCCACTCTGCTAGCCCATCCGAACAGCCATATCATTTCGAAGAAGTGCATTTGGACGAGTATGTAAATGCACCTCCACCGCAAAGAAAACATTATGAACTCGAACATTATGGTCACCATCACGAAAATTATGGACCTGCAGATCACTATGGTCAACAGACAGTACTAAGTGGTACTTATCTGGTTGATAATGGTTTGCGAAGTATAGCAAAGGGTTCAGCTGATCAGGCTAATTCAGCGGTGGCTTCACAAAATGCTGCTGGCCGACAGGCGGCATATGTAGCCAAGAACACCTTAGCCCAGGCGGCCACACAGGCGGCCGGTACAGCAGTAGCGGTACTGAAAGGCAAGGAGGTATTATTGCAACGATTAGAGGAACAAAACGCTGAAGCTGTCAAGGCCATGCAAGGTGAATTACAGCAACTGCAACAAGCTAAACGTTCAGCCAAAGCAGCACAATATGCCGCCCAACAGGCTCTCAATCATGTTTCCGTCTTGACGGCGGCCTTAAACAATGCCCAGTCAGCCTCTGAGTTGGCACAGAAATCAGCCTCTGAAGCCGCTGCCGAATTGGCTTCTCAAATCGATATGGTGGCTCAAGCCAAAGGCAAATTGGAACAAGTTGATGCTCAACTCTACACAGCACGCCTGGACTATGAAGAGACTAAAGATGCCGCCGAGAAAGCTACTCTATCGGCACAAGAGGCACAACTCAATGCCAACGATGCCGCACTGCATGCAAATGTTGAATTGCAAAGTGAGCCGCATACAGCATCGGGCGAAACAACACATGCACATTTGCTTGAGGCTCAAGCTGATCACGATCAACATCATCTGCATGATGCAGCCCATGCTATTGTGAAGAGACGTTTTCCCAATGAGAAGATTAAAAAGCCATAAATTATCGTCGTAATCAATTTTCTTTTTTATTTTTTTGTTCAATTTATTTTTATTGTTGTATATACATACACATACATATACATGTACACATACATACATACACATTCCAATCAATATTAGTATGATTAAGTTTAATGTTTAATGTTTTGTTTCTGTAGTCGTTTAAGCTATAATTTCGACACTTTTTTTTTTCTTATTAAAATTGCTGACTTAAATGTTTCGTTTATTTATTAAAAATAAAATAAAAAAAAAACAACAAAACAAAAGAGTAAAAAATTAATCACGTTTATTGTTTCGATCATCATCTATCACCTCTTCGGTTACAGACGCAATATTTCCTTATTTCATGTACTGTAGTGGGATTTTAATTTCGTTGGCAACGTAATAGGAAATCAGTAACGCTACTCTAGACTGCAAATTGAATAACAATCGAAATTTTCCTCATTCATATACTGGAGGAAGTGAAACCGATGATCAAAAAAGTCGCGATCATGCAAATGAGGAAAATAGCTATCAAATAAGGTAGGACTCACTTAGGCCGCAATGGGCCCATTGTGCTACCACAGTTATTCACTATCCCCTAGTCTCGAAACCACTCGGAGCTCCTGATGAAGCGATTCAAGCTGCTAATGTCACAATGTCAATCCTTGACAGTTCCTTCAGATCATCCATGTTGTAAGTACCCAAGTACTTTCTTCTCCTTTGGCAAAGAGCCGGGCATGTACCCAGCAGGTGAGTGACTGTCTCCTCTTCTTCCTCATCTCTGCAGCTTCTGCAGAAGTCGTTAGCAAGGTGTCCAAGACCAAGGCGACTCGCATGCGTACCCATAATGCAATGCCCCGTAATGACACCGACAACTACACTGAGCGCGCCTCTTTGGAGTTTAAGTAGACTCAATGTGCGCCCATCATCCAGCCTTGACCAGATTTTACGAGCCGTTCTACCCGTGTCCGAGGCCGCACACACCTGTCGTTGACGGAATCGACGATCGCATTATCAGTAATGAGCTTGCAGGTCCTCATAGGGATGCCCAAATTCGAGAACTCATCGGAGAGTTCGATGGTCATAACCCGCCTGGCAAGTTCATCAGCTTTGCAGTTACCAGGAATACCACTGTGGACCGGTACCAAATAAGGTAATAATCGAATATATTTATTTAATAAATTTTTAAAAATGCTAAAACAGTTTCTTTAATTTTTAATGTAAAAATTTCAAAATCGATAACTTTTTGAATGCAGAAAAAAAGAACACAAAAACATTGGATTTTCTAACGGCAATCATATAATCGATATTCAATAAATTTTTAAATATACTAAAAATTTTTCTTTATTTTTTTGTGTAAAACTTTCAAAATCGATAACTTTTTGAATACAAAAACATTAGACTTTCTAACGGCAATCAAATAATCGATATTCAATAAATTTTTAAAGATACTAAAAATGTTTCTTTATTCTTTAATGTAAAAATTTCAAAATCGATAACTTTTTGAATGCAGAAAAAAAGAACACAAAAACATTGGATTTTCTAACGGCAATTATATAATCGATATTCAATACATTTTTAATGATACCAAAAATTTTTCTTTATTTTTTAACGTAAAAATTTCAAAATCGATAACTTTTTGAATGCAGAAAAAAGAACACAAAAACATTGGATTTTCTAACGGCATTCATATAATCGATATTCAATAAATTTTTAAAGATACTAAAAAGGTTTCTTTATTTTTTTGTGTAAAATTTTCAAAATCGATAACTTATTGAATACAAAAACATTAGACTTTCTAACGGCAATCAAATAATCGATAATCGATATTCAATAAATTTTTAAATATACTAAAAATGTTTCTTTATTCCTTTGTGTAAAATTTTCAAAATAGATAACTTTTTGAATGCAGAAAAAAAAGAACACAAAAACATTGGATTTTCTAACGGCAATCATATAATCGATATTCAATACATTTTTAATGATACTAAAAATGTTTCTTTATTTTTTAGTGTAAAAATTTCAAAATCGATAACTTTTTGAATGCAGAAAAAAAGAACACAAAAACATTGGATTTTCTAACGGCAATCATATTCAATAAATTTTTAAATATACTAAAAATGTTTCTTTATTTTTTAATGTAAAAATTTCAAAATCGATAACTTTTTGAATGCAGAAAAAAAGAACAGAAAAACATTCGATTTTCTAACGGCAATCATATAATCAATAATCGATATTCAACAAATTTTTAAACATGCTAAAAATGTTTCTTTATTTTTTTGTGTAAAATTTTCAAAATCGATAACTTATTGAAAGCAGAAAAAAAGAACACAAAACATTGGACTTTCTAACGATAATCAAATAATCGATAATCGATATTCAATAAATTTTTAAAGATACTAAAAATGTTTCTTTAATTTTTTGTGTAAAAATTTCAAAATCGATAACTTTTTGTATGTAACGGCAATCATATAATCGATAACTTTTTTGTGTGGACATCTTAAAGTCTTAAAAATTTTAAATAAATAAAAAATCGCATTTAATCGCAAAATCGATTACTTTTTTAATAAAAAAAAGAAACGAAAAGATTTTTTAAAGAAAATCAAGGAAATGATATCTTTTTTATTGTGAATAAAATTTTCTAAAGAAAATCAAAGAACTGATTATAGAAATTGACTAAATCGATGACTTTTCGACCAAAAAAAAAAAACCACATAATCGATAACTTTTTAGTGTAAAAATTACAAAATCATATTTAAAAAAGTCTACACCATTTCCAATCAGCCTTTGTTAATCTTCATTTCAAAATAGTTTTTGGTTTCTATTGATTTTGTAATAGCTCCAATCGTTGAAAGTTTGTCGGACACATTTGTTTAAATTTTTTTAAGAAACACTCGGTATATTTGTTCATAAAATACAACATTAAATATAAAATAGAAGATCGATAATCGATAGTTATCGAAAGCCTAAGACAATAAATTATTCAATAAAAAATAAAGAGAAAATAATAGATCTGAGCGTAACCACCATCCTCCTAACTTAACAACTATTTAAATCAATAACTTAAGCCTCTAACTAAATGCTCATGACGTTTTCTACGCTGTTCCAGCAGTTGTTGTCGCTGTTGCGGTGTTAAAAATGCATGTCTCTGCATCATATGACGTCTATTTCGCTGGGCATTAGCCTCAGCCTCACGGGCAGCACAAATTGCTTTATAGGCGGCTTGTTTGGTACTGGCGAAATCACTGCGGGCAACATTTAATTGACGCATCAACTGATCAACACGACATTTGGCCGCCTCCATAAGTTGATTCTTTTCATTTAACTCCTGTTGAGCACCGTTAGCAGCCTGCTCTGCATTGCCTACATTGGATTGGGCAATTTGTACAGCAGTTGTTAACGTCTTAAATTGCGATTGAGCCTGCTGATATGCTTGCATGGCTGCTTGGACATTTTGTTGGGCGTTCTGTAACGAGGCCGATTGTTCCTGCAAAACAATTTCGGCTTCGCGTACTTCCTGTTCGAGTGTATCTACCATCTCCTGTTTACCAGCTAGAGCAGCCTCAGCTGCTTTCGCTGCCTGCATTGCTTTCTCAGCCAATTGCATTTTAACCTGACGTGAGGCGGCTTGCCCTGCTTCCGCTTGGGCTTCCGAAGCGGCTTTAGCTTCTTGGGCAGCCTTTTGAGCGATATTGATGGCCTTCTTGCTACCGGAATCTTTCTGAGCAAGCCCCGAACTACAGCTGCCAGCATTATTTTGACATTCACGTTCGCTAATTCTCGATTCACTTCTAGGCGCAATATTACTGTCATCCGTTAAAGCAAAATCAGCATACAAGTTCGGTATCATACGCTTGACGTACTTTTGCTTAAGAAACAAAAACAGAATTTCGAAAATTAAAATCTTTTCCCTTGAAATGAAAAATATAATGGTCCACATACCTGATTGGTAGAATAGCCTTCCGTACTGGTTAGTAAATGATGTGCCACATAAATCATCAATAAAAATATTTTCATTCTCAGTTTTCTTTTTTTTTTTTTTTTTTGTATATCCTATTAGGAAAATATATATTCACGATGTATGTGAAATTGATGGGAGACTTCAAATTTGACGCACGGATATTGTTTTAAAATTTTTGGTTGCCACACTTATAAAACCTAAAATGAAATTCTTAGAGATGGGAGGAAGAGTTAATTTAAAAGATTTATTTTATGAATAAGAGCTGCTGTTGGGCTATATGTGTGGGTCAGTCATAAACACCAGCCAGTGTAGAACATATCTCAAGAAATGCTCAGTTCGGTGTAGTCTGCTGTATATGTACACAAGAAAGGAAACCTTACTACCATGTTTGAGTTTGCTGTTCCTGCATAGTGTGCAGAAGTTGTTCAAAGAGTACTGATGACGGCCATCAGAAAACTGATCAACTTCGAAACGTGATGCTGTGTATAGAACACATCTATCATGGTTTCGAGTTCTTATAAGAGGATGAAACAAATATATTGTAAACATAAGACACTCCTCTCAGTTATCTATATATATGTATGTACGTTAATTAAACTTCAACAAAGATAAAACCGGGTCCAAGAGCCTTCAAGGAGGTATTCAACATTGTTGGTAATAAGAGCTCTAAGGGATTCTCGAAACTGATTGTTGATGATGTATTATTTGACAAAGACGCGGATAAGGTACGTCAGTTCGAACGGCATTTCTAGAAAATTTACAGATTTGTTAATCCTGACAGAATGGATATTACCGAAATTCCCTGTACAGTTGACTCCTATCTTACTGATTGTCCTGGAACAATTCGTTCATTTACACATTCGATTAACTCACTAAATCCTATAATTGACAGCCACTTCACCGATATTTCCGAAGTTAGTGAAATTATTAGGTCTTTAAATGGTAAGAAATCTTCAGGAGCGGATAACATGTCCAACTTTATAATTAAAAAACTGCCCCCTTCAGCCATTAAAATGTTAGTTATTATTTTTAATAATTGTATCAATAACGGATATTTTCCTAAGCTCTGGAAATTAGCTAAAATTTATCCCCTTATGAAAAAACCTAACGATTTTCGAATTAATAATGCACGCCCTATCTTTATGCTATCAAACATTGGTAAATTGTTTGATAGAATCCTTTTGTTAAGGATTGAAAAATCTCAAATTCAGAATAGAATACCGAATCAACAATTTGGTTTCAAACGAGGCCATTCTTCTGTTGATGCATTAGTTCATTTACACAATGAGGTGATTTGCAACTTAAGGGACCAAAAATTGTACCATTGCTATTTCTTTGGATATTGAAAAGGCTTTCGATAGAGCCTATCAGTTTGGCATCATTTATAAACTCATACAAATGAGATGTGACTCCTTTTTGATAAAAATGTTTGTAAGCTATAGAAACTTTTTTTTGTTCAAATTAATGATAGCAAGTCTGATTTTGGTGATATCTTTAGTGGTGTTCCACAGGGAGCCCCTTTACTATATAGTATTCTCGTGTACGATTTTTCCCCACATCTACAATGACTCTAGGAGCATCCTATACGCCGACGACTCCCTAATTTACGCTCAGGACAGTGACCCACAAATTGCACTTGCAAAGGTTCGGGATCATCTTTTAGTGATCGATGAATACTACAGGAATTGGGGAATTGTGATAAACACTTTAAGAAAGAAAGATCCCCGGGATGTGATCAAGCGATGTAAAAGATTGAATCTCACGTTGAATGGCTCTGTTATCCCCTTCAGGGATCATTTGAAGTACCTCGGAGTAACATTTAATAAACTTTTTAAATTTAACCAACATGGTAGATTGGCTAAAGGCAAAGGACTGCGCATCAAGGGCATTTTTTCAAAACTTCTAATGAACAGACACTTAAGTCAAAGGGCCAAATTGTTACTGTACAATGTATGCATCCGCTCAGCGGTAATTTATGGTTTTCCAGTTTGGTTCTCAATATCTCCAACCGTGATGAAAGAGTTGGAGGTTTTAGAGAGAAGCTGCTTAAGACACTGTGTTAACGCGAATTATGAAAATTATGTCAAAAAATTTTCAAATACAAAAATTTATGGAAAGGCAGATGTACTGTCACTCTCTTCCTATGCTCTTGTCCTACTTGATAGGTTTGTAAAACGACTGGAAACCCACGATAACATTTTAATGAGAAATGTTTATGAAACACAGGTTGTATTTGACTGGTCAAACAGTATATATAACTCACCTATTGGTATTATCGGAGAGGATATTTCTTCGCTATCAAACGCAAGTCAATACTGTCTTCCGGAGTTTTACTCTAGATCTACTATTGGCTCAAATAGGGGCTAATCCTTTTATCCTAGTTAAGAATTTTTGTGTATATGTTGTTTAGTTTTAAGTTTTTTGATCTCAATGTTGACGTATTAGCAGTCTACGTAAACTTTTATTATATTTATTGAGCAAATAATTTTAATATTTATTGTCTGATGTGAAATTCTAATAATCTTTTATTGCTAATGTGAGCATGTTGCGTTATCGGCTTGTATTATTAATGTTTATTAAAATAATACGTATAGTTTTAAGTTTATACAAATAATACGTATAGTTTTAAGTTTATACAAATTAAATGTTATCGTTATTTAGTTCTATTGTAATCTGACTATCAAGTCTTAATAAAAGAAAAATTGAAATTAATTAAACTTCATTTTCTTTTTTAAATTTTTTTTTTTTTTTTGCTTGAAATAACGAAAAAAAAATTTTTCTTTATTTTTTTTTAAATTTTTATTGTTGTTGTTTTTTATTTTTTATTATTACATTTATATAAGTTAAGGTTTTAAAATTTTATTTAATATTTATAATTTTTTGTTTCTGTTTTTGTTTTTATTGGTGTAATAATAAATTTTTTTTTAAAGATACTGTTTTAAATTTAATTTTCATTTTATTTTGTCTCTGTTCTTCTTTATATATACGAATATCTCAAAAACTTTATACAATTTAGACAAATAAAAATATATTTATATTGTGTATATATAAAAGTGTTTATATGTAAGATTTAGTTTTGCTTAAAGTTTAAAAATAATACATAAAAAAGAAATTAAAATAAATTTATATACGATATTATAATTAAAAAAAAAAATCAATAAATACAATAATTAATGAAAAATTAAAATGTTTTCTTTTATTTTATTTTTTTTGAGAATTGTATATAAAAATTTATCTTTAAGGAATACAAAAATTATTTATTTTCAATATATTAAAAAAAAAATAAATTTTTAATTAAAAAAAAATGTCAACAATTTTTTATATTTTAAAAATATTTTACAAACAAGTTTACTTAAAAAAATCAACTTTTTTTTAATAAAATCAGAGTTATAAAAATTAAAACAATTTTTTATAATACACATAACATATGTACATACGTATGTATATATACTTACATATTTGCTGTATATATACATACATATAGTAAATTGAAATTCTTTTATTCAAATATTTGTTTTCCATTTTGACAAAATACATTCAATGCAAAATAGTTGGATATATTTATTAAAAAAAAAAACATTTATATAATTAATTTTAAATAAAAATATAATTTTATTTACATTTTTAGTTAAACTAAATTTAACTTTTTTTTAACTAAAATTAAAGAAAAATTATATTTTTTGTACATTTTTTCAAATTAAATGTCAAAAACCTTTTTCAAAATTTATTTTTCGATAATTTTTTATTTAATTTTGAAATTAAAAAATTAAAATTAGAAAAAAAAAATTAAAAAAACGTTAAAATTAAAAAAATATTAAAATAAAAAAAAAAATAAAAAACATTAAAATTAATTAAAAAAAATAATTTTTAGTCATAAAATTGAATTTTTTAATTTTAGTTAAAAAAAATATTTAAAATAACAAATCGTTTGTTCAAAATGTATTTTTTAAATCATATTTCATTTAATTTTGAAATTTAAAAAAAAAATTGATAAATTTAAAACAAAAAATATTTTATTAAATTCTTAGGAAAAAAAAAATTGCAAAATTTATTTTTTTTTTTATAATATTCATTTAATATGGAAATTTGGAAAAA
This sequence comes from Sarcophaga caerulescens, assembly GCA_927399465.1. Classification (NCBI taxonomy): domain Eukaryota; kingdom Metazoa; phylum Arthropoda; class Insecta; order Diptera; family Sarcophagidae; genus Sarcophaga; species Sarcophaga caerulescens. The sequence continues at coordinate 104,668,532 of OV656872.1, read as the reverse complement.
CTAGATTAATAAATTAATATTCTTAGCAAAAAAGAAACTCAAATTTTTTAACTAAAATAAACCAGTTTGAGAATAAAAATTTTTTTTTTAATTAAATTGTTTCATTTTTACATTTAAAAATTAAAAAAAAAAATAATATTCTTGGTTTTAAAAATTTTTGGAAATATTTTTTTTTATTTAATTTTTTAATATCTTTATAATTTATAAAGATTTTATTTAATATGGAAATTTGGAAAAAATAGATTAATAAATTAATATTCTTAGCAAAAAAAAAAAACTCAAATTTTTTAACTAAAAGAAACCAGTTTGAGAAAAAAAATTTTTTTTTAAATTAAATTGTTTCATTTTTAGATTTAAAAATTAAAAAAAAAAAATAATATTCTTGGTTTTAAAAATTTTTGGAAATATTTTTTTTTATTTAATTTTTTTAATATATTTATAATTTATAATAAAAATAAATTTTGAATACATTTTTTAATTCTGGAAAAATATAATCATTTTTTGATTTAAATTTCATATTTTATATAATGCGGATAGAAAAAAAAACAAAAAACAAATTTTGAATAAGATTTTTAAATTGCATACTATTTGAAAAAATTGTTTTAATTTTTATTTATTTATTTAAAAAATTTTTCTTTTATTTATTTCAAGGCATATCCAATAGGTAGGATCGTCTCAACAGCTGACGAGTTTTTGAATGTCAAAATTTTGTTGTTTTTTTTTTTGTGTTTTGTTTCGATAATCATTTTCGCATTTAGAAACCCTCATACATATGTACCGGATGTATCCTTAACGATACGCACTCTAGAAATTCTTCAGGATTACTATTTCAAAGCCAATTTTATTGAAATTTTTGCAAGATGATTAATAATATTTAAGCTTTTAACACTAAATACATATCGCTCCTTTATTGCAATATAGTCATATCTCAAAAAAACTTGAACTTGGCAAAATGCGATTTAAGTTTTCAAGACATAAGTCCTATGATCTAATTGCTATAGCTTCGGTTCAGCTTGGGATATAAAACTGATTTTTTTTTCCAACATGAACAGAAGGTCTAAAAGAGCAGTTTTGCTTAAGTAACTACAAATTTTTAATTTTTTGAGATATGACTATGTTGCAATAAAGGAGCGATATATCTTTTAAACTACAACCTAGATTTACTATATTTATATAGACGAAACTGATGAATTACCCAAAAAAGATTTCGGTCTCTCCAACTAGGTGCCAAAACTATGACCAATAACAAATAACGTTGGCATCTGCCATTTTTATCGATGGCCATATAAAAACATGTTCTTTACATAAAGTGGAAATGTTATTGACTGCATGGAATAATTTTTTTTGCCCCACTATTGCATAATTAAGCATGACATAAAAATCAAAAGAAATTTCAATATATAAAATTTATTTAGTTTTTTTAATTGCTTTTATTAATTTCCTATGGAGGTTTGAGGGTTAATTATTTATTAACATTCCGCAGGCACTTTAACAAAAACAAAATGCCTGTTGTTTTTGCATTGTTGTATTTGTTGTAGAGATGCTGCTACCTATTGGATATGCCTTGGCTTATTTAAAAAAGTTGAATTTATTTATAAAAATGTTACTTATTTCTGTTTATGAATAAACAATTAAAATATAAATTTTTCAAAACGTTTTAAGTTACAAAAAATATACATATATTAATTAATATTTTTTTAAAGAAAAAAAAAAAAGAAAATGCCATAATATAAAATGTGATGTATTTTCTGCAATATTTATAATTTTTCTTTTTATATTTTCTCAATTTAAAAAACATAAAATATGATTTTTTTTTTTTTTGTAATTAAGTTTTATAATTACAATTATATATTGTTATCATAGGTAGATATATGTATAATTAAAATATATGCAAAATGTTATATACTATAAAAAAATAATAATTATTTTTATTACAATTAGTATTATAAAATTAGTTTTTATTTTTTTCTCTTATTTTTTTTTTTTTTATATACAAGCAATTTATGTTTTTTTTAACATACTTTTATTTAAATCTTAAACCCCTGTAAAACTTTTATTTTATTTTAAAAGAAAAAATAGTTTTCTTTTTTATATAAAATAAAATTAATGTAACATTTAAAAACAATTATTTGTTGTTTGTTGTTTTTCAATAATAAATTTTAATATTAGAAAATAAAACTAAAATATTATGCGATAGTGTAATTAATTGATTATACATATATGTATGTAGTGAAAGCATTAAATAATTTGCACTTTCTTTTGATTTTTAATTTTATGTTTTCATAATTATTATTTAAAAATAATATTCTTTATATAGATTTATTTCTTTATATTCTTCTTTATGAATAAAATAAAAACATTATAAAGTTTTTTGTTTGTTTGTTTGTTTGTGTATGTTTTAATTTAAATAGTTTGTTTTTTATTTCTTTTTGTTGCTTTAAACATAATATATTTAAACTTAATAACAATTGTTTTTAGTTGTATTAGTTGATAATAAATATTATATTTTTTTTTTTTATTGTTTCTAAGTTTTCTTTTAAGAGATTTGTTTTATAAGCTATTGTATTTATTTATTTTTTTTTTATGTAATAAGCTTAAGTAAGTTTTAGTTTTAGTTTTTTTTTTTATTAGTTATTTAGCATTTTTAATTTTTAACATAATTAATAATAAAAAATAAAATATTTATATTTCATCTGTTTTCTGTTTAGCATATATCTTCATACATAATATAATCAATACTGTTTTATTTTTGTCAATATAACTTACTTAACAAAATGTTTTTATAATTATAATAATTTTAAATATATTTATTTGTTTGTTTTTTGTTTATAATTTTCTTTTTTCTTTTTTTTTTTTTTTTAATAATAATATCATCACGTTTTTATAGTGGTTGGTTTACAATATTTAAAAATTTATAGAAAGAAAAATTTATTCATTTTACTTTTCATCATTCGTTTTTCTAAAATTTTAAAGAAATTATAATAGAATTTAAAAGATTTTCTTAAAGGTTTTCAAAACAATTCAAATTAGAGATCAAAATACAAACGATAACAAAGGTTTGTGATGTAAAAGACAGACAACAGTACGAGAAACTATTTGCGATTTTTGTTTCCACAAAGGTTGACATACACTAATTGGAAGCACTGATCAATAGTTGTTGTTGGTGAAGAATATTCAAAATATCCAATTTATATAAAAATCAAATTACAAAGCAAGAGTGAACAACGTTTCCAATACGATGTATTCAAGCTTAGAAGTTTAGTCACTCCTTAGGTCCTCAAGGGTGTCTTATCTCAACCGAGAGAGTTATTTTACTTCGACTCATGTTATAGTGACGGTAATATTGTGAAAATTTAAGTTGAAATAGTACAGATTTTAACCAATCAAATGTGATGTACGATCAGTAACATTTTACAACGAGAAATATAAGAAACATTTAGAGTTTGTGTAGAATAAGCAGTGAATGAAATAAATATGAGAACGATATGATCAGCTTTTAACTTTCCAACAGGTTTAAAACAAGACCTTTCGTAGTAGAGCATATCCTATAGAAAGGTATACTTATGGGAGGTACATACTCAAAGAAAGTTCTCCTCTTATATTACCCATACTGCTGAGATCGCATAAAACATCACTGTAGTATATATAAAAAAACGTGAAATCAAGCCATATATGGACAATGCTTTAATGAATCAATAGAGTTGGATATCCTACTGTTAACAACGGTTAAAAAAACGATAATTATAAAATGTTTGGGAAATCAAGTTTAGATGAGACAATTTAGAGCGTTTATTTTTAAGCCACTTGCACGAGTTGCTAAACTGTTCGGTCTATGTTTTATGTCCACTGATTCAAATACTTTTTCACAAATCTGTTTTATAGAGAAGAATTTATATGTGAAGCCATCTTCATTTAAAAGACTGTGTCACTTAAAAGCTTCTTTTAACATAAGAAAACGATGCTGTTTTAATACCAAGAACATCTGACATTTAAAGCATGATTATGAGGGCTCAACAACAAATATCATTTAAACAATAAGCATTTTTGCTTTAAGCTGCAAGGAAACCGAATAAAACGTATTATTTACGTCTGCAAAAAGAGTCAAACAAGGGCTGCCTTCCAAAATGTTATTGGCGTTGCTTTGTGTTTGAACAAAGTATCGTGTTTCATAATGCCGCTGTACAAAATATATACAATAGAGATGAGCGATATTTTCAAAACTGTGATTTAATCACGGTGATTGATAATTCACTGGCAACTACAGTGATTAAAATTGCCAAATAACTGTTACTAATAATGTCGTTCTTTCAAAATTGTTACATACTCAAATTTATTTCATTTTATTTTGAGCGAGGTAGAATTACTATTAGATGATGCTGATTATTTACTTTTGCCTTCCTTTTCTACATGAACTTTCAGTGAAACTTAATTGTCAAACATCATATAAAAAAAAAAATTAAATTAAAAATAATAAAATTGAGCCAATTCACACTAGCACATTTTTTAGTCGCACAATTTTTGTTCTTTTCAATTCACACGGGATGAATATTACTTTGGCATGAATGTATACGTATACACAGCTTTGTATGTATTAGTGTTTTTGCATTCATTTGATGTTTTAAAAATGTACGTGCATTAGTTTTGTGCTGGTGATGCGGGGTTGTAGCTGGTGGAAACTTTACGCCACCGAAAAACCATTCCTTTGACCCCTCTTGCCGATAAACTATCATTTTACGCCAGCACAAATGTTCTAGTGTGAATTGGCTCATTGATGACACCACTTTGATTTTGTTTAGTAGTCTTTTTGTAGTATGTATCAAGTTGTCTCTTTCTTACGACTTAATAAAATACGTTATTGTCATTATTGTATTATTGGAATAATGTGATCACAATCACTGTTTTAAAGAACAGTGATTAACAAATCACGTTCACTGAGAACAACGGGTACGTTCGTAAATGCAGTAGTTGTGCAACCTGCAGCATAATAAAAAGCAAATGTTCAAAAATGCAATACTTGGCAGCACTAACTTGCTTCGAACGTTTTTTTTTTTTTTGCAGACAAATTGCAATACTGTCGCAAATTTTTGCAAATATAGCAACAGTTAGATTTCAGTTGCAATAGTTTGCGGTAAACCATTTCTTCGACAATATTGTAGTTTCGTGATATAAAAGCTATTAAACAAAAGAAAATTTTGCTTTATTTGCAGAAAAATGGAAAACTAATAAAATTTAACCGATATTGTTATAGAAAATTTTAATTATTTATATTTTTAGTTCCAAAGAAGATTTCACATTTAACATACAAAAATTAATAATACAGACTAGACTGGATATGGAGTCGGTCAGTATTGTGGGGAAAAGTTTTATTAAAAATTAAAGAAATCAAATCGGACTTTGAAATGACAAAGAAACAAATAAGCCGGAAATTTTTGAATTTTCACACCACATATATGGTACAAAACACTCTATTAACCCACCGTCTAAATTTTCAATAATATTTGTTATTGTTAATTTTGATAAATTTTTTTTAACTTTTGCAGAACGTTCTAAAAAGCAAATTCTGTTTAGTTTTTGTGCAGTATCAAAGCATTTGCAACAGCTGATCACGCATTAGCAACAAAACTTGGCATTACTGCCGCAGTCGTGCACAAATTTGCTGAATTTACGAACGCACCCAACGTTCTTCAAAAATCACTGGATCGCTCATCTCTAATATACATACAATGTATTCTATTTCAAAACGTCGCCAATGTGTATTTTTAACGCAGTCAAAAAGCAATCAGGCATCGGATTTATAGTTGATGCATTTTTTGGTTACTTTGCATATCTACATAGTTTATATACAGTAGTAGAACTGCATACAAACTTTGTATTGATACATTTTGGAAGGCAGCCAAGCTTCAAAGTTAAACTTGATTTGTATCTTTCAGAGCTTCCAACAATACCTTTTAAACTATGAGGGAAACAAAAATAAGCTGGTCATGCATTAGAAGAAGAAGAAGAAGCCATATAAAAATTAATTTAAAAACTGTTTTTGTAAAATATTTAAATAATATAAATAAATATTACATATGTACTTTATAATAAATATTGGAATGTGTTAAAAATAAATAAAAATAATAATAAAAAAAAATCAAATATTACTCAGTGTTAAGATTTTAAATTCCAATTGAAAAAAAAAACAAAGCAATGATAAGAGAAATGAATGAAATGAATTTTTAAAACCTTTTAAAATAAATCTTTATAAGAAATTATAAATTCTTTAAAATGTTTAAAAACTTTCGCACAAAACCTTTACATTATTACATGATTATTAAATTATTAATTATGAATTTTTCTTTGCAATATTCGTTGATAAATTTCTTGTAATTTGTTTTTTAGTTTTGTTGATTGGTTGGTTGATTGGTTTGTTTATTTATTTAGCTTCTTTCTACTTAAAGTTGTGTTTTAATTCTGAATTCGTTAATAGTCTAATAGTTAAAGATTTTAATGCTATTGTTTTAGTTTTTTTTTTTTCTTATTTTTTTTATTTGTTTTTTTTTTTTTTTATAGCAATAATAGTAATAATAATAATATTTAAACTATGAGTATATAATAATTACACACATACATATGTATATATATATATAGACTTGTATATTTATATAAATACATAGTATATAATATAAAAACATATTTAAATTTCGCTTGCAAAAAAAAAATAATAATAAAATAATCACTTTTGAATCACTTTATGCTTTACATTTTATCTATCCATGTTTTCTTTACGCGCATTTGCACATTTAATTTAAGTACTTGCGACATTTTTTCGAACCACACGAACATGGTATCTTTTCATCTTCAAAGGGAAATTTATAATCATAAGTCAATTCCTCACCTTGAACTATACGTCTTAGGGCAAAAATGATAATGTGCTTATGGCCCAATATATCAACCACTTTCGAATAGCAATTGGGCTGTAAAAATAAAATTTTTAAAAAAATATTTTTAAATAAAAATCAAAACACATTCTTACCTCACAAGAATGATTTATAAAACGGGCTGCATTACCACGCATTGTTGCATCCACCACCAAATGATCATCGATTTTAAACATATAACATCCAATGCCACGACTATTATAATAACGTTCCCTTTGATCGGTTAAAGTTGAACGTATCAATTCACCAGCATATTCAATAACCATTTCACCTTAAAATAAAGAAAAAAAAAAAATTCGAAACAAAAATTTCAATAACAAAAGAAAAAACCAAAAATCATTCTCTCTCTCTCCTCTGGTCCCTACTTACCAGCTTCAATATCCTTTGTACAATATAAACCACGGCCATGTATATGAGAACGGAATACACCCACATAATCTTTGTAGGTTTCCTTTAATGTGCGATATTTCATTGCCATGGGTAAATTGCTGCCTGTGCCACGTCTATAATATTACAGAAAATTTAGAAAAGTTTCGTTTCATTTTCTCAGTACAAATTCAACTTACCTTGGCACCAATTCATTGTCGGATGGCTGTACAAACACTTGTACCGGCTGTTTGCGATGCCGCGAAGCCAACCAACTAAACATATCGTACTCTGAACGCTTCGAATATGGTTCTAAACGTGCACACTCATAAAGATTTTCATTTAAATCCTCCTGATCGGATGTATAATCCATGCTATTGCTGTCAGTGTCCAATGAAGCCGCCACTGAAGCATTACCATTCATAGAAGATGAAGAGGATATTGAACAACTGCTGATCGAATTGCTACGGGGCGATGATGAGCCATTTTTGCGATGATATTTGGTTGTATATTTGTTACATTTTTCCACTCCAGGCAACTGTTCAATGAGATACTTTAGAGCATTTGTTTTCAAGCCAATCATTTGTACGCCACTCATATCAGCTAAAGGTCCTTCGGGTAGCGGTGATAAGCCATTAGCTCTGCGTGCCACTTGCACTGCCTCAAATACTTTTTCCCAAATCTCCGTTATAGACGAGGATTTATAGGTGAATCCGTCTTCACTTTGTATTTCATACAACAAATGGGGTCCCATTAAACGTTTGGGTTCTCTTGCAGGTGGCTGTGGCACTTGATTCGATGCCATTGTCAAAGGTGTAACAAAATGTGTTGTATTCGTCGATGTTTGCTGATCCAAGGCATTATTCAAATTGTTGTTAGCCTGGCAATTTGGTAAATAGTTCGAATTAAGCGTATTTTCTACCTCTTCCTGTAGCTTATCTCTGTCTGTTTGACTTTCCATTAGACTATAGCTTTCGGCTGTTTGATGGCCCTTCATATTTTCAGCAGCCAATTGAGCGGCAATAAATGCTGATGTTTCTTCTGTAGTGGGTGTATAATATTGATTGGCTTCTTGCGTTTGATTTACTATCGCCTCATTGCACGTGTCTGCTGTTTGTAAAGCCGTATTGAGATATTGATTTTGACAAGCCATTTCCACTTGAGCCTCTAGAGTTGTGTTGGTATTCAGAGAATCGTTGCAATCTTCGTTGGTTAGATTATCTAAAATTTTACTGATTTTCTCTTTTACCGCCGGTTCATCACTATCCATTGATAGATTATCGGAACCATCGGCCGAAGGCATTTTCAAACTAAAGCCATCGTCTTCATCATCATCTTGGGCCTCGTTTCCTTGGTCATCGTTCGCTTCGGTTTGAGTGGCATTTAATGCATCTTCTTCATTCGTTTCGCCGCAATCGTTACCAAGTATTACCTCACCTTCAGGTGGAAACTTCGGATCGGTTATGAGACATTCTTCGGTTGTAGTATTTACATACTCTAACACAGTACCGTTATGCACGTAATTCATTTCGTGTAAACAGTTTTTGTTATTGCCTGTATTCTGCTGGTCCTTTTCTCCCAGATCATAGCTAAGTGGTGGTGGAGACATTTTTGCCAAGTTATGTTGCAGAGATTGCTGCTGCATATGCATTACTTGTTGTTGCTGTTGCTGCTGCTGCTGCTGTTGCAGAGTTCCTTGCTGTATCTCATGTTGGGGTTGCGGTGAATGCAACAACATTTGTTTCACCTCTGCTTCGTATGCAACCTTATTAACATTCGTTTTATGTTTGACAGAATCTTGAGTGTCCATCGAAGAGACCATCACATGATTTTGATTCTGAGTATTGTGAGCGTTGTTAATGGTGCTGGTTGTGGTAACATGCGATGGAAATTGTGTCGCCACTGCCGCTGCAGTAGAGGACGTGGCAGAGGATATTGTACTGCAGGTAGTTTGACTCTGATGTTGTTCATACTGACGCTGTTGCATGGGCAACACACGATTCGTGGGTCGTGTTACAGTCGTGCTGCTGGTCGATGTGGACGTTGTTAATGTATTTGTAGTGGAGTATTGCTGCAAAGGATTCACAATATTGATGTTGGTGTATTGGGGCATCCTCTGTATGGTGGGCAATATGTTGCTTATGTTGTCCGTTGAAGTATTATGGTTCGGCTGGTGTGTTGTCTCAAAACTGTTCGTTGTATTCGAAAAGCTGCAGTGTGAAAGAGTTTGTTGCGGCACCTGTGAACTGTCGTCAAGTAATAGAGCATCCGCTACATTATAGTGTTGCTGATGGGTATTGGCTACATGTTGCAAATTCATAAATTCACTGTTTTCTGTGGATTCCGTTATACCATTAATGGGTATTATAGCGGCTGCTGCTGGTTCCTCGGTGATTATATTTGGCGTAGAGTTGGTAATTGCAGATAATTGCTGTTGCGGTGTTTGTTGCTGTAGCGTTTGATTTGTTGGCTGCTGCTGCTGATGCTGCTGTGGCTTCAAAACGATCATCTTGTTTGGATTTGCTGCAGTGTTTGCAGCCTGTATAAGAGGCGGAGTACTGATAGTGTTGATGGTATTGTTGGTTGGTTTCGTTACAACTGTTGCTGTGGCTGTCTTCATTACTTTCGGTTTAACTTCCATTTTATTTAAAGGCCTGATCATATTGGTTTTCTTATTCACTACAGTCGGAGTTGTTGTAGTTATTGTTGCTGTTGCTGTGGGTGTTGTTGCAACCGTAACAGCTGCGACAGCAGTTGTTGGGGATGCTGCTGCTGCTGTTACTGTTACAATTTGTGGCTTAACGACATCGATTAGAGCTGTTGCAGCATTAATTGCCGTTGGTAACTGTGATTGTTGCTGTTGTATGCTGTTACTATTTGCAGTTTGAGTTTGTAGTTTCAAACTTTGTCCAGCAGTCTGCAGAGTTGACTGTTGCTGCAAAGCGTTAGTTTGTAATTTCAATTTTTGTGTTTGAGGTTGCGTTTGTATGCCGTTCACTTGTATTACATTCGGCATTACTTTGTTGACAACTTGAGGTTGCACTTTAGTCACAGTAGCTACAGGGTTAGTAGTTTTATTTCTTTTCACTTGAGCAACTGGAGCAATTTTAGCACTTATCAATTGTACATTTGGTTGCTGTTGCTGATTGGTAGCCTCTATGAATTGTGTTTGAGCAGCCGCAGGTTGTGGTGTTGGTTGCGGTTGTGGTTGTTGCTGTTGCTGAGTCACCATTATTTGTGGCTGAGTTTGCAGTTGGTAAGTTTGAGCCGTTGTTACCGGCGGTGTTTGTATACGATATACATTATTTTGAGCCTGTTGTTGTTGCTGCTGCTGCTGCTGTTGTTGTTGTTCAGCCATAGCCTGAGCCTGCTGTTGTAATGCCGCTTGTATGAAACTGTTTTGGTTAGCTTGCTGTTGAGCCGTATTGGCTGCATTTGTGGCCTGTTGCGATTGCATTAAGGCGTTGTTGGCATCCACATTGTTGAGTAGTACATAGCCTGCTGGTATATCCACCAATGGTTCTATTTTGCTGGCCTGGAAAACTTGTGTTGTGGTAGCGGAAAAGCTGGCATTTTGGCTTAAAACTCCTGGCATAGCTGTCGAGACAAATTGTTGTGATGACATGACAGTGTTTTGTACTATGGTCTCTAAGCCGTAGTACATAGGCTGGGTTGTAGTGGCCAATATGACTTGTGGTGTAGCAGCAGCTGCTGTTAACATTTCCAAGCCATTTGTTGTCCCAGCTGGATTGCCACTGATAATAACCTGTTGCTGTTGAGCCTGACCCGTACCCTGTTGGGGTATACCACCCTCCGCTGTGGCTGTAGTTGTTGTCGTTATTACATTTCCACCTTGTAATTGCAATGTTTGCGGTTGTATTAGAGTACCAATCACTTGTGGTGTTTGAGGTGCTGTCAGCAACTGTAGAGGAGTGGTTGTTTGTGGTGGTGCATTGGTCAGTACCAAATTACCACTGGCGTCTGTTTGCAAATAGGCTGACTGCAATAATGGCTGAGTGTTAGCTGTGGTGAACAGTGAAGCTTGAGTCTGCGGTTTATATTCTGCTGCCGGTTGAGCTGTCGGCAGCGTGACATATTGTAGTTGTGGTTGTTGGGAGCCATCGTTAGTTGTTGTTACAAATGATATTATATTCTGAGGCTGCTGCATTATAATCTGCGGCTGTTGCGGTTGATGAGCTGGAGCTGTAGTCTGAAATAGTAGCTGCGGTTGGCTATTATTCTGCTGGGCCTGCTGTTGTAGCTGCTGTAAAAGTTGTTGGTTTAATAGCTGAGTGGCGTTTACGGTTTGTGGCTGTTGTGTTATATGATTGGTTGCGGTAGCGGCTGTCACGTTTATTTTCGATTGTATGGGCTTAACTACTGTTGTAGCTTTAAGTTTATTTTTAGCGGCTGCCTGTTGGGCCGCTTTAGTAGCCATTGTTTTTAGTGGCTTCCCTTGGGTTACCGGTAATACTATTTTCTTATCCGAGTTGGTAGCCTGCAGTGTTTGATATGTTGCTGGTGTGTTTTGTTGTTGAGTTGCCGCTGAGGGCAGTTGTATAATCTGTTGCGTACCATCCGGATTTGTTGAGACTGCTATTAATTGCGGTTGATTTTGTTGCAGTTGATTAGCATTTGTATACTGAGTGGGCGTAGGTTGTAGGGTGAATGTGCCATTTAAATTGGCAGTCAATCCCTGCAACGTATTGGCATACAATTGCAAATCCGATGCGGTTTGATTCATTTCCGGTTGTGTTGTTGAAATAAAAAAGTTACCACCTAAGGTTTGCGGCTGGGCTAACTGTTGTATGTTGTGAAGATTTTGAAGATTTTGTAAATTCGATACCCCTTGCAGTTGAACGCCTTGCAAAATGTTGGCCGTTTGCAAGCCTTGTAGCTGGGATAGTGTCTGTGCTGGTATGCTCTGTATAAAGGGCATTTGTGTGGTTCGTTGTTGCTGTTGCTGCTGTTGTTGTTGTAATTTATTATTTAATTCCTGTAACTGCTCCAAAGTTAAGGCCTGAGCCGAAGAATGTGTTACGTCAGGTGTCTGAGAATTGTGTTCCGATTCCGATTCGCTAGTGGACGAAGACATTGGTTCACAATTATTCAAATGCCGCTGAAATGAGTCTATATTTCGATAAGTACACTGACATCTTTCACATTTTACAACCGTCTGCGAAGCCTCCTGTGTAACAAAGCGAAATTCGGTAATACTATCGTCCACACCATCGACTTGCATTAGTTTGATTTTGCTTTCCGTTTGTGTAGAGTCCAGATTGTATCGTTTCTCAGCGCTCCAAGTAAAAGGTCTTTTATTTGTGCCCTCCATATCTAAACGACGCGTAACCGAGTTCACTTCTTTTTTCTGCGAACGTTGATGATTGTTGAGTGATATCAGCATATTTTCCGATAATTTTCTTCTTTTGATGGCATTTTTCGTATTCACGTCACAATTGATGACAGGCGAAGATGATTTTTTCAACTTTTGTAGTTTCACCGCTTGTGCGGCTGTCACCATAGGGGTGCTTAACAAGGCATCTTCTACATGATGATTATGATTATTATGATTTGTTGTATTGGACCAATTACCATTCAATTCGGCTGTTAGTTGTTTGGTAAATGCACCAATCGAGGTCATGGTGTCTTCATCAGACAGTTGTTGATTTGAAACACCATCTTTGGATTGTTCCCCTTGGGCCATATCCTCGTAATTCATGCATTTGGTAAAGATATCCAGCATAGAAATGCCTTCCAACAGATCACCGGGTAAATCTTCGAATATTGCATCTTTAATTTCAGGCGGTAATAAATCAGCATTTGTTTGGGGCTCCTCATCATTGGTGGCATTAGTTTCTTGGTTGTTATTATTGGCCGAACACGAAGAGGAATGTTGAGAGATATTATTTAAATAATCATATTCCTCGGCCGTCTCATAGTCGCCTTTCGACAAACTTAAATGCCACTGTTGTATTTGAGAGAGGCCCAGTTGTATCAGAGTCGAGTTGTTTTGGGAATGATCGACGGTAAAATTTTTACCCAAATCTATAGCACCATTAGAGAGCGTTGAGGAGGAAGAATTGTAGATGTAGGTGCGTACTGTGTACTCTACAATTTTCCAAGGCTCTTTCGAAGACCAATATAGGCGAGAACATAGAAAATTGATAGGCACCAGAGCTTCATAGGTATCAGAAAATCTAGGCAATATGTGACCCAACTGCTTGATTTCCAAGGAACCTATGTGAAATTGAACCTTAGAGGGCTCCACTAACTTTTTACGCTTGCGCTCTAGCTCGACATAAACTGGCCGAGTAACTTCGAATTGCGTTTCAAAGTTTACCTTGCCATTGCTCTGTGAGGTGGCGGCATGCTGTGGACAATACATGGATTTATCGGCTAGAAAGGCACAATTTTTAGATCTAGCGCAAGGATAGTGATAGTGTTCACCGCATGCCTTAATATTACAGCCCACCGTAGCGCCTCTATTGCCGCACACCGAACATTTTATCATGCGTCCGCGAGCAACAGCTGAATGAACATTTTGTAATGAACCATCGATTTCTTCGAACACCTCAGCCGACCATAAAGCACAATTGGTATGGACCCAACAGTCGTGACCGCAATACAGCAAGCGTGACTCTTCGCTCGGCAAACCTTCTCCTGTACGTCGGCAAAATAAACAAATTCTAGAGTCTTGTCGCGTCTTTATATTGTACAATTGATCCTCGAGATCATGCGGAAGTTCAGCCAATAGAACTGATCTATCATGATCATCTTGTTGATCCTGCGATGATGGCAAACAGTCCATATTGTAATCCGATTCACTGTCAATCGAGGTATTGAGACCATAGGCTCCTCCAGATGACTCATACATGTCTTCTTCCAGAGCATCGGTGCAGGCTTGTGTCTCGTTCTGAAACCAAGGAAACTGTTCGCTTAAAATCTCTTTGTAGGCTATAACCAGATCATCACAATTGGCCTGTTGTATGACCAGATTCATATCATAGTTGAACTCGGCCAATGAAACATAAGAACCATTTGAGATTTTATGTTTTATTTCTACCAGGCTGAGATGGTTTTCATTGGGATTCATTTGGGACTGGCACATACACTTTTTCGTTTGCATATCCAATGAGGAATGATTTAAAGTAACCTGATCTCGTTCGCGATCGTCAAACTCGTAAATGTCTATATTGGGACTGGGCGTTAAGGAATCCTGATCACAGTTTAAAGAGTTTTGTAGTTGCTGAGAATTAAAGAGTAAGGACTTCGGTTGGAATTTGTTGTTCGCCGTTGAGTTAGAACAAGAACACTTCATTTGTTTGCGTGGACTTAACTTCAGGAGAGCACATGCCTGACGTGATTTACTTAGAAGCTTAAGAACACTCAACAAACTCGACTTGAATTCCTCTTTAACAGCTTCGCGCCATTCACAGGCTCTTTGTTTAGCATCTTGCGACTTACGAGAACATCTCTTGCATATGAATTCAATGGATTCGGGCAGAGTACTTAAAAGATTGTACTGCTCATCGGTTAAGGTTTCACATTTGGCATGAACCCACTGATTACAATCGCCGCATTCCATCATTTTCAAATCGAAATCTTGATCGTCATAACATTTCTGACACACCGGGCAATAGTTGCCCTTTTTACGCAGCTTAAAACAATTGGTGCACATTGGCAAGTTACCCACAAATTTAGTGACTTTCGTTGTGGAGCACGAACGACACTTGAGGCAATTAACACAGATTAACGGCCGATCTGCACCAAGCAGACGTTTGCTGGTACCCAAACAGGTAGAGTGATAGTTCTTCTGACACTTTTGACATTTCACTTTAGCACCGGAAGACATGTTGCATGTATAGCACACCGTACAGCGAGGACACAACCAATTGAGTTTGGCTATGGCGGTATTGGCGTTGGAACTTAGGCCCGTCACACTGAGACAACTATCATTGAGCAGTAGCGTATCATCTAGAGAGCCATGTTTAAGATTAAACTCATCCTGGACGCAATACTGATGGTACGGCTCACAGCAGCACGAACAAAATATTAAAGGTTCCTGACCCGCCGAACCACAGAGGAAACATAAAGCGCGCTGCGCCACTGTTTCTGTGACAATAAGACCAAAACCAGTTTGGCATACTTCAGCTGGATCATAATTCTCCCAAAAATCTATGGATATAAGCAATTTACATTTCATTTGAAGTTCTTTGCGTGTCCTTGACGGCATTAACGAAGGATTTATTTGACTGTTTATCTGCTTCTTATAGGCAGTCAATTGGGTATTGTAGTGATGAGGTCGCTGAGACAATTTCGACACAGGCTGCAACACCTTAGCCGTGTTGGTCCTTTCGCTTTCGCTTTTCATTTCAATTTTAGCCGTTTTCATAGGAGGTTCTGTAATACTATCGTCTGTTGAGTTTAGTTGCTGTTGCGTTTTACACGAGGCACAATTATCATTTTCATCGGTTAGAGTTAATTTTGTTTCTGTAGCAGTTTGTTGTTGTTGAGACTCTGCTACTTGCATTTGATGATCTTCGGTCAATGCAGCAGCTTCTTCATCTTCCTCGCCAAACATGGCTAAAGGTTGACCCAAAACTATGGAAGCACTGCGACAAACATGTTTTACACGTGGACCCTTAAGATCAATACGTTGGCGTTTCTCACTGGATGATGCTGTAACTGTTGTAGCAGTAGAACTGCTGGCTGTATGGATAGTTGTAGTAGCTGTGGGTGTAGTGGGGCGAGCTGTCTGTGAGCATAAATTAGCTGCTATTATTGCTGCTTCTGATGCTGCTGCAATTGCTGTAGATGAATTTGGTGTTTCATCAAGTTTTGTGTCCTTGAAATCTATGAATGGAGGCGTCTCTAGTTTTTCTTTAGTGTCTTTTGATTTATCATTTTCGATTTTGGGTGAATGCAGTTCTTTAATTCTCACTTCTTTGCGTTCCTTTTCCAGGGATTTATCTTTCTTTTTTGATTTGTTTGAGGCCGGCGGCAGAGACGGAGTTAAAGCTACAGTTTCCACTGCAATCGGCTCGGTTTTCTCCATTTTCAGATCGCTTAGAACATCTAAAGGCTTACGTTCTATTTTTTCCTGTTTGGGGTCTAGAGAAGAACTTTTCAAAAACAAAGGCTTCTCCAAGATAGCCGGTCTTAACAAAGGCACACTGCCAAAAGTGACATTATTTTCCACCAATGGATTCGTTTTAAGATTCAATTTTAAAGTGTCGGATAGAATTGAAGTAGAATTTGTTGCATTTATTAAATAATCCATAGAAGGCTTCCATTTGATGCCGCTATTCGAAGCGGAAGCCAGCAGTTTAGCATTGTCATCGTTTAGGTCGGATCTCTTTGATTTTATATCCTGTAAAGATGATTTACTGCTGGCGGTGGCTTGACTCAATACCGGCAGCAATGCATTTAGCCTCACTTTTGGCAATTGTAACGTTTGCAAACACTTCTTCAGCCAACAGTAACCACAACGCTCCTTGTAAACTTTTTTAAAGTTTTTCAAATGACCCGCCTTATTGTTAAGTGGTAAAATCATACAATTTCCTTAAAAGATAAGAGGAAAATGAAACGACGTATGATTAAAAATCTGTATTCCTAGCGAGTGGAAACTTTTCAAAGGTTAAACTTACCATCTGCTTTGCATTGTAGTTGTACGCTTTTCATTGTGGTTGAATTTTTCATGGCAAGAGATTTCTTGGCAATTTTCGATATGAATTTACGGCATTGCTCACAGCTTGGTTCCACATATTTATTGGCTTGGGGTAAATTTTTCGTTTGTATTATGGAAGAGCAAACAGCACATTGATTGGCGACCGTAACAGATAATGCTGTCATAAAAAAAAAGTTAAGTGTAGTTAAGTTAAATATACGTAAATGATTTGGATTGTCGTGTAGCATAACCTTGGAAAGTTTCAAACTTACCGGTAGTATTGTTATTGGTTTTCATAGAACTGGTGCCGTTTAAGGAAAATGAAGGCGACAGCAAAGAACTGGAGTTACTTAAACCGGCTGCTGTTGCTGCTGAAGATGATATGGCCTGCTGTAGGGATTTGGGTAAGGAAGCGGTTAAGGCTAAAGCTGCCGCTGCTGCAGCGACATTAGAGGCATTATTGCGTTGCTCACTGGTTGTAGAGATTGAAACTGGTATATTTGCTAAGGATTCAAATTGTAAACGGGGTTGTCTTAAAACAAAACTACTGGGCTTTAAGGAGCCACTGCCACTGGCGCTGGTATTGCTACTGTTAGGCGTAGTTGAATTGCAGCCAAAATTCGAGAAAACATTTGTAGATGTGGTGGCCGAGGAAAATGTTGTAGAAAGTTTAGATGGTTCCAGGCTCAAGTCTTTTGAAGTTTTTAGGACTAGAATAAATGGACAAAATGATAATAAATTTATTTATGAATTTAAATTGTTAATAAAAAATCCCTTTAAATGGGAAAACTTACTTGCAGAACCATTGCATTCCTTGGCGTTATAGTCGGACATACCAAAATAATTGGCCGGTTGAGCTGTGGAGGCGGCAACAGTGGTATTAGCGGCGGCGGAGGCGGCAATTTTATCTTCTTTGGATGATAAAGCGGCATTTGAGGAGTTGTGATGGTTGGCTAATGTTTTAAGGCTACTCTTCTTACAAATAATACCATCTTCTATTAAGCGTTTATTCGGTTTTATTACTCTAGAGCTACGGCAACTGCGCTTGGGCAAAACGAAATGTTTATCCACTATCATCTGTTGATCATCATCGTCCTCATTTTCGCTGCCCATCTTAAGCTTGAGTTTATCTTCTGACTCGCTTTTCAACTTAATCGAACCATTAACAGCCTGAGGCCCACTCTTAACGAACTTCTTCTCATCTTCTGTATTTTCAACAGCTGCTTGTTGCTCATCTTCATCTTCATCATTCTCTTCACCATCACCATCATCATCATCATCGTCGTCGTCGTCTTCATCATCGCTTTGCTCTTTCGTTAAGCGAAAATTTATTATATTCTGCTGCTGTTTATTGTCCTCTTCCTCACTGGGCGCTCCGAATACTCTCGACAATGGACCACCCAATACCGAACAACTATCCGATGATGCTGCTGCTGTTGTTGTTGTTGCTGACGATGATGATGACGCATGGTTTGAGCGAAACTTTAATGAATTCAATTTATCAATATTTGAATTATTCTTGAGTATTTCGGTTAGCCTCGATGGTCTTACAATACAATCACTGTTTCTCGTATACATAAATGGACGATTTAGACATTCTTTCTTGATAATCGAAACCAAAGGTTTACGATTATCCGGATTATAGAATTTCTTAACCGCACTCTTATCATCACTAGTTTCGAGAACGTTTTTAAATGTGACCGTTTTCTTTTGTTTCTTATCACCGCTACTACTACCACCACCACCACCATTACTCGTTGTCGAGGATGACGACGACGATGAATTCGAATTCGTATTCAAAGACGTTGTTGATGATGTGGCAACTGTTGCCGTTGTTGCTACTGAGCAATTGGATGTTGGCGTAGAAGAAGAGCATGATAATGTCGATAATGTTCTAGACGGTGATGACGTTATAGATCCATTAACATTATTATTATCCATAGTTCTTGTGGGTGAATTGATGGGTGTTAGTGTTAATGTCGATTGTTTGATTAAACCGCTGCTGTTGTCATCTTTAGTTTTAGGGCTATGGGGGGAGTCTTCTTTTGATAATTCACTGGTACCACCATTGGGAAGTATCAAGTCTGTGTTTGTCTTAGAGCATTTTTTCTGCAAGAGAAACAGAGTTTTGCAATATAAATAAACGATTTGAAAATAGAATTTCTAATTAAAAGAATGTTAGCTACGAAAGTTATACAGGGTGGCTGATATGTATTGCAACCAACTTCAGGTTGTTATCATTTGTAAACCGCTCGTCTGACAGCTGACAGATTTATTCCAGTGACAGTTCATTTTATTATTTAAAAGCTTACAAAAGCATTTTGATCTATTGCATTCAGAAAAATAGTTATTCGTGATGGAATTCAAGCGTGATAGTGTGATTGCTTTATATTTGGCTGGAAAACCACAGATGGCTACCGTTAGAGCCCTCTAGCATTTAAATGTGAATAAATCTTTTGTTTCTCGTACCATTGCTCGTTACCGTGATACTGGCAGTGTTGCATCGCGTCCAAAAAGTGGCCGAAAAAAAAAACGGTAACAACACCAGAAATGATCCGAAAAGTGAAGGCCAGATTTGATCGAAATCCACGCCGCAGTGGTAGAAAAATTGCTCGTGAGCTGAACATATCGCGAAAACGGATGCAACACATATTGAAAAGTGAGCTTGGACTAAAGCCATTGAAGTTCCGAAAAGTGCAAGAGCTCACCGGTGGACAAAAAAAAAAGTTAGACTGGAGAAAGCCAAGGAGTTACTTCGCTTGCACGAAAGTGGCCAGTTACCGAATTTGGTTTTCTCCGATGAGAAGCCACATTCCATATTGAGCAGTTTGTGAACAAACAAAATGATCGGGTTTACTTGCCAAAGAGGTCAGCTGAAAATTTACACCTGCGATTGGCCACCAGTACTCAAGCGACGCCGATGGTTATGGTGTGGGCCGCCGTAACGGCCAATGGCTGCTCCCTGCTCGTATTCATCGACCGTGGGTTCAAAATAAATGCTGAATATTATCGGGAAAATGTCTTAAAAACAGTATTGAAGCCCTGGGCAGACAAACATTTCGGCCGCAGACCATGGACATTCCAACAGGACTCAGCACCACCGCACTCAGCAGGCGTCAACCAAGAATGGCTTAAAAAGGAGCTTCCTCGCTTCATTTCTACCGCACAATGGCCACCAAAATCTCCGGATCTCAATCCGTTGGACATTTGCGCCTGGGGCATTTTGGAGAGTAAGGTTCTCACTAAAAAAAATACCAAAGTGTCGATCATCTCAAGACGGCGCTTCGCCGGGAATGGGCCAAAATACCGCAGAGCCACTTTCGTAAAGCCTGTGATGGCTTTGTCGGCCGTTTGAAGGCCATAATTCGTACCAAAGATGGCCAATTCGAACAAATCTAAACTGATTCTAAAATTTGATGTTATTTCCAACATTTTTTGCTTTTGAACAATAAAATTAAAAAAAAAAAAATTTAAAAAAATATAGCGCTTTGCTTTGTTGCATTATATATCAGCCACCCTGTATTCTTTTTTTTTTTTTTTTTTTGCATTGAATGTTAAGTTAATATAATTTTAATTTTTAATTTTATTTTTTTTATTATTATTCTAGAGGAATAAATAATTCATTTTCAAAAAAATTTCTAAACAATCCTTACAAGCATAACATTAAGTTGGCAACTACGGAAGATTCAAATACAAAGACAGTCTGACAGAAATTGATTTGCAATGATGATGAAGGCCTAATGCTTGCTACAACAATTAAAAAGAGGCATTGCATGTGGAATCTTAATGTGATATTTCCATTGCATTACCATATTTCCACTTGCACTTGTTGTCTGAAATTTTCCCATTCATGAAATTCGAAATTCATTCTACACTTGCGTTTCATAATCACGAATTACAAATGTAAACTTCTTAACTTGTTAAAGGTTTTCGCAGGAAATTAAAAACGCAACATTATTGTAATAGGCCGACAAACTTGTCTATATAGCGAGTAATAAACAAGATTCCCCCTCTGTTGTGCATTTTATTTTTAATTCTTTTTTTTTTTTTAATAAATTTAATAAGCAACTGACCTTGATCTGTAAAAAAAAAAATATTGCAACATAACTAAACACTGAAAGAAATTTAGTTTGTGAAACAAAATTAAAGAAATAGATTCGCTTGTTAACAAATAAAATATATTATCAGAGGTTATAAAGGGCTATCCATTTCGTGGTTTCAAAAGTATGGGACTGGAATTCGACATCTGTCAAACTAAGTTGTGAAACCAATTTTTTTCTTTTCAGTTGAAAGTCGGACATTGACGAAAATGGATCGCTTAACTATCACACAACGCATAAAAATTATCAAAATCTACTACAAAAATGGTGATTCTGCCACAGCCTCGTATCGTGCGTATCGGCAATTTTTCGAACAAAATTTTCTTCAGCGATGAAGCACATTTCACACTCGGTGGGTATGTTAATAAACAAAATTGTCGTATTTGGGGTTCTGAGAATCCTCAAGTAATTGAAGAGAGGCCATTACATCCAGAAAAAGTCACTGTTTGATGCTCTCTTTGGTCCGAAGGTGTGATTGGACCTTACTTCTCCGAAAACGACGATGAAACGACTGTCTCCGTCAATTCGGAGCGTTAAAACCGACTTTTTTTTGCCTTCTATTGAAGAATACGACTTGGAGAATATGTGGTTTCAACAAGACGGTGCCACATGCCACACAACTCGAGTGAATATAGCTTTATTGCAAGAGACATTTCCTGGCCGCGTAATTTCTCGTCATGGCGATATCAACTGGCCACCAAGATCATGCGATTTGACACCATTAGACTTTTTTTTGTGGGGCTACGCGAAAGACCGTGTTTATGCAGATAAACCTTCAACTCTTGAGCACTTAAAAACCAACATTCGTCAAGTTATGGCTGAGATACCGCCTAATATGTGTGAAAAAGTGGTCGAAAATTACCTCAAAAGAATCAATGCTTGCAACACTTCACGTGGAGGTCATTTAAATGATGTAGTTCAAACTTTACAATAAAAAAGAAATATCATGAAAAAAATATTTTATATGTGTTTTATTTACGTTTACTTTTGAAACCACGAAATGGATAACCCGTTAGAACCAATCTACTGTGCTCGTTTTAGAGGAAAAAGAAAGGGAAAGATAAAATAAGAAGCTAATCTAAGATAAACTTAACAGAAAAGGGATAAGTAAGATATGCAAGCGACCGAATATCCGGCTTCGCGTTCAAACCATTGAGGAATATCCTACAAATGGTATTTATACTTTTCGTACCAAGAGTTGGACATTTTCAACTTTTCTTCATCTCGACTTTCTTTGTAATAGTCCGCCAGGGACCTATTTCGCAGCCTTGTTTGCGACCTAACATCGCAATCTTCCGTAATGAACCCTGTCATCAGTCTGCCGCTGGATTTATTGAAATTGCAACAGGTAACTGGTTCTACCACCATCAGCAGAGGGTCAAAGTTCCTTGGCCATGCTACTTCTAAATCAATCCGCCCAGGTCATTCTTTCCTCTTCCTAAACCTTCTCCGGATGTGTTCATTATAGAGAGGAGCCGTCATTTCAATATACACACCTCGGGACCTAACAGAAAAAAATTGGTTCCAGTCCAAGATCTTTATTAGAATCCTTACAGTCACGAAAAATTGGTAACTTAAACCAAACTGACCCTGTTGCCAAGTAACATTGAAGTCGCCGTGGTCTAGTAGGTAGTGTGTTGGCTTATTAGACTGAAGGCCCGAATTCGAATCGCAGGTCAGACATCAAAACGAAAATATTTCTTCGGCGACTTCCTCTCAGCAGATTTCTGGCAAAAACTCTGAGAGTAAATAAAATTGCCATGAAAAGCTTCTCAATAAATTTGTCATTCGGAGTCGACTATAAACTGTAGGTCCCGCCACTCATGTATAAAATTAACACACACAACATGAGTAGTGTGAGAAGCTAGGACTGAAGGGTGCGGTCTTCTTGGGGACGATTGCTGTAGACTGTCTAATGGTGAAGGTATAGCACTGGCCATTTTATAGTCACCTAGCAGCAACTCGTTTCCTTGCCGTTCGCATCTTGAGATGTCCACAAACACTACTCCCTCTCTTCCACCTTCCTATAACCCATTTTCCATCCCCTGAGTGCTGGTTTCACAAAAAAAAAAAAAAAAATGCAATCGTGGACCTTGTCAACAGTAGGTGGGCAGCTTCGGATAAAGGCAGAGCGGCGCAGAAAATCTGGCCAAGGCTGGATAGGAGGCGCACGGCGACTCTGCTAAGCTCCAAAGAAGCAGGCTCAGCGCTGTTATCGGGGTTATTACGGGGCATTGTATTATAGGAACACATGCGAGGCGTATTGGTCTTGGACACCTCGCGAATGATTTCTGCAGAAGCTGTAGAGATGAGGAAGAGGATGAAACTATTCTTCACCTACTGTGCACATGCCCGGCACTTGGTCAGAGGAGAATGAGACACCTCGGTGCCTACTACATGGAAGACCTAGATGAAACGTCATGCATGGATATTGGCAGTCTGAGTCGCCTCATCGGAAACTCCGAGTGGTTCCTGGAATGGGGGAGAAGATGAAACTGTGGTGTCACAATGGGCCCTGTATGCGGCCTAAGTGTGTCCGCTCATGACTCCATCGGGTGGACAGCCACTTCTACCTACCTAGGGTCTCATCTGTTATGAGGCACGATTTTGTATGTCACATCATTAAAATCCTTGAATCATTACGATATTGAATGGATTCATTACGACAACTTGAAGCGCAAATAATCATATGTAAAGCCCGGTGAACAAGCTGTATAAACGTATCGTTTTCAGCAATGAGAAGTCGCCGTAGGTACTGTGTTGGCTTATTAGACATAAGGCCACGGTTCAAACCCAAGGTTAGACATCAAAATGAAATATGAAAAAAAAATATTTTTTCTGCGACTACCTCTCAGCAGATTTCTGGCAAAAATAAATAAAATTTGCCATGAAAAAGTTTCTCAAAAATCTGTCGTTCGGAGTCGTCTTTAAACTGTAGGTCCCGCCATTCATGTATAAAATTAACACACACAACATGAGTAGTGTGAGAAGCTAGGACTGAAGATGCGATCTATAATGCGCCCTTTCAAAAGAACCTAGCTAGCACCAGTCTCCACATCCATTTTCAAGCCATTGGTTGGGCACTTTTTCTAAAATGTGAATCCACAATCCAGGAATAAACACAGTCGCCACCACGTAATCGGTGGTTCAAAGAAATAAGAAAAAACACCCATAAGAAGTATTTTTTTTTCGGTGTATTTGTAATGAAAAAATGTATGATTTTCCAAACCATCATTAACTATTCATAAATACGCTTTAAAAGAAGAAGAAGAAGAAAAACAGAAACATGTTTACAATTATGCAGACGGGACCATTATTATTAAACAACCTCCCTGAAATTTAATTATAAAAATTAATTCATAAATTTTATATTCCTGGCATAAATGAAGAACAGACACACACACACACACACACACACAGACAGACAGACAGATAGACACTAGAAGAAAAACCTGAGAACTTTAAAACACAACAACAAAAACAACAACAGCAATAGAAAGAAACGCAACTCTTCAACCATTAAATGCACGATTAAAAGACAAGAAGCATAAAACAAACAACAAACAACAACAACAACAGCAGCAGTAGCAACAGTAGTAGTCTTAAACCTTAAGAAATCCTTAAGTAAAGATTTCCAGCAATTAATACGTTCTAGGCACTACAACTCAACGTTAATGAATGTGGAGAACAAATATGAATAATGTGGGGAGACGACACAAGCAAATGATAGTCCAGACAGACAGGCAGTCATGTAAACCGCTTACATGATGAACAGCAAACAACAACAACAAATAACACACTAGAATTATCGTTAATACAATAATAATAACAACAAAATGAGAACAACACTATAAACAAACCAGGGAGTTTAGAAACACAGAAAACTAGAAAGAATTCCACATAAGAAAAAAAAAGAGGGCAATATTTCTTTTAACCCTTTCCGTGGTTTTGTCGAATATATTCGATATTACAACATACTCTGTTTCTATGCGCTTTTACTCTATAATAAAATAAAGTTAGTTTTAATTTTTTTGTTTTAAATAAAAGATAAACACTAATTGTATTTACAATTGTTGTTTATCAGGGTATTTGATTTGTTTTGTTATTTTAAATCCTGTTTTAAAAGAGTAATCACTACGTACATAAAAATAATCTCGTTTTATGTATAAAAAATATATTTTAAGAGATCGGACTATATCGAAATAAATTGTAAGTATTGATACAAGTGTGAACAAACGTTTTTCAAAGCAATTTGTATTAAAAAATAATGCTGGTACTCTTGTCGATCGTTTTTCGACATTTACCTTCAGAGGTTGTTTCTTTCCTCTTACTATACATTAATAAGTAATTCTTGGGTTCGAATTGTTTTTATAGAAAATGGAAAAATTAACTGTTGCTGATATAATGACCTTGTTAGAAGCTGATTCAGATCTTGATGAGCCAAATGGAGCTGATGATGAGATGACATTTGACGTACCGCAGGTACGATCAATGGATATTCAGCCACGCGAACATCAAGCTATCTCAGAGGATAATATTAATGACACTGAATATATCGAGGATACCTCTAAAGATCACCAAGATACTGAGACAAGTAGTGAAACAGAACCAGAAATTCCATTAAAGTATACCCATAAAAGCAATATAAGTTGGAGAACAGTTCTACTACCAGAAAATTATAGAGGCATTACTTTTGAGCCTTTATTGGAAACAGATGATGTATGTGCAGCTGGAACACCGTTCTCATATTTTAATAAATATTTAACAGATGATTTCTTTTCAAATACTGCACACTATACAAACGTGTATGCACAAACAACAGGACAACTTTCGTTCAAGCTATGTACGCTGAATGAAGTCCGCGTGTCTTTGAAGGTCTATATTCGACATTCTGTACACTTGGGAGCAACCAAATACAAAAAATTTTACTTTTCCCGGATTCAGCGTACTCAAATTACCCTAAATAAATATTTTCAGATTTTTAGCTCGACCTAAATTATTTTTGACCCTGAAGGGGTTAATAACAACCACAACAGGAGTAACAGCAAAGAGCAGCAACTAGCAAACAAATCAATTGTGAAAAACTAGAAATAACGAGGAGTTATCGAGTAAAATTCTTTATGAAAACAGGCCTGTTGTGTATACAGAAGAAGGCAACTAAAAATTAAATCAAACGAGTTAAAAAGAATCAAAAGTTTTTAAAGAAAAAAAAAAGGGAAAAAAACGACAACAACAACAACAATGTACCTGCAAAATATACATACATAGTTATTATGGCTGTTGTTGTTACATTGAACAACGTCTCTCAAATTCATTTTCTACAAATTTTCTTTTCTTATGTTAAAGGAAAAACAACAACAGCCTGTCACTCAAACTCTGTGTATGTTCAGAAGGTATAGGGAAAATTGTGGACAACAAAGAAAAAGAAAAAAACAAACAACTACATGCAGTCAACCAACCAGGCCCAGCTAAGCAACCATCCAAGACACACAAAAAAAACAAGAGACCATAAAGTGGTCAACAAGCCAGAAACAATTGCCAACACAACAAACAAAAACAAAAACATTATTTTTGTTTTGTTTTGTACGATTTGTACGAGTAACAACAATATAAAGGGAGAGAATGCAAATGTTAAGAATCTTAAACACAACAGTGACGACGACGACGACGGCTTAACACATCTTTAAAGTAACACTGAGAAAAATGGTAGTCCTGTTAAGCCTTTTAAAATCATTGGGAAGACTTCTATGAACATTTAAAATAGCAAGGGAAATTTTGGAAACCGTAACTTTATTATCAGTTTTAAACGTTTGCAGAGTATAAAAACGTAATTACGCATGGACCTCAGCTTAAACAAATCTTCTAAGCGGAATAATAAAAGCACACTCATTCCCAAAATCTAGCCTTTGGACTCTTGCTATTCCATTAGCTAACCTTTTCTAATGCATATATTGCCTATATCGTGACGATATTTTTCTTTTCCTTCGTGTTGAAAGTGTTCACTTTAGTTGTGTTAATATTATTCAGTCTCTGTTAATCGAGGTTTTCCAAATAAGCAGATGATTTGTTGGCTGTAGCAAGTTCTTGGATGATAGGGTAGCCATCTATCCTTAACTAAAAGCAAATGTGTAATGGCAAGGAAGCTTATTAGTCCAACTTGCAGAAGATGTCGACGCTTGGCCGGGGTCTTTAAATTTCTGAAATCTGTACCAATAACAGACTTAAGCACATCAAACTAAGATTGAGAAGACAGGGGAAATGTTTTATGGCACTCCTATATTTCTTTAGCGAACTTAACATATGTACATCACATTGCAAACATAATATAGGGTCCGCCAAATAACTTTTTTTTTTTTTTTTTGAAAATGCTTTAAAAAAAAACTACTGAATATTTTCTCAAATTTCTTTTCCTTTTATTTGAAAGTACAATCCTTCCGGTTAATAATGGAAAATAATTTCATTCAAATGGCTGCCTCGGCTGGACATGCAGTAGCCTACACGATCGGTCCAATTTTTAAGCACATTATCGATTATGTGCAGCTGTATTTCACCAATGGCTTCACGAATATTGTCCTTTAAAGCGTCAATTGTCTCTGGCTTGTCGGCGTAACACTTATCTTTGACGGCACCCCACAAATAATAGTCCAACGGTGTCAAATCGCAGCTCCGAGGTGGCCAAACGTCATCAGCTCTGCGGCTGATAATGCGATCTTCAAAAACAGGGCGCAAAACATCGAGTGTAGCTTCGGCTGTGTGACACGTTGTGCCGTCCTGTTGAAACCAAATGTTGCCAATATCCTCCTCTTCAATTTTTGTGAATAAAAATTCGTTCAACATGGCCCGATAACGATCGCCATTGACTGTAACAGCCACTCCTTGCTCATTTTCAAAGAAAAATGGCCCAATTATGCCTCTGGACCAAAATCCACAACAAACAGCGACTCGTTTTGGGTGTGTCGGCTTTTGAATGTATGCGTGCGGGTTTTCTGTGCCCCAAATGCGACATACCCGCCAAGATCAAAATGAGCTTCATCTGAAAAGATGATTTTTTTTGCCAAAATCGGCATTTTCTGTAAGTCATATTCGTTCAGCGGAAGAATAAAACTAATTATCTGTCAAATTAGACATGAGCTAAGTGTTACCATTCACGAAATAAGTACTATTTAAAAAAAAAACGTTAGATGGCGGACCCGATAGAAAAGCCTCTAAAGACAGAAAACATAGCCTGTTCTGCAGTATTCCTAGGCAAATATAACAAGGATTTGAGAATTTTAGTTGTCCTGACTTTCTGACTTATCACAGCTTTTGAAAATTTTGTTTTCAAAGTCATTAAAAGCCAACTTCACTAAGATTTTCAAGTGGATTAATATCAGCTGATTAGCCTAGAGGAGTATTTGGGAGCGTTATTTTGATATATAAATTAGGAAAACTTTTCTTCTTTTAAAACAAATTTCGTCAAGTTTTAACACTTTGTGTATTGCCATACTAAACGCCATAAATGTCTTCTTTATGTTCTTGGCACACAGTGGTTAAAAGTTTAACAACATAAGAGCAGTACAACTAAAATTGTCATTCCCTCTATTGAGTTTAATACTATATATGAATATTTAAATATCTTTAAGTTAAATTCATTAGTTTTAGTTAATAGACTAATAGACTAAACTGTCTGTCTGTACGAAATTTCATTTTAATTCACGATAATCCATCCATCCATTGAAATTCTATTGCAATAGCGTGTGCACCACTGTTCCTGGTTGTCATTTCTATTATTATTATTATTTTGTTGTTTTTGTTATTGTTGTTGGTGGCTGCCGTTGTTGTTGTAGAGTACTTAAAAAGCAAGTTTATATGTTGTTTTTACATGCCAGTGTTTATATTTCTTCGTTTTTTATTTCCTCTCTCTTCCATATCTTTAAAAAAAAACTCTCTTCCTCTCTCTTGCAAGAAACTTAAAGCAAGTGAGTAAGTGAGTGAGTGTTATTGTGTTAAGGTGGAAAAAAGCTGGCTTAAATAAAAAGAAAACGAAAATCCTAAAAAACGACAGGCATTGAGACCCCTTTGTTGCCAGTAATAATCGTCAAAAGGTGCAACGTTATAAAAAAAAAATGACATTAAAAAATATAACCCAACATAGCATAACACAACAAACAACAACAAAAGTACAAGTAATGGCTACACAACAACAATAATAAAGACTTGAAGAGAAGGCTTTAAAATAATAAACAATTATATCTACGCTACCACATACACACACACACACACACAAATAAATACTTAAGGAGATTGTAAAGTGAGCGTAAGGAATGCGAACACCAACAAGAAACAAAATCAACGAAGGAAGAAAGATAGAGAGAGAGAGTATGAAAAAATCCAATAGAGGAGTCAGGTTAAAAATTCAAAGTTGTCAACTTGACACAGTTGCAGAAAAACGGCACTAAAATATACATAAAAACGCATACTTTTAATAAATCCAGTGTTGTTTAACACTTCCCGAGACATCGTTTTTTATTCACTAACTCTGAAACTTAAGGTCCTGGAAAATGTTGATAACGTTTTGCTAATTTATCGTAACGGCATCAAGATATACAAAGAAAAAAAAAATAAGAAATAAAACTTTAAAAAACAAAGTCTGACTGCTAATACAAGACAACGCATTAATATTCCTGGTATTAACATAGAGGAAAACTCCAAAATCGAGTTGTATAGTAAACTCATATGAAGGAGTAATTGTAGTCATGGGTTAAGGACAGACAGTGGGACAGGTGAGGAGGTTTAAGGACCCAGAGTATTCGGAAATTCGTGAGAATCTTCCAAATGAAAGTTTCTGCTTTAGGAAGATGAGACAACGCATCAATATTCCTGGTATTAACATAGAGGAAGACTCCAAAATCGAGTTGTATAGTAAACTCATACGAAGGAGTAAATGTAGTCATGGGTTTAGGACAGACAGTGGGACAGGTGAGGGGGTTAAAGGATCCAGAGTATTCGGAACCCAAGTGGAAATTCATGAGAATCTTCCAAATGAAAGTTTCTGCTTTAGGAAGATGAGACAACGCATCAATATTCCTGGTATTAACGTAGAGGGAAAACTCCAAAATCGAGTTGTCTAGTAAACTCATACGAAGGAGTAAATGTAGTCATGGGTCAAGGACAGCCAGTGGGACAGGTGAGGAGGTTTAAGGACCCAGAGTATTCGGAACCCAAGTGGAAATTCGTAAGAATCTTCCAAAAGAAAGTTTCTGCTTTAGGAAGATGAGTTCAATGCAAAGGGCAGTATACAGAGCGGAACATAACATTTCTATCTGACAGTCAGGCTTTCATCCGAGGACTTTGCTCCTTTGAGGTTGACTCGAAATTTGTTTCAGACTGTCTAAACATGTTAAAAAAAAAATTAGATTAGGAAATAAAGCTTTAAAAATCTGTGCTTACTTAAAATCTATCGGTTTGAAAATTAAAAAAGAAAACCGCTCAAAACAGCGACAATAACATCGAGTTGCCAACTCTGCCTTAATAAATGCATGCAATGGAGACCATATTAATGCATACACACATACATATTTGTACTCATACTCGTGTATTGCTTATATTTAAAACGAATGGCTAAAGGAATTACACGACACCACACACACACACACACATGCCTGCCTGCCTGCTTGCCTGCCAAAATGAAAAACATAAGAAAAAATAAAGTTTTAATGAGAATAACAACACACAACAAACATAAGCAATTTGATTATTATATAGTGTATGTATGTGTGTGTGTGTGTATTTAAGTTGTTAATTATCATTAACTTGAGAGCGGGGGAGAGGAAGATGCAATTAAAATGAACTTAAAAGAAGCGAGAGATGGCGTAATGAGTAAAGAAATGGACATTTAAACAGGCAGGGTGCGAAAATGCAAAAAAACAAAACAAAAATGAGTCATCAGAAATGTGTATAAAATATTTAAGGTTTGTTTATGAATAAATCTTATGAAATATGTAAATACTGGTATCACAGAGGGATGGATGGATACCTTACTTCGACCATTCCTAAACAAACTGGATACTGTTTTACAATAAACATAGAGGCACTAGCCATCATACTGTGGCACCCCTGTACCAAAATCAGCATTACTTGGTTGCAGTCACAAACACTTAAAGGCATACAAAATAGAGAATACGGAGAACAGATAGAGGGACAGAAGTCGATATGTTCGGGAACAGGGAGAAATATTCAGAATCCATGGGTAAACTTGAAAATATATTTCCAACGGAAGTACGTACAGTGAGCGTCAAAAGAAAGTGTACACTATGGATAAAATTCTAACAATCTCAACTCAAGTTTTCCATTTAAGGAGAGTGCCCGAAAAAAATTTTACAATATTTCCAAAATTTTCTAATTCTTTTCTTCTTGTTTCAATTTTAAAAACTGGAAATAAAATAATTTGAAAAAAAAAAATTGACGGTAATTTATTAATGTATACTTTTTTTGAATTGTACACTTTCTTTTGACGCTCACAGTATATGTCATCGAAAGATGTGCTCCATTCAACTGGAAAAAGTAGAAGAAAGTCAGCAATCTGCTCATATGAGGTTAACTCGTGAACAGGGTTACCCTCTAATGGATCCGAGAGAAGGAAAGGGGAAGCTTTTATGCCGCTGATAATGCCAGAACGTTTCTGTGTAAAAATGTTTGAAATGTTTGAGCGGTATACTACGCCTGTATGCTGAAAATAATAAGCAACCTCTTTTAACCTAGACAGTTTAAATTCAAAGAGTTGAAAATTTTAATACATCCGTACCCTGTTTTAAAAAATAAAAAAAACATAAAATAAGAAAACAAGACAATTCAATCATAAAGAGAATATCGTTTTTAATTCCCTCCAAAATTGCACTTAATTTTGTTCATTTTTTATATTTTTTTTTTTTTTTTTTTTTCTTAACAATGATGACAACAATTTGAAGAGATATTTTCGGGTTGTTGTTGTTGTATTGAATTTTTTTTTTTTTTTTCTTTCTCATAAAAAAAATTAAAAATTTTAACAACACTTACCGTCGTCATCATATCATGATGATGAGAACTGTGGTTTGTGGTCGTTGCTAACGCTGATGCTGTCGCTGTCGCTGTTGTTGGAAATGTCAAACTGGAATTTTCTCCAATGTCATCATTACCACCACTGCCATCACCATTTACAACGTCATTATTGTTAACAACATTGTGTTGATGCTGTTGTTGATGATCATTATTATTTTGTTGTTGCTGTTGTTGTTGTTGGTCATCATTAGTTTTATGATCGATAGTATGATTATCGCTGCTTGTTGAGATGGCGGTTTTATGATGATATTCCGTCGTATCGCTATTGTTGTTGCTGCTGCTGGTGGTGGTGGTGATGCTTGTGGTTGTGATGCTGCTGGTTGTGGTGGAACAGGAGGCTAACATGGTTGTCGTCATTAAATTGTTGTTATTTATTGTTGTTGTTGTTGTTGAAGATAGGGAATTATTTTGTTTTTGTTTTTCATTTATTGATGCTGCATTTGCAGCTGTGGTTGTTGTTGTACATTTTGTTACAGTTGGTGTTGTAGTTAATGCTGTTGCTGCTGTACTGGTTGTCGTAGTTGCTGTTGTTGTTGTTGTTATTGTTGCTGTAGCTGTAACAATTTGTAGGGCGGGAGCTGTTGTTTTAGTTGTTTCTGATGATGACAATGTTGCTGTCGAGGAGGAATTATTATTTTTTAATTCATGTTGTTGATGCTGTTGTTGTTGTTGCTGCTGCTGTTGTTGTTGCTGCTGCTGTTGTTGTTGTTGTAATTTTAATTTACTTGAAGACGGTAACATAACCTCTGGTTTATGAATATTTAAATTTTTAAATTTTTTACACGGACGTTTTGGAATATGCACCGTTTGTCCGCCGTTTGTTGCCAAAGGCGAGGAGGAGGAGGAAGAAGTATTTGTGGCGGACCCAGTTAGGCTCTTTGAATGATTATTTGTTTTCTTTAATTCTTTTGTTGTTGTTGTAACTATTGCTGTAGATGTATTTGTTGTTGGTTTTGTTGTTGTTGTTATTGTTGTGGTTGTAGCGTTATTAAGAGAATTTTTAAGAGATTTTTCGTTTTTAAGATGCTGTTGTTTAGTATTGTGGCCACCATTATTTTGATGTTGTTGTTGCTGCTGCTGCTGTTGTTGTTGTTGTTGGTAATGGTGATTATTTGTGCCGGTATAACCTGCTCTACCATTAATACTTCTGCCTCCGCCCAATGATGATGGCCTTCTATCGTTATCCTCATCGTCATCGTCTTCCTTTTTGCCATTTTTACGTTTTTCCAATTCAAACGAATCGGCGCTTAAATTTTCCTCCGCTTTCTTTTGCTCCTCATCGTCTTCATTGTTGGTGGCCGCTGCTGAAGCCGCAGGCGCCACAGAATTTGTTGTGGTGGATGATGATGATGATGCGGTTGCTGCAGTTGTGGTAGTGCCCACTGCTGTGGCAGCTGTTGCTGCTGCTCCTGCTGCTGTTGCATGGGTGGCTGTTGTTGTAGTATTATTTGGGTCCAATTGCAGAACGCTTATCCTTTTACGATTAATCGATTTTGATGGTTTCCCAGGAAACTTGGAACGACCCATAATAGTTTTATTCTTTGCATTTGGCGGGAAATTTTTTCTCTCTCTTTTAGTCGTTTTCGTTTTTAAATGCACTCTCTCTCTTTTTTTCCTTTGCTATATATAAAAATAAAGTGTTGTTTTTATTATTGTAGCCACTTAATCAATAGTAATTGTAGTAGTAGTAGTAGTGGTTGTTGTAGAAGTAGTTGTTGTTGTGGTAATAAAATTAGAATTAAAAATAAAAACAAAATTTTCACATCCTGCTGCTGCTGCTGCTGTTAAAAGTATGGCCATATTGTTTGTTATTCTTTGGCAAACTAAACTCTTATTCTACCCAGAGGGCCTTAAATCAACAAATTTTTTTTGATATTTTGTACCATGAGAGAGCACAACTAAAACTAAAACTTTACGTTCTCGTACTCTCCATACGTGCCATTTATAAGGAGAATTGAAACTCTTTTAAAATAACCAAAAACAAAACAACACTCTCTTTAATTTTTCTTCTTTTTCTTCTTCTTCTTCAGTAAGGAATGTGAGTGAGCGCAACAATGTTGTTTTCAATTTCAAATCTTTATGCTCTACACACTAGGTTGTTTGTATAAGTGTTTGTGTGCAAAGCAGCTGCTTTTCCTTCCACTGCTGTTCTTTTCTTTTATTGTTGCTGTTGTTGTTTTATTATAAGTATTTGCGTGTCCACCACCACATTCAAGCATCACTTTTTTATTTTTCAATTTTTATTTGCTTGTAATTTAAATACTGTATGGTGGTTTATTAACGTTGTTGTTGTTGTTGTTATTTTTGTTGTTTTGTTGCTATTGTTGAGAGCCTTAAAGCAGAAGAAACACCTTTAAACTAATTGTTTACATGGAATACATTTATACATGCATACATATGCACTCATTCCTACATACATACATACATATTTATGTACATACATGGAAATAAAGAGAATGATACATTTTTAAGAGAATCAAATTGTATTAAAACAGCAATAAGTAACGTCAACTATTAGCAATTTTATTGAATCAACGCGTTTTTGTCGCTCAAATATATAAAAAATATCTTTAATTACACAGCCCTGCATGGGTTTTGAAAATAAGATGGCTCCAGGTGTTTCCGAAGGCGCTGATCACGAATCAAAAACTTTCCATCACGTCAGGTTTTCGAGAAAAAGGTAGCTGAAACCCCTAAAAATAGCGTTTTTGGCCATTTTTGAAGAATTGTGGAGCTAAACACTGACTTGCTAGAATGCTAGATTTAAAAAATTCAAAATGGCGGATGCAATATGGCGGTCAAGTAAATCTGATTAATTTTTATAAACCTCGACCGCCATATTGGATCCGCCATTTTGAATTTTTTTTAAATCTGAATGAAGATCTGTAATCAGCGACCCCAAAAACCCCTGAGTAACAATTTTCAAGTAAATCTGATTAATTTTTAAGGACTTCCGTAATGTGTTTCTTTTTCTCTTGCCCTCCCTTGACATAAACCCACCCCCTACTTTAAGGGTGCATGCAAACAATTTGACTTTGAGCTCATTTTAAAGAGCAAAGATCAATTGTCAATTTCTGATAATATCGATGGTTCTAGCACGTCAGTGTTTAGCTCTACAATTTTTCAACAATGGAAAAAAAAAATGCTATTTTTAGGGGTTTCAGCCCCCTTTTTCTCGAAAACGAAAACCTGACGTGATGGAAAGTTTTTGAATCCAGATTCGTAATCAGCGAAACACCTGGAGCCATCTTATTTACACAAAAAATATCCAAATTTGCAGGGCTGTGTTATCCAAGAAGAAAAATTATTACATACTTTACTATTTATATATTCATTTTCCTTTTACAGTACGGACTAAAATAGTTGCAAGAGTAAAGAGAAATTTATTAAAAAGAAATAATTTTGTGGGTCATATAAACGATTAAAACAATTCGAAATTTATAAAATAAAAGCCATGTGTTATGTTAGGTGGCAAATCTTTTAGAAGGATAAGGTACCACTAAATGCTTAACTACCCATTGTGATACCACAATGAACATCAAACTCCAGGTTAAAACATTACCTAAAGGAAACTAACCAAAAAGGTCACTAGATGAAATCTTGGTATTGCAACAATCTTTACATTGGGAGAAATCTATCAAAGACAACAAGAGGTTAAGAATATAAACCTTTTAATAGCAGGACACTGACACATAAGGTGAAGGGCACAGTCTCTTTCTCCTGTTGCTGCAAAAGTTATTATAGGACATGGTAAGTCTATCGGCATGCCTGTCAATAAGACAGTGGCCTGTGAGAATCGCACCCAACAAGCATTGTGCCGATTCCTACGAGTATATGGTGGTCATGACCGAGGCCTGGGAAATATTGCAGTTTTCAGGCAGCCAATACGAAAGTTTAATATCAGAACCCCAAATCCTTCGCATCGAAAACACTGCAGTGGTCAATCAGTCAATATCAGAACCCCTAATCACTATTAGCCTCAAGAGTTCCACTGACCATAATTAGAATGCTAAAATCAAATGTACTGTACTGTACTGGTTATAATGAACCATTAGGGTGGTTTTATCTCATATGGTAAAAAAAAATATCAGAATTTTTTCGGGGGCACCCCCCTAAAATGTTTCTTTCTGTCAGATTTTAGGATTGCCAAAGTTTGAGCACAATTGGAAGATGTTAAGCCGCGCCACTGGGGCCTCAAAGTTTTGAAAATCTCGATTTTTTTTTTGGCAGTTTTGCGACTTCGGCGATCCATATCTCTGGAACGGCTAAAGCTATTTGTCAGTGTCATACATCAAATTAAAGGTCATACTGTTTATAATATTTTATATTCTACACAATAATACGCATCTAGTACTGACACCGAAAAAATAGAGCCAATCTCCCTAAAAACGTGACTAGGTACCCCTGAGAGCGAATATGCGTTATTTGTATTATTATTGGTTATTATGGACAAATACTTGTACTTTGGAATCTCATTTCATTTAAATATGTTTGCTATGGTATACCGTTAATTTTAGACCCACATACTGTGTTACTGGCGACCCCAAGCAGGTAAAACCAAACTAGTTTAAAAATGTATTGTTATATTTTAAGTAGAAGTCCAGGGGTTCAGAGTCTGTTATTAAAAAAAGAAAAGCATAGCTAGGTGGCTATGTGCTTCGATACAACAGCATCAAATACTGGGAGACTCAATGGACCGTGCAATCTCCTGGAGCAGATGTTAGGTTGAGAGCTCCTGTACCTAGCGTGCCGACACCACGTTTTAGAAGTCTGGTTGAGGGTTTTTGACTGCAAGTTCGGAAGCACTACGGGACGTCAACCAGACATATTCAAAAGGATTCAAAAAGAATGGTCGGCGACTGATAAATCCAAGTTCGATGTAGACGAGAATGTTTTGAAACTACTGCCGAAAGAAGATGTAGAGAATATCAAAGAAGAACTGCAATGAAAACTAATGGAATGCCAGCCCAGAGACGACTACAAAGAGCTGTTACAGTTGGCATTGATATATCTTGGCCATCTTGACGGAAAAGATGTGCGCTTCAGGTCTCCAGGTCCAGTACGCCATGCCCGGTGGATGGACATTGGGTTCATTATCTCGAATTCAGTACTATTTACGTATTCTTTTATTCCTTATAAAATATTATAAACGGTATCGACTTCAATTTGATGTATGGCACGGGCAAATATATTAAACCGTTCTCGTGATATGGGTCGGCAAAGTCACCAAACTGCCAAAAAAAAATCGAGATTTTCAAAACTTTGAGGTCCCAGTGGCATGGGTTAACATCTTCCAATTGTGCTCAAACTTTGGCTATCTTGAAATCTAACAAAATGAAACATTTTAGGGGGGTGCCCCCAAAAAAATACGTCATCGATTTTTTAAAACCACCCTACTGAACCATATAATCAACCTGAACTCAACTCAGTTCAGTTAAAACCTCAACTTAGAAACAAAAAGTTCAAGACTTCAAACTTTTATCAAACTTTTTAATCATATGAATAACAGAGAAAAATCATGAAGAGAAATAATCTCATAGACTTATTGTTGCCCTCTTGACTATTTAAAATTGTTCAGTTGACATTACTTTTCTATATTCTTCTTGCCGAATGTAAACAAAAATCTCTCTCTCTCTCTGATTTTGCACGTGCTTTTTAATTGTTATCACAAGTTTTTTTTTTTTTTTTAATGACAACCAATGCTTGGTGATATTCTCTTACTATTGTTCATTAGCAAAACAGATATGTATGTATGTGTCTCTTTAAAAAGCATACTTTTCTCTTCATAACTCTCTCTCTCTCTCTTTCTTCTTGTTGATAATACTCTTTAAAAGTATGCATGTATAGGTGTATAAATAACAAGAGTATGAATTGTTTTACTTACTGCACACTGCTGCCGATTTGATTTTTAAACTGCTGCTGCCTTGTGTTGTTCAATGATTGCATTTGCTGTTTGAAGGAGTGAGCATATGCATATGTATATCCGTATGTACTCGTATATGTGTGGTGTGTGCATGTGTCCGATTTGATTTTCAAGTGGTTTTTCAACTTTTATTATCCCATCGGTAAGTTTTGTCAAGAGAGTACGTACCACTTACGTGTTATAACGAATGAGAAAAACAACTTTTCTTTTATATTTAATGGCTGCTGCTGCTGCTGCTTTATACTAGTGTCTGTATGTGTTTAAATTTTCCCTGCTACTGATGTTGCAGTTGTTGATTTTTTAACGTGTTTTCTTTTATAATTTTTTTTTTCTTCTTCTGTTTCTGTTCTTTCGCTTTATGATGGGGATTTTTTCTTTTTTCAGCTTTTTGTCGTATGATGCGTTGCGTTAGTTTAAATGTTGTTGCGTATTTTAATGACTTTTTTGTTGTTTTCTTTTTTTTAATTTTTGCGCATTTTCTTTTCAATTGTTTTGCGTTTTAAAACCAATTTTCCATTTCTTTTTTTTTTTACAACAACAAACGAAAGTATAGACGACGTTTTGTTACAAACATTTTTTTATAACCCTTAAGAAGTTTCAATTTAACAACAACAACAGTTTTATTAATTTACATCACGACGACGGCGACAACAACAATGACGATAAAAAACGAAGAAAATGATGAGGACGACGACGACGACGACGACAACGGTATCACATAGATTTTATTTAAAAAAAGAAAAGAAACAAAAACACAGAGAAAATATTCATTAGTTTTCGGTTTTAATTTCGTTTTATTTTTATTTCTTTTTTGTTTGTGTGTGTTGATGGATTATGGAGATGTGATGTGGAGAGATGTGTGAAGAGATGTTAATTTGTGTTTGAATTTAATTGTAGGTGTTGGGGGGGGGATAAAGAGAGTTTGAAAGTATAAGAGATAATATTTCGTCGGTTTTTGGGAAAAATGCATGATGATGATTTACTTTGTTGTTGTTGTTGTTATTGGTCATTTTAAAGCATCACACATACAAAAGAAAATCTTAACGAGAAAGAAGAGGGAGAACAAGTGGTGTTGGTATGATTGGTGTGATGGAGAAAAATGATGACAGCAGAAACAATAAAATATAATAATAATGATCATTTACTTAAAGATGGCATGCATCTTAATGACGATGTGAAGCATGTGTTAGTAATAATGATGATAGTGCTGGAGTGTGTATAAGTTAGTGAGCGTATAAATACATAAGTTTGTGTGTGTGTGTTTTTTATATTTCTTTTTATTTAACCGAATGTATGACTAAGCCAGTAGCAATTTATTGTTGTCGATTTATTTTCTTTTTTCATAAATCGTATTTTGTAATGGTATTAGTAGTGTTGTGCATGTGTTCTGGGTGTTTTTATTAAGGGGGAAAATAATGGGGTGGCTAGCGGTTGAAAAATTAAAAAAATAAATTGCTTCCCAAAGCCAAATTTTTAAGGGGAGAGTGTAAAATAAAGTTTTCATTAACGTATCTTTAATACCCAAAAATAAAAGGAAATAAACTTGTTTTTCTTTTTCTTATTATTTATACATACACAGTGAATAAAAAGGGGGAGAGAAAGATTTTAAATATATGTACATACATACATACATACAGTGTTGTAAAAAATAGTAGGTAAATAATTTTTAAAATAAAATTAAAAGAAAAGAAATCAAAACTAAAGTTAATTAAATTTTAATTCTATACACGAAGGAAAAAGAATTTGTTAAAAAGCAAAGCATAAATAAACAAAAAGCAAAAACAAAAATAAGGTATACATAGTAATTAGAATATTTCAGGAATTCCTTTTCCTTAAAAGAATTTTTTCAAGGTTTAATAATTAGGTTAGGTTAGGTTAGAGGACGTGTACTTGTCAACTGTGACAAGTACAGTACCCGGAGGTCGAATTGACCCATTGTACAACGTCTTAGCTTCTCACACCACACGTGTTGTGTGCGTTAATTTTATACATGAGTGGCGGGACCTACAGTTTAAAGTCGACTCCGAGCGACAGATTTTTGAGAAGCTTTTCATGGCAATTTTTACTCTCAGAGTTTTTGCCAGAAATCTGCTGAGAGGAAGTCGCCGAAGAAATATTTTCATATTTTCGTTTTGATGTCTGACCTGGGATTTGAACTCGGGCCTTTCGTCTAATAAGCCAACACACTACCTACTAGACTACGGCGACTTCACAAAAATAATTACTTAACTCAGAATTTATTAAGCGTGGGCCCAGCGTTGCCATTTGCCAAGTTTTCCCTTTTTTTTCAAGTTTTTGGAGATGCGAAAAAGTTTTCATTAAATTTGTTTTCTAACAAAACAAGTTTTTTCGACAAAATTAAATTTAAAATTTTTTTCAATAAATTCAGTATTAAAACAGGAAATATTTACATTTTTAAATAAAATATTGTGTATTTTATTAGTCCTGGACAAAAAACGCAAAAAAACACCAACAGAGGGCACCGGGCTCTGGAATTTCCTTTAAAAATGTTGGTACTTTTGTAGAAAACAAGTTTTTTTTGTAAAAAAAAAAAAAAAAAAATTTTTCCCAGAAATAAAGTATTTTTAAAAAAATCTGGCAACGCTGCGTGGGCCAAAAGATAAAAGTGAAACCAAAAGATAGACTCAAGATCTTGATCATATTACAGTCAACCATTCACATCTATGGTTTCGGCGATTCTATAGCGGTAATTTTAACACTGCCAGGATGTTTTAAATTGATTAAGTTTGTGTAGATGCCTCACTAGGCTAAATAAAAAAACCACATGGACTGAGTTTCCACATGCGAATAACAATTGAATCTCAACAAAATCTATTTATTTATGAAATGTATAGTGACAGGTATTTAAAAAGTTGATCATATTAAGCGATAACTATCGTGCCCGAACAGCAATAAGCCTGTACAAATGATGACCAAACCATAATTGACAGAGAGTGCTTGATGTTAATTACAATATCCATCTACCGTGTAAGAGCAACCGTTACAAGCACCCAGCTTTTCCATCAGGTCGTCTGAAACTCTGTGTATTTGGTTGAGATTTATCCACAAGGCACCAAGAGATTACTAACTTTTTCTATCTCTGACGCATAATATTGTTGCTGAAGGCTTCAACAATAACTTGTGAAATTTGTGTGGCTAATTTTTGATCAATAAGTACATAGGTAAGGATATGACAGTAATATGACCGTCAACGCAAAGGACACACGACGAAGGCTAGTGCAACTTATTATGATAGCACAATAATTCTCTTCCCCTCAAAAGCAAGTAAGAAGCCCAATTGCTTCTTTCTTCTGCGACGTAACGCTCGATATTGTTCCAGTAGGTAAAAAATTGTGTCCCCTTCTTCTTCGGGAGCCTAAAATCGTCGTTTTCATTATTGTATACT
The DNA here is from genome assembly GCA_927399465.1 of Sarcophaga caerulescens. NCBI lineage: Eukaryota > Metazoa > Arthropoda > Insecta > Diptera > Sarcophagidae > Sarcophaga > Sarcophaga caerulescens. The sequence goes on along the minus strand of OV656872.1, from coordinate 104,627,074 downwards.
AGCAGATTGTACCCGGCGTTGCGCGGGTTATGTAGTTTGGATTAGTTTAAAAATGAAAAATGTTTTTAAATTAAAAAAAAAAAAACAGTGATTCAAAAAATTCGGTTTTGAAACCGGTTTCTTAAAAAATTCACTTTTTCAAATTATTCGGAAACCGGTTTAACAAACAACCCAGTTTTTTTAATACTCTAAGTCCTAAATATAAATGCACTCAATTTCCCCTTTTTCGCCCCTTTCCCCTTTTTGGACCCCTTTTGGTCCAACTTTATAAACGGAACACCTCCAATAGCTATTTGGGAAACTTAACCCAGCTAAATCGTAAAAAAATACCTTTAAAACAGATAAAATACAGCATTTATGCATAAAAGTACTAATTTTTGCCCCCTTTGACCCATTTTTTGTCCCCTTTTGGTCAAAAATTTGAAAAGATTTATAGCCTATAACCTGCACCGACAAAAGCTCAATCAATATGCCAAATTTCAAGAAAATCGGTCCAGGCGTTCAGGCGTAATTGGCTATGCACTCAATTTGCCCGTTTTTGGCTTCTTTCCCCCTTTTTGGACCCCTTTTGGTTCAACTTTATAAACTGAACACCTCCAATAGCTATTTGGGAAACTTAACCAAGGTAAATCGTAAAAAATTACCTATAAAACAGATAAAATACAGCATTTATACATAAAAGTACTAATTTTTGCACATTTTTTCTCCCTTTATCCCATTTTTTCCCCTTTGGATCAACATCTTGAAAAGATTTATAGCCTATAACCTGCACCGACAAAAGCTCGATCTATATTCCAAATTTCACGAAAATCGGTCCAGGCGTTCAGGCGTGATTGGCTAACAAACAAAAAAACAGACTTACAGAAAGATTTATAATACAGGGTGGGGCAAAAGTCGCGAAGGGATTTGAAAAATTAATAACTTTTCTAATTTAATTTTTTTTTTATTTTTCTTTTTAGGACTTGTAAAATAAATCTGGGAGATTAATTATGGAAGGTTACAACGTTATCCAGCAAACCAAAATCATAGAACTTTATTTTGAACATCATCGATCAATAATTCAAATTCAACGAGCCTATCGTCCATCATCGTATCACCATCCGAATCAATGATTCGACGCTTAGTGACACGTTTTCAGGAACAAGGCTCAGTAAGGGATCTTCCACGAAGCGGAAGACCACATTCTGTAATTAATGAAGCAAATATTCAACGCGTTCTGGAGAGTGTTGAGGAGAATCCTGAAACATCAACTCGAAGGCGCTCTGCTGAGCTGCAAATGTCTCGGCGGTCTTTACGCAGAATATTAAAGGGAAATTTACATCTTTTCCCATACAAGCTGCAGTTAGTGCAAGAACTAAAGCCACGAGATTCCCAAGAACGATTAAACGATTAAACCCCTTCGTGACTTTTGCCCCACCCTGTATATATTAGGATTTAACAATCTGGCAAGTGACTGAGTATTAGAATCCATACTAATACTTCTTTCTCATTAAAAATAGCCCGAATGGCTGCTGAACTCTCCTGGATGGATCGTATAATGGTCGTTAGGACTTGTCAATTTTGTCGTCAGAACTTTCGAGTGACTAATATTCCAATGGAGCTACTATCTATCTCTTTAAAAAAAAAATATTTTAGGAAAAAGTTTAACTTTTTTGTTCCCCTTTAAAGACAATGATTAAAATTAATTACAGAAATAATAAAATTCCTTAAATAAATTTCTATCTCAATAGTTTTCCATAACCCAACTGTATTATAATACTTTTTTAATTCAGTATTACAAAAATATGAAAGATTTACACACTATGGTAACACTAATTTCACTATTATTTCTCTCTCGCACTGTATACGTTAGTAACACAAACATTTTCCTTATTGAGCACCCTGCATATGTGATATTAAAAAGGAGTAAGAAACTGTTTTAAAGAGTAAAACTACCGAGAGAGAGTAATTCGCATGTTTTTATAGAGTGAATGTTTGCGAAAAAAAAAAAACTTCAAAACAAAAGGAAACCTGACAAACCAGAAGAGAGGCAGATTTATTTTCTTAAGTTTTCCTTTTGTTTTAAATGCAGGTTCAATATTTCGAAACCAAAAAAAAAAAGAAAGAGGGGAGCACCACAATAAGGAAATTGAATAGAGTAAGAGAACAGAGAATATGCTGAGTTTTAATGCAATAACAACGCAAGCATGTACACACTAATATGTAATAATGAAATGAGTATGAAAAAGGAGGTGGGGGTATATTAGTTAATGTAACAAGCAAGCTACTAAAAACGAATAAAAAAAAAAAATAAAAACATAAGTTATTTATGTTGTTGTTAAATCGTTTATGTGTGTGTATGTATGTGTGTGTAAGCTTTATAAGCATGCATGTGCAGCAAGACATGTTATATCTTGTTTAAAAGGAAAAGAAATAAAAAAATATAAACTGTGTGTATGTATGTTTATGTTTAGTTTAATGTAATGTTTATACATCATGTTATTGTATATGAAGTTGTTGTTTTTTTTTTTTTTTTTTTGTTTTTTGTTTTTGTTGCTGTTGATGGTTATAAAAACGATGGTGGTAAAGCTTGTTAATCTTGTCAACTGTACGCGATTTGTTTCAATATTTCTGATATTATTATTGTTGTTGTTGTTTTCTTACATTCTTTCTTTAAGTATTTTTTGTTGTTGTTGTTGTTGTTGTTCTTTTTAAGGCTTATTATTTTGCTTCTTTTATTAACCATGTTTGGTATGGTTTAGTTTAGTTTTGTTCGAAATTTGTTGTAATTGGATATAAAAAAAGCGAATTAAGTGAGTGAGTGAATGAATGAGAGAGTTTAGGGAGAGACAAAGAGTAGTGGAGTACAAAACATGCATGGCTATTATGCTGTCTGGCTGTGTTGTTGTTCTTAAATGTGATTTTAAGTGTTTCTCTTGGTGGGTTGTGCTTTTGTTTGTTCTTTTTTTTTTTCTTCTTCTTCTTCTTTTGTTCTGTAATAATAATGTTTAGGTGGCGAATGAGTGTTAGAAAACATACAAGGCATCAAACTATTTGAGGCAGCATTTTAAAAGACTGCAATGTTCTAGAAAATTTATTTCTTTTTAATTTTTGTCTTATTTTTTTAAATACAACTACAAATGCATTATAAAAATTTTTATGTATTTCCTCATTTACGAAGAAACCAATACAGGTTTTTTATTATGGAATTACAATTAAAAAAAAAAAAAAACATTTGGAACCTCCATTAATTTAAAATGCTTGCTTTCTTATTTTTAAACAAATTTTGAAATTCCTTCCAAAAACCGTATTATTTTCCAACGTTTTTGGAGATGGCATTCTTTTAATAACCTGCTTAGCGACACAATTTGTAACACAAACAAACAACAAAAGTCTGTAAAGCGTAACCAATAGACAACAAAAGTAAACAACACAAGACAACGAACGAACCGAACCGAACACCACAATAACGAGAGAGCAACAACATCAATAACAATAATAAAACACACTCAACTAAATAAATAAATAAAACAAGTACACGAGTATGTAACACACGAGTAGAAAAGCGTGAAAACATTTTAACACAAAACACTGAAGAGAAATTAAATTGAGTATGAGGAGATGATTGATTAAAAATGTGTCTGTATAGCAACAACAATAAAGCTATACAAAACAAACAAATATTTAACACCACATAGCGAGAGGGAGAGGCAGAGAGAGAGTGAGAGTAAGGCAAAGAGACGGGGTAAATGTTTAAAGCAAAAAAATTTCTATTAAAATTAAAAGCAAATTAAGATAAAATAGACAGCACAACAAGGCATAGCAATATAAATCAAATAAAAATGGAAATAAAAAAACTAAACATTTAATGCAAAAAAAAAAAAAAACGAAAAGAAATCAGCAAGAATGTGAAACAATCAAGTGATGAAAATAGAAATAGATGGATGACGTCTATGACGGCTTATAATAAAAAATACATGAGAATTGGATTGGATTGGTAGAGTGTTGGTGGATTTTATTTAAGCTGTTACACCCTGTGTCATTATTAATTTAACATTAAATGTACGATTTACTGTTACTATTGCTCTTGATTTGATGACATGAGCGTTTAAGGTGATGTATGTACATATGTATGTGAGACTGTGTGTAACAACGGCAATTAACCTAAATTTACTATTTTTGCAAATTATTTTTAATTTGTTTGAGGGTATTTTTTTTTTTTTTTTTTTAAATAAAATTATAGCATTTGTTCGAGGAGAAATAAATGAAAAATAAAAATGAAGGATATAGGTATTGGGTGTTCGAAAAAGTCGATTACGATTTGAAAGATAACATTATTAAGCTTCACTTTATTTGGAGACATTATTAAAAATGAATGAAAATTCCGAATTTTACCGTTATATTTTTCATTTCTCATTTGCATAGACCAGACAAGAATGCAAAGCAAGTTGATGGAAATGCTTGTGATATTCACGAAGACAATGATCTATAATTAGGATCGTCGATACATCTAATAATTTTGATGAGAAAAATGCATTGCAACATTATCGATCAAAAACTGCGAACAGTCATGATGAATAGTATATCACGAAGTCAATAACGTTCTAAAAATATCATGGTCGAAACAAGGTAGAGCTTCGCAAAGCCAGATAGAAAGTGGTTCGTGTGTGATGGGGTTAGATTCAGGTTATCATTTGTTTTAATCCACGCAAAATTCTCTTAATGATGTAAATTTAAATTTTCTAAGAAAACTTCTAGACGCAAATGTCTCAAAGTTCTACAGTGATGAAATAATGATTGTGCTCCAAAAATGGCCAAATGTTATCGTTCAAAATAACACATATTTTGATTGATATCGCTCATTTCAAATATAAAAGAAAAAAAATCGGTAAAATTTATTACAAAAACTTTTTCAAACACCCAATATTATCCACAAAAAAAAAAAAAAAAAAATCTTTATATGTTATCGGCAACACTTTTAAAGCATCTCCATCTGTGTCGGCTTATTTTAGGCATTAAATTGATTTCTTTTTGTTTATACATAATAAATTTTATATTTTTATAATGAATTACGTTTATTGTGTGTGTGTTTTTATTTATTTTTAGTTTTTTTATTTTAAAACAATAGATACAGAAAAAAATACAAAAAAATAAAAAAAAAATAGAGAAATATTGAATAGTACGCAAACAACAAAAAAAAACGCACACATGCGTTTACACACACACTCATGGTCTTATACTATGTCACCTTGAAAAAATTATGATTTAAACGGGCGACGAAATAACAATAAAAACAAATGAAATGAACGAAAAAAAAAATACTAAAAACTAATACAGGGTGAGTGTATTCATAATAATTCAAATTTATTTTGGAAAACAAACAAAAAAAAAAAAGGACCAAAAACTAAATAAATAAATTAAGATTTAAATCACATTAAAATCATAACATTTACTTTTGGCAATTATAGGTTAGGAAGGAAGATATCTGAAATGAATAAAAGAGATATACATATGTATGGCGGAGAGAAAGAAACAGAGCCTTAGAAAGTCAATTGTACGGTGTGTGTTTTTGCTAAAACAAAACTAATACCTTACATAAGTATATGGCATCTGTAGATGTGCGTGCAAAATAATAGCAGCGCTATAAGGAAACGAAGAATTGATTATGCTTTATAACAATTTCAATATCTTGGTTTTCACTTTTTTCAAGTCATAAATATTGTAGAAAATGTTTAATTAACCGCCTATACAGGGTGGCTGTGATGTATTGAAACCAACTTCAGGTTGTTATAATTTGTAAACCGCTCGTCTGACAGCTGACAGATTTATTCCAGTGACAGTTCATTTTCTGATTTACAAGCTTACAAAAGCATTTTGATCTATTGCATTCAGAAAAAAAGTTATTCGTGATGGAATTTAAGCGTGATAGTGTGATTGCTTTATATTTGGCTGGAAAACCACAGGTGGCTATCGTTAGAGCCCTCCAGCATTTAAATGTGAATAAATCTTTTGTTTCTCGTACCATCACTCATTACCGTGATACTGGCAGTGTTACATCGCGTCCAAAAAGTGTACGAAAAAAAACGGTAACAACACCAGAAATGATCCGAAAAGTGACGGCCAGATTTGATCGAAATCCTCGCCGCAGTGGTAGAAAAATTGCTCGTGAGCTGAACATATCGCGAGAACGGATGCAACACATATTGAAAAATGAGCTTGGACTAAAGCCATTGAAGTTCCAAAAAGTGCAAGAGCTCACCGATGGACAAACAAAAGTTAGACTGCAAAGAGCCAAGGAGTTACTTCGCTTGCACGAAAGTGGCCAGTTACCGAATTTGGTTTTCTCCGATGAGAAGCCATTCCAAATTGAGCAGTTTGTGAACAAACAAAATGATCGGGTTTACTTGCCAAAGAGGTCAGCTGAAAATTTACACCTGCGATTGGCCACCAGAACTCAAGCGCCGCCGATGGTAATGGTGTGGGCCGCTCCCTGCTCGTATTCATCGACCGTGGGGTCAAAATAAATGCCGAATATTATCGGGAAAATGTCTTAGACAGTATTGAAGCCCTGGGCAGACAAACATTTCGGCCGCAGACCCATGGACATTCTAACAGGACTCAGCACCACCGCACTCAGCACGCGTCAACCAAGAATGGCTTAAAAAGGAGGTTCCTCGCTTCATTTCTACCGCACAATGGCCACCAAAATCTCCGGATCTCAATCCGTTGGACTTTTGCGCCTGGGACATTTTGGAGAGTAAGGTTCTCACTAAAAAATACCAAAGTGTCGATCATCTCAAGACGGCGCTTCGCCGGGAATGAGCCAAAATACCGCAGAGCCACTTTCGTGCAGCCTGTGATGGCTTTGTCGGCCGTTTGAAGGCCGTAATTCGTACCAAAGGTGGCCAATTTGAACAAATCTAAACTGATTCTAAAATTTGATGTTATTTCCAACATTTTTTGCTTTTGAACAATAAAATTAAAAAAAAAATTAAAAAAAATATAGCGCTTTACTTTGTTGCATTATATATACTTCACAACGTATTTCATAATTAATCTTATTGTGTCAACAATTTCGAAACTATTTATCTGACGTATACACTTTAGTATGCATAATAAATTTTCATGTTATCGCACTCACAACATTCTTGGGGATTACCCCGGAAAATCCAAATATTTTAATTAAAGAGACTCTTCGAAACAAAACTGTTACACAGAATAAGCCAACTAAGTAAAGAAATGAAATGTAAACAATGAAATGACAGTGTTTGCCTATTTAATTACAAAGTTTTCTTCTAAAGTTAGTCTCATATTGTAGTCCTTACGCGTTACTAATAAAAACAAAATACAAGATTTGGTAACACTTTTTTAACGTTACTGGCAACACTTGTTTATTTTGTTTACTATTTTACTCACCTCATGGGTATAATCTCTGTCTCTCACTTGCTCCCTTTTCATTAATTCTCAAGTTTATTATAGTTTGTGATCATTATTATATTAATTATCATTACAAAATAACGCTCTGAATTTATAATTTAAACAACAATAACAAGAACTAAATGACGGTATTTTCAATCAAATTGACATTTAAATGGCAATTTTCTAAATACTAATTATGACTTATTAAACGATTATTTATTTTTAACAAGCAAATAATCAATAAACAGGCCACTAAAACCAAAACAAATATCCACCATTTAAATCAAAACAACAACAAAACAGAAACAATTTGTAAACAAGCAAAGGAGGAGAGAGAGAGAGAGAGAGAGAGAAACATTTAATGGCTGTTAAATCATTCGGTTTTAGCAATAAAACTTATTATTTTGTACATATTTAATTTACTCACTAAAATTGTTATTTATTGTTTTGTTTTTATTATGCAAATAAGTGTCTTACACTCACACACCCTTATGCAAACACACGAATACCAACACTCACGAGAGTAGAGTACTGTTGTACTGTTAGGCATGCTCGTTAGACGAGTAAACAAACGAACGACAATGAACGTAATAAATCAAGATTTTTTTTTTATTAATATTCAATTAAAAAACAAAAATTTACATTTATTGTTGTTATTGTTTCTGTTGTTTTTATCTTTCCAATTTTTATTATCACAATTAATAAATATTTTCTCAAAAAATACAAAAAAAAAAAAAAAGTTTTTGAAAAAATACCTTTTGCTTACAGACACTCACACACACTCCCAGCTATGGGCCAGCAATAAAATTATGTTCACAAAGATTTATTTCGAAAAATCAATGGCAATTAAATTAAAAACAATAAAAATTTAAATTAAATTAAACACAGAGTAGTGAGTGAGTGAGTGAGTGAGTGAATATAACTATAAAAACGTTATAAACACGCCGCCGCCTTCACTTTAAAAACCTATTGACTTACAACACTAAACAACGTTTATGGATGAATAGTTATGACCTGTAAGTAAGCATGTGTGTGCATGGAACTGGATATTAGTTTGATTGTGTTTGCGAGTGTATGTGTGTGTGTGCAGGAGAGAGTATATATGTATGTATGTATATTCGTCGTATATGTATTTAAGTTGATTTAAATGTTGGTATTTAAAATCGCACACAATATAAATCCGATTAAAATCAAATTGAAATTCAAAAACTAATAAGACACACAGTCAAACAACAGCACTTACAGGCACGATCCTCTATGTGTGTAACAGTGGGACGAAATTGAAAAATTTACAAAATAAATGAAAAATTTATTTAAAGTGGATCTATGCAAGGTCCTACTTGACCCATCCTACTTGACCATTTCGACTCCAAAATGAATATCGCTATTGTATTAGGAACCTACACCTATTAATCGGGGTTGTCGTAGAAACTAACCTTGTCGGAATTGGTTTTGAAAGCGATGAGAAAAAATGCTATGGTGTCATGAAAATCGATATTATCGTTTTTATGTTCGAATTGGAATTAATATCGGTTTTAGGTGTCACAGAAACCAAGGCTATCGGTTTTGTTATTGGAAATAAACCAACCAGTTGACAGTTGTCAGTTTTAATAGATTTAGATTTTTTAGCAGCGGGATTTTTGTAAAAATGTAAGTAATTTATATATTTTTGTATATTTTACTGATTGTTTTATAAAAGGAAAAATATTTGTTGTGTTTTTCTTATTTTTTTAGGGGAAAACATAAAAATAGAACACAAAACACCATAATCATCGAGTTTATGGAAAAATATCCGGATTTAGCAAGGGGATTCACAATGCGTGATAAGCCATCTGTGGATTTCCTACGGCAACAAATTATTGAAGGAATTTTATATTTGTTGTAGAAATAGTCTCTTGACCAATGCTTTTCATTTTCATTCATTTTCAGCTGGACCCACTGTCGGCAAATGTACCGCTCCATTACTTTGATTACAACAGTCAAAATTTCTGATACTGTACTTCTACCAAGGCTTATACATAAATCGTTGCCGACTGATCTTTGATATGACCCTTCTGCTAAAAAGCGAAACGTAGCAGCAAGTTGTAAAATCGGAAGAATTTTAGATCGCGACAAATGTTCTTTAATAGTATTAAGTACCATACGAAATGCTTCATTATTTAAGCGATAATTAGAAACAAATCTGTAAAATATAGTTAAATATATGAGTACAGGAAACTTCCTCCTGATTAAAAAACTTCTTACATTGCCTCCGGTAGCTCCAGTGGATTGCAATCTCTCAGGATTCTTCTCTTCACTCTTTCTGACCGCTTTTCTTCTAATAATAGAAATATCACTATTGCTCTTGACATTGTATTTATTTCTGAACTTAATAATTTCAATTTTTAACAAAATTTTCTTTTTATAAGTATTTTGGTATTTTTTTTTTAATCAAACAGCTGATACGAACATTGGTTTTAATTTACGTTCGAAATTAACGAAACCAACTTGGTTTCATGACACCAAATGAAACCAACATTGGTTTTCAAAAACTACAATCACGAAAACCGACATGGTTTCTACGACAACCCCGAATAACAAGAGCCGCCCATTGAAATATAAGATAAACGATAGCCCCACAAAAGTCACTTGATGGAATGTCAAGTCTATCAGCAATTGCACCGGTAAGAATCGCAATAATGCAATGGAATACCATATAATCTTATGTCCTGGAACCTATTAAAGAGTTGTATTGAAATACTTTGAAATTTCTCTAAAAAAAAAAATACCTAACGAGAACGAAAGCCGTGGTAATTTAATTACACTTGGCTGTCCGAATAAATAAAGAGATAAAGGCTAGCTTTCAATATGGCCTATTTTGATCATTTTAAAGATTTTTGACGTGAAAGTTTATGGCGACAATGATTCTCACCACTGGTTTGGCTTTTCCCTGTACACAAGGGAAAAAAATATTGTCTATTAAGATCAAATCATGGGGAGCAAGTGTCTTAACCACGTGTGCATCGTTCAAAAAAAAATATGACGCTTATCCTTAAGCTGCCTTTCACTGCTTTTCACATCAAATTCGGCAATTGTGGATTAATCAAACTATTTTTATATAAAATTTATTTATTTTTTTATTTCTTTTTTCATCCACAGCCGGCCCACTGTGCATCGTCTCTAAATACTGATACCCATTCATTCATTCATTCATTTATTATGCAAGAACAAAACAATAAAACGACAAATTATAGGTAAAAACAAAATATTAAAATATAACTACAACAACTAAAAGAATTCCCAGCGGTAATAATACGACTGTAATGATACCCTACACCCTTCACTTCAATCTAAGGGAGAGCTGTGTAGCTTCAAACCTATACTTCTGCAACTTCAAAGACGTTCATTTCATTTCGAATTAAAGTAACAATTGCAAAAACATAGTAAAATATTTAATGGATCTTTAGGTACTACACCTTATAGTTAAAACGTGTATTAAAAGAAAACACCGCACAATATACGACCACAAAGTTAACCACAAACCCTAAACAGTTATGGTAGGGTAAACGACAAACACTACATTTTTTTTTGTTGTCGTTTATTTTCTCGTATATTGAGTTGCTTCTTCTTGGTTTGATTGCTCTCTCTCGCCTTTATTCTCTCACTGTCGTTAACATGCTCTATGTATTCAATAATAATTTTGATTTGTTTTCTGTTTTTCTTTTTTTCGTACACTGTTTCGATAGACACACATTAATATAAAGCAAAAACAAAAACAAAATTTTTTTCAACACGAGTATGTAAATATTTATCTAAGTTTGTTGTTATTGTTGTTGCTATTGCTTTGAGAGTATGAGAAATATTTATTAAAAACAACAACGACAACAGATAAACTCGGGCCACAAATTAAGAAAAAAAAAAAAAAAGACAACAAATACGCACACATTCACACTCTCGTATGCTGAAACGGAGGTGAAAAAAAAAATAAACTCTCTTCAATAATGGCGTATAAAATTAAATGCGAAATGTTAAACGACTAAACTATCTTAACTTGACTAATCAATAATATTTCGCAAAAAATATATTAAAAAAAAAAAACACAAACAAAAAACAACAACAAATGAAATAGCAAAAGGAAACGATAGTAATAAAATATAAAAAAAAAAATCAAAACTAAAGAGATTGGCGGGAGGCATCAGCAGTGCAGTACAAGAGTAATTGTCAATGAGTGAATGAAGACAGTAACAGGGTAACCTGAAAAATGTATTTTTTAATATACAGTGTTGGAAAAAATTATAGCATTGATTGCTTGTGAAATTTTTTATATATTTTTCGTTATAGTAATTATCTTTTTGTCAAATTTTATTAGATTACTAAATAATACAAACAATAAATAATTACAAATGATTTTATTGCATTTAACTATGAAAACTTTTATTTTTGGAAAAACAATTTTTAACCTACAGTATATAAAAAGGTGAATACCCGTTTAAACTATTTGTCTAAAAAGTAAATACAGCACATGTACAAAAATTAGTAGTCAAATGTATTGAAAAATAAAGGCTTTTCATGCCATCCATAAAAATCGTTTTTTTTTTTTTATCATACGGCTAGTGAAAAAATAATTCAAGTGTGTGCACTAGTCACATGTCGCATTATAAGAAACAGTCTCCTACTTAGTTATGTACTTACTTAATTGGCCGTTACAAAAATTTAGTCCTAAATTCTCACCCCCCGTTCCACGTTGCGTGTTTTAATCCTAATATATATTATAAATCTTTCTGTAAGTCTGTTTTTTTGTTTGTTTGTTTGTTTGTTTGTTGGTTTGTTTGTTAGCCAATCACGCCTGAACGCCTGGACCGACTTTCTTGAAATTTGGGATATAGATCGAGCCATTGCCGGTGCAGGTTATAGGCTATAAATCTTTTCAAAATTTTGACCAAAAGGGAGAAAAAAATGGGACAAAGGGAGAAAAAATGGGCAAAAATTAGTACTTTTATGCATAAAATCTGTATTTTATCTGTTTTAAAGGTATTTTTTTACGATTTAGCTTGGTTAAGTTTCCCAAATAGCTATTGGAGGTGTTCCGTTTCAAAAGTTGAACCAAAAGGGGTCCAAAAAGGGGGAAATGGGCCAAAAACGGGCAAATTGAGTGTATAGCCAATCACGCCTGAACGCCTGGACCGATTTTCTTGAAATTTGGGATATTGATCGAACTTTTGTCGGTGCAGGTTATAGGCAATAAATCTTTTCAAAATTTTGTCCCAAAGGGGGAAAAAATGGGTCAAAGGGGAGAAAAAATGGGCAAAAATTAGTACTTTATGCATAAATGCTGTATTTTATCTGTTTTAAAGGTATTTTTTTACGATTTAGCTTGGTTAAGTTTCCCAAATAGCTATTGGAGGTGTTCCGTTTCAAAAGTTGAACCAAAAGGGGTCCAAAAATGGGGAAAGGGGCGAAAAACGGGCAAATTGAGTGCATTTATATTTAGGACTTAGAGTATTCAAAAAAACTGGGTTGTTTGTTAAACCGGTTTCCGAATAATTTGAAAAATTGCATTTTTTAAGAAACCGGTTTTAAAACCGGTTTCGAAACCGATAAACCGGTTTTTTATTTATTGTTATTTTTATTGCAAAAATTACCCAATAATTTTTTTTAATTTTTTAAACTAATCCAAACTACATAACCCGCGCAACGCCGGGTAAAATCTGCTAGTTTTATCCATAAATGGTGGGATGTACAGATTAAAATCAACTCCCAATCACAGATTTTTAAGAACCTTTAGCCATTTTGTTGGGGATATCTAAGCTGGAATTGGAACTGACGTCCAATAGGGCTACCAACTAGGCTGTGGCGACTTCTTAGTCTGCAAGAAGGTGAATTAAAAGCAAAGTTTCAATTTTCGAGTAAGCAAAACATAAACAAGTCGCCGTAGTCTAGTAGGTAGTGTGTTGGCTTATTAGACTGAAGGCCCGAGTTCGCATCCCAGGTCAGACATCAAAACGAAAATATGAAAATATTTCTTCGGCGACTTCCTGTCAGCAGATTTCTGGCAAAAACTCTGAGAGTAAATAAAACTGCCATGAAAAGCTTCTCAAAAAAACTGTCGTTCGGAGTCGACTTTAAACTGTAGGTCCCGCCACTCATGTATAAAATTAACGCACACAACATAAGTGGTGTGAGAAGCTAGGTCGTAATCCTGACTGAAGGGTTGTAATGACCAATTATGTATGTAAAACATAAACAATGGTCACGTTTAGCAAGACAACATCGCAAAGAAAAAGTTGAAGAAACATGGATTGACCGAAAACATTTTTTCGAGAACCAAAAAACAAAGCTTATGACCTGGCATCGATCCGATTTGATATACATACATATGTGAACTGCCTTCATTTTCTTAAAAATCAAATGCTTTAAATTACGGAATTGGAAATGGCAATAAAGTGGAAATTTAAGCAGGATAATGATCCAAAACATTCCAAACACTGCTCGTATACAAAATGTTTAATTTTTTGAAGGTGACTGTATTTCGTTATAACGGGTGATTTTTTAGCTATTATCTTTTTGGCAACACTGGTTTAAACAGCTCACGCACGTTTCGTGTTTTGTTTCACTGTCAAACATCTTCAGTTTGGTCTATAATTTAACCATGAATCGTCTTACAAACGAACAACGCTTGCAAATCATTGAATTTTATTATCAAAATGCGTGCTCTGTTAAGAAAGTTCATCGCGATCTTCTTCCATTTTATGGTCAGTTTAATCGACCCACTGATATCCAACTTTTTTTTGTCCAAAATGCAAGAGCTTGACTTGCATGACATGTGGTTTCAACAAGACGGTGTCACATGCCACACAGCACGCGAAACAATGGACTTATTGAGAGGCGAGTTCGGTGAACATTTTATTTCACGTTCGGGACCGGTCAATTGGCCGCCTAGATCGTGCGATTTAACGCCTTTAGGCTATTTTTTGTGGGGCTATGTTAAAGCTCATGTCTATACAGACAAGCCCCCTTCAATTGACGCATTGGAAGACAACATTGAAGCATTTATTCGTGAGATACCGGCCAAAATGTTGGAAAGAGTATGCCAAAATTGGACTAAGCCGATGGACCATTTGAGGCGCAGTCGCGGTCAACATTTGCATGAAATAATCTTCAAACATTAAATTATATGGACCGTACTATCGATTCAAATAAAGATTTCATGCATTTTTCTGAATTTTATGTGTTTTTCTTTTTGAAAAAATTTCCTATAGCTCTTAAAAAATCACCTTTTAGTATATCCATTTTATCATTGGAAGCGCTATTATTTTCTCCAACACTGTAATAAATAAAAATGGGGAATAACAGACGGCAGGACTAAGTAAGCAACCAATATAACTCTTTTATATGTAGATGCAAGAGAGAATACATCACAATAAATAGTTTTGATGGTAAAACTGAATGCAAAAAAAAAATTGTAATGCAGTAATAGGGAGAGAAGAGAGTATCAACATATTCACGACTAATTACTTCGTTTACTAAAACAGAATAATTATTAAACACATACACACACACACACACACACATACAATTATATAAAATGGCTGTCTATAGATGAACAAATAAATTCAAGTGTAGAGATATTAATAAACGATTTAATTTGATTATTGTGTTGTTGTTTGTTTGTTTATTATTTTTTATATACAGCAACAATAAAATTCATATACAACAACTAAATACAACCGTTAAAGATACATACAAACAACAAAGTGGAAAGATGTAAAAACGAGTACAAATTATACGCCATAATTGTTTAATTCGTTTTCGTGTTTAAGTTTGTGTGTGCTTTTTTACGATTCTTGTTGTCGTTGTCCCAGGTGTATTACAGAGAGCAATTGTTGTAGTACAGAGAATGAAAAAAGAGAGAAAGGTGAGAACCACTCAATCATGCTTGTGCTTGTTAAGTGCAACAGTAGAAAAGTTACAATTTTTTAATTTTTTTTTTTTTTTTAATTTTTACATCTTTGTGAACCAAATGGGCAAAAGTAGGAAACAAAAATAGGAGATGAAGAGCTCAATACACGGTTCATTATAGCGAATTTTGTAGTTGAATTTACATCAACATAAATGCTCTGATTTTTCTAAATCTGTGTGATAACGACAGCGAGCAAAATTGTCACATATGGAGATCGTAGCATCCGGAATTGATTGTGAAAAAGATAGTGCTGCTACTTCATCCGAAAATTTCGTAAGACGCCTTTTGTGCTATGTAGTAGTGTAGTGCTTTGAAAAGTACTTTAAAAAGTCTTGAGTTTGTTGGAGAGAGGGGAAAAAAGATCGGAGGTAAGTTCACACTTTAATGTACTCGCAAAGCTGCTTTGTTCTTCGTTCGTCGTCTACCGATGGTTGTACGAGGGTTGCCTTTAATATTTCGGGATTTGGCAACCCTAGTGTTGCAGTCTGCCAACTGACAGCTCTATCGTAAAGCTTGACATTTTTGAGGTTATACGTACTCAGAACGTTTTGACATACGAGCGCTATTTGTGTTGTTTACAGTAACTTAAAAGATTCATCTCGCCCAAAAAATGGAATTAAATCGTGAAGATTTTCGTGCGATTATTTTTTACAACTTTCGATGTGGATTAACAACAGTGCATCGATGAAATTAATTCAATTTTTGGCGATGAAGCTCCATCAAGGACCAGTGTTTATCGATGGTATGGTGAATTCAACCGAGGTCGTAGCTCACTCCAAGACGAATTTCGTGAAGGTCGTCCAAAATTAGTTGTTACTCCGGAAAACATTGATGCTGTGCGCCACAACTGATATTGCAAGATCGTCATGTGACCTATCGAATTTTTGATGGATCTTGATTGTTTATCACAAAATGTGTCAATTTCACGTTTGATCGACCACCAGAAGATGGCCAATGTTTGTGCAAAGAGAAATAATAATATTTGCAAAAAACACAAATATTAGCCGACTTCTGGAAGTCGTGCAAGCGTGAAATTGACACATTTTCCGATAAACAATCAAGATCCATCAAAAATTCTGAAAATTTTTGAACTAAAAGTTCATTTGATGAGGTGATTTTTATAAAAAATATAACACGACTGTTATACTATTTAACTAATAACTACGGTAATTTTTATACAATTTTATCAAATGATGACTCAATCTCTTCACAAGAGAACAGACTTTAAGAATATTATCACTTATCCTATATTTTTGTATTAAAGTTTGCTACTATGAATGGACAAACTTGAAAAAATATGAAAAAAATTTGAATGTTCAAAGTTTACCTCATCAAATCTCATAGCATATTAAGTCGAATAATAGATATATGTGTACCGTTTTAAAGGTATCTCTCTTCATCTCTCTTCTTTCTAACAAGATTTAAATTTCGGAAATTGGGTCAGATTCGTTTAAGTAATTCAGAAATTTGTGCGTCAAGTCAAAAAAAAAAACAGTTTTTGTCAAATAAAAAAAGTTTGGAGGGTTCGAGAAATATAAAAAAAATATTTTTAAGATCTACTCAACCAAATTCACAACCTACACTATGTCATTAGTCGGGTGTATTTAATTTTTTTTTATTTTGTCGCATAGTGTAATTTATCTGTTAATGAAATATGTAACTCTTTACCGGTTAATAAAATTGACCAGAAAAAAAAAAGAAAAATCAAAAAGCTACCTCCTTATACCAGAGTTGTTATTAAATGACCTTGAAATTTAACAGTTTTCAAAAAAAAAAAAAAAACACTCCGTGAGCACTCCTACCTTTGTCGCTTAATGATGATAATAATTTATTTTAAAATGGTTAAACAATCCGGTAATTAATTTAATTACAATAACGTAACAACAAGAACAATTAAATAAGCAATTAAAATCAATTATCACTCGATAATTATTCATATTCTCGTTTATCACGTACACAAATTTGCTCTTTTACTGTCGTCCATAATAGATTAAAATCACACTCTGAGAGAATAATTCATTTACAGTAACAATGAAATGAGTGAAAAGAGTTGTGTATACGTTAGTCTTCTTATACAACCAAGCTCATAAACTTATTATAGTGCCTGCCTGCCGTCTTCTCACCCACACAATGTAATTGCAAAAAAAATCTCTTTTATTTACTATAGTATGTATGCATGTACATATGTATGTATGTGGATGCCTACAAACACTCAAGATAAAATAGTGTGCTTATGTACGAAAAAACAACAACAAAAAATGTTTTTGTAACAGCAAGAAAACCTGAAATGTGTGAGAAACTTTAATAACCGAAATATTTTAATAGTTGTTGGTTGTTGCTGTTGTTGTTGCTGTTGTTGTTGGTATAAATTGTACACGGTTGATTTTAAAGAGTCATGTTCAAATTATATTTAAATTACTCGTGTTTTTTTTTTTTTTTTCAATCATTCACGAGACAACCAACAAACCAGTTTTCCACGACAGTTTTTTTGACAACAACAAAACCATACTAAATGAGTACATACAATCATAAAGTAATATGTAGTTGATATCGTATGTATATGTATGAAGCAGTTGAAGAGACAGCTGCTTAGACAGCAGCATGCATCATCATATTGATATTGATGCTAATAATGAAGAGAGTAGAGAAGGGTGTAGAGAGCTACTAAAAGAATTAATGGAAGCCAATTATAAAGGTAATTGAGCGCACAGAAAATCTAAATAAGCCGTTAAAAAACAAGAGAGCAGAGGAGAAGAGTTAGCTATTTAACACAAAGAACAACTAAGATAAGTGGAGTTAACAGAGATTTTTTTAATGTGTTTTTAGCGCTTTTTTTTGGCGCACAAATTTTAGCATGTCTTGAATTAAAGTGTAGTTTTTAAAAAAATTTAACTACAACTGATCGAATTACAACTTGGTCGATAACATTTTGCCAGTTTTTGGGATAAATCCATTATGCCATCAATGTGTAGAACTTTTTGATTTTCTAAGAGCATTTTGAAAGCGTCTAATAAAACAAGCTGTAGTGTTTTCTTATGCAATTAATATTATTTGTAACTTGACTTTCTTGAGAACCCAATATTTATAAAAAAAAAAACATAATAACACGGTGTGACAGTGAAAATACACCCGAGTAACTACATGGCATACGTTGTTCAGTTAGTTGAGTAGAACTCAGAAAAAAATGAAAAAAATTCACATTTTCCAAGTTTACCTCATCAAAACTCATAGCATATTAAGTCAAATAATAGATACATATGTATATGTATACCGTTTTAAGGGTCCATCTCTCCCCTTTTCAACAAGATTTAAATTTTGGAAATCGGATCAGAAATGTTTGAGTAATCCAGAAATTTGTGCGTAAAGTCTAAAAAAACAGTTTTTGTCAAATAAAAAAAGTTTGGAGGGTTCGAGAAATATAAAAAAAAATATTTTTGAGATCTACTCAACAAAACTCACAACCTACACTATGTCATTAGCCGGGTGTATTTAATTTTTTTTATTTTGTCACATAGTGAAATTAAGCTTAAAAAACGTTATATTTTGTTTGTGTCCACACTAGCCTTAAAGAGTGTTGACGACATTGTTTCCTATTGTGCTTTATTGCTTTAAAAAATGAAAGATTTATTTTGACTAATTGAGTGTTAATTTAATTTTGTTTAAGTATATTGATAAATAACGAAAATGTATGTTTTTTAACATTTTTTTTTTTTTAATTCATTGCCAACAATCATAAACAGGAAGAAAAATATTTTTTATATTCATCATGTTAAACAAATTTTAACGAGACAATTTACATACGAATACATATAAGAATTCAATACAATATTTTAATACAAATTAACTGTGCATTAAAAATCAACACACACACACAAAAGAATATTTTACCCTTTTCTTGAATTATTTACCAAACACTTCTAACAAAAGCAATTTCAAGTGGACTCGTACTTGAAGCAAATCTCTTTATGCTACAAACAAAAAAAAAACAGTTAAAATTCTTTCTGTCCCTTTCCAACATACAATAACTCTTCTTTCATTTGCATAAAATAATAAAACCCTTCAATTTGAATTCATTTAATTCTTTTTAAACTCCCCCAAATAACAGTTTAAAAGAAAAGAGAAAAGAACTCAAAGTAAAGCAAACAAACAAACCTTTACACTCATTTACGGAGTAAAGCCTTTAACAACAGCATTAATGGCGGTGGTCTATACTACATTCAGTCTCTTTAAGCAATTAAAAAGGTCTAATTAAGCTATTGTTTATGTGTGTATTGTGTTTCTTTTTAGCAGAGAGCAACAACAAACCAACACAAACACCCACCTGACCCTAAACGATTAAAATAATAATCGTTATAAATTTCCTTCTTATTGTTGTGTAAATGTGTACATTAATTTGTGTAGGTATGTGTGTACATATGCATATTTGTTTACCTATTTACATTAAAAAGAATAACTGTATTTATTGAGAGAGAGAGAGAGAGCAAACACGAAGAAAAAGGAGTTTTTCCATATAGTATATGTACGTAGGCAAGTGTAAATAGTAACACTAACAATAATAATAATAATAAAAACAACAATGGCAATCAGCTAGCGGTGTCAATGAAATAAAATAAACATGGCTGATTGTGTTATGTTGTATAGTAACACTTCTGCATTCGGTTTTTTTTTGGATATGCATGTCCGTCGCTTTTATTTTAGTTTGTGTGTCGTTCCTTCTTGTTCTTAGTCGTGTTTAATTGTTTGTGTTGTCATGTTTAGTTTTTATAGTTGTTGTTATTTCAATATACAATAGCTGTTGATGTTACGTTTGATTATTATTGTAGCCTATGCTGCTTGTTTATTTCTTTTTGTATTGTGTGTTTATTGTTCTACATTTGCATAGTTCTTGTTGTTAAAGGCTTCTTGTTACTCACACTTTAATTCATATTCAGGAATTGCAAAAAAGAAATGACAAAAGCAAAAAAAAGTTGCCAGATGAAGTGATTTGATGTCGGTGATAATTAAGTAGGGATTGTTGGGTTTACAAAAAAAATAAAAGCAATGTAATGAGGAGAATCAAAATATTTACATCAAGTTAAACTTAAGCAAATGCCGTGTTTCTAATAAACTTAACAACCTCAGAGGAGGGAGCTTTCCCTGAGTGTAGGATGTATGATACAAAAAAAATCCATTTAACCATCCATTCTCTTCATTCCTTACTCTGCTTCTCTTTTCCATCATTTAACAAATTGCTTGTGGTTGATTTAATTTGAATTATTTCTTGACGGTCGTTAAATAATTAAGAATTGGAAGGTACAAGTCGAACATATATAAACACTTTTCCCTTTTTTCTGTCTACCACACCCATATTTCCTACTTTCCACACAATACACGCAACAATCCTGAAGGAATTTGCGACTATCAGAAGCAGTGACATGATAACCATTGAATACTCCGATAAAT
Source organism: Sarcophaga caerulescens (assembly GCA_927399465.1). NCBI lineage: Eukaryota > Metazoa > Arthropoda > Insecta > Diptera > Sarcophagidae > Sarcophaga > Sarcophaga caerulescens. The sequence continues at coordinate 104,606,295 of OV656872.1, read as the reverse complement.
TCTCCACTTTGGGAATCCCTTTAAGGAACTGTACTCATCGTTAACAGTAATTTGGTACTTTCGGACGCCGGCAGAACGAAACGGTAAATCTGGCCGAAACTGGATGAAGGGCGAACGTATGCTTCCGGGCACATTATAAAAAAATATGCCAATACTGTTCAGAATTTTCACCCATGTTTAAGCCCGAACAACAGAATAAGGCATTTGATAATGTCTGTCAACACAATGAATCTTAAATTGTGGACCTTGAAGCAAGCTTTAATGTTGTCTAAAGCCAAAAATATTGCCGGAGAAATTTGCAACACAATTTTTTTTCCTTACCCTAAAGCTTATATCAAATAAAGTTTAAAAACTTGACATTGTTTGTTAATTAAAAATAAATATGAATTTTTCAATGCTATTAGAAAATAACGAACTAGCAACACTGTTAAAAGATCCGTTTTCTTTTTGCTTTTTTTTCAACATTACTCTCGTTCTTTCTCTAAAACACACCTTAAAAATGCAATGCGTACTCAATTTTCTTTTCAATTAACAACACACCACCGCATCAATGGTGTATTAAATTATTTCATCACTCTCTCCCTCTCTCTCATTGTTGTTGCTGTTGTACAATTGTAAAGATTTTATATTACCATTGTTTTGCTATTGTTATTATTGTTGCTATTGCGCTCCTATTGGCACAACTGACGCTTTAAATTGTTTGTAGTGTGTGTAAATGCAATTTGTGTTGAAATTAACACAAATGTGTCTACTGTATTAATATGATAAAGTACAAGGGGGAAAAAACGAATCCTACAGAGGCACTAACATAGGAGATATAGAGTAGTAACAACAGAGAGAGACCAAATACGAATGTTATTATAAGTAAGAGTACTGCTCATGTATACAATAGTAAGTAAAATCATTTTTAAAAAGGATTTTTTCATTGCCATTTGTGGTCATTATAATTATAATTGTTGTTGTTGTTTTGTTTCGTTTTATTATTTCTCTCCTTTTATAAGATTATACTATAAAGTTCTCGTTGATTCTACAAGAACAAAACCGAATACTTTGTAGTGTGTGTAAATATGATTCTTGTTCGTTGCAATTCATTTTTTTTTTGTGTTTCGTTCATTCTATCAAACATCAAAGTGTTAATGTGTATTTGAAAATTCATGCATTCGTGAGTGTATGTGTGTGTATGCATGCGTGTTCAAACTTACCACTGCGTTGTGTATTGACAGCAGCTGCTCTAAACTGTCATAAACATTGGAAATTATTATGAATTGTGCATTGAAAAAATAAAAAAGAGCGAAAGGAAAAAAAAAAAAACAACGTTAAACAGACATTCGCTATTGAATTATATTAAGCGGGTTATTTGTGTATTATACTTTTGAGTATGAATGTGTATGTGTGTGTCTGTTTATGTGGAATTTTATTGTTAGATATTCCCGCACTGTGTTCAGTGTCTGAAAAGTGGTGGTGTGGTGTGTCATGGATATGGTATGATATTTATCCTTAGTCATAATCATCATCATCATTTCAAGTGTTGCCAATTGCAGTAGAATTCGAGTTTAAACTAACGTTAGAAGCTTACAAAATCGATAGAAAGAATAAAATTTAGTAAAATTAAAAAAAAAAAAAATTAATAAAACTGAGGGAATCCTTTTCAATTAAGAGAAATAAAATTTGTTTTTTGAAGATCCACAACTTTAAATTGAAATAAAACAAAGAAAACATATCAAAGTTTTCTATTTATATCTTTGTAGTTTTAAATACTTTTTCTGTTATTGTCTGCTTTATTCCCTAAATATTTCCATCCCCCTCTCACTAAAACACCCGCTCTTTGAAACAGTAAAAAACTATTTGCCAAACATGCCTAAACAATACTTATTTACTATATACACTAGTTTGTGTATATGTGTATGGATATATGTAGATACATATGTGCATATGCGCGTGTAAGGCAATTGTAATTTTATTATCCTGTCTGTGGATTCTTTGCATTTTTTTATTTTTCTTTTCTGCTTTTAATTTATTTTTTATGTGTCCGGCTGATAATTTTAAGGATTTTTGCAAAAAAAAAAAAAAAAAGAGGACTGAGAATACAGTTTTTTATTGTTCAGCACACATACATATGTATGTATGTTCTTACATACACAGAGGCATTCTTTACAATTTCTATTCAACGGTTTAGTAAATAGTGCCTGCTGTTAGTTTTTGTGAGTAAATGTGTGTGTTTGTGTTAGTTTTGCTTTTCACTTTCATTTCATTGTTTACAGTTACAGCACTTTCTTATGCTCTCTCTTTGTTTACATTTGTAGCCATTTAAGTACGAGAGAGTCCCGCAAAAAAAAAACAACAAAAAGCAGATGTCTAAGCATAAATGCACTAGAGTTTGTGTGTGAGAGAGAAAGAGTATTATAGAGTTTTCTGACAAAGGGCAAGGGTGAGTGTAAATTCATTACGTTCTTTGTTATGAAAACTATTGTGTAAATACAGTGGGACGCAAAAAGTTACTGAAACAAACTAAACGTAAAAACGGTGCCGTTGTGCGGGTCATCAAAAGGAAAGCCGTTAGCATGATGCTAAAGAGGAAGACTTAAAGCCTAAGAAACAGGCGCAAGATACTCCCAGAACTAAGACAATGCGATCTTGTACGCGAAGGTGCGAAGAGTACACCCTCAAAGCGTGTAAGATGAAGCCGTTTTGTGGAAACCATATACTGTCAAAAGGAAGAAGTTAAAAATAGCACATTGGTGTGAATAAAAAACGAATTGTAAAGGGTGATTTTTTAGCTATTATCTTTTTGGCAACACTGGTTTAAACAGCTCACGCACGTTTCGTGTTTTGTTTCACTGTCAAACATCTTCAGTTTGGTCTATAATTTAACCATGAATCGTCTTACAAACGAACAACGCTTGCAAATCATTGAATTTTATTATCAAAATACGTGCTGTGTTAAGAAAGTTCATCGCGCGCTTCTTCCATTTTATGGTCAGTTTAACCGACCATTTTTTTTGGCCCAAAATGCAAGAGCTTGACTTGCATGGCATGTGGTTTCAACAAGACGGTGCCACATGCCACACAGCACGCGTAACAATGGACTTATTGAGAGGCGAGTTCGGTGAACATTTTATTTCACGTTCGGGACCGGTCAATTGGCCGCCTAGATCGTGCGATTTAACGCCTTTAGACTATTTTTTGTAGGGCTATGTTAAAGCTCATGTCTATACAGACAAGCCCGCTTCAATTGACGCATTGGAAGACAACATTGAAGCATTTATTCGTGAGATACCGGCCGAAATGTTGGAAAGAGTATGCCAAAATTGGACTAAGCGGATGGACCATTTGAGGCGCAGTCGCGGTCAACATTTGCATGAAATAATCTTCAAACATTAAATTATATGGACCGTACTATCGATTCAAATAAAGATTTCATGCATTTTTCTGAATTTTTAGGTGTTGTTTTTTGAAAAATTTTCCTATAGCTCTTAAAAAATCACCCCTTATATAATTTAATTTATAAAACTTAAGCAGATTACCATTTCGTATTTATGGTATATAAAGGGGTCTCCATAAATTACCTTGAAAATTTAAAAATTAAGGAAAACTATTTGCAAAACGGTTAGCAACTTGGCGGTGTTTTCACAAACGCTTTCTTGTATTTTTTCAGTTCCAATAATATCCGTTGCAAAACTGTCTCATTTTTGTGACATTCAAGCACCATTTCCAACCTACAGAATTGTAGAAACCATCTAAAGTGAATAAAGAATGAAACTATTGTGAAGAAAGATCTAATAAGGGGGTTAAAAGTCAAGTAAAAAAAATCATATATTCATATTCAATACACGCTCTCATAAACAACAAAAAAAAGGGATTAATTTTTTTTTCGTTTCATTTTTTTATTTTCTTTTTCAAACTTGAAATTAATCTTACAAGGGTTGCAAACAATACAAATCCATAATTGTGTATATACTTGACTGAATATAAAAAAAAATTACATGTTTTCTTTGTTACAAAGATTAAATAAAACAATAGAAACCAGGAAATCCCTTTATTTTCAAGTGTTTCTAACAAATTTTCCTCAACTTTAATGTTAACAAGCAATAGAATTTCTCTCAGTGTATGTTATATTAACGCAACAATGTTTGCCTACAAAATCTTGATTTGATATCATGTTGTCATCACCATCATCATCATATGGAGTGCATGAAGTCTAAAAAACTGTTAAAAAAGAAGAAGAAACATATTGCAAACATGCTGTGTTTGTTCTACCCATACAATAGCAAACTACATCTAAACCAGTCGTCGGCAAAAAAAGAGAACATATGAACATATAAAGCCGAAGAAAATCTTCCTCTGAGGGACATTGGTGCCGACGTCTGATCTAAACACAGAACAGGAACAAATTATGCGAGTGAGTAGGCAATAAAAAGAAAATCAATGATGTGTAAACACCGCATGCGTTTTATTATGGGAAATTTTTCAATAAAACAACAAGAACAACAACAATATTAAACTTGCAAGCATAATTGAAAATACCAGTGCCACCAACTAATGAGTATGCATTGCATGTTGTTGAGAAGAGAGTATAAATTGACATACAAAACAATAGAGCTTTTTTCCCTCTTGTTCGCAGAGCATTGTTTTCAAAAACACAGCTCTTTTATTTATTCGGTAACAGAAAAAGAGAGAAAAAGGGATATTTATTACAAATATGTACATAAATGGACAATTATAAGTCACACATTAAAATATGAACAACAAAAAACGCGGCTATTACAAAAGGAAACAATTACGGTATAGAACGAAAGACAGAAAGAGAGAGAAAATGCATGCATTGAATTGAGAAAAATCAACGATTAGAGGTTAAAAAAAATTTGCTCACACCATTATAGAGGAATAGTGTTGCAGTGCTTCAAAAAAAAAAAAAAAAGTCAATCAAGCATTAAATTTACAACACGGGCAGTCGGCGTAAGGAAACTGTTATATTCCCTAGGGATTGTTGGATTTTTCTTCTAAATCATTTGATTACAAATTAAATCTATTCCTTTTAACACTTATTATAAATCTAAATTAAATCTAAATTAAACAAAGTAAGAAAAAAATAAATTTATTTGAAGGATATGATTTAATATTTTTCCCAATGAAATTTTAATTTATTATTTTAATTATCCAATGTCGTCTTTAAAAATTATGATGTGATTAAAACGTCAATGAAATATTATTTGTTTACACATACCTACTCTGTACAAAACAATACACAGAGCCTCAGATACACTCAAGCAAGTATATTTTGTTTTTGTTGTGTTTTATTGTGTTGTGTTTTTTTTACTAAATAAACACTCGTTAGTTTAATTTGCTCACACTATTCATTTCAATATTCACATTGTTGTTATTGTTATTGTAGAGGGAGGGAGTGACATCGAAAAATAAGAAACAAAAGCAACAACAAACAAAAAGAAGAGCCTACATATGTACTATGTATGTATGTACGTAATAAAAAAAAATTAAAAAAAATTTATTGCGATTTATTTCAAAAAGCAAAAGAAATTGCTTTCCAACTAATAATAATTATTTTAAATAATAAGATATTAAAATAGTGAGAGAGTAGTGGTGGGGAGAAGGCAATAAACAACTCACACACAAACAATTGTTTTTTTATTAAAATGAGAACCACCAAAATTAGGTAAAAAAGAAACCAAACAGTAGGAGAAGTATAAAAAAAAACAACGAAAATTCAGGAACGTACGTAATATTTATTTCAGTTAAAAACCAAAACAAAAAAGAGAAAGAGAATAAAAAAGATGACACCAATATCAAACACGAGAAAATCAAAAAGAGATACAAGAAGGCGAGTGAAAATAATGAGTACTTAAAAGAAACAGTGTTGCCGGTGTATGGTTTTAATTTCATCTGGAAAACAATTGACGAATGGCCCGAAATTGTTTTGCATTAAAATATGGACATATGATTGAAAGTAGTCGGCGTAGTCTAGTAGGTAGTGTGTGTTGGCTTATTAGCAGACGTCGGCACAAAGAGAACATGATAAAAATGTGAGTGTATTTGTGAGAAGCATGTGTTAACCCAGAGGAAAATTGTTAGTAATTATTGTTTCGAGCAGTGTTCGAACAAATAATGTGCTTTTTGATGTCATTGGTATTTTTTGCGCAAGTTTTTATGGATTTGTAGCAAGAGTCATCATTACTTATTGCAGGTACCTTAAATTCAATATATTTAAAGCAAAAAAATCTGTTTCCCAGATTTTCTTCACATTTACATTAAATTTTTCTTTAGGTGTACAATTGATACACAAAAAAATTTCTAAAAGATGCGACATGAACCTTCTTCGTTCAAAGCTGACAAGCAACTGAATGCATTTTTACGCTCATTTTAACGAATATTATTGATGTTCGTGTCCTATGTGTGTAAAAAGCCGAAGATGTTCGGCTCTCGAGAGCATTGGTGCCGACGTCTGCTTATTAGGCGTAAGGCCAAGGTTCAAACCACAGGTCAAACATCAAAACGAAATATGAAAAAATATTTCTTCGGCGTCTTCATCTCAGCAGATTTCTGGCGACAACTCTGAGAGCAAATAAAATTGCCATGAAAAGTTTCTCAAAAATCTGTCGTTCGGACCGCCACTCATGTATAAAATTAACACACACAACATGAGTGGTGTGAGAACTTACAACTTTTATGAATAAAAAAATTGTAAGAGTACCACTGTATGCATAAAAACATTCCATTTCTATTTAAATTTAAAAAAAAAAAAAAACAAATAGAAATTTAAATTATTTTATAATTTCAAACATTTTTTGTTTTTTTTTTTTCATTTAATTCCTGTTTTCGATTAAAAATCTACCAAACCAACTCTGGCAACTCTGTTAATTTAATAGAACAGTTTTTTAATTAAATTGTTACCCACTTTGTGCTGCTGCACATCTCTCATCTAAAAAACGATTGCAATAACAACAACAACAACAAAATACAAATTATAGCAATATCGACTAAACGAAATAAATAAATAAATAAAAAATAAAACAAATCAAGAAAAAAAAAAGAGTACAACAAAAATTAATAAGAATAATAAAATAATAATGACAGTGGCAACAGCAATTAACTTAATAACCGATTTAATTTTAATTGCTTGTTGACTTGCCAGAGCTTTACTAGCTAGCCAGACAGCTACTCAGTCAGCTCAATTATACAAATGAAGTGAAGTGGTGTGGAGTGTGTGTACATGTGTGTACACAAAGTAATTTATTTGTTTTAGAGTATGTGTTCTAGAGAGAGGGATAGAGAGAGTTTGTTTGTTTTGCTTACTTCAAACAGAGACTAGACTATAGACAACAAGACAACACAAATCAAGCCAACGAAATGCCCAAGTGTTATACAAACAAAAACTACAACAACAACAGCAAATAGCAATAACAACTATGATCATGTTTTGATCAATAAGATTAGTTTTGTTGTTTTGTTTTTAATGGTGTTGATTTAATTGTTGCTTTTTTTCGTTCGTCTACTACTTTTTTTAAATGCTTTCGGGTTTGCTGTTTTTATTGTCTTGTCTTACACACACACACATGCACATGCAAACGCACAAATGTAAATTTGATTTATTGATGCTGTGCTGTGCTGTTGTGTGGGAATGTTTTTTTTTTTTTTATATGAAAACAACAAAACGCTGTCTTAAAGTAAAACAAAAAGTAGGATTGCGGTATGGTGTGGTGTAATGAATGTATTTAAAATTCACGCCATTCACACACACCGCAGCCTCAATTAACGCAAAATGTTTTGTTTAATTAATTCATTACAATTTCTGAGCAAAAACAAAAACTACGTGATAAAAATATTAAACAAATTGATATTATTCATCAGAAATTTTGTACAAAAAAATAAAACAATTACTCGCGATACATTTTTCATAATATGTAATTATAATATTGTATAATATCTGATTGGGAAATAACTGCACCTAATGCTATGGTAATTCAGGGTTAACCACTTAGGGGTTTCTAAACCGCAGATTGAATTTAATGGATGAAAAGTAGACCATTTACGAATATGAATCGTTTAACAGCGAGGAAGACAGAACGTGTAGTTAAAACTGACTACGAAAAATCTCGCTTCTGGTAGAGAAAGTGTGGCGAATAATTTTTTAATTCCATGGTGTTATCAGCAATTGGGTATATTTCACGGCTTATGTCGTATTTTGCATCCATATAAAGTCCAACTACAATTCACCACTCACAACACCACACACATGTTGATTGTGTGCTAGAGCAACAGGCACCCGGTGTAGATGTGCATTATTGTCTGGAGGTGTCAATTGACCGTAAACAAGATAGTTCCACGGAGCAAACAAAAGCACCGATTTCGGTTTTATGGCATCAAACGTTTCCAGAAAAATTAATTTCACATTTTAACGATATCAATGGCCCTCAAAACCCTACAATTTTGTTTTTTTTTTTTTTGGGAGCCTATGTCAACGTCTGTAGCTACGCGAATATTTTCCTAATGTTGGAGCATTTGAAACAAAAGATGGCCAAACTCTTTTAAATAGAGCTCATATAACGAGTTAATTCGATTTTACTTTATTAACTGAAAGTTGATTAGCGGAACTTCGGTCACGGGGCAAAGTAAATAGGAAGTGATCACATTTGCCCGCAGTTACTCCCACTGTCTCACTGAACACAATGGAAGAGTTGAAAAAGAGCACAAAACAACGCCTAGCAATGAGCACAAAAATAGCTTGATGTGGAAAGCGCTTTTTCTAGCTTCAATTTAAATAGGGTTTTGAATGGACGACCACCTGAGATCGCGGAATATTTAAAACAATCACAAATTGTAGATTTTCTTTGGATGATAATAAACATCATCAAATCATTTAAACAATTAAAAAATATGAATTGAACTAGAGCTTTAACACATAATAAGTGAAGCCCTATTATCGGCTTTCAATACAATTTATCAAGAGATGCCGCCTTTTTTTTTATTGGTAAGCCAAAAATCAATTAAACACAACAACAAATTGAAGTAAAAAAATAATCCAAATTTTATTTCCCTTTCTTTATAAACCAAACAAAATAATTTTCTTTAAATTCAAAACAGAAAAAAAAACTCTTCCTGAATGCGAATATTTTAATGTTTATAATGAAATGCTTTAATTAACCCTCGTATAACTGGTTTTCAGTGTATTTACAATTGGCCGCTCTCAGTAATCTTTCTCGTTTGTTTTGAAACAACAAACTAAGAGACGGCGAGAGAAAGAGATGAAAAAATTTTTGCGGTAATTTTGTTGTTTTCGTTTGTTCTTAAATTTTCTCTCTCGCGGTAAACACACAAGCAAAACAATGTTCGTTCGCATTTATCAAAACTATACGCAAAATGTAGAATGTATGAGCAGCAACAACAACGAAAGAAAAAAACCGAACAAAACAAAAACTTGAACTAGTGATAGAAAAAAAAAAAATACGAACAGTTGACAAGATTTTTAAGTAATTTGTTGCAGATTAAATTATAATTTTTAGGCAGATGAATAAATAAATAAAAACTTACCTTTTGACAAAAGAAAAAATTATGGTAATCCAAGAAATACACAAATAAACACTAGGTCGATGATATAAATATTCTTTTAATATTTTTTCTTTAAAACACAATTATTGGTAGTTTGTTTACTATTTTCCTTTTTTTATTTTAAATATTTTAATAATAATTAATAAAACTGAAGAAATGTAATACGAATTTTACTTATAGGCTGGCTGATTGGCAATATTTTCACGGCATTTAACGATTTGTTTTTAATGCGTTTGAATTTAATACACACACGAAAACAAAACAACAAATAAAAAGGAATATAAGCACACCTATTCACACCAAACCAATACAACAATTCAATTATTTTTCCATCATAATAAAAACTCGTTTACACATATTCATTTGCACATACACATATACTAACTACAGAAATACCGAAGAGAATGCACACAGAGAGTATGGTATGAAGACGAAATAAAAAAAATATTACTCGTTTTTTTTTTTCTTCTTATTTTCCCTCTTCGTTTACTTTATTTTGGCTTTGCCTATACGTACAACACGATGTGTTCAATACTGTATTATATATGCTTCTTCTTATTCTTCTCAACTTTGTTGTTGCTACTTTTTCTTTCTTTCCTCTTCTTCTCACTGATTTTCATTTACTCTCGCACACACAGATACAAAAATTTCACAAAAATTATTGAAAATCACTTTTTTCAACTGCAAAATTCACTTGCAAAACCTTAAAATTTCCGTTTTATTTCATTAAATTCGTGACTCGTTGCGTATAAATTTGTTAATTTCATTAAATTTTCACACTTTTTGTACGTTTTTATAAGAATTTTATCAAAAAATAAAAAGAAATTTTAGAGCTTTTAGGCCGTTTTCGTTTCTATTTTTTGCCTTCTTTTTCTATTCTTTCGTCTATCTTGCGTATGGCACTCTGTACGTATGCTCTCATTGATGTTCGAAAAAGGACTGAAGAGAAAATTTTCGTAGTAAAACTATTAGTGTTGCATTCCCGTTGTACTTCCAATTGTCCATCCGTATGCAACACTGTCACTTATTTACGAATTTAATGACAAAACAACGACAGAATTGTCGAACTCAGTGTTGAGTTTTTATGTTTGTTAAGCAGTTAATAATTTAATGCTTATCTGAATCGCCCATTTATGGTGTGAAAAAAGGGAAATTTTAAGTTTAAGAAAACAAATTAAACCAATATGGATATACCGGGCCCTTAAATGAAAAATAAATTATTCCAAACCGAATTATCAAAATCAATGAATTCAAATTCACTCGTGCTGATAATTTAGTTTCCTTGGATTATTTTCTATTTAGATACCGTTGTAATACCATAACATATATTCCGTCATTTAAATATAACTCCTGGCTGGTATTTCTCGATCATCCCGACAGCTTTATGAAAATGTAAATTCTATACAAATCACTTTTGGCTAGGCAATAAATCTTGAGTGGTGAAGCAGTGACAGAAAAGCTGTTTGGTAAGTCTCCTCTTCGCCAAAGCTGTCTGGATAGTAAAGAAGATCCGTTAAGCCTTAAACCAGAAAGGACAAAAAATCTCACTTTTTCTCTCCCGAATTGACATTTATTAGGTGCTCTCTATCCTTATTTGACATTGCCTAAGAGGGAAACGCGCCGTCAGCTGCGTGTATTCGTCAGTACATAACTAGGTCATTCCTTTTGTAAATTCATATTCAAATATGTCACAACCCAGCACTCAAGCGAACTACACTCGTAAATTCAGGAAAGCCCAAAAAGGAAATTTGATGTAAATGGTCAAGATTGTTAGTAAGATTTCAAATCTCAAACCTTTTTTGCACGATCAAAAATTACTTTGACAAACTCGATATAACAACCAACAATTTTGTTTGCAGCCATGGAATTGATTATAAACACGACGCAATTATTAGTCATTCACGCTCTCATTCGTCATTCAACCCCCAATTACGAACTGAAATACATGATTCGCAATAAAAAATTTCAGTTGCGAATCACACAAGCTGTACGTAATTCAGTTTGAACGACCTTATGAATTACGAACGAATGACTGTTATCTCTAATTTTTATCGATTATTTATGTATCAAAATCAGCTGTCAAAACAAAAATGACAAAACAAAACAAAATAAAGAAAAACATTTTAGTATTAAATAAATAAATTAAAAGAAATAAATAAATTTTGTGAAAGTATTTTAAAAAATAAAACATATAATGGATGAAAAAAACAAAATTATAAAAAAAGAAATTATAATGTCCCGAAGATTATTGGCTACATTAAACAAACAAACAAAATAAACAAAACATGTAAACAGAAGAAAAAAAACAAGAAGAAGGAGAAATAAATAAATGTCAAACTGAATTACGAACGTGTCGTGGAAACGGGTTAATTGGCTATTGTATTTCAGTGGCCGAATTAATCATCTCCCATCTCTAACGTTTCAATGTTATATTGTGGTTTCAATTTGCAAGAAAACCGAATGAAAACAAGTGTCACACTGAAACAATGGCGAATAATGACTAAACAGCTGTTCATAAATAACAATGTTGCCTAAACGCAGTTTCTTTACTCAGTTTGTGTGTGTTTTTTCATTACAATAGTCGTATTGGACATATTAAAACAAAGCTAAAGAAAGAAAAACTAGAAGAAAAAAGAAATATTCAACCTTTAAGCAGCAGCAGGAAAAAAGAAGAAAAATATTCGATTTTTTCGTTTGTAATATTAAGAAAATTGAAACGTTAATATTCATGAAAATAATGAAAATGTAAAATTTAACAAATAAGCAATGCAATAACGGTAAAGAATTGAATGTGAATTTTAAAGAAAACGAGTGATTTTTTATGTAAAACAAAACAACGCAATTAGACAAAGAGAGTATTTTTCTTTTGTATGTTTTTGGTTGGTGGAAAAAATATAAAGAAAATGAAAAATACAAATACAAAAGTTGTATAAAAGAATAAGAAAATAATATACAGAGATTTAAAGAAAAGAAAAAACACGCCATTAAAACAAATTAAAGTGTTTAAATAATACAACGAAATTTGCCAATACAATTTTTTTTTGTTAAACAAAGAATCAAGAAAATTTAAGGAGTCCTAAAAAACGAAAGAGCAAGAAAGAGAGAAAAAAAAAAATCAGCAACAATAAGAGTTCTGCTGAAAATAAAAATCCAAATACAACAAATCAAAATATTAAAGTAAACCAAAATATTTTGCTGTGTTGTACAACAATAACAAGACTACTTAAACTGAAATTGTTTTTGTTTCGTTTCTTCGTTGTTTGATTTTATACACGACGAACGAGCTTCATATTTAACTCGCGCTTTGTGGCTATTTTTTTTTTTGTTAAGTGCTGCTAACGTGTGCGCCAACGCCAGAGTAGCCGTTGCCGCTGTCTTCATCATTGTTTTTATATACAATCTGTTGTATTTTCTATTTATTTTTCTTTTTTCTTACTTATTCCTTAACTTGAAGTGTTTTTTGTAATTTATATTTTTGTTTTTTTCTCTCCCTCTTGCACTCTCTCACTTCAACTCTCGTACTGTGGTATTATTGTGTTTATAGTGTATAGTGAGTGAATGAGGGTTTGTTTACAAGTGTATGGCCAGCATATATGCCAGTGCTGCTGTTTATTGAAAACTGCAGTTTTTTTTGTAAAGTGTTGTTGTTATTTTTTCTTTATTTCTTTAAAGAAAAATTATAATAAAAAAAATCGTTTAATTAATCCCCATAATAGCTGCAACAACAATAATAATAACTGCGTTGTTTAACATTAAAATAAAAAAAGGTAAGTAACTGATAAACAATATAAATAAATTATTAATTTTACTTTATTTTATGTATTTTCCTTAAACAAAAAACAAAACCATTAATTTTCTTTTGCTCTCTTACGAGTGTAAGTGTATAAAGAATTTTAACCTTTCAAATTAATTGTTTGACTACGTCATGCTGTAAATTATATTTCATTGTAATGCATTTGATAATATTTCAAATGAATTTTTCATTTTTCCAATTTTTTTTTTTTGCTTTCAAATTACAATATAATTGCATTGCATTTCATGTTTTTGTTTTTTTTTTCTATCGTACAATGCATTCGTTAATGGGGGGAGTTGCCAGATGTTATATTAAGTGGGAAATATATACAGTGTTGTTAAGTTTTAGTAAAACAAGAACACAAAAGTAGCAAATAATTTTAGAATAAGGGAATTTTACCTCAAACATTAAAAAACCCGATATTATTATTTAAATGGAAGCATAAAATTTTTGTTGTCAGGATTAACAAAGAAAAAAATATAGAACCTAAATATAGAGACTGATATTTGTTGGTAAAAACGGGGGAATGAGAATTTGTCCTACAAGGATGCCGAAGGTTTTGTTGTATTTAATGGCAGACAAGATGTTCAGTACAGGACATCGTGACCTAATTAATCGAGACATTCCTCTTTAACTGTTCAGTCCATGTACAAAATCAGTAAATTATGGGAAATGCTTAACAAAAGTAACCAAACTGAATAAAGTAATCTAGAAGTTTCTTGCGCTTTAAAAAGTAGAGACAATTTTGTGTTATGCGGATGGATCAAGAACATATCTTGGGATAGGAGTGAGAGTTTTTGGTATTGGAGTGAAATATTTCGAGCCCATGGGGAAACTCACTCATATCTTCAAAGGAAAAATCTACTCTGCAATTCTGCCAGAAAATACGACTAGTTAGAGCTAGGCAGGTGGACTGCCAGCCACACCTTACTAAATTGTCCATAGATTTGAACCACCAATCCAAACGCCTAACGCATTTCGTATAAGATACTGACGTAGTCTATTGGTAGTGTTGTGGTTAATTAGACGAGGGTCCGTAGTTCTACCTCTGCCTCAGACAGCTCGAACAAAACTACTCTTTGTTGACTTCCTCCCAGCAGCTTCCGGCAAAAACTCTGAGAGTAAATGTAATTGCCATGAAAGGTTAGGTTAGAGGACGTGTACTTGTCAGTTAAGACAAGTACAGTACCCGGAGGTCGAAATTGACCCATTGTACAACGTCCTTAGCAAGGGAAGGAAATAGAGGGAATATAATGAAAGGAGGGCATGTAGGCAAGGGGGGGGGATGGGAATCACACAGAAAGAAACAGACACAAACAAAAAAGGGGTGAGAGCGCGACTACACTTATGAAGCCCTAGCACCTCTCAACCAGCCCAAGCTGCTAATGAATCTGTGGAGAGCCTTGATGTCGGCTCTCGACACAGAACTCAAGCTCTCAAAGAAGGCCCTGCCAAGGGTCCTCAACCTCAACCTACCAAGGGCTGGTCAGTTACAGAGGAGGTGTTCGATAGTCTCTAACTCCTCCTCATCGCAACATACCCTGCAATAGTCCGGCTGGGATCTGTTCCAGATCCCCGTCAGCGACCTAATCTCACAGTGCCCCGTGATAAAAATAAAATAAAATTGCCATGACAAGTTTCTCAAAGAAAATCTTGTCGTTCGGAGTCGACTTTAAACTATAGTTAGTTAAATTAACACACACAATATAGGTGGTGTTGAGAAACTATTTCGTAATCCTGATTAAAAAGTTGTAGTAAATTTCAATTTTTTTAACTCAACGTGACCTTTTCCTTGTGACGGCAACAGAGAATGTACATCAATGTCATCGTCATTGGTTGTTTCATTCTTATTTGAATATCTAAAATAAATAATAACAAAATACAATAAATAAACAAAAGAAGAAAACAATATTTTATAAATAAATTACAAAACCATCACCATCTATGTATCTGTACCACCTGTGTGTGTAAACATTTCACTTTAATTGATAATTCATACAAATTTTGCAATAATCAAACGAAACGAAACCAAACCATATCCCAAATGCAATCCAATGCACGGCGATAGATAGATAGAGACCCCTCCGGCTATTTAATATTGTATCCGTCACGTTGTTGGTAATACTCGCTCGCTAATCATCATAATGGCACTGGTGATGGTGTTGGTATTGGTGCCATTGTTGGTGGCTGCAGCAGGTACAAAAACTGAACAACAAAAAAAAAAAAATAAAAAATTAAAATATAATCATAAATGCAAGCGTTTTTTCTTGTATTTTTCGAATACTAATATTAGTAATATATTCATTAAATAAACAAATAAATAATGCTGATGTTTGTAGATGATGATGATGATGAAAGATAGTCGTCGACGATGCACATCTACATATAATTTCTCTTCTTCATTCATATATGTATGTAGTATGTATGGTGATGATGATGATGAATAAATACAGTATGCGACAAAAGTAAATACAGAGAAAAAGTCTAACATTTAATAAAAGATCGCTTTGTACCACTCGTTGTTATTGTCGTGTAGTGATGTTAAAAAACTGCTACTATTCGACCTGTTGTAATGCTTCAATCTATGTAAGATATTCCTATAATGCTTTTCCGAATCCTGTTCTCCTGACAAACTTCACGATTGTATGATGGAATACTGGGCAATGAGACGGCGGATGCCCTCGCTAGGTTAGGTTCCCTTTCGGGGGGCGATTTAATAGTTGGTCCTGAACCCCCAGTCTGCCACCTCTATGGCCTCATCGATGGATGGGTCAGGGAGGAAGAGCAGAGGCGTTGGAGGAACGGATCAGGTTGTTCTGTCTCTAGACGTCTATGGCCTGCTGTGGACAGTAAGAGAACAGATTGGCTGCTGGGCTGCTGTTGGTTGTCGGTTTTATCACAGGGCACTGCGAGATTAGGTCGCTGACGGGGATCTGGAACAGATCCCAGCCGGACTATTGCAGGGTATGTTGCGATGAGGAGGAGTTAGAGACTATCGAACAGCTCCTCTGTAACTGCCCAGCCCTTGGTAGGTTGAGGTTGAGAACCCTTGGCAGAGCCTTCTTTGAGAGCTTGAGTTCTGTGTCGAGAGCCGACATCAAGGCTCTCCACAGATTCATTAGCAGTTTGAGCTGGTTGAGAGGTGCTAGGGCTTCATAAGTGTAGTCGCGCGCTCAACCCTTGTTTGTGTCTGTTTCTTTCTGTGTGATTCCCATCCTCCCCTTACCCCTATGCCCTTCTTTCATCCTATCCCCTCTATTTCCTTCCCTCTCCAAGGACGTTGTACAATGGGTCAATTTCGACCTCCGGGTATTGTACTTGTCTTAACGGACAAGTACACGTCCTCTAACCTAACCTATGATGGTATTTCCTTCTGAGATGCATTAAGGTTGTACAGGTTCCAAGAATATGTACTGGGGATTCGTTCTTCTCATTACGGAATCTAAACCTGAGGTTAGGTTTCGCTGCTGTCTATCTTCTCTTTCGACCAGTATGCCCCTCTAAACATCTTTTCCTGCTCCACAGAAATGTTCTGCCGGCTCATTGTCATGAATTCTCACTTGCTCCAATATTCCTGTCTAGCTGATTCAGCTTTCCCAGACAGTTCTGTACTATCGTCGAGTATACTTTATACGACTCGAGTAGTATTGCATCCTCTGTACTTCCTTTTATTGTGTAAAATACCCGCAAGTTTCCGATAGGTTCCGAATACTCCCGTACTTTGCCACCGTATACCACAATCCATCTATATATCACAGAATGGCCCCTCTTTTAAAAGAGTTCGTAGCCTCCAAATTGCTCCATTCAAATCAAAATCATAGAGTGCACTGTCCAGGGTATAGTTAAGCGGTAGCTGTTAACCGCTCGATTTATCAAGTCGATATATCCCTTGATGAATCTTGTGCCAGACTTGCCTCCCACTATCATAAACATTGTCTTCATTGTTATCGTTCTTGCTAACACATTCAACGGGCTTAGATCCAACGGGTACTTCTTCTCAAAGAAGGAACTTAGAGGTCCCAATTTTTCTGACTTGAATGGTTTTGGAATTTTCTGTGAGCTTTTCTCAAAAATTATGATATGCATGGATCTACTCGAAATGCTCTCTATATGAGACTCCATGTCACTTTATAATGGAATTAACGCAGGGACTACTTAGAAGCAGAATTTCCATCGACAAATGGATGTCAACATATTTCTAAAGCGAGTAGTAAACCAACATTACTAGGCCACGTGCCTTTTCTTTATACTGCGGACTATATACAATGCTTACATACTTTTACTGCCCACTGTATTTGCATATGTACATGTACATACATACATATGTATGTATTATATATAATTTTTATTATAATTTTTTTTGGTTGATCGGTTTATCTCTGTTTGTTGTGAACCCTTGATGGCTTGTAACCCACTTAAAAGTGTATTCATTTCAATTTAGCACACAGGCATTATTATTATTAACACACAGAAACAACGACAACAATAACAACAGTCATTATATCGCATCGCATTAAGACAAGTAAATTGAAAATACTAACAAAGAAATCAACAAATAATAACAACAACAATAAAAACAAAATATATTTTGTATGAGTGCAAGTACAATAATACCGATTTTCATTAAGCCTCATCCATAACATACAATTTTATGTTTTATATTTTCAATATAAACCATAATTTGTTGCTAATTTTATTCTAGGTATTGTTGATCTGTATGCTGATATTAACGATTTTCTTTACAACAAATGATGTTATAAAAAAAGACGATAAAAATTGCTAAAATGTTAACACTGTTTAATGATCATCATAAACATAAGATGGCCACACCATCATTTGCGTGTGTGTACACAATATAATCACAAACAAATGGCCGTTACACAAGTGATTGAGTTTCATAACACACAGCTTTAGTAAATACTACATAAGTTCTTTAACCCTTTCGCATCTATTGGGACATATGTGTCCCACTGAACGATCGCAGACTCCTATTTTTTAAATTGTTACTGTAAAATGATTCAAAGTTGTCCCATTTAGTTATTTAGAGGCTAAAGAACAGTTACATATTTTCATAACACAGAAAAATTGCGTATTTTCATAACGCAGGCTGTTTAGTCACAAGAAGACTGCAGTGGTATCAAGTTTTTGGTGTGCTTTTTTCTACTAAAAAGTTAAAATCGTTACTAAATAGTGAAAAAAGTGTGTAATTAATATTGTTAAAGTGTAAATCTTTCTTGTTATTGCAATATTACCAGGTAAGAAAAGATTTTCTTTTTACGGGACATATACTTCCCATTCGGCTTTTGTAGTGGGACATATATATCCCAATAGGACTGTGGTGTAACAACATTAAAAATATTATTTCAGGCTGATATGGCGAAAAGACTTTCTGATATTGATGTAGCCAGTATTTTAGAAGAGTCAGCTGAAGATGACTTCTCATCTGGGAGTGGAGGCGACTACGTACCATCAGACTCTTATAAACAGATATTGATTTACTATATGCGTTTTTATAGGTTTAGGCCCAATGGGACTTATATGTCCCATGCCAAACTCCTGATGGGACATATATATCCCGTGCCCTAAATCCCTTCCTAGGGTAGGGGCACTACCAAAAAAGCTATGTATATGTTTAATAAGCATATCTATGCTAAACTGACCTCTTATAGTATTTGTAAACTAACTAATCGTCTCCCGTACCGAAAGGGTTAACTGAGGATATTTTTATTATGCGACGAATTTTGGCAATAATTTATTAATTAACCATTCAAAAGAGAGATAAAAACAAAAAAAATTAATAACATTAATGATTTTTAAAATGAAATTTACTGTGTTTATTTAAAATTCTTAAATTCAAGTCAATATAAAAAAGACGTTAAAAATTGCTAAAATGTTAACACTGTTTAATGATCATCATAAACATAAGATGGCCACACCGTCATTTGCGTGTGTGTACACAATATAATCACAAACAAATGGCCGTTACACAAGTGATTGAGTTTCATAACACACAGCTTTAGTATATACATACATAAGTTCTGTTAACTGAGGATATTTTTTATTATGCGACGAATTTTGGCAATAATTTATTAATTAACCATTCAAAAGAGAGATAAAAACAAAAAAAATTAATAACAGTAATGATTTTTCAAATGAAATTTACTGTGTTTATTTAAAATTCTTAAATTAGGCAAGTTGTCAGTCAATGAATACTTACATTACAGTACGAATTAATTCAGTTAGGTTTTTAAAGAGGAAGAACACATATGATATATATGTATGTATGTGTGTGAAAATAATTTCATATTTAACTAACGAAGACACAAACCAAAATTTTAACAAAATAAATGTTAAGGTTAACACAGTAGGACGCGCCAAATTCTATTAAAAATAGAATGCGTGCGTGTATATGGAAACGATTATTTCAAACGCGCGTATGCAAGCCTCAATGCGAAAGTATACTTATTTATTACTCCTAATACAATAAGATGGATGATGATACAAAATAAGAGGTTTTTAAAACGCTATATATATAACCATTAAAAACGCAATGAAACATTTTACTGTCAACATTAATAAAGAAGTAAATTTTCACTTTTAACTATTTTACTTACACTTTGAAATGCAAAATTGCTGCACGGCACTTGGGGCGGATGTGTTTTTTCTTTCAAAATTGGACTTTCTGCAGGCATCCCACTATATATAAGAATTATAAGTGCATTAGATTCCTAATTGTACTTGAACAGAGTAGGTAAATTGCAAATAATTTTGGAGACTCGTATGTTGTTATACAAAACGAAATTTTTTGCGCATTCTCGTTCTTCCTAACACACTTACTTATACACGACCTTAGCTAGTAATAGGTTTTCTAAAACATTAGCGATATATGTACATACAAACAACAGAATGTCGGACACAGTTAGGTGAAGTTTGTATTTTCATAAGAACACAAAGTGAAATCTGGCATGCTTACTTAATGAGTCATTACAACCCAATAGTATTATGACCAAGCTTCTCGCACCACCCAAGTTGTGTGTGTTAAATATTATCCATGAGCAGCGGGACCTACTGTTTAAAGTCGACTAAAAGAGTTAGAGTCAGTCGTCTGAGCAGTAGCCACAGGCTTCATGGCGACTTCATGTTCCACTATCTATGGTGTTTTAAATTGATCTCTCTCTCTATTGACCTGCCTCTCAATAACCTGCCACATTTCATTTATAAACACTAAAGTTTTTTTTAATGCCGAGACTAAAAAATAAAAACTAAAATAAACTAGAGATCATAACCCCGGATAAATTTCACTCTCTTTCTTAATTAACAATATCTTTATCTTCCTCCCCTCTGTCGCTGTGACTGTCTATTAATTATTCTATTTCAGTAGAATAATACGTCGTCCGTCTAGTATTTTTTGTTTTTGCATAAAAAAAATCCGCTTGTAGTAGCCTATTAGTCATGCAATTGAATGCGAATCGTATGTTAAAAAAATTAGTCAGAGATATAGAAGAGATATTCTTGAAATATATTTTTACACTTTTATTGTTACCTGCATTTAGGAATATTTGTAGGTAGGAAGGAACACATTGTTATTTTTTTTTTTAATTTTTTATATTTTTTAAAACAATAACAAAGAGTGCTAAATAAGATAAGAAACATTTCCACACAAGCTGATGAAATTCGTTAATAACAAAACCAAGGATCATATCTCTCTCTCTCTCTCTCTCTCGTTCGCAAAACATATTAAAGCAATAGCAATAAACAACATTTAAATACACTGAAAGAAATGCCGTTGGATCTTGATGCGACTGCAGTGATTTTATTTTTTCATACGGGTTTTATTTTAAATTTTGATGAATTTGATTGCGTTTTCCATTTTTAAATAAAACACGCATAATGCAACAAACATATTAGACGTACATAGCAAAAATAGAATACATGCGTGTATTTAGAATCGGTGCGACTGCTACTTAGGTAGGTAGGTAGGTAGGTAGAAGTGGCTGTCCACCCGATGGAGTCATGAGCGGACACACTTAGGCCGCATACAGGGCCCATTGTGACACCACAGTTTCATCTCCTCCCCTATTTCAGGAACCACTCGCAGCTTCCGATGAAGCGACTCAGACTGCCAATATCCATGCATGACAGTTCATCCAGGTCTTCCATGTAGTAGGCACCCAGGTGTCTCTTTCTCCTCTGACCAAAAGCCGGGCATGTGCACAGTAGGTGAAGAATAGTTTCATTCTCTTCCTCATCTCCACAGCTTCTGCAGAAATCATTCGCGAGGTGTCCAAGACCAATACGCCTCGCATGTGTTCTTATAATACAATGCCACGTAATAACCCCGATAACAGCGCTGAGCCTGCTTCTTTGGAGCTTAAGCAGAGTCGCCGTGCGCCTCCTATCCAGCCTTGGCCAGATTTTCTGCGCCGCTCTGCCTTTATCCGAAGCTGCCCACCTACTGTTGACGAGGTCCACGATTGCATTGTCAATTATAAGCCCACAGGTACTTAAAGGGATCCCCAATGTAGAGAATTAATCAGAGAGCTCGATGGTCGTGCCCCTTCTGGCCAGATCATCCGCTCTGCAGTTGCCGGGAATGTCTCATGTCTCGGTACCCATGTGATACAAACATCACATCGGTTCGCGACTGCTACTTACTTAGCTTAATTTTTATTTTTGCTCACGCAAAAAACGAGATTCATTAAAATGCTTGGACCTAGCCGTAAAATCTGATAGCTATGATTGTATTGAAACCATTAAACGGATAACCATTTATAAGCAAAACCATGCTTCCATGTTACTTGTGCTCGAATCTAATGAAAGTATTTAATGTTGCGTCCAACGCTTTAATTATGATTTACATTTTTTGACAGTGTTTTTCTTTGAAGTTACGTTCGTACTCTGTTACTACACTAAGTTGCGTTTTGTCTTAGTATTTCATTACATGTTTTGTCAAACGATTATCTTCACATAGTACATTTTTCCATACATTTAATGTAACTGCCATAGTGTACATATAGTACATATATGTTTTTATTTACCTAGTGACCACGCTATTTGACAGCAGCTGTCAGAAGTATCAGAACTTAGTACCTAAGTTCTAATGTTGTGTTAGTTAGTGAAAGGGAGAAAAACAAAGATTAGAAAATTATTTAATTTCCTTTTGTTTTTATCACTTGCTTTAGACATACATACATATGTGTGTATGTATATGTACTATGGTTATTGTGGTTAAAAGAACACTGAGAGAATATAAGAGTATTTTTCAAATTTTATGTTTAAAATATTTGAAAATAAAATATTATTGTGATTTATACCAAAGTGAAGTAGTGCCAATTTACACTGTTTGCGGGTTTAGTTATAAAAATATGATCAGCGTCAAAGTGAAATTGAAATTATCAATGGTGCCACTAAAAATGTTTTCTCTTGTTTTTATTAGTTATATTGTATGTACAGTGGACGTTCGCTAGTACGAATTATATATTGTCAGGCCCATTCGTAGTACCGAAAAATTCGTATTATTAAACAACGCATTTTTATGTTTCAATTCAAATAATTAATATAAAATATTTAGATTTTATTAATACTATATACGTATATATTTTTTTATTTAAAAAAATACATAACGAAACAAGATATACATACATATGTTGGAAATTAGCATAAGATCGGTACATCCATCGATTTAAACAATTACAGATTCCAAATAGGCATTTGCATTTTTTCATGACGACTTCACTGAGGAGGTATCTAAAGAAAAGGTATTGAATTCCTTTTTTGTGAAATGGCAACAAAACTTTAAAACTGGGGGGTATTCTCTATTATACCTTGAAGGTTTACTGAGGAGAATACCGGATGTAGTCAATAATAATCTTTTGACCAACAACGAAATATAACGGGTTACACATTTTCGGATTCTAAGATAAAATTTAATAAAACACGCATAAAGCTACGATCTCGATCAAACTTTGCCATTATTTACGAAATATAATTTCATTTAAGTGATTATCTCTATATTAGTTCTAGCTGTCGATCATGTTAATATAGTTTTCGAGATATTGGGTCGTATTTCGTGAAATTTTACGAATGTGTGTTTTTATTTGTTTCAACAGAGTTTTCTGAGTAGACATAGTCTTTGAAACAGGCCCACAAAGAAGTCCAACAGAGACAAATATCATGAAGTCAAAACGTGAGTTTACTCTTACTGGAAACTTCTTATGTAACAAAGCCCAAATAGGTTGCTTGGAGTGGCTTGTGGCACCGTCCTGTTGAAACCACATACCATTCAGTTCATTATCTTTAATTGCAGGTCAAAAAAGTAAGTTATTACACGACTATAGTGTGGACGATTAATACATTCAGGGCCATTATTACAACTTGCCGTTAAACTTGGGTGTAGTTAAAGGTACCTTTAGCTAAAGGGAACTGTAAAGTTACCTTTAACTGATTTTCGTTATTACAACTTACAGATAAAATAAAATTAAAATATGGCATTGCCGGAGCAAAGTCCATAAAACTGCTCAATTAAACAAGTTTTTTTTAACGTAGTGGCAACAGCGGACTTCGTTTTTTTGTTGTATATGCTCATTTTGTTTAAATTTGAAGTTGCCATATCGCAAATAGTATATAATATGGCAAGTTCAAACTTAAAGTGACCTTTAAATGTTAAAGGTAGCATGATCTTCCCTTTAGCTTAACGATCACTTCTATCTTATTGGGTACTCATAATACTAATGAAAAACAATTTATCTGCCCGGTAAAATCCTCCCTTTAGTTAAAGGCAAGTTGTAATAATGGCCCTCAGTCTCTGTGGATAATTGACATACATAAAAACATAATAAAAACTTCATTCAAACGTAAATAAAACAAAAATTCTTATAACAAACCACTATTCGTACAATCGAATAGAAAAAATGTCCATCTATTCGTACTATAGAGTAGTCAATGCAAAAATTTTGCCATTCTTATTATTGGAAATTCGTAATAGTTCGTACTACTGGACGTCCACTGTATTACGTTTTTAAAACCCCTATATCAAAAATAGAAATTTGTCTAAATGCGCAAAAGCTGCATCGGCACTAGTTGGGGCGCTGCCCTTAAAATAATAATTTCTATATACACGCATGCATGCTATTTTTGATAGATTGACGAGCAACATTTGCTGTCTCATACGTGTTTAACAGCATAATACATAAAATTCCTATTACAGTTTTAAATTTTTGTTTTTTAAAAATTTTTCAAATAAATTTTTATTATTGAAATTGAAATTGTTTGGAAATTTTCTAAATTTCAATTTTTATTTAAATTTTCAATAAATTTCTTTCAGTGTAAATACACCCGTATACACAGTAGATACACAAATATTGAGTTACTGCTGAGAGAATCAACAAAAACTGTAGTATGAAGTAACAAATTGTAATAGTAGTAGTAGTGTGTGCGTATACGGAATGTGATTAACGATCGTCATTATTAAGTTTGGCTGCAGGGGAAAGAAAAATTTTGAGAATTTCAAATACATAGCAGGTAGTAAATTACACATTATCATTATTAGGTTGCGATTGAGTGAAATTAAATTCTAGAGTTTCACACAAAGGAGAGAGACGGTAATTTATATTTTTAAATAAAAACCAGTTTAATATGCTGGATTTTCAAGGTTATATTTCCTTTAAAAACAAAGGAATTAGAATTTTTATTGTAAATCCCCACATGTGTAACAGACTTATTTGTTTTCTCAATTTTCGAAAGTACTAAGGGTAGAAAAAAAAACAGAATACGACTGCAACTTAAAAAGGAAATGCTGCAAAAAGGCAAATATGGCCCGTAATAAAATTGTTTACATTGGTGCACCAGCTTAGGGGTTGTCAAAGAAAAATAAAACTGCAATTGTGTTGGTGAGAAAATAATAATTGCACTGTAAGAAACGTTGGCATGTGTGTGTTAATTTTACCCATGAGTTGCGAGACCTACTGTTTAAAGTCTCGACTCCAATCGACAGATTTTTTAGAAACTTTTCAGGGCAATTTTATTCTACTCTTACATTTTCTACAGGAAGTCCCTGGCATTTAAACCATGGGCTCACACCTAATAAACCAACAAACTATCTATGTACGTACCAGAATACGGCGATTTCAATCCATTTTACTATATTCTGGCGCTAAAAGCCGCCTCATATTCTCAGTTGACTAAAGATATAGGATTTGTTTACAAAATGTCTGAAATTTTTTGTGATGGTAAAAGTACTTTTTCTTCTCTCTAAAATAACTAAATTAAGTACTTTAACTCAGACTGTTTACAAAAACAATCTATTTGATCACATATTGAGTGTTTTTTTGCTTTGTTTTGATGTTAGGATTTTTTTTTATCTGCTATTTGTTATGAACCAACCATGGTGGCAATTATTATTGTTAATGATCATTAGCTGTATATTCATCTTATGAAATGCTTCTTCTATTTCGTGCTAATAGCTAATGTTCCATCAATAGAAACAGTTTTTCTTCAGTCTCTAAAGAGCAATCACAAGTTAAACAACGATTTGAAGTTGGTAACGTTTCCAATATTATCTACACGTGTACAACGAATTAATAAATAAACAACTAAACTACGCGTTTTTTAAACAAAGCGATGTTGGATTACAATTGTAACGTTTGGCAAAGCGAACGTGAAATTACTTGAGAGGAGCAAAGAAAAAAAAATTAAAATTTAAAGTGATTTGGAAAAGTAAATAGAAAAGAAAAATATGTAAGTCAGTTGTGTGTGTATGTGTGTACATATGTACATAATTTATTTTATTATAGTTTTTTTTTTTTATTAATTGTTTGTGTTAAAATTTATAGCCAATGTATGTAATAGCCCATCGCATTGCCTATCAGTGAGAGAAAGAGAGGGAGAAAAAAAAAAACAAAGTACTGAGGGGTTTTGTTATTTTTTGTTTTGGTTTTCGTTTTGTCCTCTTCAGAGAGAGTACATTATGCGTCGTGTTTCCGTTAAAATGTATGCTTTACTTTAATAGAGCGTGTTTAAGTATATTATTGTGTGGTGAGTGTTGTTTTTAGGTATGTTAGTGTGCGTGTGTGTTGTTGTGATTAGCATTAGTTTCTCTATTTCTTTGTTTTGATTTGATTGTTTCAATAATTCAAGACCAACGCACAAAAACACGTTCTTGAAAGAAGTAAGAAAAAGTGAAAAAGAAACAACAGCAACAGCAACACTCTTTATAAAAATATTAATAAACTCGTGTTGTTGTTCATTTTTGTTGTTTTGTTTTTGTTGTTTTCTGTTAAATAATAAGTAATAAATAGTTTGTTTTGGTTTGTATTTATAATTATTATTTCTCTTGTGAAATATTCAAAAACAATGACGCTATCGTCTAATTTATATTTTCTTTCTAAATTGTGTGTATGAGGTCTTGTTGTTATCAGTTATATTTTTCCGTTTTTGTTTATTATTGTTGAACCTTTTGTTAGTTCTTTTTTGTTTTGTCTAGGTAAACTCTAAATATTTTCCAGACTAGACGTTGCAATAATTAATGGCATGAGTTGTAAAAAAAAAATTCGTAATCATTGTAAAAGTGATTTAATATTAATTGTAATACAACGCAAATGTGTAAAAATAAAAAAAAATCATTTAAAATAATTCAATTCATGCCCATATAGGTATTCTTTTTAAATATATATTCTCTTTACTTAAATTACCGTAATTGTACACAAAGTAGTTGGCAACTTACAACTTACCACACACTAAAAAGCAATATGGCAACCAGATTTCTCTTGTTTTAGGGGGTGAGACTATGTGTGTGTTTGTATGTTAAAATGTTTAAATAAGGCAGCTGATGTTAATGGCTATATCTGGCAAAATCGACACCCTTGTCAACTCCATATTTCAGAGAATTGGCATATGCTATTATGGAGTGCGTACGAAAAAATTGGCTCATAAAAGAATTATCCATTTTGGGATTTCAAAAGTAAATTTAAATAAAACACTCACATAAGGTTGTTTCATTATAAGGGGTGATTTTTTAAGAGCTATAGGAAAATTTTTCAAAAAAAAAACACATAAAATTCAGAAAAATGCATGAAATCTTTATTTGAATCGATAGTACGGTCCATTATAATTTAATGTTTGAAGATTATTTCATGCAAATGTTGACCGCGACTGCGCCTCAAATAGTCCATCCGCTTAGTCCAATTTTGGCATACTCTTTCCAACATTTCGGCCGGTATCTCACGAATAAATGCTTCAGTGTTGTCTTCCAATGCGTCAATTGAAGGGGGCTTGTCTGTCAGAGATCAGCAACGAGTATTCAAAACGATGAGTAGATTCGAGTCATACTTATAATTTCAGACACTTATACGCATTCATACTACTCATATTCAAAGTTAGAAATACTCATCGTACTCATACTTAACAATACGCACGATGTTGCTGATTTCGACTCTCCATGACTCAAATTATACACGAAGCACAAAATAAGTATGATTCGAGTACGAACACCACAACACTCGCTACAAGGTTGTGGGTGTGCTTTGCTTGCTGCCTTTGTCTTTTCTTTTTTCTTCTTTTGTAAATGCAACAATAACTACTACTGTAAATTTTGATGAATGATTCGAGTGACTCGAATCTGAATGAATAGGCGTATGAATCAAACAATGAATCGAATGTTGTGAGTTTGATGTCAACGTTGTACTCATACTCATTGCAACCTATACTTATAAATCAATGTTGTAGCGAGTACGAATGAATCAGAGTAGTTGAATTTCAATACTCTTGACTCACTCATACTCGAAATTTCATGAGTACTTATGAGTAGCGAAAATACGATTCATTGCTGATCTCTGTTGTCTGTATAGACATGAGCTTTAACATAGCCCCACAAAAAATAGTCTAAAGGCGTTAAATCGCACGACCGGTCCCGAACGTGAAATAAACTGTTCACCGAACTCGCCTCTCAATAAGTCCATTGTTACGCGTGCTGTGTGGCATGTGGCACCGTCTTGTTGAAACCACATGTCATGCAAGTCAAGCTCTTGCATTTTGGGCAAAATAAAGTTGGATATCATCTCACGGTAGCGCTCACCATTCACAGTTACGTTACGATTCGCAGCATCTTTAAAGAAGTACGGTCCAATGATGCCAAATTCAATGATTTGCAAGCGTTGTTCGTTTGCAAGACGATTCATGGTTAAATTATAGACCAAACTGAAGATGTTTGACAGTGAGCGTGAGCTGTTTAAACCAGTGTTGCCAAAAAGATAATAGCTAAAGAATCACCCTTTATATAGTGCTTAGAACTTGCCGCAATGTACAAAATGTAATAATCTTTTAAAAAACGCTCCTCTGAATTGGTCACAGCTGTTGATCGTATTTGAAGTAGTGCTCAGCCACTTTGTCTTACATTTCGAGCAGTATTTCGGGGACAACTTGACGAATGTTGGTTGTCAAATGCTCTAACTTTTGCCGCGTCTTTGACATAGCCTCATAGAAAAAGCGTCAAAATGCAGGATCTCGGTGGCCGATTAGTATAGCCAAGAAATGAAATTACTCCTTCTGAAAGCGGAGTAATTTTTATATTGTCTTATTGAGAACGAATACCATCCAGTTCATAATGTTCAATTATAGGCCAAAAAAAAAAAGTCTGTTATCATACGGTTACAGTTCTCTGTTCTAATCCTGTTTTTACACCTTGAAGCATTTTCGATTCATCCGTATACCACTGTTGGGAATCATCTGTCTTGGGTCGGAGCGTAGTATGTATTTATGGAGTTCGTTGCCTGAGACATGAAAAATTTGTACCCGATTCCATTCAAAATCGTAAGATGACCAATAGAGCTTTCTCCTTCCTCCTATCCTCATGGCTAGAATAGCTCAGCTTTTGTAAAAGACACTGCCATATGTATGTATACTGACAGCAGCTGAGTTCCGTCTCCCTATAATTCTCTGACTTCTATTTAGTTGTACTAAATTCTACAATAAAGATTAAATAAAAAAGGTTGCCATAAAACGTATACTTATACTGTTTTCACAATATTACAGCCTTAAACTTGTTAAACTTTTATAACTGAATACTTTCTTAACTTCTTCTTTATTTTTTTCATTTCAGATATTGAAAATTTTTAGAATTTTCTATAATTTATGAATGAGTAGAGTCTGCGACTTTTCGCTACTTGCGACGAAAAGTGAAACAAAATAAAACGATAGTCACACGTAAACACGTAAATAATTGCCTCTATTAGAGAATTAATGTTAAAAATTAAATGCTTTGAATGAAGAAAAGAGGGAGGAACGTTTCCCCTCGGTCCACAAAAAACAACAGCAGCAGTAGCAATAATCGTAAGATTAGAGTCTAAGCGTTAGCGTAAGCAACACTGCCAATTCAATTTTTAAATAAAAAAAAAAAAAAAAACTAAAAAAACTCTTTAAGGTGAAACGCTTACAACTGTCATAGATTCTTAGCTACAAAGAAAGAAAAGCGAGATATACAACAAAAAAAAAAGCCTTAAGAAATATTGAGTCTTAATTTAAGCACAACTTTAATTAGTAGTTCAATAATAGAAGAAGAAGAAGAAGAAGCAAAAGCTCGTACCCCATAATAATAATCATCCAAAATGTTGTACGTTTTCCACGTCGATGTGGGTCGCATGCTGAACTTTGACATGACAGTTGCACTGTCCTCTGTCGAAAATCTCAAAGACACTATAGAACGCCTGCATGGTATACCAGCGGCTAATATAGTGCTCTTGGTCAGCGGTGGTGAGATGTTGACACATACGACACAGGTCTCATGCTATTCCGCTGGCACGGATACAAATCCCATTTATATGTTCTTAACGGGAGATGTTAAATTGCCATCTCAACTGCCGCCCCTGGAAGCCGATCTGGACTTGGCAGAACAAGTTGATCGCTGTATGGAGCTGCCGGCTGTCTATGAAACCGTAAGAAAAAGGGCTCAACTGGCGTCACGCATGTGTGACTTGGCCCGCGAAGAAGACCGGCTGTGTGAACGTCTGGTACACGAGCAACATTTGCAGCAACAAGGCTGGTCAGCCGTTGTAGCGAATTTGGAGGACTTGACGGAAGAGTTTCGTATACGATTTCGTAATTTTTGCGAGTCATTCGATAAACACTTAGAGCGACGCCCCGCCTATCTAGAATTGTTAAAAAATTTCTCCGATGACTTGTCGAAACTTTCGCGCATACCCATATTGCCGGGTCTTATGCCTTTAGCCGAGGCCGATTTTCATGGCTTCGATGAGTTTTTGGAAAACGACGATGTCTTTTCCAGATCAACAAATCCACAACAACAATCGGTATTAATGGTTGGTGCTAATACAACCGCTGACGCTGAAACAGTAACAGAAACAGCTGGCGGTGATACTGAAGCGGTCAGTGGCGCTCTTGCTACATGCTCCGCTAGTAACGCAAATAGTGATGATAAGACTTCATCGTCAACTTCTACGTCACCCAATAAAAAACTCAAAATGGCGAATGAAACGAACGAAGAACGCATCTCACAAACCTCGACAACTTCAAATACAGCACGTCGTTTAAATCTACTCCAATGGATAACGTCTAAGGAAAACCACAACGTCTTAAGAACAATGTCGGAAGAATGCATCCAAGGTCTTAGCGCCTTCAATGAGAGTGTCTATGACACACTTAAAAAAGAAGTACAAAATATTATAAAATTTGCCGAGCAGGGTTCGGTTAAAGAGATACGCGGCTTAGGCGAACGCCTATGCAGACTTGAAGAGTTCAAGTATAAAATCAAAGATTTTGTCAAAGATCAACGGGAGCTATCGACCGCTTTTCAGCAGAATCAGACGAGGGCAATTAATTTGGGCGATAACTCCATACTACCGGATCTCTGTAAATCGCATCAGTCACAGATGCTGGTAATGTTGCAGAACCACAAAAAGATACGTGACATCAGGCATATTATATCGAAAGCAAAGGATGAGTTGGGTATTAATCTTAATGCCCGCCTCAAACGTATCGTGTATATAGAGAATGCAATGAGTGAATTTGACAATCGTTTGTTATTTTACCATCGCTGTCTGAGACGTGCCGAACGTCACATACACATCATAGACCAGATCCATCAGGCGCCCAGCATGTATGTGGCCGCGGTAACTGAAGTAATGCGCCGCAAGATATTCTCCACAGAGTTTCGTTTATGGGCCTCAAAATTAGCCGAAGATTTCGATTCGATACACAGTGAAGAAATGCGCAGACGCCAAGAGTTCAATAACAATTTTGAGGGACATTTCCTAAATATATTATTCCCCGGCATGTCCGATATGCCGCCGGCCTTTGCCAATGAGAATCCCTTAATATTTGATGTCCGTTTGCCGAATATTACCAGATCGGATATAGATGTTTTAACCACTCACTTGCCCGAAATGGCCTCGCAAATACAGTTGCCCGATATGGAACCTGTGATATATTTTTTCGTCTCCCGTTCGGGTACTCATCAGCGAGAGCGTTTCGAAGAATTGCTTCAGCAGAAACAGAAACGTGCTGCCGAAGAATTAAAGCAAATATCGGCTGAAGATGAACAATCGGGCAGTGCAAAAATTCCTCTAAATCCTAGACTAAGTGAATTGCGTAAAGATGCGTCTGGTTCTGGGTCAGCAAGCGGTGTAGGAGCGGGCGGAGGAGAAGAATCAGAAACAGATACCGAAACCGAATTTGAACAAGTTCCCCCCAACAGTCAACAATCGGTAGCTACATCGACTA
Source organism: Sarcophaga caerulescens (assembly GCA_927399465.1). Classification (NCBI taxonomy): domain Eukaryota; kingdom Metazoa; phylum Arthropoda; class Insecta; order Diptera; family Sarcophagidae; genus Sarcophaga; species Sarcophaga caerulescens. The sequence continues at coordinate 104,574,212 of OV656872.1, read as the reverse complement.
GTGAAAATTTACAGCAGATGGCATTAATTACTAAAAGCACCCTCACTGAGCAGTTAATAACTCAAAGTGCCGAAACCTTAACAGATGAAAATGCTGAAACCCTTAAGCAGGAGGTGACAAATATGCGTTTTATGATGGGAGCCATGTCTAAACTGGCCTTAGATTGTATACAATTACATCGTAGCAATTTGAAAACATTTCGCCAGGATTCAATAACGCAAAGGGAAGACATGCAATCCGATTTGCAAACATTAAACGACAAATGGAATCTGTTGCGTATGCAATGTGAGGCTAGGGAGCATGAGATAAGTCTACAACAAGCTGAAAAAGAGCAGGAAATATTAAAGCTTACACAGCAACTCCAAGAACGAGATGAGGATTTGCAGCAGGCAAGACAACAGTCAAATGACGAGGCCGTCTCTATGAAAACTAAATGCGCGGTTTTGGAAGCCGAATTAGAAGAGTTAAAGGAGAGAATGAAATTGCATGAAAGCGAAAAGGAACAGGCGGTATTAGAGGCCCGTGAAAAGCTGATACATGAGCATAAAACTGAAATAGAGTCGTTAAGACAGCGTTTCAAACTAATGACTTCCATGGAGCGTTCACCTTCGGATCTTAGTTTGGAAACAAATCCACTAGGCGACAACGTCATCGAAAGACACTTGCACGAAAGCATTCTATCTCAACTGCGCAGCGATTTGGAGGCCGAAAAGGAAAAGGCCATAAAGGCGGCCATCGAACTGGAGCGTTCGATATGGCAATCGAAAATATTCCCATTAAATTCCGAATCTGTGATGGCTAACGTTAGTATCCTTAAGGAAATGTTAGAGGAAAAAGAAAGGCAATTGGAGCAATTGCGCGAAAAAGATCTCATCTTAACTAAAGAAAACTACCAATTGAAGACACGTCTCGATGCACTCACCAACGAAGAAGGCAATAGCTGGCTAAAAGAGAAAATTGACTATTTAAATCGCGACAAAAGCCGTTTGGAAGAAGAACTTAACCAAGAGAAATCGAAACGTTTAGAAATGGAAACTTCATTTGCTGCTCTCAAGGGGTAATTAGAAACACAAACACAAAAATAAAGTTTATGCCTTCTAACCCAAAGATACTTATGTATTTCTATAATATTTCAGCTCAACTTATGAACAGTTGCCAATGCCACGCTCTAAATCCAGCGGCTCTAGTCACAGGGTAATTGTTTTAGAGTCCTGTTCCAAAGGTGACATAGTCTTTGTTGTCTGGAGCATACGCTACGGTCAATTCATGGTCGTACAAGACTCAAACAGTCTATACTTTGTTCATGGTGACAGTTTGCCTGGCCTGAATCTACGTATACCCGCAGCCGGTGAAGAACCTCCTGTACCAATGCCTTTTTACGCCATTGGAAAGGTAATAGAAAAGGAATATTGTCAAGCTCGAAAGGTAAAGAAATATACATATTTTCACATCGTTTGCAACTGTTTTTGCTTCTTTGAATAACCGTTTGAATACGTTTCATGTCTTTTCTTTCTAGGACGAAAATCGTTACCGTGTAAACAGAGGCTCCAAATTTTATCGCATCAAATTGCTACCATTGGTTTCCCGTCATTCAATTAGACGGGATCGTTTCGAATGTAAGTTTTTCTGAAAAGAAATAAAGAATTTACTATAGTCTCGGGTAAATTGAAGGAAGGAATTGCTTTATTTAGCAAATATACCCCATTTTGTTCGATATGACTACCTATTTTCTTTGTGTTTCTCAGCTTCCTAATGCTATGTGTGTTTGCAAACTAATTGATTTCATTTTACTACATCTCGTATGTTTGAAGTACTAAATTTTATTTACATTTATTGTTGTTGTTTTTTTTTTTTTTTTAGCTTTTTCTACTTCTATCAGCCGTTCGATATCACAATGTGAGTCTCATAGTGAAGCTTCTCAGGCTTCTTCTAGTGCAGCACAGGCTAGCACTGCTGTAACGGGCACTTCTCCTGCTGTTACATATACTTCATGTGGCACTGGTAGTCACTCTAAAGATAGTGTAGATGCCCCGACAACCATTGCCGCTACAATACCAATGGCAACGTCACCCATTACGATAATAACAACAACAGCCAATCAACAAGCAACAACAGCAGCAGCAATGCAAACGTTCAAAGAACGCACCATAAGTATAACCAGTGTTACCGAAGAGGATGATGAACCTGTTTCGCTATTAAGCGAACGTTGTCGCTATATTAGTGTCAACGAGGAAGATGCAAATCTTTTAGCTGGTAGTAGTGGTGGTGGTGATGCAGATGGTGACGGAATAGCCATTAGCACTTCTAAACCCATACAAAATTTACAACATTTACAACAAACAACTGTGATAACAGAGCAGCCAACAGCTACAGCCAGCAAATTGGAATTAGATTTATTGTTGGCCGCCTCTGGCGATAAAAATACCACAAACACATCAATGCTAGATAACGATACGTATACCACTATAACCGATTCCTTTATACCACACGATATGATAACAAGTGGCACTGGCCTTGGTAATCAAGACGGTAACGGTGACGGCGATGATGATAGCCTAACACCACAGATTATTGTATCAACGTCTACATCTTTAACGCCAACAGCAGCAACATCTCTCTTAACACAATCCGCCAATAATACACCATCTGAAGCTATACTTATACCGTCTTCTAATCAGCAGCAAAAATTCGAAATGACCGACAAGAGTTCACACTCTGTTCCAACCTCAGTGGGTACGACTAGTGAAGATTCTGATGAATATAGATCATTGGAACCTAAAGATGATACCGATTTTCCAATAGCCGATATACCAATTTCCGAATAGTGTTGAAATCAAATGAATTTTTTATTATTATTATTATTCTTAATATTGCTCTTAAATCTGTTAGACAATTTAGGAAGAATGGTGGGTAAATACAAATTTCGATTTTATATTCTATATTTGCAATGATAATAATAATAATAATTATTAACAACAACAACAATGATTATGATAATGATGATGATAATGAAGTTTATAAATATACTATTAGTAATATTAACACAACAAAAAAACCAAATTTACTATTACTTTGATAACTCGTAACAATGCTTGACCAATACACAGAAGAACACAAATACTCCCGGTACTCCTCCTCCACTGTATAACAAAGAAAATCGTTTTTGAATATCCTAAAAATAAAATAAAATAAAAATTCTAAAACAAAATAAATTTAAATCTAGAAACAAACAAACAAACAAACAATTTAAACTTAATTACTTAATACTACTACTACTACTCCTTATAAATGTTGTGCTGCTAAAAAAAAAAAAACGAAAAAAAAAATAATAATAAAGAAGAAAAAACTCAATTTTATGTTTTTTGTTTAAGTTTTTAAATATAAAACAAATAAAAACAAAACAAAAAAACTATAACACAATACCTAAAAAATTAAAATTATTAATGATAATTAATTAGTTATTTTACAAAATTATTAAAAAAAAAAAATAAACATTAACTAAAGAATAATAATAATAATAAATAAATCATACACAGAAATATAAAAATTAAAAACTCCAAACAATTTATATTAAAAAAAAACAAAGAAATTAAATGAAACAAGCCTCTCAAAACAAGCAACCAGACAGATTACTAGGCTTTCAAAAAAAGTTTCTTACAAATTCGAACTCGAATTTTTTTTATTAAGGCATATAGACAAGTAGTTTGAAAAAAAAAAATAAAGATAAAGATAATGTTAGAAAATGAACATTTTTAAATAAACGAAAAAAGTGAAGACTTTCTTTATAAATCAAAAGAGTAAATGTGCAATTCCTGGTTTTAAAATTATAATTCGAACATTGTTATTTTCGAAATAATAAATAAAACTTTTTTGACTTTCAAAAAGAATTCCTTTCATGAAATTATTAAAATTTCCCAAAAAAAAAAAAAAAAGTTTTTTAAACTATTGAAAAGAAAAAAAAATGATTTTATATAAACGAAAATGTTAAAAACAATTAAACTAAAACAAAACAAAAGATTTCTTTAGAAAATTTCTGATAAACTATAGTTTTGATAATTCAACAAAAAAAAAAAAAAAAAAAGAGTGTTAATAGTGGTTTGAATAATTCTATCTTCGAAACCTTATTCATGGCAATAGTAAGAAGATATGAATGTGATACATTGGTTTAAAATAAAAAAGAATGTGACTTTTGAATAAATTTCAACAAACATTTTAGCAAGAGTTTATCAAAAAAAAAAATATTTTAAATTATTGAAAACAAAAAAAAAAGTGAACGAAAATTAAAAGAAATTATTTATAATAAATAAACTTTGAAAAAAAAAAGAAAATTACAGTGGACGTCCTATAATATGAATTATACAATGTCAGAACTTTTCATTATATTTGAGAGTTTTCCGGCCAGTTGTGAAATTTTCAACCTAATACACGGACGTTATGTTCGGTAACAGTTAGTTTCTGCCTTAAAAACTGGTTCATTTTTAAGGATTATGCTCCTTAACTTATTATTGACAAATGGAGTAACATTTTCCATTGGCATAAAACCATTGGCATATCAGGAGATCAGTGTCTAGTGACCTATACCAGAGTCTATAATTTTAATTCATCTTTTAGAGAAATTTTACTTATTTATGCATTAGCTCTGCATCTGTCGTATATAGAAAGTAAATAAAAATTTCATAGAAAAATATTAAATACGTCTACAACATAGCCTTTCGTACTTTTGGAAATTCTTGGAAACGTATATACCTTGTATTGGATATTCGTTGTAAATGAAAATACAGTCAAAGCTCGGTATAACGTACGATATATTGTCAGGCCCTTTCGTTATAGTGAAAAATTCGTTATATCGCAAAGTTTTTTTTTTTATCAAAATTTTATTTAAAAAAAAGAAAAGTACATTTAATTTATTTTATTAAAAATATATATGTAGATATGTCCTTAAAATAACGTTTGATAATCAATAAGTGAGTAAAAGTGTTAAAAATTATTTAAGTTGGTGAAAAAAAAATCGTTTATAGACGTTTGTTTACAAGTAACTTGAAGACTCATTTGAAGAGCTTCTTCCTGTATTTCTCGAAGTACTAATTGTTTTGAAATATTAATATTATTTTGGGAACCCCATTGTATACATTTATCAAAACATTTTATTACATCAGAATGCTTTATTTTCGTTTCATTATTAGAAAATTGGTCAACAATTTCAATACTTTTCTCATTTTCGTCATCTCCATCCAAAGTAATATCATTTAAGTCTCCATTGTTTCAAACGTTTAAATCTTCTGTACTAAATGGAATCTAAAATTAAAGAATAGATAAACAAAATGTGAAAACATTAAGGCAAGGATTTAAATTTGCTTACATTTGAAAAAATTGTACTTAATAGTCTGACTCCTCGTCTTATACACTGTATTTCATCTATTTTCCAAAAATAGAATTTTTTTCCAACATTTAGATAATACGTCCTCCTTAACATTGTTCCAGGCGAGACCAATCATACAGGATGCACAATAAAGAGAAAGACTGTTTAAAACAATTTATGATGTCATCTGTTTCAGATGCCACTATTTTTGAAAGGAGGCTATTTCTGTAGTGTAATTTGAGTAAGCGAATGGCGTTTTGGTCCATTGGGTGGATAAGAGGAGTCTTGTTTTTTAAATCATTCGTTATACTGAGCTTGAAAATTATAAAACGTTCGTTATATAAGGTAGTAAATGTAAGAAATTTACTTATTCGTTATATCCCGAATTCGTTAAAGTGAGTATTTGTTTTACCGGGCTTTGGCTGTATTAAAAAAAATAAACTAAAAAAGAATTTTAAATTTCTGCAAAACAAAAGAAGAAACAAATGAAAATTTTAAATATTAAACTCAAACAATGTTTAATAAATAAATAAATAAATTCAAAAAAATCTGCTCTCTTAAATCACAGCAAAATGAAAAATATTTATATAAAACAAATAAAAGAAATTCCCATGGTACAGTCAAACTTGTTTATAATGAACTCGGTTGTAACGAATTCTTGGTTATTATGTACATATTTTCAAGTCCCAACGTTTTAATAACAATTTTCATACAAAAAACATCGTTTATTACGAACTCGTTTATAACGAATTCTCGGTTAAAAGGAACTACTTTAAATGGTCCCAGCAATTAAATTTCATACATTTTGCCTTTTTATAACGAACCCTCAGAAATAACTTTGAAGTGTGGCAATGGTCTTTATATTTATTTAATATGACATTTCGTACAATGGGTCAATTCGACCTCCGAGTACTGTGCTTGTCTTAACTGACAGCTGATTACACGTACACGTCCTCCAACTTATTAAATTATAACTCAACATTTCTAATCAGCTGATAGATAAAAAGGAATTAGAACGTCAGTTGCTAAATAGTTTGAAAATGTCTTTTGAAGTTATTTTTGTTATTTAGTTTTATTTTCTTATTTAATACTATTTTATTCAATTTTTTACTGAAGTACATATTTTTGTTTTCAATAAAAAAAATTTTTTTTGTTTTTAATAAATGAAAAAATTATTTGAATTTTATATATTCTTCTATGACTTCACCCCGTTTATTACGAACTTTGCCTATAACGAACTATTTTTCCTGGTCCCACGGAGTTCGTTATAACCGAGTTTAACTGTATAAGAAATATAGAAGGTAGTTACAATCAAATTTTTTTTTTAAATAAGGTTTTTTGAAGTTTTATTTTCTCATAAACTATATATGTATTTATATAGCGTTGCCACATTTATAATTTTGTTGTATATTCCTAATAAATTATTTACGACAAATGTGTAATTTATAATTTAGTATACACCTATCCCCCGATTTACACGGTAGATACGTTCCTGAGAAAAACGTGTAAATAGAAAATTAAAAATTTTCAAGTCAAAACCGTGTAAATCGAAAAGCTTGCAGAAAATGCATAATTTTGCTATTTAACAGTTGTGATTTTTTTCAATATTTTTAGGTGTACACAGAAATAAAAATAAAATGCATTGACAGGTTAAAATATGTAATATATTACGGAAACACTGTTTTTTTTTATTTAATTACAATACATTAAACAGAAGAACAAAAAAAACAGAGTGCGATAAAAACAAAAAAAAAAAAACTTATTTGGAAAACCGTGTAAAAGCGAAAACGTGTAAAACAAGTACCGTGTAAATCGGGGGATAGGTGTATTATATTTACTGTATTATGTTGTGCTAAAAGTGGTCGATTGAATAACTAATTTCCGGTCATAATTAAACACACATTGACTAGTGTTTTTAAGGTTAATTAAGTAATAATTTTTTTTTTTTAATTTTTTTTATTAGTACACAAATATTTAGTTTCTTTTATATGACGATTTAGAAAGCAAATTCGAAAAAATGTTCATCCAAGATAAAACCTTTTAACAATTTTTATATCTAAATTTATATTAGTTAAGTCCATAAAGTTTAACATGTAATTTGGGCTAGTATTTAAAGAATTTCCATTATTTAAAAAAAAAAAAAAATTGAGTTTAAATGAGGTAAAAGTTTTAAAAAATCGGTATTAGGCTTATGTAAACCTCCCTCGGACAATAAATTTATATATGTATAATTTTCATACTTTTGTGCCGAAGTTTTGAAGCCAAATTCTGTAAGACCCATTTTGAAAATTATATAACCCGCAAAATTTTCCAAACCATCACGCGTTTCGTTTTAACTATAATATCACTTTCAATAAAATGTTTCGAGCACACCATCGGCTCCTTTGGCAAATCACACTCACAAATTTTACATTTACACACTTCCAGCCCACTGCTGGCGTTTTTTGGGAAATGTGGGGACTTTAAAAAGCCGTATTTTTGAATTTTTGCAAAAATATTTTGTATTTTCGCATTGGGGGAAAATGCAACTCATGCTTTTTAAATCTTGAAATAATATTTTCAAATTAGCTTCGTAAGTATTTATATATCACAAGTCTTACCTTTGATTCCAATTTAAGCACAAATACAGTGTTGGAAAAAATAATAGAAACGATTACTAGTTTATCATTAAAATATTGTATACTTTTTCGTAATAAACTTTTATTGTTGGAAATCGCTGTTAAATTCTTGCTAATGTAAATGACAATGGGGATACTTTTAAGTTTATGAATATACCTTTTTTTATTTACTTAAAGATAAATACAAATTTAAGGAAATAATAAAAATTTGCTGCGTTTCTATTATTTTTTCCAACACTGTATTTTAATATAAAATTTTTTCAAAATATTTTTCAATTTAACTGAATTTATTATTTTCATATGACATCAAAGAAAATGTGGGATATTTAAAATTAATATGGTAGCATTATTTTAACAAAAACGTCATAATCCTTAAGCATGTCAGATAGTGAATTTTAAAAAATAAAGAGAAAATGAAACTACCTCTATATTTCTTATACCATGGAAATTCGTTATTTTTTTTAACATTTTCATAATTTTTTTAGTTAATTCGATTTAATAGTTATAAATTTAATCAAGTGAAAAATGTGTTACTTTTTTCTTTTTTAATTTTTATTTTTATAAGTTCGTTATCAAACAGATTTCTCTACATTTTTAAGGTTAATTTCAATACCAAAAGTTTTTGTTTGAAAAACCGGTTTATTTTTATTTTCAATATTTCGAATTAAAGCATTTCCTAAAGGAGGAGAGCTAAAGAAGATTTAACAGTCAAACCCTTAAAAATATTTTTTTTTATTAATACCAACCTCCTGGTGGCTTAACTGGGTTAAACAATGCAAATAAAAATAATAACATTTGCCAATTATTTTATTAACTAAGTAATGAAAATGAAACATTATCGAAAATAAAGTATTTCCAATTGATAAAAGAAAAACCGAAAATTAAAAAAAAAAATTATAAATAATTAAAAATTTTGAAATCATAAACAAAAAAATTCGTATTAAATAATTGAAATAAAGAATACACTCAAACCTCGTTTTATGCGATTAATTCGTTTCGCAAAAAATCGCATAATTCCAATTCGCATAAAACGATACACTAGCTTCATACAAAATCCACTAATAGGGATTACAATAAAAAAGCGCATAAATTCAAATTTAATCCTTAAAATTCAAACAAAATCGCATATAAAAAATCAACAAAAAAATTAATCCCTTGCTGAGACCATACAAAATAAGGAAAAAGATAGGAAATAAACAACAACTAATACAAAATTCCAAATAATGAAGAAAATACATAATTTTTCAATAAAATAAAAATATAATATTACTCCACGTCCATAGCATTTGAATAATACTTCATACATCCGGAACCGGAAATGCCGAAAAAATTTAAAGATTGTAGTAACTTTGTTACAAACAACACATTTTTTTTTTCGATTTTAACATTCAATATTTCCTTAAAATCGTTTTTGCAAAGAAAAAATTTGAGAATTTTGGAACCGCATAAATTTGAATTCGCATAAAACGAGGTTTGAGTGTATATAATAAATAATATAATGCAAAGTTTAATAATTATTAAAGATTATTTTTTTTTTTAATTGATCTTTTATATTAAATTTTTAGGGTTTCAATGTCATTTATAAAAAGAAATTTATTTAACTTTTTTTATATACCAATTACCTATTAACATTGATTTTTTTTAAATAATTGCATTACAAAACACCTAAAACTCTTTAAATAATATTTAAAAAAAATATATAATTTAACTTTTACGTTTATTATCGATGTCTACCTACAACTTTAGTGGATGGAGTTCAAATTCTTCTGTCGGCCAAGTAACTAAATTCATTTTTTTTTTTTCTCCAGGCCCTTTTATATTTTAAGTAACAATATAAACATATGTATATTCTTATTAAATAAATTATGATTCTCTTTAAAATTGAGCCACTTATTTTAATTTCGAAATTATTTTTCTTTATAAAATTTATTGTATGTGTGTATTTATAAGTTTAAACACTTTTAAGAAGTAAACCATCAAACATATATTTTAAATAATATTGCAAAAAACAAAAATTATGTTTAGAAAAAAAAAAATAATTATTTCTTTTCTTTCTTTTTTTTAATACAAATAAATCTTCATTTTTCTATGTCACAAAATTAAATTGGAATTATTTTATTTCACAACAATCAACATTAGCCAACCAGCCCAGCCAGGAAGTCAGATACTCAAATTATTTCTATATGTATAATGGAAATTTTATTTGAAAATAATTAAAATTATATTTTTTATCAAGATTTTTTTTTTTTCTATAAATTTTAAACATTTTTTCACATTGTGTTAAGTTAACGAACGCATCACACAGTAAGTGAAATTTCGTAGAATATACTTTCGGAATAAGAAAAAATACTAACTGCAATTGTACATTTGAGCGAAATCTACTAATTAAGAGATTTGGATTGAAATCTAGATGTAGTAAATTTAGAAATGCAACTCTATTTTATATGAAAGAAATATATTTTTTGTAAGTGGTGATTTTTTAAGAGCTATAGGAAAATTTTTCAAAAAAAAACACATAAAATTCAGATAAATGCATGAAATCTTTATTTGAATCGATAGTACGGTCCATTATAATTTAATGTTTGAAGATTATTTCATGCAAATATTGACCGCGACTGCGCCTCAAATGGTCCATCCGCTTAGTCCAATTTTGGCATACTCTTTCCAACATTTCGGCCGGTATCTCACGAATAAATGCTTCAATGTTGTCTTCCAATGCGTCAATTGAAGGGGGCTTGTCTGTATAGACATGAGCTTTAACATAGCCCCACAAAAAATAGTCTAAAGGCGTTACGATTCGCAGCATCTTTGAAGAAGTACGGTCCAATGATGCCACCAGCCCATAAACCGCACCAAACTGTGACTTTTTCTGGATGCATTTTTCGACAATTCTGCTTATTTACGTATCCATTGAGCCAAAAATGAGCTTCGTTGCTGAACACAATTTTTCGATAAAGAAGTGGATCTTCGGCCAACTTTCCAAGAGCCCATTTTGATAATAAAATTCAATGATTTGCAAGCGTTATTCGTTTGTAAGACGATTCATGGTTAAATTATAGACCAAACTGAAGATGTTTGACAGTGAAACAAAACACGTGCGTGAGCTGTTTAAAAAAGTGTTGCCAAAAAGATAATAGCTAAAAAATAACCCGTTATATCTCTATTTATATATTTCAGAAATATATTTTTTGTAATATTCGTTACAAAAAAAAAGAGACGTTTAACAAATTGTTTTTGATTTTGAAAACAAAATCTCGGTGAATGTTAAAAAAGAAATGTAATTGCTTTAGATTTTGAGCAATACTTCAAATCGATTATCGTTCCGATGTGTGAACGGGATAAAACACTAAGATGTTTACAATTAAATATAATTTTTAATATTCAAAATTATTTATATACAAAATACGATTTCGATCAAAAAACGCTATAAATTCGGAAATAGTTGTGATGGCACCGGTTATTTCTGTTTCGTTTTGGTTTTGTTCTTAAACCGAATTCGAATTCTATTTTTTATTTTGTTCTATAAAAATTTCAAAAAATAAGAATGTGATCAAGGCACATCTAATTGGATATGCCTTGAATGTGATGATAGAAAACGAAAATTTAATTTGATTTTCGTTTTTAAATCGAACAACCATTTGTATACGATTTGCTAAAATTTTTCTGTTTTAATAATAAAAAAAATTGTTTAATTAAAATATTGACGCGAAAATGTAATTATTTATTTATATTTCTCATTTATTTACTATATAAAATTATTTAAAAATAGGCTTTCTGCAATTGCATCCCGGTTTCTGCTTGTCTCAGTATGGGCCTGTTCGTAAATGCATTACTGCGCTGCATAATATGATTATTTTGCGCTCACACTGCTAATCACATGTTGCTGATGCTTCTTTTTGCTGATTTATTTGTTTGCATTTACGAACGAACAAACACTGCAGAAATGGAAAAATTATTAATAAATTTGATTTTTGAACTGGACGATAAAACAAAATGTTGTTAAATTCACAAAAAAGAAGACATTTAAGGAAGAAAAAAAGAAACTTATTGTTAAAAATCTCATTCTCTCTCTCTCACTCATTCAATGCATCAGCCATTTTTATGATTAGTGTTTTGTGTTTATTTGCGCATAATATGATTTAATGTTGCATTTACGAACATTTGACAGCTGCAGTGCTGCCAAGGTTTGCATTTATGAACATAATGCGTATAATATGCAGCACAGTAATGCATTTACGAACAGGCCCTATTTGTTGGATTACTTAAGTCAAGTTCGATTTCACTAGGATCAGGTTCTTCAAGTGGAGTAGTCGTAGTATCAAAATTGTGGTCTAATTTGTAAAAGTTACACATACTCGTATTGTGAAGTGCACAGCATATATTTATTAGTTTAACAATTTTCTGCGGTATATACCATAAAGCGCCAGACAAGCAACGGAATCTGCTTTAGAGAACACCGATTGTTCTTTCAATAAGATGTCTAGCTGATGCATGGGTTTTATTAAATATATGTTGAGCTGATCCCGCACTTGGGTTTCTAAATGGAACTAGTACGAAAGGCTGGCTGACTTTCAAAATGTATCAATACAAAGTTTGTATGCAGTTCTACTACGGTATATACATACATAAATTATGTAGATATGCAAAGTTACCAAACAATGCATCAACTATAAATCCGATGCCTGATTGCTTTTTAACTGCGTTAAAAATACACATTGACGACGTTTTGAAATAGTAAACATTGTAAACATTTTGTATAGCGGCTTTATGAAACACTATACTTTGTTCAAACACATGGCAATTAACATTTTGGAAGTCAGCCGCTCTAACGCATATCCGGAATCAGCTAAGAGCCATGAACCACGACCTCCATTTTAAAAATTCCAACTATAAACGTCTCGTGCTAAACTGAGATTCCAATCATGACTAGATCCGGGTTAGATGCATCCCTTAACCTTTTTCGTTTGATATTTTCAAAACGATTAGAATTGTTGATTATAAAAATTGAGGTTGATGCCTTTGTTGACGAAATGCCTTTGTTACGCTTTACAAATTAAAAAATAATTTTTTTTTTTTTACTAAAAAGTTTTTTATTTTACATGAGACGGTTTAGAATAAAACAAAAAATGGAAACTAAAACCGTTCGGATTTCATCACATCTTATAACAAAACGTTCGTTTTCCAAATTCGATTTTACTTGAAAACGAATCGATTTTCATCACATACCTGAATATTAAAAAAAATTATTAAATAATACTAATTAAAATGTTTTTGTTTTAGAAACTGTTTATGTCAAGTATTCTCGCCAGAACGGAACAGAAATTGTCTAATAGAGAAAAAATAATGTGTATGTACTAAATATGCTTAGGTCATTGATTATTTACTCTCATCTTTTATAGCGAATTGATATCTCTATTTAACACCACACGTTGTTCTTGAAGATTTAACCTAGTATGTCCATTTGCGAACTAACAGTCGAATGCAGCAAATGTGTTGTTATAAATCCCAAAAAAAAAAAAAACATATCGTTAGTCTCATTCGCAAATGTGTTAAGTCCCTTTTTTCAAATTTTACAGGAGACACAAAAAACATTGTAGCTTTTTCAGTTTTTAAAATTTCTAAATTCAATTATTTTTACAAAATAATAATAATATTAATAACTAATAATGTTAATTATTATTATTATTACTAATTAATTAATAATATTAATATTTTTCGTAGTTTTGTGGACTTAGCGCTTTTGCAAACCACAAAATTACAACAACTTTAAACTATATAATGACATGTTTATTGGTTGTAAAATACATATGTATTATGTATAATGTTACCGTTTTGCATTAAAATCTCAATTTTGGAAAAAAGTGGACTTAGCGCGTTTGCGAATTATACTAACGATATCCTTTTAATTTGTCTGGTACGCTTGTATTTGTTATAAATTTTGAAAGCAACAAATTTTGTGTTTTATTTTTTAACAGTAAAACTAAAAATTATATTAAAAAAAAGAAACTTTTAATGAAACTAAATAAACTTATATTATAAATTCTTGTCCAAAACAAATACAAAAAAAAAATTAGTAAAACGAAGACACTCAATAGCAAATACTTTAAGTATTAAACTGTTTTATTTTTTAAATTCTATATTTCTCTATAAAAAAAACAAAAAAAAAATAATAATTAAATGTGTACACCTAGACAACAACAAATCACTAATTTTAGCTCTTTTTAAAAAGAAAAAATCTCTTAATAGAAACAAGAGTTATTTTTTTAATTTTTAAAAAATACACCAGTAAACGTCCCACACACACACACACACAATAAAAATACACCATCTTATTGTTAACTAACTAACAAAATGATAAGAAATAATTTTTTTAACAAAATAAATACAACAAAGAAAAAGCAAAGTAAATAAAAATTAAAAAAAAAAAATAAATACAAAAGGAATACAAACTAAAAGGAATACTAACAACACTACCCATCAAATAACAAAAAATACAATTTAGTTTAGAAAGAAATAAATTAAACAAAGTTTTTTCTACATTAACTTTAATTTTAAATAATAATTATAAAAATAATAAATATACATACATATATACACACACATATACTATATGGTATATACATATCGATGGCTTAATATAAAAAAGGCCTAACTCGATTTTTTGTTACTTTACAGGAGAAGCAAAAAACTTAATAAAATCCGTAAAATTTTAGATACAACAAAAATTTTAATACAATTTTTAATAAAAAAAACAGCAACACATTTTATTTCTCATTTAAAAAAATTATTAATTTTTGTTTTAATGAAGTTATCTAAGATAGGCCCTTTTTTCATTGATATTTTTGAAAAAAAATTAAATTAGGTTTTTTTTAAACTGAGTTGAAAATTAAATATGTATATTATAATAATTCAGATTTAAACAATAAACGGAAGTAATTCATGAAATGAAGAGAATTAAGTCAAAAGTTAATTGTAAAAAATTAATTCTTATAAGACAAATTATCATAAAAAAGATGACAATCTGCAGGTAAAAAGTTTTTTAAGTCCTGTGGGTGGTCCCATTTCTTTTTCGTGATTGGTATTTTCTCCTTATAAAGTGAATCAGGGTGTATATCTTTAATCGCCGACTTTGATCTACTAATGTGGGAGAAATTCGTAATCGTCAGTTATGTCTGTTTTGAAATATATTGATCCTGATGGGTCATACGCCAGGGCTCATAACATATTAACAATAAGATCAATGCTAGTTTTCAAAGAGGCTTAAGAGTCCATTCTTTATTTGATATGCCAAAATATTGAAGACCTTCCATTCTTTTTTTCTATTTACGTTGTATGTCCATTCAGACTTACTTGCAATATTTTCCCTTGTTCGGATACAATCTGCATTTTACGAATCAGAGTCAGAATTTTCGCTCGCTTTCATAATTTTTATTGTATAATTAAATTTTTTAATGTCAAAACTTTGTACTCTTAAACAATATTTTTCACAAAAAACAACATGAACTGATCAGAATACTCAAAATATTTACATGCATAATAATATTGGGAAATACCGATTTGTTATCCTGCTTATCAAAAACTGAGAAACATGTCGATCGATTTAAAGCACCGTTTTTAAGAACTCAATCCATCGCCGAAATTTTTTAAGCAACTTTTACCGCTAAAGCGAATTTGTTACTTGGGAAATATAAACGCACAACTTCAGATGCACTTACAGGTTTACATACATACTTTTATTGTTGTGTCATGGAGAAAAGCAATCAAACGAAATAAAAAACGAGTTAGGTCTTTTTCTTTCAAAAATTCATTGTCATGAGTTATGCCTTTTTTTGAAATCGTTATAAATCTGATATTTACAATTGTATCCACCTGAAATTTTAAGGCAAGGTGCATCTGACATTTGTCTTCTAGAATAAACTAAAAAAGATATTTTTAAAAAAATTGAGTTAGGCCTTTTTTATATTAAGCCATCGATATGTATATACATTTGTTTTACAAACAAATCTATATACATACATACATACATATTAATATTAACAATAGTAAGTAAAAAACAACAAATTTTAAATGTTACTTTTAACCCCCCCCCCTTAACCCTTAACCCTCTGTTTCAACAATGAAATCCAAGAAAAAATTATTTAAAAAATTGAATTCTTTTGGAAGAAGACAAAAAAAAAATATTAAAGTTAATAAAACATTTTTTAACATATAAAAACTAAATAAATAAAGTGATAGTTTTATATAAAACCTAAATTTTGAGTTTATTTGATTAACATAGAGTTTAAAAAAATATACATATATATACATATGTATGTATAAATGAATATATACAAATATACATAATATAGTATATTTTTCAAAATAAAAATTAATAATATTTGAAATTTCAAAAAAAAAACACTATAAAATGAAATATGAAAACAAAAATTACAATATTTGTAAATAGTTTTTGTTTTACTTTTTAATTATTATTATTATTTTTTTTTTTGTCTATTGCAAGGAAAGGAAGTTGAGTAATTAATTAAAAAAATAATAATTATCATATATAAAAACAGAGTATGTAAATAAATAACAATTTAAATTTAAAAATTATAATTGCTTTAAATTAAAAAAAGAAATGGAAAAATTATTATAAAAAAAAAATTGTAAAAGCGAAAGGTAAAAATCAAATAAAATAAATATTTAAAAATAAACTTTGTAAAGTTCATTTTCTTTTGTCCTTTTTAGGCCTTATCGAAGATAAAGTAAAAACAGTCCTTTCATGCAAGATTTTGTTCGACCATACATTAGGTTAGGTTAGGTTAGGTTAGAGGACGTGTACTTGTCAACTGTGACAAGTACAGTATCCGGAGGTCGAATTGACCCCTTGTACAACGTCCTAGCTTCTCACACCACTCATGTTGTGTGCGTTTATTTTATACGTGAGAGGCGGGACCTACAGATTTATTTATTTATTATATCGACCATACGTTACTATCGGAAAAAAAAATTAAAACAATCGATTTTCACAAATCACAAAATTGCTAACATATCAACTTCCGTCTTTACAGGATATTTTAAAATATCTATATAAGGTATAGTAAGAAAAAAATCTATTTAACTTGGAATGTTATGTCATGTTTTGTCCGTTTATACCTCTCTCTTATGAAACAAATCTTACCTGGAACAAATATTTATACACAAGCCATAAAATTAATCAATTGATCCTAGGTTCGAATCAAACAATAGATGCTATACTCCTTAAAAATCAAATTCCCACAACTTCTGTTGAATCACTATTCATAATAGATTTCCATAAAGAAAATCCGTCAAATATAGTGAAAGAATAAATGTATATTAAGAGGAACAGAGAGATTTGAATACGGCACACACTATGAAAACAGGCACCCAAGATTTGTAGACAAACACTCCAGTGTGACTCACAAGTGACACATGGAAACATACAACAGAACTATAAACGAACATGAGGAGCGGCCAGCAGCAATTTAGAAGTATGGAAGTAGCTCCCAGTAGATACAAATACATAGTTTTTTTTTTATCAAATTCACGAAACATACAGCAAAAGCTTTCTCATCGTTTACCCTAAATTTAACACCGTCTCATTAAGATTTATTCCCGTTTTCACTGAACGCTGTTGTAAATGACCCATCTGACACAATAAATCATATTTACCTAACATCGAACTAAATTATGTATGTAGCTTTGTTCTAGTGGTTCCAAAATTTGCGGCAACCGTGCTTACATACAAACAAAACTGTTACAACTCTTGTCATTATTTTACTGACATTTAAGAAAAATTCTATTTATTCTTTTCGACCATTCTCTATACTTATGCAGATTAGAAGTATATTTACTGAGTGAAATTCTTTTAAGAAAAATTCTATTTATTCATGGCTAAAATCCTAATGTAACTTAGAGTTCTATTTACCTAATTAGATTACTTTTTGCTTGAAGTGACCGTTGAACAAGAATAATAATTGAAATTATCACTAAATGCCTATTTGAGAATTGAAAAACTTGCAACAATATTATATTCACATTACATACTATTTTATTGCTATTTGAAGGAAATAAACTATTAAACAATTTAAAGCAAACGACGTTAATAAAACATTCTGTTTCAAATTAATTTTGAAAATTCCTTAAGAAGCATCATAATTTGCATGAACCGATTTTATACATATTTTATATAAAAAATTCATATACGATATATTAAATTATTAATTAAGACTTAATTCAAGTTTTAAACGAAAGAAAAAGAATTAAAACAGAAAAGAATAAAAATAAAATTGCTTATCAATGCTGTTGACGTATTATATGAGGATGATTATCACTTGTTATTTGCACAGTAAATTCATGTACTGATCCTTCGGTAACTTGTTGAGGCATAAGATTCTTAACAGTTTGCTGATGAGTTATTGTACTTAAATGTTGATCCAATTGATGTTTACGGGAAAATGTTTTATTACAAGGAATGCAGCTGGAAAATAGTATAAAAAAAAACTTTGCAAATAAAAATTCATTACAAAAAACGAAATATACTTACGGAAATGGTTTTTCACCCGTGTGGGTTAACATATGATTTTTTAAGACATTTGAATACGTAAATGATTTACCGCAGGTTTGACATGTAAATGGTCTTTCGTTGGTGTGTATTCTAGAAAAGCAACGCGTATTAAAAAATTGGCAAATAATCTCATTTGTTTTTATTTCAATTTACCTTTCATGCTTTATGTTTGTACTCCGATCGGCAAATGTACGGCCGCAGAAACGACACACATACGGTTTTTCTCCGGTATGAATACGTATATGTCTACTGATTTCTGAGGGGCAGGTGAAATGTTTTCCACAAATTCTAAAAAAAAGAAATAATTTGGATTTTTAATTACAGTACTTATAAGCTTTATATAACAAATGAAACAAAAATCCTACTGAGAGCATATAAAATTTATTTTTTTTTTCTAGTTGTCAGACCTAAGTTTTAATCTTGGACTGTGTCAATCAATTGTGCTAACATTATCTATTAAACTAAAAAATTACTATTCAAACTTACTCGCATTCGAATGGCTTTTCTGCTCGATGACGTCTCATGTGCATATTTAATAAACTACGTTTGGAGTAAATATTACCGCATATTTCACAAATATTTGTTTCAGGTTCTGATTCATTCTTTTTACGGCCACGACCACGTTTTACCGTTTCCTTAGTATTCTCTTTTTTCGCTGATGAACGCTTATCTTTTTTCGCTTTTGTTGAATTTTTGATTTTCTTCGGTATTGGTACAAATTCGCCATCAAAACCTTTTTCGCCATCATCTGTATCACTATCGTCTAAATGTTCTTCGCCCTCAATTTCATCGGTTTCTTCAATGGCAAAAAATTCAGGATCCTCATCATCATCTTCTACGCCATCCTCAACATATTCATCCTTTGTATCATTTATTTCATCAAAATCCACCATTTGATTGTCAATATAATCTTCTGTACGTAGATCGAAAAACATTTCGTCTTCATCGGCATCAATGTCATCATCCTCTTCATGCTTTTGTTTAGTTTGACTCGACGCAGCCACTTCCTGTGGTTCTATTTTAAATTCAGACTATAATAATGAAGTAAAATGTTAACCAAATTAATAACACAATTAATATTAATTAATAATTATATAAATACCTTAACTATAGCGTCCAGTAATGCATGTTCGCTAGCCTGGCACATTGAACGAAACTTATAAGAAGTGTTGAGGGAAGCCAAACACTGTAGGCATATCATGGTGGGAAATTCTTCATGATGTTTGAGCTTTAAAACAATTTAAAGATTTTCGTTAAATTTATAGGTAATCACAGACATTCCAGCCGTATTTGTACTTACTGCTATGCCACCACATTCTTCGATGCGCTGTACTATTTCAGCACAGCGTGCATTATTTTCATCAAACAATGGTTGCATGCCCATTCGTCCTTTATCTTCTTGTAAACAAATACGACACAGTTTGCTCACCGGCATTGTATTTTATAATTTCTTCAGTTTTTAAATGTTTGTTGTGTTATTTGTGGCTGATAGACTAATTGTTTATAACTATTCTTCTGTAAATTTGTAAATCAAAATTTATTTTTCATAGAGAAAAAAACTAAATAACAAGCAAATCAATTTATGATTAGAGTTGCCAACTTCTTTTAGGTTAAGTTTTCTGGTCTACCAGACTTATTTTTGAATACTCATTGATAAACTATATATTTTAAAACATATTAAAATCATTCATATACGATATATATCTTTTAACTAATGAAAATATTATTTTTTTTTAATTATATGGCTTTATGTCGCATGTGGGTACCATAAAATTGTAATAATTTACAAAACATCATCAACATATCAATTTAAAAACATAACCGTATGGCAACTTAACTTTAAGACAGCTGTTTTGATTCTTTAACTGAACATACGTCAAGTGATAACAAAATATAAAGCACGCTTTGGAGAAGTGTATTTGTAATAAAATAAATTAAATTGAAAAATTAATTAAAATGTTTAATAAATTAAAATTTAATAATTTAGTAAGTAATAATAAGACCTTAGAGCCATAAATAACTCAAAAATCGTTTATTTTTCAGGTAATATCCAATAAAAAGGGGATACAACAGTCGCGCATACAAACTATTAACAAACTCGTGCATAAAATAAGAAACCTGAAGACCTTTTTAGAAAAGCATCCTGACGATGCAAAATGTAAAGAACGTATAAGAAAGTCAACAGAAACTATGGAACTGTTAAAGGTAAACTACAGAATTACGTTAATGGCAGCTTACAGGAATAATAAATTTTTTATATAGAAAATCAAAAGGGTGGATATAATGAAGAAAGTTCTGCTAATGGATAAGCCACCGGCTGCTATAATTACCAATGGCCTAGCCACACCTGATGAAGTGGCAGTAGCATTATTATCCATGAATAAAGTCATGCAGGGTTTAAGCAAAAGATTTAAAACAGAATTACAACTTGATGACGCTAAAAAAGAGGAGTGGCAACAGGTTCTAATGGAGCTAAGCAAACGTAAACAGAAAATTCAACGCACAGAAGAAAAACGACAAAGACGTTTAGAATTAAAACAACAGAAAGTCCTGGGACGTAAAAGACAAGAATGGTTGGAGCAAAATTGTGAAAAACAGGATGTTGTAAGCAAGGCAAATGATACTGAATTAAACATATCAACGACAGGCAGCTGGGAGATAGAAAAATTATCGAATGAAAGTCAAAATCAAAAAGAGACCAGTACAAATACCTCTCTTAAAAGACCTTTAACAGAGAAATCTAAGAAAACTGCTGTTTCTAATAAGAAACAGAAAAACACAGTAAAAAAACAGGAAAAAGAAACCGTGTTGGAAGAAGAAGAAACAGTAACCGAGGCAAAAGTAGAAAAAGAAGACATGGAACAAAATGTAGAAAGCGAAAGTTCTGAGGAAGAAGTTGAGCAAGCTTTAGTAGTTGATCCCTTCTTTATAACAGAAACTGGTGAAAACTATCTGTCTACAGCAGTAGTTAAAAATAACCACAATGAAAATGATGTTAAGGATGAGGAACATAGAGACTTACACATGATTAAATTGAATAACTACGACAGAAAACCTAGAGATTTTAAAGATCGTCGTCAACAATCGTGGGAAAAGAATTCAAAAGATTTTAGAAACAATGTGGCAACAAATAAAAATCGCTGGCAAAAGGAAACGCCAAATAAATGGTCTAAAAATGCCAATCACAATAATAATTTAACAGCAAATAGAGCTCAAGAGAAAACGGATCACAGAAATAAAGACTTTAATTATGAAAAATCCCAAAGCCAAACAAATGAACAAAACTTACATCCATCTTGGGCGGCAAAACAAAAATTAAAACCTGTTATAACTAGCTTCCAAGGCAAAAAGATAACGTTTGGTGAAAATGATGATGACAATAGTACAAATCACAGTCGTTTGGCACCAAGTAAAAATACCAGATCCACACCCGTTAAAACAAATGATAGTAAACAAGATTCTCTGCATCCTTCCTGGGCTGCTAAACAAAAATTAAAGCCCACTATAACTGCCTTCCAAGGCAAGAAAATTACTTTTGATAATGATGACTAATAAAATACTGCTCCTTTCTTTTTCTTAACAAAAACTTAAGTTTTTTTTTATTTTTTTTAAGCTTGCACTTTGGGTATATAATGACCTCTTATTTTATCATTATTAATAAGTTTGTCTATATTAACATCAGGGAATTTACGACGTAAAAGCTCAAGATCCATATTAGGATTGCGACGTAGAATCATCATAGCTTCATTGCGGGAACGGCTGAAAGAAAAATCATATTATTATTTTGTCTTTTTATAAATATTTTGTTAAATTTTGCTTACTTCTTGGCTTTACGTTTCTCATTGTATAACTTTTCACGATATAGCAACAAGAATTTGCGCACAGCTCGTCCGCCGTAGCCAATCGAACGTGTCTTAATCCATTTAACATTCAATTGAGGTGGTAAAACGTGTTCACAATACCTTAGCAAAACAGAAATTAGTTAGCAATATTTATAATATATAACAGGGAACAGATTATCAAGAAAAAGGCCTGACATTTTTTCTTGCAAGAGTCTATCAATAATGCCAATATGTCCATATCTTACTTGTACATATAACGTATTCCCAAATTATTGGCTACCAAACGTTGAGGTCTTTCACCAGTCTCTCCAGTTTCTAACAGATGATAGGCCTTATTACGTTCCCTTACCACTGTTTCCAAATTTTCCATGGATATTTTTACTTTATCCAAACGTTCGGGGCTCGGAAACAATTCCATTTTATCATTGCATTCATGCTCCATGGTTAACAGCATGTTGCGCTCTTTCAGCAAAATAAACCATAACTGATGCAGTTCTTTATTCGATTTAATACGCAGCTCATCCAATTTCCAGGCCCTACCAACCTTAACCTCATTTTCACACCAATTTTTGGGATCATCAAAAAACTCCATTAAATTATTATTATGTTGTGTAGTGGAGAATTGACGAGTGGCTACCACCGCCACTAAAGAATTGCTGTTTGTTTGCTGCCAGCTGGGGATAGTTCTGCAAAGGACTTGTTTTTGTTATATAAAGTTGAGTGCTAGAGATTGAAAAACAAACTTACTTCAGTATTTTGAATGACCTATTGGCATGTTGTAAAGATAAATTGCTCAAAGAATAGCATAAGTTTCTAACGCTTTGTGAGACGTTTATTACTTTCGTTAAACCCGACATTTTATTTAATTTTTTAATAAAACCGGCGGGTATTTATTTTTCATCCACCGATTGTTAAATAAAATCCAGCACAAAAGGAAAACATGCAAAACGGCTGTAGCTAAATATAGGATTGCCAGATTTAATAAAAACTCTGAGTAGAAAAAAAATTGTTAATCTATTACAAATTTCATTGATGTTTTTGTTTCGTCTTGTACAGACAGCAAGTGTCTTCTGTGTAATTAATTAAAATTTAAAAGAAAAACATTACGTGTGTAATTTCCATAATAATCTATTTGTGTGATTTATTGCTTTGTGCTTAAAATTCCTAACTATTGGGTTTTAATAATATAAAAAGATAATTTTATGTAAAGAATATTTTTCTTATGTACAATATTCTGTAATTGTATGCCTTGTTGTGTTGCCGTATTTATTTATTTATGGAAGCGCAAGTTTGTTGAAACCTCCCTGTTTTTTAAATGTACGCCATTTTTATGCACTGAAGTTAGCTGCTGTTGTATGTTTTTACCTTATACTACTATTTGCATTTCGTCGGCAAGATAAAATAATTGTTAATATTCCAGGTGTAATAATTGACTACAAATTTTATAAAAAATTACTTAATTTGTAAAAATATAATAACAACAGCCCAAAGACAAGTGTTAATGTAAGTATTGAATGATTTCATTGATAACCTTCTTCCATTAATTGCCATAGCAATGTGTATGAAAGAAGTAAAAACGCCATTTTTATTTTCTCGTACACCAAAAGAACGTAGAAATGGCAATTTATCTTTTTGATTAGCGTCGTTTCTTTAACCTCATATGTGTTTGTTCTATATACCAGTTTTATTACTTAACAGAAGACGAGCATTTAGAAAATGGATAATAGCAATTTAGTTGAAAATCGTGAAAAGGAGCGTGATCGTCGAGGCCGTGGGGCACGTGGTTCCCGTTTCTCTGATGCTGATGCCCCCGGCAGTAGCAGTGGCAATGGAGGCGGCAGCGTTAATCGTGATCGCAGTCGGGAAGGACGCAATTGCCGCATTTACATTTCAAATATACCATACGATTATCGCTGGCAAGATCTAAAAGACCTTTTCAGACGTGTTGTGGGTTCGGTGGAATATGTTGAATTATTCCATGATGAAAATGGAAAGGCTCGTGGTTGTGGTATTGTCGAGTTTAAAGACCCGGATAACGTGGAAAAGGCTTTGGAAAAGATGAATCGTTATGAGGTGAATGGCCGTGAATTGGTTGTAAAAGAGGACCATGGCGAACCACGAGACCAATATGGTCGCATTATTCGTGATGGCGCTGGTGGTGGTGGCGGTGGTGGTAATGGAGCCGGTCGCGGTGGTGGCTCAGTAGATCGTGGCGGAGATCGCGGATTTTCTCGACGTGATGATGATCGATCGTAAGTATTTATTTACATAAGATTTATTCAATAATCTTTTAATACAGACTCATAATGGATAGATCCTTATAGCGCGTAAATTCACATTAAGCAATTGTAATCAACTCTTATGCTTTAAACAAAACAATCAAAAATTTCTTTCTGCATTTAGCGTTTATTTCGTTTAAAAATAGCCGCTAAATCGGCATTTCAGTTCAGATGTGAATGAGAAGTTTGTCACAGTCTATGTTTTTCTCTTAACGAATTATGTACAGTTGAGCTCCTTTAAGTCGGAACTGCAATAATTTAAAATTAATTTCTACTGTAAAATCTGCGGTAAACTATTTTTTTTTATTATTAAATAATGTTAATTCGTCTCAAGGATGTTTAACTCTTATTTAAAATGTCGGTCTGTATTGTATTTTGACATTTTAATGTTCATTTATACAGTTGCTTTATTTTTCCTATTAGAAGATATTTTCGATGATTTTGGGCCTACATTGACGAAAAATTCCACCTTTATTATTTGGTTTTTAGTTTAAATGTCTGCATGGAAATTTTGTTCTTTTTTTATTATCAGTTATGGTTAAATACTTGCCATAATTAAATACATATTTATTTATAGGCTGAAAGATGAAAACCTAAGAAAAGTACTTTGTTACTATGTACTTTAATTCTGGAATTCGTTTCTCTTAAAAATAAAATTGTCGACTTACAACTTTTCTCATACAGTACGTAGTTCCGCATTAACAACTTTAAACTGTTTCAACATCCTAGGTTACTAGTTAAAAACTTCCAAGACGCTTATTTATGAAACAAAGTATAAATACAACAAGAACGAAATTATAAAATTTACATTGTATTAATATTTTGGAAATCTCGTTTCAAAACAAATCCAAGTAACTTGCAAAATTGCATTCGGTCTGGAAATTCATTTTATTTTTGTATCTTTTACGTACTACTCTATGCTTTGTTTGTTTGTTACTAAAATGTTAAGATTCTTTCTTGTTGTAGTTTGCACTTTTTATGAATACTTTCAACCATTTTTTTATTTTGTGTTTAGAAAGATTTTTAAAAAAATAAATGAAATTAGGACGAACAATTTAATTGCTTCATTAGCATAAATCGTTGAAAATGAAAGAATTTTTAAGCGTTCGAAAAGAAAAATAAAGTGCGTAAAAAAGTATTGTAAGTATAATAATCCTACCCTACCTACCAGAATATGTTAAAACAATATGCTATATTTCTTTCTAATCTTCTAAAATTGGTGTGTTTATTTTTTGATCATGTGTATGCTAAAAATATAACCAACATATAAAAGAAATGAAAAAGAAAAACACAAATTATGTAAAATATTTACAAATGGTATCTGATTGATGATGATGCTGCGTTTGCAAAATTGCGATTTCTCTTTGATGGTTTAAAACATTGTTGAATTCTTCCTTTTAGATCTGGTCGTAATAATTTTAACATGATGTCTAATGATTTTAATAATCAACAAGGGAATTATAATTATTATGGTCTTTCTGCTTCGTTTTTGGAGAGTCTCGGCATTACTGGACCTTTGCATAATAAAGTATTTGTTGCTAATGTGAGTATTTAAAAAAATCGATTTATTGAATCACTGATTCGTTGATTGATTGATTGTTTGTTTGACTACCTATATAATAGTAATCTGTATTTTACTCATAGTAAAAAATGTATTTTGAATATAAGTGTTTTGGAAAGAATTTAAAAGAAACAATTCATTGGGGCCACATGTTTTATAGACTTTTTCGACAACATTGTTGTAGAGCATACTACGTATGGGGCATGTAGGAAATTTCGATTATTCGTTAATTTCATATTTTACTTTCATAAAATACTGGCTGCTGAAATGATCACAAATATTTGCTATTTCTTTATATATTCGTTCGTAGGCATCTCTTTAAACTACGGGGCTTGCTTGATATCTATTATATCTTTGAATATTTGTTTACAATCACAATTTGAATAAATCAATGTAGTTTCTTGCTTGTTTCTCCGTTATGTCGTGATCGTTGTTTCGCTGCTGGTTTTAATACAAAATTACAGTTTAAACACGTGATATATAGATAGATTGTTTTATTTAGGATTCTGTAGAATTTGAAGAAAAAGGAGAATTTCTGTCATTCAGATCGATTTATTTCTTTTTATAAATTTACAATTCTTGTGTTGTTTATAGACACATGCACACAAACTATATTTACGGCAGAAGTAAGGAATCATTTAAAATTTTGTCTTGGCTTCACGAAGTTCTTAGCATTTTATGGTACTGAGGGTAATGGTATGTACTGCTAGAATCATTGTAAATTGATAGTTTTTGTTAAAAGCATTAGATAGGAAACTGTTCTACAGTATTTAATGATGTTCAATTTTTTGCTCTGCGTATAAGAGTTATTCAAAATTAAGTTTGTCAATATCTCTATGGCCCATTTATTGACTTTACCAATACTTTTTTATATTTTGTTATACTTTTTTTTTAGCAAAGCTTGCAGTCAGTCAGTTAAAGAGATTATGACACAATGTATATTGTGTGGGCGGGATAATGTTATACGTATTACTAATATTTTGTTGTATGTTATGGTTTATTTTCCAAACTTTAGCTTGACTATAAAGTAGACACAAAGAAGCTTAAGCAAGTCTTTAAATTGGCTGGTAAAGTACAGAGCGTAGATTTATCGTTGGACAAAGACGGTAACAGCCGTGGTTTTGCGGTCGTTGAATACGACCATCCAGTTGAAGCTGTACAGGCAATTTCTATGTTGGATCGCCAGATGCTATTCGATCGCCGTATGACTGTACGTTTAGATCGCATACCCGACAAGAGCGAAGGATTGAAATTACCTGAAGGCTTGGGTGGTGTTGGTATTGGTTTGGGTCCTAATGGTGAACCCTTGAAGGATGTTTCGCGTAATTTGCCAAACATGAATCAAAACCAATCCCAAATGTCTGGCAATATGATGGGTGGTGGCGGCATGGGCGGCAATATGGGAGGAGGTGGCAGCATGGGCATGGGAAATTCTAATGTAGGCGGCATGTTTGGCAACAATCCGGTTGTGCAACCGAGTCCAGTAGCGCCAGTTGGACCCAACAGTAAATCCATGAATCCAAACAATTTAAATTTGAGTAATTTGAACAGCTCTAATTTGGCTGCTTTGACAAATGTCGTCGGAGGATTGGGTGCAGCTCTTAACAATCCTTTGCTAACTTCATCTCTTAGCAATTTGGGTTTGAATTTGGGAAATCAAGGAGCCGGCAATGATGATTCAATGTCCTCAGCAAATGCTGCTATATCCAACAACTACAGCACTGGTGGCGGCAATAACTACAGTTCGGGATTCGGTGGCAGTTCGACAAATTTTAGTTCACAGGCCGGCGGTAGCGGAGGAGGAGGGGGAGTGCCCTTCAATTCCTACAATAGCTCTAGCGGAGGTGGTGGCGGTGGCGGCGGCGGCGGCCTCGATAATGATTACAATTCTGGCAATGCCATCGATATGTATGGAGGTGGTGGCGGTTCTGGTGTAAATAATGCCGGTAATGTAGGTGGGAATGTACGCAAGTCCGATACAATTATAATCAAGAATGTAAGTTTTTCGAAAATAAATGCTTGAAATCTAATAATAATTCAATAACAACTACTCAAACTATACAGATTCCACTAAGTTGCACTTGGCAGACACTGCGCGACAAATTCCGAGACGTGGGTGAAGTAAAATTTGCTGAAATTCGTGGTAATGATGTGGGTGTCGTACGTTTCTTTAAAGAAAGAGATGCAGAGCTAGCCATCGGTAAATTAACCCTTTGAACAAACAGAAATTTAGAGTTATTTTCATTAATGTATTTCATTTATTTACGTTTAGCTCTTATGGATGGATCTCGTATGGATGGCCGTACCATTAAAGTAACATATTTTTAAAATAAATTCAATATAAAAATAAAAAAACACACACCTGTATTAATATTTTAAAACACAGTTTCTGAAAATGATTTAATTTTATTATAAATCGTTTTCTGACTTGATTAGTATGCTAATGTCTAATTTTACATTTATTCACAATTCCACTGACTAGTTTTCGTCTCTCTATCGTTTATATTAATTTGCTTTCCTTTAATAGATAAAAACTTGTTTTTATTAACAAGATGTGTTTAAAGGCTTTCGTTTTATTTTAATTATCACGCCGTTCTTTACTGTATTTCTATTATTTTCTGTTGTTTTTCTTATTTTTGCTATTTATTTTTATAAGTTTAAACATAAGAACAATTTTTAAATATTTTAACTACTATCGATAAATAAAGAATGAAAAAAATACACACTTTAAAATAAAGTTATGTGCAAGAAACCCTACCGAAGTCTTCTCTTCAATAAATAATTGTAACAACATTATTCACCACAATTGAAACCGTTAATATCTAAATATACATACATATAATATTGTATTTAAATTGAGCAGCAGTCAGTAGTGATTCCCAAAATAAATTATGTAATAAAGAAAGATTTTGAAATTGTGTTCTCATTCATTAGGCAGAATTTATATTTTTCTATGCGGGCTAAGATTTTGTTTGATTTTTATTAAGTACAATTCGCTAATGGCAGAACGCTGAACATTAAAATAAAGAGTTTCTATATTCAAAATTATATGCAATTAAAACACGGTTTAGGCAGCGTTTTGTAAATATTCCTGTGGATGTTCAACAAAATTGTAGTATTTATTGGTAAGTTTTGTTTTCTTTCCCATAATTAATATCTACTGAGTGAGTTTTATTCTCGACTTTTCACTTTTCTTGAAACTCGCCCTACAATGGACAAAATTTATTGTATTCTCTGATACGTTCAATTTGTAAGAACACTTGCAATTTTAATTGAATTTTTTAGTTTTTTGTCATTCATTTATTGTTAGAAAATAACGCTAAAAAATATTTGTTACAAAGAGTGAATACAAGATGAAAACACGTTTTGTTTTTCTTCGTCTATAAAATATACACAATATAATTTTATATATATGGTATATATATAAAAAAAAAATTCATATAACCCTTAACAGGGTGCAAAATACAGATTACATTTATTAAGTGCTAGTAGTGTTAACGGCAATAGTCGAATCGGACGTTTCGACTTTAGTTGTAGCTGCTACAGTAACCGTTGGCGTAGAGTTTGCTTTAAAACGTTCTAAACGTTTACGAGCTTTTTCTGCCCACTCATCATTAGCGACGGGAGCTACTTTCACCGCTGTAGAAGAGGTATTATTACTAACAACTTCTGTAGATTTTGGAGATGTCTCAACATTACCGCCGAAGCGCTGTTTGCGCTTAAGTAGCCGTTCTTCAGCATCTAATTTGGCCAAGTTTGTTGATGTTACACAACCAAAACGTTCTGCTCTCTTCTTTAATAATTCCACTTGCTTTTCACTGCTTACAATAGGAGCCACAGAAATAGCAGCATTCTTTTCTTTTGCTGTCATTGTAGTAGCAGCATTGGCTTGTGTCTTAGTATCAATACCGAATTTCTTGGCTCTCAATTCTAATCTTTCTTGCATGCTCAATTCTTTGAGTTTTTTTACTGGAGCCGTACCGCCTTGTTCCTCATCTCCCATAGTTATGGGATTACGTTCGCTCATTTTTCTCTCCTTGGGTGGATTAGGTTCTGTATTTTCCTTGGTTGTATTACTTGTTTCCATGGCAGTTCCACTATTAAGAGAACTTTTGCGTTTTAAGACTACTTTTTTGGTTGCAATTGTGGGCGACTCCAAAATGTCGTCCTCTATGACAGCATCTTTATTATCTGCGCTCGTCATTTTTCCTAATATTGTTGTAGGTGTTGTGGTGGGACTTTTTAAAAGCTCATTTTCATCGGAACCCAAAATTTTTTCTTCATCGGACAAAACACCTTCTTCATCGAGTATGTCTTCGCCAGCTATTGAGCTGTCTTCCAATAGCGGTTCACCTTCCATGGCAGCTTGTAAACGCTCTTGTAATTCATTCTTGTTTCCAGTTATCGACAGGCCACGAACCTTAAGCTCACGCTTTAGATCAGCCACCTACAAATTAATGTCATTAATTCTATACCTTTTTAGCATATTTCAATCTACTCACCTTCATATTGCTAACATCAATTGCAGGCATTTTTTAGCTCCGTTAAATTTATTATTTTC
Source organism: Sarcophaga caerulescens (assembly GCA_927399465.1). Lineage (NCBI taxonomy): Eukaryota > Metazoa > Arthropoda > Insecta > Diptera > Sarcophagidae > Sarcophaga > Sarcophaga caerulescens. Next base: position 104,543,425 of record OV656872.1, on the reverse strand, counting down.
TGTTATCGAAGTGTACACGAATTTCCAGTGCTTACAATTAATAGAAAAGAAGATAAAAACTGTAATAGTTGACCAAACCAAACACTATGTAACAAATAATGCAGTTGCTCACAGCAATGGGAATGATTTGGTATATGAACAACATTCAAATACAACTCTATAGTTATTTTGAATAATAAACAACAGTTGATTAAAAAGTGTCGTTGAGACATATCGGTGAATGCCTCCACTAACAGACGTGAAAATTACTTATTCTAGACACGCACCGTCCAAATCACGATATACAGTACATGTATTTATAGTAATACAGTACCAATTTCGAATAACGGCACTTTGTTGAGTTTCGATTTTATTCACCACACCGGATAAATTCAACACATTTTGGAAGAACTCACCACACTAGAAACTCACCATACTTCGATTTTATTCACCACATCGGATAAATTCACCACATTTTGTAAAAACTCACCACTTCAAAAAAAAAAAGAATTAAAAACAATTAATTTTTTTTTTGCTTTTCTTTCCAACCAGCAGCGAGCAAACAAATAATATACAACAAACTTGGTTGTTACACCACACACACAATCTCAATTATCTTTTTGTTTTGTTCGAACCTGGGGTTGAACCGGGCCTCTTTTTGGCGAGCGAACAACTAAACTAACTAACTTACCTCTTTTTACCACCTACTTTCTACCTACCAACTTTCTACCTTCACACATATATTACGCCGTTATGTTTTTTGTTTTCGTTTTGTCTGACCTGGGGGTTGAACAGTGGCCTTTGGGCGTCTAATAGGGCTACTTTAACTTGTAACTAACTAACTACACCTATTAGACAGACAGACCACATTACATTAAACAAACGTTCCTTAATTTTTACTTAATAAACCCGGAAACGGAAAAAGAATGTGCGAATTATTTATTAAAATATATATAGTATATTTATTTTTTGAACGAACAAAAACGAATTTAATGAAAAAAGTACTAAAAGCTTGGCGGGGGTACTGCGGTATTTTTGAAATGAAAAAGTACTGAAAAAAAAAAATACAAAAGTACTGAATTTTTCAACACTGTTGAGAATAGTGTCCGAGGGTGTAAATAATAAGAAAGTTATAGTTTTAATTAACTCAATTACTTTTATTTTAAAATTTAAAGTGTGAAAGTCCAAGTAGTTTGAGACTATTTCAAGTTTTTTTTTTATTAATAATTTAATTAAGGCAACAGTCAAGACTTTCTGGTGCAATTATAGAGAGCAAAAAAAAAAATTATAATTCTTTTGACAAAATGGAGTTGGATGGCAAAATATAAATAACCAAAAGCTGCAGATGCGTAAGAACGTTATGCTGTTAGAATTTGTTCATATAACTAAGCCATTATATTAAGCAGGTAAATAGGCAATACAAAGTACTACTATTAGTCCTAGATAGATTAATTGTTGAATTTTCAACCGAAGAGAGAATAGAATATAAATCTCATTCTTAAAGAGAAACACCAACCAAGTTGTTAATCCGTGGACTCGACATTGGTATGGACGTTTTTTTTGCTATTTTCCAGTTTTCATAACGGCATAGGCCTGTTGCTTTTTGTATCAATCAACATATTGTAATACCATTTCATTTGAAAAAAAATGCGGGAACTATAAATTTTTCGTCGAGAGTTTGCAACGTAATTAAAATTCAATTGCTGTTCGTAATATGGCCATTAAACAAACTGACCATTTTACATATATTTTATCGTGTTTATGTCATAGAAATTCTCATCTCTATTGCAACGAAATACCATTAAAATTATACGCCATAGGCAGAAACGGATGATAAATAAACACTTGGCGCGTCGATATCTTTGTGTGTGGCACAAATCCTCTTCTATTGGCCTAAGACGGTCTTTTTATTACAGTCTAGTAACAATGTTTTGATTTAGGATTTAGGAAAGCTGCTAATAAATAGTAGATGACTATTTGCAAATCTTTGGAAATAGACTTGAGAAGATTTTTGAGAAAGATTTGAAGAAATACATGTAAAAGGATTTGAAAAGTTCCTTTACAAGTACTCATAAGAGAATATGAAAAGATTTTTAAAAAGGTATTTATTAAGGGAGTTGAAAAAATGATTTTTAAAGGTACCCCTGACAAGGTGATTGAAAAGAGACTTGAAAATAGTATTTGAAAAATATCTGTAAAAGTACTTGGAAAAGATTTTAAAAGTCATCCTTTTTTGATTGAAGTTGTCTGAGGTGGTTTTTCTCTTTTGATCACCATCAGCTTCAGGTATGGTTCAACTGGAACTTGTTATTAACTCCCGATGGGGAGCAGACTTCTAACTTCTTTTTGTGTTTTTTGACCTAATTATGTGATTCCCTACTGTTTGTTTTGTTTGTTTTGTTAAATGCATTATTGATCAATCAAAGTGTGATTGACTGCTGTAGGTTTTTGGTTTGGCATTTATGTTTTTCCTTTTACCAGGAAGCTATTTTTGACACAAACAAACAAACTGAGTCTTTGAGTTAGTCCAACTAAATTCTACAGATGCAAGATATTAAAAAATGTTCACCTTTTTAATTACACTGTTTGCATTAAAAGGATGGTAAACTCTAACAAATTTTTTAAATTTATTCATCGCTCTGTTATTCTCCATGAGTTTCTATGTAGAAGCAACACATTGCTTTCAAAATTATTACGTTTTATCGTTAGGTGACCATCATTATACATATCTATTAAGTGTTACAGGTATTGAATGCATTTTGTGTAAAAATTAACATTTCCGTTGTCAATTTTCATCTGAAAAACAAATTCGTAATGCATTAATTAGTATTTAACTAGTAAAGATTAAAGTTTTGAAAAGAATTTTTCCTTATATGGGATATTGTACATAACTTGTGAGTATTTTTATCCATTTATCACTTTGGTTATTAAAAAGTCTCCATCTAAAATCTTTCTTCTTTATTTAAGCTACAGTCGTCAGCAGCTAAGTTTTCTTTTTATAAGAAATAAATGACTTTGTGCAGTCGAATTACATCATAATCACATCGTGTTTAAATTTTACAACAAGTGACAGATGTGCGAATTTAATGCCTTCATTTTAACTGAAGTGTCTACAGATATGTATGTACCTCGTTTAAAAATTCATTTATCTGTGAAAAGTTTTAATGCATCATATGTAGTATGTATGTATGTATTTTTAAAACTAGTTTAATAATAAACTATGTACATTAGGGTGGCCCTTAAAATTAAAAATCAGATTTTCTCCAGTCTCACCCCCCCAGTTTGGTGAATATTGGCAAAAAAACCATGATATTGTCAAAGTTTCAGATCAATCGGTTGGGGTTAAGACGTGCCTCAAGACCTATGAAATTTAGGGGAAACCCTAAAATTTAAGTTTCATGACTTATAACTTCAAAAATATTAGTTTTATTGAAAAATGTTGTATGTAAGAGGAAGATGTTTCCTGTAAAGTTTTAAAAACTTTTTTTACCTTGACAACATTTCTCTAATTCCCAGCGTTGAGAAAATAAATTGGAAAGAAATAAATAAACTAGTCATATTCGAAGATTTTATAAGCGTACAGCTCATTCATATATTTTTTTAAATGTTTATATTTTAATTAAAAATATGTTTAGACAATGTATATACATGTACTTACTTTACTTACTTACTTAACTGGCTATTAATAACAAGATTAACGGATTTCGGTCTGATTCCGGATTTCCTTGACTACATCGAAACTATTGTTATCGGCTGTAATCTGAGATCCAATACGCCGCATATCCCTATTTGTCGATAACATATACTTCGTTTTGCCCTCATTTATATACATGTAGAAAATTATATTAAATGTCTAAAGTGTATTAAATAATTCACTTTTTAGGCAACCCGAACACGTTTGTCTATAATCTTGTACAGCTTGTAAAACTGTTTCTGGTGTTCATATCTCGTAAGAATCGAATTAACACCTCTTTCCGCTGCGTCATTAATAACATTTAATAGGCAAAGAATACTCTACATTTTCGGGATTAAGACACCATAAATGATTTAGTAATTTTTTTGGGCAACCTGCATTGTATATTTGCTGTAGTAACACGAAATAATTTTAGGGTGTCATAATTGCAGAAGTAGGCGAAAACCAAGCTTCTATAGATGCATATAGTTATTATAAAGATACATATTTGTTGGAAATCATTTTCTTTTTGTTTTGTCAATTTAAATAGCTTTCGCCATCCATATCGCATTGCCAATGTAAACACATAACATTAAAACATTCAGTGCCACGTCGTACGTTTCCATACGACACCTATCCCGTCATGGGGTGCCATGTCGGACGTTTCCGTACGATAGTGATTGTTTTTACTTAGAGCCTGTGATTTTTAAATAAGGAATCCTTTACTGAACATTTTTGCAAAAGCATTCATGGGTGTTACAAATGCATACCCTTCGTGCAGTGCCACGTCGTATAGAAATGTACGACACAAAAAAGCCTGTATAAAATAAAAAGTATGGGGCAGAATGGACCAGGGATATCTCAGAAATCGGTTGTTGTCACTAATACACTCAGTTAACACAAAAAAATGTTTGGCTTCTCAGAAATGTTTTCGTCAAAACCGCTTGGCACTCAATGTGTTAAAGGTACTAATGTCGATGTTTTTTTTCAACTCTAACATATGATTGTGTCGTTTTTTTTCTCGGGCTGCTCGAATAGAATTTTATTAATTGTATAGTTTTGAGCATCAAGCTCTAATGCCTCAATAACTGAAATGATAATATGTACAGATTTTCAGTTACTTATCATGCACGCATACAAAGCTAGGGCTACAAATTAGTATAGAAATAAGCCGTGGACATCTATGGATTTTTTAAAATATTGCCTCTATTCTGTTAAATATAGGATTAAGAAAAAAGTTGTCAAGGGGAAAAATGCTTGAAACTTTACAGGAAACATCTTCCACTTACAACATTTTTCAATAAAATTAATATTTTTGAAGTTATAAGTCATGAAACTTCAATTTTATGGTTTCCCCTAAATTTCATAGGTCTTGAGGCACGTCTTAACCCCAACCGATTGATCTGAAACTTTGACAATATCATGGTTTTTTGCCAATATTCACCAAACTGGGTGGTGAAACTAGAAAAATTTCGAAAAAAAAAATATTCCATATAGCTAAGGGTCACCCTAATGTACATATACACATATGTATGTATATACACATACCATGGGAAATTAAATTAAGTGCCTTTAATTAAGTGACAATAAAAGAAAGAAAGGAAAACAGTTGAAGTGTTCCAAATGTCGATGAAGATATATGTATGTATGTATGTATAAAGAAAAATTCATGTCATAATCATAATTTTTAAATAATTTTTTTTTAAGTTTAAAGTTGAAATCCCTTCGGAACCCTATTAACAAATAAAACAAGCTTTGTTTTTCTTTTAATCATAAATTAATGTTTTTTTTTAATAATACATATTGATTCAATTATTTTAAATAAAAAATATAACGTTTTAGGAATTTTGTTTATTATTATTATTTTTTTTTTTAATAACTGAACAGTAAATGTTTACAATTTAATAAAAAATTGCACAGATAAAAATGTTAATTTAATTAAATAATAAGTTAAAAAAAAAGAATATAATGTCTATACATTGAGTCAAAAAAGTAGTAATTGTTAGTTTTTAGTAGTAACATCCTATAAATGGTATCAGTCTATCCACTTAAAACCGCTTACGAGTATTATGATTTTAATTTTCTTAAAACATACGTCAGGGAAAGCTGTGTTAGAGTATTTGGGTTGTCAGGCGGTTTCTGGCTTGCGAGTTACATCTATTTTGTGTTTAAACCTAAAATATTTAAGAAAAGAAGAAAAATACATAATGTAACATATAATAATGTAACAAACGAAAGGAATAAAGTGGCTGGCTATATTTGAAAAGGAATTTCAATGCGTAGATCGACGGTTTGGACCTTGGATTACTGCATTATTCACTATCAGCGGATAGTTTAAGTTCTATGTAGTGTTCTATAAATGTCTAAACGTACAATCGTATAAAAACGACGCGGCGAGTCGTTCGTTACATTAGTCCGATAACGTCAAATAATATAATATCTTTTTACTGATTCGTATTTGTTTTCTTTTTGTCTATAAATATCGTTGCACACCGCGTTAACAATTACTTGCACAGTGCGAAGAAGAGAGATCTTTAGGATTTTTAATAATAGCGTCGTATGCGTGCTCCTTTATGGTTACACTACTTGAAACGTAACTCAAACCAGCTTAAGGAAATTTCAAACATTTGTTGTATCAATACTTACGCCAGATTCTTCGTGTATACTGATCATATCGGGTCGCGAACGAAGGGCTGCTTAATTTAGAAAACCTCAATACAATCGATTGATTAATAAAAAACATTAGGACACAATCTAAGAAAATCGTCAACAGAAATTACTCGAACAGTCTTAGAATGGAATCTGCAGCGGAAACAAAGACTGGTCAGACTGGTCTTTGTCCATTGAACCTTAACCATTAAGGAGGGTGTGCTACCTAACCTAAAGCTAATAAATTGGAATTTCTTTGTGCAGTTTATTAAAAAAATAGACGAGGCCTAAGCAATTATAAGTTCATTTGTGCAAAAACTTGTGTGGTATATAGGTACGGTGACCATCCGTCCACTATTATAGCGGACAGTCCGCTATTTGTCCACTGTTTTTCCACACATAACTCCTAAAAAGTATTTATTTTCCAAAATGTCCGCTTTTGTCCACTTTTTCACTAATTCGGTAAAAACGATAGAGTACTTTCTTAAACATGAAAAATGCCCAACAGTATTGTTTAATTCTTTGGTCCTTTTGCTATGTCTTGGTTATTATTTACACACACTTTGCCAGCGTCTAACGCACCAACGGAAGGAGTTTTTTTCAATATCTAACAATATTTGGTCTTCCGAAAAATCCCAAATGGACTAGAAACTTTAGAATCTCTTCAGACCATAAAATGCAATTTTGAAATGGACTGCTCGGAATTTAAAACATTTTTATCTAACAGGCCCAATACTTAAAAAAAATACATTCTGTAGAGGAATATCAGAAGTAAATTTATACACATAAGTATTTCCATATGTATGTATATCGATGGCTTAATATAGAAAGATCGTATCTCATTTTTTTTTCAAAATTTTTTCAAATTCAGCTTTCTATGTTGACGAATAGTTGACTTACAGTAATTAAAAGAAAAAGCCCTAACTCATATAAAATTGAATAATCTTTATACCGAGTGAAGACTTCAACTGTAGTATATACATACTTCCGTTATTTTATGATTGAATTCCTAATTTATTTTTAATAAAAACTGCATTTAAACTTTTTTTTATAAAATTTTTGTTTTCGATTTTATTAAGTTTTTTCCTTCTCCTGTAAAGTACTGAAAATTTAAGATGCGACCTTTCTATATTAAGCCATCGATATGTATAAATTTAAGTTTGTGTATATTATTTGTACCTATTTATGTCTCTATTTTAAAAATCTTTATATAAAATATTAATTATAAGAAATTAATTTGTTGGTTTTTCAATTTTATATATTTGTCCGCTTTTTTCTCATGGAAATAATGGTCACCGTATATATAGGATTCAAGAAAAATCTAAATTTTAAATTGATTATTGCTTTGATTTTAAAATTTCTAGAAATTTAGAAATTTTTCAAACTGGCCACACTGTTTACAAAAAAAAAAAAAAAAAAAAATATTGTGTTGTTGTTATATTGTAATTAACGTACCAATTTCTTTCACCAAAATTTCTTTTTTAAAGTTTTTCGAGAAGTTTTGGTTTTATTTGTTTGTAGTTGCTGTTGTTATACATGATTGAGGTGTTAATTATGCTCCAATAATTTTTGAAAACTTTGAATTAATCAATGTAGGCTTTTAAGTTTAACGATTTTTTTTTCTTCTTAATGAATTGAATTGAGTGAGATAAAAGTAACATTTTAGTATTTTTTTTAATTATGCTTTGTTTTTGTTTAATTATATTGGCCGCTTTCATATTCATCATACTCTTGAGATAAAATATTAAAGTAGTGGTGCTTTATTTTTGGGAATTAATTTTTTTGAATAATTTTTTTTCTTCTTCTTCTTCATACTATGCCACATTTTTTCAGTATTATTTTACGCTTTCGTGCCGTTGTTGATTTTTGCAATTTTATGGTGCCCGGTGTGGACTTTGATTTGGTAAATGTGGGACTAAATGCACTAATGGTCTTGTGATTTTCATGACTATGCGAACCGTTTGCTTGTGAATTAGTTTGCTGTTGTTGCTGTTCTGCATATGAGGCCTGACTTAGTTGATGACATTTCGTGGCCAGATAACGAAATACTGAGGCCACATTAACATCCTCCTTTACTGATGTTCGAATAAGTCGACAATTTAATTGTTGTGCTAGTGTTTCTACTTCGTCGGCCGTTACCACCGTCTGATCGATGAGATCAATTTTGTTTTGCACTATCACTGTGGGTATTTCTTGACATTCGTTTTCCACCTTACGCTTCCACTCTCTGACGGCTTCAAATGAAGCACGATCTGTAGTCGAGAAGGTTAAAACGCAGGCTTGAGCACCGCGATAGTAGGCTTTGGTGATGGCATCGAATTCTTCTTGGCCCGCTGTATCCCACAGCATTATGCGTACATCTTCACCATCAATTTCGATTTGACGTTCTAGGAAATCTACACCTATGGTTTTCTTATAATCTTTAGTAAATATGCCTTTACAGTAACGTTGTATCATCGAAGATTTGCCCACACCGCCATTACCCACTATAACCACCTTAATGGCAAATTCTATATCATCTTCTCTCATCGTGTTAAACATTTGCTGCCAGAGAGCCTAAGCGTCAGATATGATAAAATAAAACTTTTCACTTTTCTTGTAGAATTAAATTGATTAGCTTAGAGTGGAAAAGTGACAATTTAATTGCAAAGGTTTGTGTCTTAAGTCTTTCGTTATAATTACAAATTTCTCTCCCTCTCTTTCTCTCTTTTTCTCTTTCGCTCTTTTTTTTTAACAGCCAGTGCTTACTCTTACGTCTGTAATAATAATTTTAACGTAATTTTGTTTTTGTTTTGCTTGAATTTCCCAAACTGTTTGCATAAGAAAAATCTGGTTGGTTATAATTTTCCTTTTTTGTTATTTTAGCGTCCGTTGTTTTTGTTGTTGTTATTATTGAGTTTTATTTTTTATTACCCGTTTCTGACAAGTTGACAAGCAGATAAAAAAAAAAAGATTCACTTTCTTTTTCATTGATTTCTCTGGCCAAGATCATCAACGCTTAACTTGAAGCAACATTTTTCATGCGTTTTTCCAACCCATGTTATTACTTTTTGCTAGTATTACTGTTGTTGTGTGTTGTTTTTGTTTGCTGCTGCTGCGAATAGTAAGAGTATTATTATCTATTAACCGGTTTGCGTTCAATGCGTTCGTTATTGTTCGTTGCGTAGCGTATGCTGTAAAAAAAAGAAAACGAAGAGAAAATCAAAACAAAAAAAAAAAACATAAAAAACATCGTTAATGTTTATCAACACTTATGAGCTTAAGTTTAAATAATATTTTTATTTCTTTCAACTTCTCTTTACTCTAATCTTTACACAATTTACATTAAATGTTTTTTTTTTTTAATTTAAAAATTTCAAACTTCATAAATTAATGTAAAAACTATCATAAAAAATTTTTAATTAATTTTCAAAATTTTCTTTACTGTTACCACCTATGCATTAGCTCTCTCGCTCTCACTCTTTCATTCATTTTAAGTATTAACTTGACATGTGTCATGTCATGACATGTGTCAACTTTAATAACCGTTTAACGGTATTCATTTGTGTCTCAGCCTGTGTGTAGATGTGTGTGTCATAAGAATATTTAAGCCATTGTTATGCTAAAACATTTTTAATAATATTTTTGTATATTTTCTTGGTTGATTGAAAAGCATCATTTCAAAGATGTTCTTAACCCATCTTCGAGAGTTTTTATACAATATTTGAGCTCATAAATTGTAGTTCTAAATGTTGAATTTATACTCTCTATCTATTGGAAAGAGTATGTTAATTTATATAATAATATATGTATGTATGTATATATGTATGTACTTATGTACATATATTAGAAAAGAATTTTATGACTTTAGTCTGTTATAAACTTATTAAAAACTATTTTAAGTGGGTGATTTGATCTGCAATATTCTGAGTATTTGAGTCTTACATACATACTTTATTTATTATCTACTGAAAGTGTTGTTTTATTCATTACGTTTTCAAAAAACAGCCTATATTTAGGCAGACGATTTCAACTTTCAGGTTAAGTTATTACACTCATTTTAAACATTGCAGGGGTAAACGTGTTATCATTATCCACTTATTTTTACTAGTTAATGCCTTTATAAATTGCTATTTGAGGGACATAATATGCGTGTTTTAGTATAATAGAACATCTAGTGGCAACCTATGGACAACCTTTAAGAAAGAGCCTTTAATACGAGAAATCCAACTTGCAAATAGAAGTGGATTAACTGTACCCTCAGGGAGCCACAGGATGACATCGTCCGCATAGCCTTCGACTGTAAAATCGGCAAGGACTTAGAGATGCCTGGAGGATATATTCACATACACCTGGCTACACCAGGAAAGGAAAATGGAATGATTTTGCTACGGCCCAGATAATATTTTGATCCACTTGAGGTTCTATTTCAGGATATGCAATCTCAGCTTGCAATTTTATTGCAATATACGCCTGTAACACTGATAGAATAGTTAAGCAAACCCTGAGTGATATGATCGTACGATTGTCGACTTTATTTTAAACTATAACTGACAAGTATGTACAGGGCTCTGGGTGATTGCAACAGGATACGCAATACGTCCGATTTTGGCTATTACATGAGAAGTTTCCGACAAGAGTAATTTCACGTTTTGGACACTAAGATTATGGAATTTGACGACGTTAGAATTGTTTTGTGAAGCAACGCAGTCAAAGATCGCGTCCAACAACGTTACATGCGTAAAGCTATTGACGTGATAGCACTCGTGATTTGCGAAAAATTATTGACTACTGCAATCAATCCAGAGGTTTTGCTTTATATTACTTGTATTTTATATGTAATGACAAAGTCTAAGCTTTATAATGAAATAAAAGTTTTATCGAATTTATAGCTGATAATGTGACAATCGATCCATTTGGTATGTTTTTTTATTTTTATGAATTAATTAAAATGCCAATTTTTTTAATTCCATTCTATTGTATTCTACTTTCATAAGCAAACGGTGTAATTTATCTATGCCAATTATAATTATAATACATTTTTATAGAGATTTTGTTAAAACGCTATAAAGACTATGAGCTTTTTTTATTTACAATATTTCTTATTATTATTATTTTTTTATGAACATTCGTTCTTACGTTCGATGATCTTTCTTTTATTGTTATTATGTTAATTAAGGCCAGCCAGCGTTCATTATAAATGGGTCTAAGAACCAACTGATTCTATTTATATTTCTGCTGTTTTAATCTCGCTTTAGAATCTATTGTTTTGTGTTCCAGTGACAATCCGCATGGCAAAATTTTAAAGTTTTGTTTTACAGATTTTTTTCGAAAGAAATTTTTGGATGACTACATGATGTGTTGGGCTTTTTGTTTGTTATTTGATAATATTTATGATTTGATTTATTTTTGATGTGCTTTGGAAGGTCATTGCTATTTAAATTGTTTTTCCTAATAAAATATAAATTGATTATTTAAATATGAAAGAGATCAAAATATAAATGAAAAGAAAGAATTTCTTAAGAAGACCAGAGTTATTACGTTGGCGTCATGGTGTGTAGAGTTCTTAGTGGTTATTAAGCTTTCTAATTTTTTATTGAATGCTAATGTGTTATTAAAAAAATAGTCCAACTTAAATAACGGTATTTTTAATAATTTTAAATATTTATGCAACTATATTGTATTGTATTGTCTTTAACAATTTATGAAATGATTTGCCATTTTAATAATATGATTATAAGAATATTCCGTTTCGAAATGCAATTTAATTTTCAATAAACACGGTGGTACATAGTGCTGGAATTTTAAATTAAAAAATATCATTCAAATTCCAAATTGCTTTAACCTCTGGCTACCCGTTAAAAGGACAATATGCCTGGAACTGTTTTAAACTGAAAAGAGCCGATTAACGAGACGTATGATTTAGCTAATAGAGCTAGGAAATTACATAACCAAAACTTAGAAAATCTAAGGCCTCTGGGTCAAAAAAAAAAAAAACAATTATTAGGATATCTGGGTCGATCCAGATATGAAAAACACAATGAACCTGTTAAGTCTGGATAAAAGTGAACTGACCATGATGATAGAAGATGTTACAGGGCACTCGTCTATACAGATGCATTTGAGTCGCATAGATTCGACTAATAACGGCGAATACAGGACATGTATAGTGGATTCAGTTACGATCAGTAGTGTTGTGCTAATTTTTTTTTTACCGGAACGCGTATATATAATTATATAGACAGGGCCGATCCTGGGTAGGCGGCCGCTCTGTGCGGTCTCATGTCCCAAATTTAACGACGGGGTTGATTTTCCATGATAATCCTGGCGACGGCGTTTTTTTTTTTTTCAAAACGTCAGCCAATTCTCGTTATTAGAAATCATCTTTAGTTCCGGAACGCGTTCCTGTCCAAAAAGGAAGTACCGGAACGACGTTCCGGAGCGTTCCGGCTCGACAACACCACTGGTTACGATGGATAGAGTGGATTCGCCGGGATTGGGGGCTACATAGCCATAGAATGTGCTATCATAGTCTTTATAAATTGTTCAAAGCGAATATGGCTTGAGTCAATTTGTTTGAATAACGCTTATTCTGCTTTGCTGCTATTAATCTACGCTATTCCAGCATCTTTTAACTTGTATTTGGTCACGATTCCCAGAATAACAGGTACCAGAATAACCGGGCATCGAAATCAATTGTAAAAATTGTATACTATAATAGAAACTGCTGCACAGCTAACAATTTGAAGAAGATTTATAGGAAATATTTTATTTTCCAAAACATCAATCCGTTACTTTGAATAAAAAAAAAAGAAAATTATTCATGAATATCATTTGTAAACTATTCTAATATAATGCCACCACTGTTGCATTTACTGGTAGAGCTAATGCCAATGTCAGTGCTCTCTTCATTTTAATCATTTTGAATGCATAATAATAGTCAATAATTGTTTAATTAGAATCATTACATTACTACGTTATTCTAATGACAAATGTTTCGTTAAATTGCTTTCATACACATGTGCATGTATGCTCGTCTGTATGTATGGATGCACATACCAATGTGAGTTTAAGAAAGAAAGAAAATGCAACTATGCCGCGGCTAAGATTGCAAGTCGTTAAACAATATTTTAGAATATTTAATTTAGTGATGGCATAACAACAAAAATTTTGTTATTTAAGCGATTTCCCATGTTGATTTCTTTTTGCATTATTTTAACTGCATTCATGTAGGCATGAATGTATGTATGTATGCATCTGTGTCGTATGGATGTATGGCATGCATGCATGCAAGTGGTATTCCATTAACTACTTTTCCGCCAAGGTTTTTTTTTGTCTTTTTTTTCTTTCTTTTATTCTTATTTCCTACCACATCTATTGCTGGTAGCCTCTCCCAAGTTTGAACAATAATGGTTGTTGTATTACATACGAGTGAGTACTCGAGACAATTGCTAAATGATTGTTGTTCGTTAGTTTGCACTACTCTACTCTTTTTCTTGTGGTATGGGTTTAATACGTACATATGTATGTACAAAATCAATGTTATTGTAGCTTAAAACAGCTGCAGTGATCTGTTTTTTTTTTTTTGTTTTGTTCTTGTTCAGTTGTCGTTATTGTTTTTCTCTTGTAGTGTAGTGAATTAGTCTCTATTATCTGCTGTGTTGCACAGTTTCTACGATTGCTCTTATTGTTTGCTAAGATGTTTACTAATACGCTTACACGGAGAGAGCTCCTACTTTAAGGCAATTATGAATAAATTTCTCATATTTCAAATCTCATACACTACATAAATGGGCACTTCTAACGGTACAATAACTTTTTTATTGCGCATTCGTACACATATACTCATACATACACATGCATAAGCTTATTTGTATAGACAAGAGACGTGTATTAAGAAGAAAAAAAAGCAAAATACAATATTAAATAAAATAAATCCAATGATGCTAATATTGCCTTTTTGTTGTACTTGTCTTTCTTTTGTTTTTAATGAGTGTTTTATGTGATGTTATAAAGACGGCAAATCTTTTTAATATTTTTTTGGCTCTATTATTTAATTTAAAAAAATAAAAATATGTATATATTATGTATGTAGTATGCAAATGTTGTATATTATATAAAGTACATATATTATTTTAATTTCTTTAGCAGTGATTTATGTACATATTTATTTTTTTCCCCTTATTTATTTAATGAATGATCACAACGGATTTTCTTTCGAAACACTTTAAAACTATAATTAATTATTGTTAAGCATATGCAAAACTGACTTTATAAAGCTTTTGTTGCACCAGTCGTGCATTATTGTATGCTTGAAGAGACGTTGATAATTTTAGTTGAATGTGAGAATATTTTCAGTTTTTAATTTTTTTTTTTATGTATTTTATACACACTATTCACATCACTTGATTAAGTGTATAGCCCTTAGAGTTAAAACCAGTGTCGGCGTTTTTTTTTTTTTTTTTAATTATCAAATTGAAGTTTGTTGCGCTTTGAACCACCTCAGTGAAAGTCTTTGTCTCTTAAAACTTAAGCAGATTTACTTTAAATTTATTTTTCAAAGTTGAAAATAATTTTCTTTCTTACATTTATTATTTCCTCTTTAAACTGTGCAAAATTTGTTTCGTTACATTATTTTCTATAGTAATCTTATTGAATATATTTGTTTCAACTTTTTTAAAGTTTAAACTGCGCTTTAGGATTATTTTTTTCTCCTATAATTCTTCTTTTTCTTTTGTATTTTATTTTATGTACCCATACACTTCTTTACGTTAACAAGAAATTTTAATATAAGCGCTTCACCGGTTTAGACGTTGTTTACTTAATCACGTTTCTCCCAAGACTGACTTATGCCACAGGTGTTCTCTCTTTCTTTAGTTTTCTGGTATCGTATATTGTTTTGTTGCTTATTTCTTTTTTTCTATTGTTTTTTGATTTCCAGCTATGGTGTAGAGTGGATGGTAAAACATTCTTAACCTGGCTTAAACCCATCAAGATGGTGTAAGTCATAGCACATTATATTTAAAGTGCAATAGTGTGTGTCGGAGCAACATTTGTTTAAGGTAAGAGAAAGAGAGTGTGCCATGTAGTATAGTGATCGATGTTAAAAATTTCTTAAAGAGATATTTATAAATTTTATTTTAACTTTAAAAAGGTATGTATGTCTTACTGATAAAGATAAATTCATTTTTGTATACGCCGGCGTAAACAATTTACAAACCTTAATAAAATGATTACTTGATACGAGGATAGGGTATCAATTAAAAAGTAAAATAGATCATTCCGTTGTATAGGTATACATTTAAAAACGAAGTTAAAGAAAATGAAACATTCCTTCGATAGCGTTAATTAAACGTTTGCAAAATGTAAGTCCAAACCATCACATTGCCAGCCCTTAAGAAGCTTCATGCCATCTAAGAAGCCTATGCTGACTAAGAAGCATTTAAAAAAGAGGTTTGTCTCATTGATTGCAACGTAGTCTCTAATTTTCTCAACTTTTTATTTGTTTTAGGTTGGATTTTGCTAGAGCATATATGGATTGGACTATATCCAAATGGAGAACTGTTTTGTTTAGTGAGGAATCTAAATTTAACTTACTAAATTCAGATGGAGTTTGCCACGTGAGAAGACCAAAAGGAAAGCAGCTACATCCTCGGTACTCAAAAGCCACAATAAAGCATGCGGGTGGCAGGCAATGTGATGGTTTGGACTTGTTTTTCGGCCAGTGGTGTTGGTCCCTTTGTAGAAATTCAAACAAAAATTGACCGTTTTGTTTACAGAGACATTTTAGCCACTCACATGCTTAACTATGCTGAGTGGGAAATGCCACTTCGATGGGTGTTTCAACATGACAATGACTCAAAAGACTCATCGAAGTTGGTCAAGGATTGGTTATCAGCTGATGGGGTTCAAGTCTTGGATTGGCCACCTCAATCGCCAGACTTGAATCCCATAGAGAACCTCTTGGGCATTTTAAAACGGAGAGTTGAAACTCGACGCTTTAAAAATAAACAGGAGTTTATGAACTGTCTAAAATCAAAATGGGAAGCTATACCAACATCTATTCTATCAAATCTTATTGAATCTATGCCCAAAAGATGCGCTGAGGTCGTAAGAAACAAAGGATATCATACCAAATATTAAAAGTTGCTTAGGTTTTGAACAGCAGATTTTTAAGTTAATTTTGTTTTTATTTTTTTATAACTTCCAAAGGAATGGATTTTAATTTTTGTTGTTTTGTTAGGTTATAGCCACATTGTGTAATAGTAAATAAAATAAATATTTTCTATAAATTGATTGAATTGAATAAGATATGAGTCTATTATTACTTAGTGGGAAAAAGTTGCTTAGGTTTCGAACAATACTGTATGTATATCGTGCTAAATACTCTGATTCAGTTTTCTTAAGAACTTGCCCCTCCGTTTGACATTCACAGTAAAAAGAATTGATTAATCCTTTGAGGATATTAATTTCTTTTCATCAAGTTTGATCTACCAAATGTGGACTAATTTTCTGATACCAACATTATAAAATCAAATTTATACTGTAAAAATTTTGACCATTTGAAGGAAGGATTCCCAAGAACTTAATAGAAGTTCTATAGTTTATTTACTTGCTAAAAACTTTAAAAATAAATAACTTTGTTTTCAAACTCTTTCTTGTTCCATTAAGATAATGCCAGGAACTTGATTGGGACTTTCTTATACCTCGACCAAATAATCCAAACCTATCTGCCATTGTTACACTCTATGCTGAAAATTTGACTTATCAATAAAGTTTGTATAAAATGATTATCCCGATTTTTATCAATAGATGAAAGTTTCTATGATAAGAGCTTAACGAAGATACCTTGAAAATGTC
This sequence comes from Sarcophaga caerulescens, assembly GCA_927399465.1. Lineage (NCBI taxonomy): Eukaryota > Metazoa > Arthropoda > Insecta > Diptera > Sarcophagidae > Sarcophaga > Sarcophaga caerulescens. The sequence goes on along the minus strand of OV656872.1, from coordinate 104,526,285 downwards.
AACAAGTTATCAAACGAAAAGGTGTACATTTAACCACAACAGTATCATTCTAACTATGCTCAATAAAGCATTTAAGTAATCCTATCTCCTCTTATGTTATATTAAGATATCATACATCACGTTATGTCATGTTTTGGTGTAATATGTCCTTTTGTGTTATGTTATATAATTTTATTATTTTTAATTTTATTTTCAAAGTAAATACATTAATTAACTTAATTTAATTTATAAAAAAAAATATACAATATACAAAAATTTAACAATGAATACCGATTATTCTTACTTAACAGAGCAACTACTTACTAAACATTCTTTGCACTAATAAAGAAAGCAATGCCATTTTAACATTTGTTTTGTTTTGTATTCTATTTTGACTTTAGTTTCTACTTTTATTTACATGTTCAACGTAATGCATAAAAATAATTCGTATTTACATACGTTTATAAGTGAATTCAAATAATAAAATTAATTTGAAATAAATACAGCAAAAACCATGGATATAAGAATAAATTGGAATATTTGTAGAATATGTTTACAAGTAGAAACAAAAGGAATCGATGGTACAGAACATATGCGAAACATATTCAACGAAGACACAAAGTTGGTTCAACATATTTACGATTGTTCCGGCATAAAGGTGAGAAATATTATATTCTGGAACGATCACAGTGAGTCTTATGTACTCCGAATTTAATTATACTCGCCATTATAACTCATTAGTCAAGATTACGGACCAGATTCTTACACCAGCCAGGTTGTGGTTGCTAATTTCATCCATGAATGGATGAACCTACCACGTTGAGTCTACTCGCAGAGCTAATTCCAGAAGACTTCTGGAAGGAGATTGAAATATTTCTATTCATTATTATTCTTATTCTTTTTAAGAAGTGATGTTTGAACTCTAAGCTTAAGTCTAATAAGCCAATACACTATATTAAACTATTGCAGCCCTAAGACCTAAGACCCTAATTGCGAATATTTAGAACTTAAGCCGAATCACAATTCCTACATTCAGCCGTTATGGTATTAATTATTTGATCAAGTTTTAAATAATTGGTCTCTGCTGATATGGTACTTCTTTGGTATTGAAATTACCACTCCGTTGACTAACTTTTAAGGCGAAATTACATTTGTCGGAAGCCTTTTTTGGCATGTTTCTTAAAGAAATTTTTTACTAAAAAATATTATATTGCATAGACAAACTATGAGTGATTCAATTAAAAAAATTATTATAGCCATCCTCTAACGGTAACGTCTTCGCTTTAATTTTTTAGATGACGCCAAATGATAATTTACCCGATAAAATTTGCCAGAAATGTCTAACATTGGTAAATAATGCAATTAATTTTCGCAAAACCTGCCGTACTTCAAATGCTTATTTACAATCCATATTGCAACGTACTAATCCAGCCTCTAACCTATTTAAACACGAAACAATTCATAATAAATCCGATGAAAAAGATTTTGAAGAAATGGAATTTTTAACACAAAGTGAAAGTGAATCAGAAGAAGAGTTTAAACAGAAAAGTCTTTCAGCTTCAAAAGAATTAAATCAATTACACCATATTTTAAACTCAAATACATATGATTTTGAAGACTCTTCTGAAGAATTTGAAAACCAAATTGTTGAAATTAATAAAATTGATGTTGCTACCGACACTAAGATCGTTAAAACGAAAATTTCACAACCAAAATACCTCAAGAAGTCTAGCTTAAATAACTTATCATTTACCTTAGAACATAACAATGAAAGAATTGATACTTTAAGTATAAAAACAACCGATGAAGATAATGCTTCATCGTGTAACAGTCATATTCCTGAAGATAAAAAAGTCAATGAAGACGAAAATCTTAGCATAATATCAGAAGATAATTTTGAATACGTAACCATTGAAGAAGATAACGATGAAATCCTTGATTTTAAAGTGTTACGCTTAGAGGAGCATGACAGTTCAACATATATAGAACGACATGAAAAAAATTCAAACTTATCGAATTCTAGTAATGACTTCGCTGAGGAAAAAGACTATGTAGAGGATGAATTCATAAATGAAGCTGAAATCATAAGTGAAAATGAATTATCCTCAGAAGATAACAATGTAGCAACCTGTAGTAAAATTCAAACTGAAAGTAGAAAAATGAGAGGTTTAAGAAATATAAATGTTAGAACCACAACAGTCACGTTAAGCCGTAGCAATATTAAAAATTTCAATTATAATTCAAATAGTGTTGATAGAGGATATATACAACAAGTATATATTTGTAAAATATGCAATAATCAATATAAAAATCGTCGCAATTTGCATTTACACATGAAAGTACACAGCCGGGAAAAGAATCATCAATGCGAGTATGTATTATAGTATTTTTCATTTTTATTTAATAATTTTTAAATACATATATGTTACCTTGGCGAGTTTAGGTTGTGCTTAAAATGTTTCATTACAGCCAGTAATCTTCGGGCTCATATGCGTATACATACGGGTGAAAAACCATTCGAGTGTCAATATTGTGGTAGACGTTTTAATGATCGTAGCTCTAATTTAAGACATGAAAGGTACGTAAAAACTGAAAAAGTTGTGTAATCTTTTTATATTTACCAAACTATTTTAATATTTACAATTTCAGAATCCATACTAATGAGAAACCGTTCCAATGTATAAATTGTGATAAGTCATTTGCTTTGGGCACAACTTTAGTAAATCATATGAAGATTCATACAGGAGAGCGTTCCTATAGGTGCTTACATATAATTTTTTTGATAAAATTACTTGCCTGCCACTTATACTTTTGACAGGAACCGTCAATCACGGTTCCAGTCTCCCCTCCACCCTCCTTCTTACTCTTAAAACACAATTCATCACTCAAAAAAACAATTTAGATCCTAATAGATTCGCTACCCAGATTTAACTCCTCATTATTTAAAGACTTAGCTTAACAATTTTTGTTTATATCCTTTTCTAGATGTGAACCTTGTGGAAAATCATTTAAACTGCCGCATCATTTAAAAAGTCATCAGCGGTCAACGCAACACAAATCTGTTCAGTGATTATGAAATTTATGAGCATACTATGCGTAAACCAACAATTGTTAAGAAAAAAAAATAAAAGAAATAAGTTGCGCCTTAATAACCGCTGCCGTACATTTTAACATCCCTGTTTTAGTTGTAAGTTAACAGACGCGTGTTATTATTATTAACATTGTTTTCATTTTTCAAGTTTATCTTTCACCTATCATTCGTCACTTCATTTAGTGAAAATCTTTACTACAAGAGCATTAAATTCTTAAAAAAAATATTGTAAAAAGTAATAGACTTTATAATAAAATATTTATCAAAATGGAAATAAATATTACGTGGAATATATGCAGAGTGTGTTTATTAGAGGAACCAAAAAATCATCCACCGACAACAGGCAACGAACAGCAAATGCGACACATTTTCAACGATGACAAGCTGTTGGCCAAACAAATTTATGAATGTTCCGGCATTATGGTCTGTTTTTACAATGTGGTATATTTCAATAAGGACGGATCGATGTTGACTAGCATGCTTTTATTTAAAGCTGCAATGAGTTCACACTCAGTCATATTCCGACTGCTTTGGCATGCTTCAATCTCCGTCCCTATTGTGAAAACCTTCATTTGCTTTTTCTTCGAATTAAATGGTCAAATTTATTTTTTAGATGAAGCCCAATGACAGTTTACCTGAAAAAATTTGTAGGAAATGTTTTGTTATGGTTAAAAATGCAGCAAACTTTCGTAAAACTTGTAGAAACTCCGACACCTACTTACAGTCTATATTACAACGAACCAAATCAGCCAGCAGTTTATTCAAGCCTGAGAGACACAATTCATTAGAGTTTTTAGATGAAACCATAATGAATGATGAAACTAAACATGACAATGAAGAACGACAAGAGGAAACGAATCGAAAGGAAAACAATGTTACAATCTTTAAAACCGATGAAATGGAAGAACATTTGCCTCGGCGTAAACGTAAGACCTCCCTTTCGCAGGAAAAACAAACCCTTAAAAAGTTACAAATAGAACGAGGCTCTACAACGGAAAATAATATAAAAAATTCTGAAGATTTAATAACTCAAGTAGATGATACAGATGAAACCCTAGAAACTGACTTAACCCAAATGGTGGAAATTGAAGAAATGTTGGAAAACACAGAACACATTGACAGTAATAAACTATCTCAGCGAGAACAAAAGGAATTAAAAGAATTACAAGATTTGGAAGTACATATTGGTTACAGCAAGATATCAGCTAACGAGATCGAAGATTCTGATGAAAGTGAAGAAGCAAACGATGAACAAAATTTCAAACACGACAGCGAAGAACTATATTATCTGCTCAAAGGCATAAAAGATGAAAATGAAACTCCAACAAAAAATAATCAACAAGATATAGTTAATGAAATCCATGAAGAAACGCAAGGACCGGATGATAATGTGGAATTCTTGCCCGAAGAAGAAGAGGATGAAAACCAATTGTTACATTTGGAATCCGAAACGGACGATAGTCAAGCTCAAGTTAGTTCGACAGTTGAAACTAAAGAAGACTTTATAGAAATTCAGGAACAAAACTCTAATATTTCGAATGAAACAAATGAGCTTGCCACAGAGTATATCGTAGATGAATACTTAATAGACGATTCGGATAGTAACATAACTGTAAGAAATTCGAATTCAATAGTAATTAATAAAAAACTGCCAAATGTCGTAACCCAATCAGATAAAAGACGTACACCGGTTATATTGCCAAATCGTAGAACTCGACAAAATCCAGCCTCTAGTTCAACAGCGAATAATAGTAGAGTAGCAGTGCCTCAAATATTTGTGTGTGATATATGTGGTAATCATTTTGGTAATCGCCAACTCATGAATGCCCATATGAAAGTTCATCGCCAGGAAAAGAATCATGAATGCGAGTAGGTGTTTTAGAAAACTGAGTTTTACCTTTTTCTTTAATAGTTTTTTTTTTTTTATTACTTTTTAGATTATGTTTAAAACGTTTTATAACTGCTTGTAATCTCCAGGCTCATATGCGCATACATACGGGTGAGAAACCATTTGAATGTCAATACTGTGGTCGACGTTTTAGTGATCGCAGCTCTAATTTGCGACATGAAAGGTATACCAAGTTTACATTAATATCTATTTTTTCTTAATTAGATTCATTTTTAACCAGAATTCATACCAATGAAAAACCTTATCAGTGTAATGATTGTGGAAAAGCATTTTCTTTGGCTACTACCCTTCAGAAACATATGAAAATCCATACTGGTGAAAGATTATATAGGTAAATTCTTTTCAAATTTGAATAAATTCTAAAAAATTAATATTCCATTATGTTATCTACAGATGTGATCCTTGTGGGAAATCATTTAAATTGTCCCATCAACTAAAGGCCCACATAGCCACTTCATTACATAAGGCTCAATTAGCTCAACTTGACATTTAATTATTAATATAAAGTAAACAGTATTATTAGCTCATTATAAATTTAAAATAGACATACGTTTTGTTTTTTTTTTTTTAATTAAAAAAATATTGCTATTTTGCTATTTTAATTGTAGGTTTTTAATGGTTTATATACAGTCTAAAAACGAAAACACTTTATTTCAAAGGAAATATTTTACAATTTAAAATGGGGTGTCCAGTGTTTAAACGTCGGGTGCGGTTGTCTCGTAGAGAATTTTATAACCCGAAGCCTCATATGCAGCTTCTTTCTGTTTATGTGATATTGTTAGCATATGTGCTTTCAACTGATGAGCCAAAGTAAATGATTTATTACAAATTGTGCAGCTAAAAAACAAAAAAAAAAAAAAAGAATTATTTCATTTGTATACAATTTGGCTTTTATATTTCCTTACACGTAGTCCTTTTCTCCTGAATGTAATTTTAAGTGATTTTTCAGTATAGCTGAATAAGAAAAACTCTTATTGCATATGTTACAACTGTAGGGACGCGAGTTTGTGTGAATTCTATGGGACAAAGAAAAACATTATTTAAATTTATAACATTATTCATAAATATAAATGATATACCTTTCGTGCCTATGTCTGGAGCTGCGATCCATAAAGTGACGATCACAATATTTACATTTAAACGGTTTTTCACCGGTGTGGCGATACATATGATTTCTTAAATCGCTCATAATACGATACGATTTATTACAAATTCTATAAAGTAAAGCATAATTAAGCTTCCAGTATAAACTTTAATTAAATTTGTCTTTCTATTTAACTTACTCGCATTGGTAGGGCTTAACGTCGGAATGCATACGCATGTGATGTTGGAACAAAGGCTTCTTGCCATAAACATTGCCGCAGATGTTACACATAAATGTTGAAGGCTTCGGTAATTTGACAGCTTTTTTCTGATCTTTTTCAGCTTTTGTAGAAAAGGAACGCCTGGCTACTTTTGGTTTGTATCTGGTCATTGCCTTGGCATTTAGTTGTTTTATGGATAAATTTTTGGTGGCACAGTGTTCAATAAACTCCTCTAACAGTTGATCGTCCTCTGCATTCAGATAAGCCATAGCCTCATTGAAATCATCGGCCGTTAGAGATTCCAAAAGATCACCGTGATCTACATAAATTTCGTCCACATATTCCGTTTTAATATTATCAGTTTCTATTTCAATGTTTTTATCTATAGATTGGTTTTCTTTCTTATCAATGTCCTCTGCGATAAAATCATCATCATCATTAAAATGTGATTCAATATAATCATCGTCCTCAAAATCTATAACGGTTGGGTTGCTACATTCGATTAATTCATCTTCTGTTTTGTTAGATTTAAGTTTAGAACGTATAGTTTTTAGATCTTCTAGTTCATGGTCAATGTCCGCCACTTCCTGATACTGTGTGGTTAAAAACACTTGGGAATTGTAGCACATTTGGCGGAAGTTGAACCACATGTGTACGGTGTTGAAACATTTGCCGCAAATACGTGTTGGCATTTGTTTTTTGTTGTGTAGCTTTAAAATTGGAAAAAAAAAATTAATAAAAATTTGTAAATATTTCTTATTTTTAATTCGGTTTACTCTTACCCTAACACCACAGCAGTATTCCACCTTCTCATACAATTTTAGGTTGCTAAATTCATCGTTCTGTTCGTCTTCAATTTTAAACATGACTTCGTCATTATTCTTGAACAGTTCATAGGTTTTATTAAGTTCCGTTTCCACCAAACATAAACGGCACTTGACCATAGTTTTTGCACTCATTTTATTAGTATTTAAAACATTAATTTTGTTATAAATTAAAATTCGTAATTCTTTTAGCGCAGTGTTTTTTTAGTTTTACTTTTGTTTACATAAAAATGTCAAGAATTATATCTTGACAGGGATGCCATATTAATTGCACTCAAAGATGTCAGCTACAAACGAGTTGGTAATGCAAAGTGATGCTGACGCCAAAATTGGCGGTCAGGCTTCGATTGAAATTGTATTGAAATATTTAACGGTTTTATTTAAATTTTATTTTCTATTTATTATTTATTCAGTTGTATTTACAACGTATAAACAATCGCCGCCTTTTACAATGACAGTTTACAAAAAAAATAAATCTATTTATAGCATTTTTTAGTATTTTTTATTTACTTTTAAATTTGTATATTGCTGAAAGTGTGTTGGCTTATTAGACGTGAGGCCACGATTCAAACTTCAGATCTGACATCTCCAACAAAACGAAATATGAACAAATATTTCTTCGAAGACTTTCGCTCAGCAGATTTCTGGCAAAAACTCCGAGAGCAAATAAAATTGCCATGAAAAGTTTCTCAAAAATCTGTCGTTCGGAGTCGACTTGAAACTGTAGGTCCCGCCACTCATGTATAAACTGAATGCACATAACATAAGTGCTGTGAGAAGCTAGGTCGTCATCCTGACTGGAGGGCTGTAATGACCAATTATGTATGTATGTGCGTCTGTATTAAACGTCTGGCAATACCAATTTCTGAAAATACAACTGCGTGTAAACAATCGTTGCCTCTTTTGTTATTTCACCATTTCGCAAAAACAACAACAACAAAACATCTGTTCACATTGGCGCCATTGCAGTAGAACATTTGTTTACTACTGGATTTGTGTATTTCTGAAATAGAATCGAAAATAAACGAAAAAAAAAATGTCTGCTTTGGAATTATGTGAGAAATATTTTGACACACGCGATATTTATAAATTATTTAGTGTGAAAAAAACTGCCGACGAAAAAGAAATTAAGAAGGCTTATTACAAAATCTCCTTGCTAGTGCATCCGGATCGTGTACCCGAATCTCAAAAAGAAACGGCCACGGAAAAATTTAAGCTGCTTTCGAAACTTTATCAAACCTTAACGGACAAAGATAAACGGGCTTTGTACGATGAACAGGGCATAATTGATGATGACGATGAAAATTTAGAAGGAAAACTTAACAACTGGTTGGAGTTGTGGCGTAAATTGTTCAAGCCCCTGACTGAAGAGGACATAAACAATTATGAAAAATCTTATGTGGGTTCAGAGCTGGAAAGGACGGATATTAAAAAGGCCTATTTAAATGGTAAAGGCTGTATTAATCACATGATTAATTCGGTGCCTTTTATGAAGGTAAGCGATGAACCCCGAATGCAAGAGATTGTAAGAGAAATGATTGCTGCCGGTGAGGTAGCGGAATATAAAATATTTACGCAGGAACCAGAGCAAAAACGCAAAAGGAGACATAAGAAATATGCCAGAGAATCTAAAGAAGCTGAGGAAATCAAAGCCAAAATAGTTGCAATGAATAAAAAGAAATCTGCTGCTGCCGGTTCGATGGCAGCAATGAATAGTGGCAATAGTCTAGAACAGGCTATTATGGCGAGACAACAGTCAAGGGAGAATGGTTTCAACACTTTAATGGATAAATTAATGGAAAAGTATGGTAACGATGATGATGAAGATGATGTTATTGACTTTTCTGTCTACGAAAAGACCAATAAATCCAAAAAGAAATCCCAAAAGAAATCATCGGTCAGCAACAAGGAAAAGGATAGTCCTTTGCGCACAGTTAAGAGTGGTAAAGTTAAGAGGCGTTAGTTGTGTGTGTAAGGCTACAACATAGCATGGGCAGAACATTTAAAATTGATCATATTTTCTGTTCATTTTTACTATTAATTAATGGGCATATTCTTTATGCATATCTCATAAAAAATGGAAATACATGAAATTCTTTGTCCTTCTTCTTATTCTTTTTGGCATTGAAAGATTAATAATTTTATATTCATTAAAACAAGCAAAGGAAATAAATTTAATTTTTAAGAAATTTTATATTGAGTTTCTCTTTTTTTTTCATAATTGATAAGATGAAATGAATTTTAAGCTGAACTCAAATAAAATTTACTTGAAATCGGTTGCTTTTTTTAAACCTTGGGAATTATAACGCTTCAAAATGGAGTGTAAATGGGGCCTATTGTGAATAGCAAGCGAACTTCAGTTACCTTGGCGAATAAAAATTTGTAGTTTCACAAAAGTATAATTTTTTGTAAGTATGTACCACGTACCACTATGTCTTAGTAGAATAAAGTTATTCATATTCTGATGATGCCAAATTTTATTCAAATACTTTTTACGATAAAAACTTGTATTTTTTTTTTTTTTAATTCATTATTTTATTTTTTGTTTGTTTTTGTTTAATAATTTTAAGTCAATTTGATTTTTAAAAGAAAATTAAATAACATTTATATCAATCAATTCAATCAACATTTACAAGAATATCAATTATTTTATAAATCTTTTTATTTTTCGTGTATTTTATTATTAAATAAATAAAAAAAAGCTTCATTCATTCCATTCATTTATATTCCTTAAGTAATTGTTTTAACATTTAGAAAATCGTTTTATATACATATTTTGCTTGAGTTAGACGAGTTCAAAACTGCGCAAAAGTATGCAGTATATAAAATGCAGGTAAAAATATATATTTTTGTTAATATTTCTTTTTTCTTTTCTTTGCTTGTTTGTTTGTGGTTCCATTTAAAATAGAAAAAATATTTTCTAAAATGTTTTATTTTATAATTTCACATTAATGCTGTTAAAAAAGAAATGGATTAAGAAGCCTCCTCGATGGGATCTTCGTTAATGTCAGCATCTAGCGGAACTGAATTATTATTTAAATGTGTAAAGGAACGTAATTTATTTAGTTGCTCATAAAAATGTGTACTGTGAGCCACGGCCTGGGGTGAAACATTAAATAAAGGATGGGTGGGCATTAGTTCATTAATAGGATCTCCCAAAATGGCAGGATTTAAAGCTGATTCTGAGTGTTGAGCTATAGCTACACCGCTTAAAGTATAGCAGGTATGATAAAGATCTTGAGGTCTAGGAAAAATTGTAGTAATTATTAAACAAAACGAAAGAAAATATGTAAACAATAAAGCTACTTACTTTCCGGGTTTATCAATAAGACCACCATTGGGTTTTTGACAGCACAATAGTATGTATTCTTGCAGAGCACCGACATCAAATAAAGCTTTTGAAATTGGTTTGCCAACATTGGCCATTATGGCTTGTGTAATGGGTATAGTGGCACCCACCCAAAATGAGTAACAACCATCGACTAATTTATTAGTACGTCCCTGAAAACCGCCTTCATAAGCCATTTGACGCTGTAATGTCCATTTCTGTTGTGTGCAAGGGAAAAAAAAGTTTAACAAAATATAGTTTTATATCTAAACGAAAGCGATAGTAAAAAGAAATCCTTTATTAAGACATTAAATTGAAGGCTTTAGTTGCCGTACTTGACAGTGCTATCTACCGATTACTTTAAGTCATAAAAATAATGGACTTCCATTTACTGCATCTTAATTAGAGATATAAGAGTAGCATTTACTTACCAACAACTGTTCCTGATCACACTTGTGGCCTTCATTCAACAGAGCTAAGGCGGCTATGCCACAAAACGTATAACCACCATGAGCCTCCAAATCGGGTGCGCCGCCAAAACCTCCCTCATACGTTTGACAGCTGGCAATCCAATCTCCAGTCTTATTAAACAATTTACATAATGTTGTTTCCGGCATATTCGTTAGTTTAGCTACTGAAACTGCACAATAAGCACCTCTAACATCGCATTCACCATCTACATGAAGTCTAAACGAACCATCTGGTTCTCTAACAGCAAAAAGAAAACGTTCCAAAGAGTCTCTATCGATGGTTTTAAAAGCACTGGGTGTACCAATCATGGCTAAACTATTAACAGCTGCATATGTGGGCGCCAATTGGGCATATTGACCAGGTCCACCAGCAAAACCACCTTCAGGGTGACGACATCTTTCATAAAAAAAAAACACGAAACATTCTTTTACAACATATGTTCGCAAACAATTGACTCTTTCCTTTGCGTGTAAACGCGACTTACTTTTCTAAGAATTGTACTACTTGCTCTAATGTCTCGGGAGAAAAGGTAAAATTTAAAACATGGGCTGCTTGTAGAATCCAATAAATACACCAGGGCCTGCTGCTGTCTAAACAATCATAATTGCTGGGCAAACGATGCAACATATTCTCTAGAAATCGTTGATGCTCCTGCCGATAGTAGCGCGTTAAATGCCTGTCCAATAGTCTGGTTTGTTGAAAGCGATCAAAATACTTTTCCACAGAGTTTTCAGTTTTTTGCTGAAACATATATTTTCAAAAATAAAAGATAATTTGGTAACTAAAAAAAAACAACAACAACAACAAAGATAACAAACAAATAAGCCATGAACGTTACTACTCACCTGTTCCCTTGAAGTTATAGTTGAGACCTTTTCGTCTTTTTAGGAAATTAAAATCACGAAATTCTAAGCTGTCTTCCATTTTATTGATTGTGATTTTATTCTTTTGCGTTTATTTGTAGGATTTTAAATTAAAAACAAAAATAATCTTAAAAATTATAAAAGTTTTGTTTCAACTTAAAAGAAATTTAACAATAAGAAGATAAATTTAACCAAAATAATGCCTTTTTTCTTTTCCTTTCTGTTTTGTGAAATGTCAAAATTGAGAAAACCCGCTCGCGTAAATTGAATGAATGAGTAATGAATAGAGTAGCCAGACTTATAACATCATATCACGATACAGAAGACAAGCGTTTCTTAATAAAAACGCTTAAATAAATCGTGAATAGTAACACTTAGCTCATGTCTGATTTGACAGATAATTAGTTTTATCCTTCCGTTGAACGAATATGGTTGTTTATACCACAGTGTAACTTTATACGCGTTTTCGCTTCGCTAAGTGGGCCTGCGATCGACTTACAGAAGATGCCGATTTTGACAAAAAAAAATCATCTTTCTCAGATGAAGCTCATTTTGATCTCGGCGGGTATGTAAACAAGCAAAATCGTCGCATTTGGGGCACAGAAAACCCGTACGCATACATTGAAAAGCCGACGCACCCAAAACGAGTCACTGTTTGGTGCGGATTTTGGTTCAGAGGCATAATTGGGCCATTTTTCTTCGAAAATGAGCAAGGAGTTGTCGTTACAGTCAATGGTGATCGTTATCGGGCAATGTTGAACGAATTTTTGTTCACAAAAATTGAAGAGGAGGATATTGGCAACATTTGGTTTCAACAGGACGGCGCTACGTGCCACACAGCCGAAGCTACACTCGATGTTTTGCGTCCTGTTTTTGAAGATCGCATTATCAGCCGCAGAGCTGATGTCGTTTGGCCACCTCGGAGCTGCGATTTGACACCGTTGGACTATTATTTGTGGGGTGCCGTCAAAGATAAGTGTTACGCCGACAAGCCAGAGACAATTGACGCTTTAAAGGACAATATTCGTGAAGCCATTGGTGAAATACAGCTGCACACAATCGATAATGTGCTTAAAAATTGGACCGATCGTGTAAGCTACTGCATGGCCAGTCATTTAAATGAAATTATTTTCCATTATTAACCGGAAGGATTGTACTTTCAAATAAAAAAAGAAATTTGAGAAAATATTCAGTAGATTTTTTTTCAAAACATTTTCAAAAAAAAAAAAAAGTTATTTGGCGGACCCTTTATGTCAATAAATAATAATTAAAGCATTTTTAAATAATAACTGTTTATTGTTATTTCCCAGGAGGGATCTATAAAGTGTTCGAGGCGATGTTTCAGCCAGTGTTAAAGATTTTCATTCCAGCTATGACACTACAAGACAGTAAGATGCTTCCGCAGGGAGATAGTATGTATGCCCATCATGAAGGATGATTAGGGACTTAAATGGAGACACAGGGACTAGGGTTTTCTGTAAGGACCTTGGACTAAAGCTTCACTTTTAATTAAATGGTGACTGTAGCGCCTTTCAAGCAAAAATTTTTACCATTTTGAAAGGCTCTTGGGGCCATAACTGTTCCATCCAGTCTCTTCAAATTCAGAATCTTATGTGATCTTCGTTGAGAGTCCTTAAAGCTAAAGCCCCTAAAGTATTGCTCTGGTATAAATCACTCACTATTGGTACGTAATTTCAAAGAATCCTCAGGATTAGATCAGTTTGGTGTCAGCTGGGTTCCAAGACATTGTCGTATATTCTGGGAACGTAATGGCGAATGCTCTCGCTGGATGAGCTGGTAATTTCTTAAGGATTGCTCCTAAGAAGAATCGTAGCGAGGATAGATCGGGTTGCTGTAATATCAGGAGTCTAAAGCCTACAGGTTTGCTGCTAAATTGGGATAAATTCAGTGTAAGATCAGTGGATCCCTTACGCGACATTGCGATGTTAGATCGTTGACAAGGATTTTTTGGATGGATTCTCGTATATTGCAATGGAAAGGAGTTGGCGACTAGCGAATATCTTGTTTGTAATTGTCAAACCCATAATAGAATGAGGTTTACAAGGGATTCTCAGTCGACCTCTCATTCTTGCTGTCTTCAGGCTCTTCTGAGTTTAGAGTTAGAGAAGAATAAAAAAAAAATTATTTCACTTCAAGAATTTTTTTATTCTCTATTTTCAGATTTCTAATTCTAATCACTTTGATTTTATTTAACAATATAAACTGTCATCTTAATATTGTTAAAATAACAACAAGGATGCCGAAACCAAAGGATCTTGGCTTAATATTTGGTAAGTTCGAGACTAAGTTATGACTGTTTGAAATTATAACATTTTACATTTCTGAAAACAAATTTTCAGATGTTACCGTACAAAATAAATGCAAAGACGATAAAGAACCATTGGCATTAATCATTGAACCAGGAGGTTATTGTAGAGTTAATGTAACGCCGGAAATTGTTATGGATAAGGTATGTTCAAAAAATAAAAAGGATTTTTAAGCTAATAATACAACTTTTTCAATTGTAATTCTTAGATGGGCCAAGTGATGGGCGGTAATTTTGGTGTTATTGAACCGGGAGTTACTGAAACGGTTTCAGTTATATGGCCAACAGCGGTATTGTTTTTTTTTTTTTTGGTCTTTGTAAGTTTTATTTTTACTGTCGAATTTTTCATGCGTTTCAGTCTTTATATAATCGCGTGGGTTTGTGTCCTATTACGCTTATCACAAGGACATTAGATAGTGAGGAGCGTATTATTAAAGAAATAATTAAATTCGATACTAGAGTTGAAATTTTAGATCCTGATAAACGTACAATCCGTAAAAGTAAGTTAAATTAACAATAATCGCGAAGTGCCCCGTAAGCTTTTCTTTTATTTTGTAGAAAATTTAAAGGAGTGCCAAAGTTGGGATCAAGACTATTTTAAAAACTGTACACCAGTTGACTGTGAGGAACGCTACTTTGGCCAGCGTAATTTTTATAATAAAAAGACTCAAATGTGTGAAGAGGTGCCCAAATGTGATGAATCTTATCAGGTGAGTTTAATGACACTATTTATTTATAGTCTGTGTTAGTAGAATTTCAAAGGAGTAATAGTAAAATGATGACAATATTATTAATTATTATGCTTTTTTTGAATTAAATAAATAACAGGTCTATGATGCCTTTACTAATGAATGTCGCGATGTCATGGTAAATTTATCCGATGAAGATGTTGTTTATTTAAAGCCTGGTGAATTCGATGTGTGGGAACATGAAAAATTTTCACTAGTAAGTGATATTTTCTTCTAAACAATTTTCCTTTTAGGAAAAGTATTTTTTAATTATAAGCCCCGTTTATTTAATGTACTATGTGGTCTATCTGTCAATAAGTAGTTACAAGTTAAAGTAGCCTTATTTAGATAGACGCCCAACGTCTAACTGTTCAACCCCCAGGTCAGACAAAACGAAAACAAAAAACATAACGTCGTAATTAATATGTGTGTGTAAGGTTGTGTAGGTAGAGAAAGTAGGTGGTAGTTTAGTTAGTTGTTATTAGTTTGCTCAATCACCAAAAAGAGGGCCCGGGTTCAACCCTAGGTTCGGACAAAACGAAAACAAACACATAAATGGGGAGGGAATGAATGAATGTGGTTTATTTATAAACAACAAAAGTTTGTTGTTTGTGCTCGCTGCTGGTTGGAAGGAAAGCAGAGCAAGTGTGGTGAATTTTGTAGTTGTGGTGAGTTTCTAG
Organism: Sarcophaga caerulescens; assembly: GCA_927399465.1. Classification (NCBI taxonomy): domain Eukaryota; kingdom Metazoa; phylum Arthropoda; class Insecta; order Diptera; family Sarcophagidae; genus Sarcophaga; species Sarcophaga caerulescens. The sequence goes on along the minus strand of OV656872.1, from coordinate 104,510,782 downwards.
TGTGGTGAGTTTTAACAAAATGTGGTGAATTTAACCGGTGTGGTGAATAAAATAGAAACTCACCAAAGTGCCGTTATTCGAAATGAGTACTGCACATGTACTGCATATCGTGATTTGGACGGTGCGTGTCTAGAATAAGTAATTTTCACATCTGTTAGTGGAGGCATTCACCGATATGTCTGGTTACTGCATTAAAACAATGTTGCCATTGTGTCATTCTTTTTAAAATTCTAAAAAATTAAAATTAGAAAACTGCATACAAAAAATAAAATTAAATTTAAATTATTTTGTAAATGAATTTTTTTTTAATAATTTCTTTCTTTTATGTTTTATTCCCAAAATGCTTTTGAAAATTGGAAATTCTTTGTCGAAATATTTATAATTTTTTGTGCTTTGTTTTCGATCTAACTTTTGTATAATTTGGTATCGGATCTAAATTTAACATCTGGAAAAATTATTAAAGAATTCATTCATTTTTTCAGAAATTGGTTACAGATTTTTTGTTTCCTGGCAACATTTTAATTTTAAAACATTTCAGTACTTTTTTATTTTACAATTTTATGGTATGCGCTTTTCAACTCTAAATGAGGTTAGGCTAAAGGTAAAGGGTCTTTAGCCCCGGTTAGCCAGGGGCTAACGTATGTATTATGTTAGCTTTTTGATTACGAAAAGCAATAATGCGGAATGAACCCGTTGCGTCGACATTTTTGACTAAACCTTACGTTTCGAATCAACTGTTTTTGTTTTGTATATGAGAAACAACAACATTAGTTAGTTTTTCTATTCCATTCCGTACGTAATATAATAATAAATAAATATAATTTTATAAAACTACCATTTGATGCAAAAATGTACTCTTTCAGTTATAGTTCAGTACTATTTCAAAATTACAATTTTGCAACACTGGTGTAGAAGGTAATATAAAAACTTAATTTGTGTTTATTTGCTACAAAAAACGCGTTTTTTTAATTCAATGCTTTTTTAGAACAAGTTGACAACTTAGTTGTAATAACAAAAGCTTTTTTTCACCACAGTAAAAAGCTTTTTATCAATGCTTAGTAAAACAAACAAACATTCAACAAACATTTGAAACACATGCTACACAACAAGGCGCCGTGGCTTAGTTGGTTAAAGCGCCTGTCTAGTAAACAGGAGATCGTGAGTTCGAATCTCGCCGGGGCCTTTAAGAAGTGGTGAATTTTTTTTAACATACCAATGCAATGATTTTTTTTTGTTTAACCTTTACAGTGTAAAACTTCAACGGCAAGAGTTGAAGATACAAAAAATATGTTTGATTACGATATATTTGGCTTCAATCTCAAATGGTGGAAGAAATCGAAAATTCCCGATTGGCTTAAAGGTTTACTCGCCGGCTTTATAATAGTAAGTTAGGCATGGAAAACTAATTGTAACGATGCTTTCACAATTCGCTAATCAAAGATCCTTTTCATTATTTTCCTACAGGTATTTGCCACCATTTTTATTTATTGTTTAATATGTTTTGGCATATTCCTTATTGTGCTATGGTTATCAAGAAAACCTGTCTGCGATAAGGATTGTGACCATGGTACACCTCATGGCAGTTGTATTGTTTTAACGCCGCAAAACTTAAGATCCGTGGAAGAGAACGCTGTGATCTACACAACTTCCAGTATAATGTCGCAACGTTAAAGGTTTAATTAAAACTAACGGTGCTTCTGTTTACTTTCGTATTAGTGCTGCCACTTAGTTTTTTTTCTTCTCAAATTCGCAGGAAATTTTTACACATTGTTTTAAGGCAGTTTGCCTTGGATGACTTTATTAAAAATTCTTACTCCTTGGTTTTCGAAGTAATATTTTATAAAAAAGAAATCCTTGCATTTCACTAATGGGGTTTAAAACTCTTCTTGTGTTTTAATGTATGGAAGTTTTATATTTTTTAATAAAATATTTCTATTATAAACTGAAAATCTTTACAATTTACATAAAAACTGTGTAATACTTGCAGTAAATTTCCACAAATCAAAATTCTTGACAGTCTCTTTTGTTTTTCTAACCCCATAAAATTTGCATAATAAATTGCAAAGAATGCCAAGTTAAGAAATAAAGAAGGAAAAAATATGAAATAAAATAAAAATCACCACAGTGCAGTGAACATTTTAGACTAAAAAAATTTACATACGAAATAAATTTTCCAAATGCATGTTATTGCCTTCAAAACAAAAGAAGAAAAAAAAAAAAACATGCACTTTGGAAAGGAAATTATATGGCAGGAGTACATGTACACTTCAAAAGTAATATTTATGTAATATTAATCCTGGGAAAACCAGCCTAGAATTTAAATAACAAGTATTGTTTTACAGCTTTTAATTTCATATTGAATTTAAAAAATTATGAAGTGAACTAAAGGATGTCATTATGGTTAACAGATGAATAGCCTTATTTACACTATCATTTGCCAAAATAAGCTTGCCTTTCTTTAATCACCTTCAAATTGATCGAATTGTTTCAAAGAAAGGTTACCAAATCCAAATTTTAGATCATTTCTCTAGGCTATACTCTTTCCATAAGCCATTGATTTCCAACAGATAGCACTTTTATCGAAAATTATTGTTTTTAGTGACAACAGTAATCGCTCTAGCTAGAGGGGATCCCATCAGATAAGTTTAGGGTACCACACGGTTCAGTTCTATTTTAAATCGTATTTTTTATAATTTTAATGATTTTCTCTATATAACTTTCAACCCCTACTATGATTTTAGAGACGAGGGTAATATTTGTCATTCATATTTAATTGAGAGTAGACCGAACCCCTTAGTGATGAAGCTGTAAGGGTATTAATACCCACATTCACATTCGACCTATAGGCAATCTGCTTTTTGTAAATTCCTACGTATTTCTTTATGTAATTTTGTATACCGTACGATGTGTGCATTTTGTTGTCCTCTGTTTGTCTTGCGTAACAATATTTTGATGAGTCATACAACATCACGGCTATTATGAGTCTTATCGCTAATAAAAACGTAATTAATTTATCTACCTTTAGTATATTTGCACAATGAGTAATTAAGCTTCTTTGAAAATTTCATGGTAATAAATTTATTAAAAAAAATCTCTTAATTCCCTTACCATTTAAAATTAACGATTTTTTTGCCTTGCTTTACAATCAAACACAATCTGGCATCCTTAAAGTTGTTGTCATTTTGCCGCTTGATGAAGATGTTTCTGGCCATTTTTCATTCCAACAGTATAAAAAGCTTTTCAAAGTGAGGTGATTCGTTTGGTAGTGTTTAAAAGTTAAAAATAATAATTTTTATGCATTAAATATAACAAAAATGTTTAATTTTAATTGAAAATAATAGAATATCCGTGTGTGTGTGTGCCTGAGTGTATGTGTAATAAAAGAAAATGTTGTAATAAAAGTATTAAAAAAGTTTTCAGTGAATGTTTAGTGAAAAACTGTTGTTTCAATAGTTTGTTTGCTGTTGGTGCCAAAACTGTAATAACAACAAATACAACAATAACGAAGACTCCGGCCACTGCTGCGTCTGCTGTGGTGAAATATTACCAGGAACATCGCGTGCAATTGTAAGTAACGTTTTATCATAAAAACAATAACAACAATAACGATGTCATTAATAAGCAGACATTAAAAGTTAAAATAAATAGGTATTTTCAAATATTTGAGATGAGAAGACTTTTTTCTTTCTTCTCTTCTTGTTCTTGTTAACCTTAAATTAATTTTCATCGCATTACAACGAAGAAAGGTGAATTTACTAGACAAGCTTTTAAAATGGTTAGATATAAACAACAACAACAACAACAATTGTTATATCGTTACTGACTGGCCATAACAACACAGACAAGGCATTTGATTAGTGGTGATTTTGTTTGTAAGCAAATCTAACTTATAACTTTACGTACTACCTTCGTAGAAGAGACATTTTTTTCTTTTGTTGCTGGAAGGGGTATGTTTTTATGGTTTTTGTAGTTGTTTTGTTCTTGTTTTGTTTTCTCCGCTGTTGTTGTAGCTCTATAATTAAGCCATAAATTGTAAATTTTTACCATTTTTTATGATTTGTTTTACAACAAAGTTGTGTTTTGAAAGCCATCAGCCATTACAAAATATGTCTGGCATAAATTTAGTTTTTTCTTTTCTATTGTTTTTTGTTTTGTTTTACTGTTGCTGTTGTTATTGTTTTTTCAACAACAAAATAAGAAATAAAAAAGAAAAAAAAAATGGTGATTTTTTTTAAAAGCAGAGCGGTAGGAGTTGTTAGATGTTTAGTGTTGGTTTTCCTTAGGCGTTTTCTATACAAGGCTGAACACTGCAGGGTTATATACGAGATCAGTGACGAATCGTGGGCGCAGCTGTGTGTCCAGTATCCATAAAGCGTTTTAATTGACAGGCTGTAGCTTGTTGGTTGCAGTATTCGATCCATTTAAAGAAGTTTTTGATCAATCCTAATATATATTACCTATAAATTATTTGTTAGCCAATCACGCCTGAACGCCTGGACCGATTTTTTTTGTCGGTGCCGGTTATAGGCAATAAATCTTTTCAAAATTTTGACCAAAAGGGGAGAAAAAATGGGACAAAGGGAGAAAAAATGGGCTAAAATTAGTACTTTTATGCATAAATGCTGTATTTTATCTATTTTAAAGGCATTTTTTTATGATTTAGCTTGGTTAAGTTTCCCAAATAGCTATTGGAGGTGTTCCGTTTATAAAGTTGGACCAAAAGGGATCCAAAAAGGGGGAAAGGGGCCAAAAACGGGCAAATTGAGTGCATAGCCAATCACGCCTGAATGCCTGGAGCGATTTTCTTCAAAGGGATATTGATCGAGCTTTTGTCGGTGCCGGTTATAGGCAATAAATCTTTTCAAAATTTTGACCAAAAGGGGAGAAAAAATGAGACAAAGGGAGAAAAAATGGGCTAAAATTAGTACTTTTATGCATAAATGCTGTATTTTATCTGTTTTATAGGCATTTTTTTATGATTTAGCTTGGTTAAGTTTCCCAAATAGCTATTGGTGGTGTTCCGTTTTTAAAGTTGGACGAAAAGGGATCCAAAAAGGGGGAAACGCTCCAAAAACGGGCAAATTGAGTGCATTTATATTTAGGACTTAGAGTATTCAAAAAACTGGGTTGTTTGTTAAACCCGTTTCCGAATAATTTGAAAAATTTCATTTTTTAAGAAACCGGTTTTGAAACATATAAACCGGTTTTTTATTTATTGTTATTTTTAATGCAAAAATGACCCAATAATATATTTTTTTAATTTTTGAAACTAATCCAAACTACATAACCCGTGCAACGCCGGGTACAATCTGTTAGTTTTTCTTATATTTCAAGCAGTATTTAGGCGATAACTTAACGAACGTTGGTTTTCAAATGTTCCCAATGCTAGGGTCGTAGCCCAACAAAAGCGTCAAATGAACAACAAAATCAAACTCGGTCATGTTGTGTGGCACCACCAGTTTATGAACTTCAATTAGAGGCCAAAAAAGTCATAAAGCTTTGTATTGGCAGATACGATTCTTTCGTTTTGGAAATAAGGATGAACGGCGTCTCTAAACCATATGCACACTTTCTCCGTTTGCAATGGATTTGCAAAGATTCAGCGATTTTCATGCTGTCTAATTCCATCGATCTTGCTCACTTTCCCATGCTATGCGGTATCAAAACCTCTTTAGGTTAACAATGATAATGGGGGTTAACTGAGAACCTATTGTTCTTTCCGACGAACTATGCTAGTTTTGGTACCGCAGGCAAATAAATCACACATGATCCATGGTTTCCCTAGTTTTTTTTTTTTTTTTGATTCTGAGCATGTTTCATCCATGTTGTGTTCCTAACTATAGCATCCGTGGCTGGCTAAACGAGTGCTGGCTTCAAATTCTGCTGCCCTTGCTCTCTCATCCAATCTTTGCTGCGTCAATACCTTCCGAAAAATCGAAAAAGGGTTCGAAAAATCTATTCCCCTCCTTGTGTCATGTTTCCTCCTCACTACGTCCACTACCAGCTTCAGGGGCATCATCCCCGCAATCACCAACGCTGCATCAGTAGACCCCATGTGGAAGGCAGAAATCACTCTGAGAGCTGATCTCCTGTAGGCCGCTTCTATTCCTGCTCTATAGGTTCTCTTCTCCATAGCCCCGGCCCATATAGGGGCTGCATATATAGCGATCGCTGTCACTACCTTCATCAGTAGCCGTCTCCTCTCCTGTTTTGGGCCTCCTAGGCCCATGTAGTCGCCGCACATTTTCCACCGATGTACGCCAGGTGTTCCTTAAACGTGAGCCTGTTGTCAATTATTACTCCCAGATATCTAATCGCCTGCTTTGATATTATGCGCTGATCACCTACCGTAATGGTAATAAATTCCATCTTCTTTCTACTGCTTACAAGAAGTACATCCGTTTTGTGATCAGCTAGTTTGAGACCTATTTCCGTGATCCAGCTCCTGACTATGCCAACCGCAGTGTTACACGTTCCCACCAATTCATCCAAATGTTTTCCCCTTATCACCAGGGCAATATCGTCCGCAAAACCAATAATTTGTGTACCTCTAGGGAGTCTAAGCCTCAGTACACCATCATACATCACATTCCATAGTAACGGGCCCAGCACGGAGCCTTGCGGGACCCCTGCCGATATCACATATGTCTTCCTGCCATCATCCGTGTCATATAAGAGCACTCTATCCTTAAAGTAGTCCTTAATGAGTTCCAATAAGTAGTTCGGTACGTTCTTTCCATCTAGGGCAGCTAGCGTGGTTTCCCCTTTAGGTGTGCATGGCTGTGTGCCGGAGTCGGCATTATTTAAGTACTCCAGCCTTCTGTTTTTCTTCAGTGCTCAAAGATTTTCTAATAATTATAAGGTAGACTGTGTTGTTAATGTTGTTTTAATTTACATCTTCTGGCTTTTATCTTTAATTTCGTTTATGTAGTGAAACAAAGTATTTTAAATGCTCTTCGTTTTATTTTTCATCATTTTAATTCAAATTTTTTTAAAAGAAAAGTGTTGTTGTTGTTGTTGTTTTGTTGTAAGTCATGGCAATTTTCTATGCAAATCTTATGGCGATATTAACCTAAAATTTAAACTAATAATACATACTCTAGTATTTTACAAAAAGAAAATTAAAGAAAAACACATAAAAACAACGAACAAAAGAAAACAAAAAAATACCGAATTTAAATGATGTTTTTCTGTAATTTTTACATTTTAATTCAAAGCTTCTCTGCCACATACATACATACAGCTATGGACATTAAATTAGCACAAAACTTCATTATAAAACCAATCAGATTTTTTATAGTATTTTAGGTCTATTCATAAAAAAATTTAAACATAGAAACTTAAGATGCATATTCTTGTTTAAAAAAAAAACAAAAATTTTGGCGAAATTGCCAATCGTCTGCTCATTAAGACCTGCAACATATCAAACGCTAGATTTTAGCTGGACAGTAAAATAGCACAAATTAAAATTTCTGGTATAAAAATAATATATTTTAATAAATAGTCAAAATATTCATGTTTTCAGTTTATTTGATCAATATTTAGTAGAGTAGCCTCTATTTTCAAGCACCACGTGGCATCTAAGGGACAAAGTTCTTTGGAAAAGATTTTTGGAAATCGAGTACCAAGCGTCCCGTATTCCAATCCACAAATCGTCCAAATTTTTGTACTTTTATTGAGCAATAGTACATTTCACATCGTTTCAGAGGTTTTCTATCGAGTTTAAGTCGGAACTTTGCGCCGGCCAGTCTAAAACGGGAATGTGCACTTTATAAAATCAATCCTTAGCCAGCTTAGATGTGTGTTTGGGGCCACTATCTTGCAAAAATATGAATAAAACTGGCATGTATTAAAAGCTTATGGTTCCATTTTGTTCTCTAGAATGTCCAAATACTGATAACCGTCCATTTTTTCATTAACCTCTTCAGGGACAATTTTTTTATGGTGACAAAAAAATGATTAAATTTTGTTTTCTTTTTAAATTAATTAACTTTACTTTAATAGGAATTCAAAAAGCAAAAAAAAAAAATGAAAATTCACAAAAAGGCATAACGTCCACATTTGTGGCCACTGAGCGTTAATGGTAATATATGTGTGAAATGCTTTCATACATTCCGGGCATATCAGGCATATATATTCTTAACATTACTCACAAATGTAGAGAGTTCGTCTTACACAATTTTTGTCGTGACATCTGGGGGGATTTTTCAGTTCCTTGTATTTAGGATAATGACTTATACCGTCCAGTCTGATTCCAGGGTTAACTTTAGTGCAGCTGTTAGATTTTTGAGGTAGTGATGGTAAAACTTATTATATTAAATAAATCTGATATTATTTTTTTTTCAAATATTAACGATTTCTTGATATAACCAATAAAACAGATTGCCAAAGAATTATTTCACATTTTTTTTAAGTATCCAACTATGCATCGGAAATAATATCATCAGTGCAGACAAACGGTAAAATGTTTACTTCTCTTGTTAGAGGATTTGGTAGTCAATAAGTTATTATCAAGTTTTTATTGTTTTTATTATTATTACAATTATAATTATAAAAAATTAAACGTCCACATATGTGGCCAAGGGCGTGAAGAGGTAGGATAGGACCTACACCGTGTAATGAAAATGCTCCCCACGTCATTGTGCTTTCTCGACCATGAGTTATGATCCTATGAGTATAGCATTGATTTAATTCTGGCCGTTAAACAACCACTCTACCATCTGGTCCCATACGATTTAGCATTGTTTCATCACTCTAAAATATTTTTTCCAGAATGGGAGATCTGTACCGTTGTGGGTGCGAGCAAACGTTAAACGCTTGACTATATTTTTCTTTTGGTAGAAGTGGCTTCTTTCGGCAAGAGCGTCCTAAATTGAGAGTTATGGTGTTTTCTTTTCTACAAAGGAAATGTCACCCTCTTACAAGGTACATTAAAAAAATTGCTGACCAACCCTGTTGTAATGTAATTTTTTATTTGAGAAGAACAAAACACAAATTTTAAAAAAGGTTATGCTCTGTGTTTACCACTTATTAAGAAAATGAATGAAGAAATGCCAATTTGTTCAAAAGATGACGAAGATGAATCTAATAACTGATTTATTTCAATTTTCGCAAATAAAATAGATGCAGCAATATCCATATTTAAAAATTTAATTTAAAAATATGTTGTATTTTTTGATTTGTTTTCAATAAAATATGTAAATATGAAAACGGTGTTGCCAGATCGCTAATTTTTCGACTCAATTTTTTGAGCACTTTTTTTATAACCAAAAAAAAATTTGTTTAACACTGTTCTAACACTGAATACAATTTTTTTTTATATTACTGACCATGTAGCTTTAATAATGTAATGTTTCCTTAATGTTACTCCACAAAACAATGAAAAAATTAACTTCAAAATTAGATAACGATACCAGGCGACTTTTTTTAAATTTCATCTGGTAGCCCTATAAATAAACAAAAGTCATCTGCTTTACAGGGCATTATCAGCACTCTTGATTTATACAGGGCATAAAATGCAATGCCCTCCACCATTGGCGAGTGCAAATTATTTAGAATAAAACATACCACCCTTTTAGAGAGCGAAACATATTTAAGAAACAAACACAAAATTGCATTTTTTTAAATAAAATGCACATTTTTTGGTAGAAAAGAAAACACCATTAATTTCGTTCAAAATATCGCGTGACGATATGAAAGGCTCCTTCTTTGACTTCCGGACAATAGCACGGTCCACGACTTCGGTTGTTTCCTTGATACGAGGCTTTCGTTTTTTGTTTTCTGCGACATTATTATGTTTGCTTTGAAGGAAATGATCACGTTATAAATCATTTATCGCGAGCAATTCGAAATTTCGCCAATTTCAGCCAGGTTTTCCCATCATTCCACAAGTCAAAGATAACGAGCTTCTCCTCTGGCGAGCAATCTTTTCAACGTCCCATTTTTTAAAAAAATTACTATAAATTCAATAAAATTAAAAGAATATACCGTAAGAATAAAAATACTTGAAAAAAGTTTGTACCTAATACACTTTTATGCACGTTGTGCTAATTTACTGTCCAGCTCGAATTTAGCTAATGATACAAATTAGCAGTCAAAACAAAAAATTTTTACGATAACGGTAATATTTTTTGTTAAACAACAGCTAGATGTCATCGTGCAACATTTCAGACCAAAACAATTGGCCTAATTAGGATACAAATGAGAAAAAATTCACAATCAAACTATATATGAATTTTGTGCTAATTTAATGTTCATGGCTGTAGGTGTAGTTAGTATTGCATGTTATAAATTGGCAGCTTATTTTGCTTTTAAATGCATATTCATGGGATAAAAAACCAGAAGAAGACGAAAGAAAAGGCAAACATATACATATGAGTGGCTGGCTGGCTGTTCGATTAAAATATTGCACCTTGCCTTGCCTTGCCTTGCCTTACATTTGTCTTATTAAGTTATGTATGTAGACTCCGGTAGGTTGTATTGAGTTTTCCTATAGTTTTTAAACAATAATTTTATGGTTTTTCTATTCAAATTGACATTTACTAATGGTGTACGAGGGTCTGCAATAATTGCCCCAAAAAATAAAATTATTAACATATTTAATTAACAAAGAGCAAAAACGACAAAGAAACAAAACCAAAAGAAACGAAACATAATTTTTTTCTTGAAGAATTTTTGGTTTACAGCGCATGTCATTCATTCTCCATAAGAAGATGGCAAAAACCCTTTTTTTTTCTTACTGTTGTTATTGTTGTTGTTGTTGTTGAGTACCTTACAATAGCCAACAATTAGCATAATCGCATTGCATTACTTGTTGTTGCTGTTCAAATTGTTCGGACCATAATTTAAGTTGAAACTTAACGAATATTTATGCCCTCTTTACAGCCAGTCAGACAATTTCAATTTGTTTTCCAAAAAAACCTTAGGGTGTAAAATGTGTGTGAAGTTAAATTCTTTTTTATATTCTTTTTTACTTAGGTAAACGAACTTAGGTAAATAACAGAATGTTAAGTTAACAGACACTGTTAACTTAACATAATTAAAAAATTTAGAAAAGGAGGAAAGAAAATTGCTTAAAAATCACGAAAATAGGGATAAATTAGAGAAAAAATGAAAGGCAGACGAAGCTAAACCTTTGAACTTTCCAAAAAACCAAAATGTATGAAAATAACAATTTGCCTTTTGGAGATAATAGAGTTGAAAAATCAAGTATTTTTACCAAATATGCCCTCCATAAAGTGGGCACAAATCGATAAAATTTAAAAAGGTGCGGTTTTCTGACCTATTGAGCTGGATAGCTATTGGATCAAGGATTCCAAAACAGTTTTCCTTATGGTCGGGTCACGACTGGGACCGGAGATATAGCCGACGAAGCTAACTTTTTTATATGAGCAAACACAATGCTCTATATAAATCGTGAAAAATTCGATAAAATTTAAAAAGGTGCGGTTTTCTGACCTATTGGGCTGGATAGCTATTGGATCAAGGATTCCAAAACAGTTTTCCTTATGGTCGGGTCACGACTGGGACCGGAGATATAGCCGACGAAGCTAACTTTTTTATATGAGCAAACACAATGCTCTATATAAATCGTGAAAAATTCGATAAAATTTAAAAAGGTGCGGTTTTCTGACCTATTGGGCTGGATAGCTATTGGATCAAGGATTCCAAAACAGTTTTCCTTATGGTCGGGTCACGACTGGGACCGGAGATATAGCCGACGAAGCTAACTTTTTTATATGAGCAAACACAATGCTCTATATAAATCGTGAAAAATTCGATAAAATTTAAAAAGGTGCGGTTTTCTGACCTATTGGGCTGGATAGCTATTGGATCAAGGATTCCAAAACAGTTTTCCTTATGGTCGGGTCACGACTGGGACCGGCGATATAGCCGACGAAGCTAACTTTTTTATATGAGCAAACACAATGCTCTATATAAATCGTGAAAAATTCGATAAAATTTAAAAAGGTGCGGTTTTCTGACCTATTGAGCTGGATAGCTATTGGATCAAGGATTCCAAAACAGTTTTCCTTATGGTCGGGTCACGACTGGGACCGGAGATATAGCCGACGCAGCTAACTTTTTTATACGAGCAAACACAATGCTCTACATAAATCGTGAAAAATTCAATAAAATTTAAAAAGGTGCGGTTTTCTGACCTATTGAGCTGGATAGCTATTGGATCAAGGATTCCAAAACAGTTTTCCTTATCTTCGGGTCACGACTGGGACCGGAGATATAGCCGACGAAGCTAACTTTTTTATACGAGCAAACACAATGCTCTATATAAATCGTGAAAAATTCGATAAAATTTAAAAAGGTGCGGTTTTCTGACCTATTGGGCTGGATAGCTATTGGATCAAGGATTCCAAAACAGTTTTCCTTATGGTCGGGTCACGACTGGGACCGAAGATATAGCCGACGAAGCTTACTTTTTTATATGAGCAAACACAATGCTCTATATAAATCGTGAAAAATTCGATAAAATTTAAAAAGGTGCGGTTTTCTGACCTATTGGGCTGGGTAGCTATTGGATCAAGGATTCCAAAACAGTTTTCCTTATGGTCGGGTCACGACTGGGATCGGAGATATAGCCGACGAAGCTAACTTTTTTATACGAGCAAACACAATGCTCTATATAAATCGTGAAAAATTCGATAAAATTTAAAAAGGTGCGGTTTTCTGACCTATTGGGCTGGATAGCTATTGGATCAAGGATTCCAAAACAGTTTTCCTTATGGTCGGGTCACGACTGGGACCGGAGATATAGCCGACGAAGCTAACTTTTTTATATGAGCCAACACAATGCTCTATATAAATCGTGAAAAATTCGATAAAATTTAAAAAGGTGCGGTTTTCTGACCTATTGGGCTAGATAGCTATTGGATCAAGGATTCCAAAACAGTTTTCCTTATGGTCGGGTCACGACTGGGACCGGAGATATAGCCGACGAAGCTAACTTTTTTATATGAGCAAACACAATGCTCTATATAAATCGTGAAAAATTCGATAAAATTTAAAAAGGTGCGGTTTTCTGACCTATTGGGCTGGATAGCTATTGGATCAAGGATTCCAAAACAGTTTTCCTTATGGTCGGGTCACGACTGGGACCGGAGATATAGCCGACGAAGCTAACTTTTTTATACGAGCAAACACAATGCTCTATATAAATCGTGAAAAATTCAATAAAATTTAAAAAGGTGCGGTTTTCTGACCTATTGAGCTGGATAGCTATTGGATCAAGGATTCCAAAACAGTTTTCCTTATGGTCGGGTCACGACTGGGACCGGAGATATAGCCGACGAAGCTAACTTTTTTATACGAGCAAACACAATGCTCTATATAAATCGTGAAAAATTCGATAAAATTTAAAAAGGTGCGGTTTTCTGACCTATTGAGCTGGATAGCTATTGGATCAAGGATTCCAAAACAGTTTTCCTTATGGTCGGGTCACGACTGGGACCGGAGATATAGCCGACGAAGCTAACTTTTTTATATGAGCAAACACAATGCTCTATATAAATCGTGAAAAATTCGATAAAATTTAAAAAGGTGCGGTTTTCTGACCTATTGGGCTGGATAGCTATTGGATCAAGGATTCCAAAACAGTTTTCCTTATGGTCGGGTCACGACTGGGACCGAAGATATAGCCGACGAAGCTAACTTTTTTATATGAGCAAACACAATGCTCTATATAAATCGTGAAAAATTCGATAAAATTTAAAAAGGTGCGGTTTTCTGACCTATTGGGCTGGCTAGCTATTGGATCAAGGATTCCAAAACAGTTTTCCTTATGGTCGGGTCACGACTGGGATCGGAGATATAGCCGACGAAGCTAACTTTTTTATACGAGCAAACACAATGCTCTATATAAATCGTGAAAAATTCGATAAAATTTAAAAAGGTGCGGTTTTCTGACCTATTGGGCTGGATAGCTATTGGATCAAGGATTCCAAAACAGTTTTCCTTATGGTCGGGTCACGACTGGGACCGGAGATATAGCCGACGAAGCTAACTTTTTTATATGAGCAAACACAATGCTCTATATAAATCGTGTAAAATTCGATAAAATTTAAAAAGGTGCGGTTTTCTGACCTATTGGGCTGGATAGCTATTGGATCAAGGATTCCAAAACAGTTTTCCTTATGGTCGGGTCACGACTGGGACCGGAGATATAGCCGACGAAGCTAACTTTTTTATATGAGCAAACACAATGCTCTATATAAATCGTGAAAAATTCGATAAAATTTAAAAAGGTGCGGTTTTCTGACCTATTGGGCTGGATAGCTATTGGATCAAGGATTCCAAAACAGTTTTCCTTATGGTCGGGTCACGACTGGGACCGGAGATATAGCCGACGAAGCTAACTTTTTTATATGACCAAACACAATGCTCTATATAAATCGTGAAAAATTCGATAAAATTTAAAAAGGTGCGGTTTTCTGACCTATTGTGCTGGGTAGCTATTGGATTAAGGATTCCAAAACAGTTTTCCTTATGGTCGGGTCACGACTGGGATCGGAGATATAGCCGACGAAGCTAACTTTTTTATACGAGCAAACATAATGCTCTATATAAATCGTGAAAAATTCGATAAAATTTAAAAAGGTGCGGTTTTCTGACCTATTGGGCTGGATAGCTATTGGATCAAGGATTCCAAAACAGTTTTCCTTATGGTCGGGTCACGACTGGGACCGGAGATATAGCCGACGAAGCTAACTTTTTTATATGAGCAAACACAATGCTCTATATAAATCGTGAAAAATTCGATAAAATTTAAAAAGGTGCGGTTTTCTGACCTATTGGGCTGGGTAGCTATTGGATCAAGGATTCCAAAACAGTTTTCCGTATGGTCGGGTCACGACTGGGATCGGAGATATAGCCGACGAAGCTAACTTTTTTATACGAGCAAACACAATGCTCTATATAAATCGTGAAAAATTCAATAAAATTTAAAAAGGTGCGGTTTTCTGACCTATTGAGCTGGATAGCTGTTGGATCAAGGATTCCAAAACAGTTTTCCTTATGGTCGGGTCACGACTGGGACCGGAGATATAGCCGACGAAGCTAACTTTTTTATACGAGCAAACACAATGCTCTATATAAATCGTGAAAAATTCGATAAAATTTAAAAAGGTGCGGTTTTCTGACCTATTGGGCTGGATAGCTATTGGATCAAGGATTCCAAAACAGTTTTCCTTATGGTCGGGTCACGACTGGGACCGCAGATATAGCCGACGAAGCTAACTTTTTTATATGAGCAAACACAATGCTCTATATAAATCGTGAAAAATTCGATAAAATTTAAAAAGGTGCGGTTTTCTGATCTATTGAGCTGGATAGCTATTGGATCAAGGATTCCAGAACAGTTTTCATTATGGTCGGGTCAGCCTTGGGATCGGAGATATAGCCGACGAAGCTAACTTTTTATACGAGCAAGTAAATTGTTAAGTAAATTCTTTTTAAAGAATTTTACATCCCTCTAACTAACACAATCACCAGAACACTTAACAGAGCGAGTTTTCATAGTCAGATTTTAACAGAACAGATTACAGATTTTAACAGAACAGATTTCAGATTTAACGAGAAACAGCATTGTTTCTAAGATTAGGTTTTTGTCAAACAGTTTGTTATAGACGATATACACGGTGTCAATTTGAAGTCGTTGTGGTCTAGCAGGTAGCGTGCTCGCTTATTAAATGTAGAAGTCACGGTTCAAAGCCCAGGTCAGGCGTGAGAACTATTTTTTTTTAAAATTTTTTTTAAATTTTTTTTAATTTTTTCTAATACATATTAAATATATAAAATTTATCAGTATATTAATATATGTATATGAAATAGAAAAAAATTAAATAAGAAAAAAAATAGCACAAAAATCCCAAATGGGAATTGAACTTGATCGTAGTTGAGAATAAGCAAATAAATTTTGCTTATTTTTTGAAGCGTAAATAAATTTGAAAAAATTAAAAAAAAATTGTTTTTGTCTGACCTGGGATTTGAACCCTGGCCTTAGTTCTAAGAAGCTGAAACACTACCTACTAGACCACGGCGACTGCAATGCACTATGCTTCATGTCTGATTTTAGTTACTTTGACGGAAAGTAAGCATGGGAATTTTTTTATGTTTAAATAACTGTAATATTAAAAGTAATGACAAAACTGGGGCTTCCCCGTTGTTTTCATTATCCGTGACCAAGCAACACAATTGCTTATTTGTAAAAACATTGTATTAACATAATAATTAATGATAATGAATGTGAATTATATATTTTATTTAAAATTTATCAAAAAATTATATTTTTGTTAGAAATGTAATTTAAGTGATTAGGAATAAAAAAATTATTTTTCTCTAACATAGAATTGAAACCACATTACTTTTCCTTTTGTACTACTTCTTTGTGCCAACTAACGTTAAATAAATTTATAATCATAATGAAAACTTGCTCTTTTAAATATATATATATACATACTTATGTATAATTTAATACATACAATGATGTATGTTAACAAAATAAAAGAAAAATAGAATACATAAATATATATTTAATAAAAAAGAAAAAAATCCTGGTCAGGGATTAATTCAAGCCATTTGACCTTATTGTTAAGGGTTGCGAATGTGTACTACATATATTTTTAAGGATTTTATTGAAAAATGAATTTAAAATTCAATTGCTTATTCTCAATCATGAGCGAGTTCAATCCCTAGTTGGGGTCTTTGTGTAATATTTTTTTTAAAATTTTTTTAATACAAATATGAATATTAATATAGTATGTACTGATATCAATATACGTAAACTGATAAATTTTATATATTTCATATGTATTATAAAAAATTAAAAAGAGAAAAAAAAATTTACGTAAAGCAAAACTTATTAGAACTAAGGCCAGGGTTCAAATCCCAGGTCAGACAAAAACAATTTTTTTTAATTTTTTCAAATTTATTTACGCTTCAAAAAATAAGCAAAACTTATTTGCTTATTCTCAACTACGATCAAGTTCAATTCCCATTTGGGATTTTTGTGCGATTTTTTTTTCTTATTTAATTTTTTTCTATTTCATATACATATATTAATATACTGATAAATTTTATATATTTAATATGTATTAGAAAAAATTAAAAAAAATTTAAAAAAAAAATAGTTCTCACGCCTGACCTAGGGTTTGAACCCTGACTTTTACATTTAATAACCGAACACGCTACCTGCTAGACCACAAAGACTTCAAATTGACACCGTGTATATCGTCTATAATAAACTGCTTGACAAAAACCTAATCTTAGAAACAATGCTGTTTCTCTGTTAAATCTGAAATCTGTTCTGTTAAAATCTGTAATCTGTTCTGTTAAAATCTGACTATGAAAACTCGCTCTGTTAAGTGTTCTGGTGATTGTGTTAGTTAGAGGGATGTAAAATTCTTTAAAAAGAATTTACTTAACAATTTACTTGCTCGTATAAAAAGTTAGCTTCGTCGGCTATATCTCCGATCCCAGTCGTGACCCGACCATAAGGAAAACTGTTTTGGAATCCTTGATCCAATAGCTAGCCAGCCCAATAGGTCAGAAAACCGCATCTTTTTAAATTTTATCGAATTTTTCACGATTTATATAGAGCATTGTGTTTGCTCATATAAAAAAGTTAGCTTCGTCGGCTATATCTTCGGTCCCAGTCGTGACCCGACCATAAGGAAAACTGTTTTGGAATCCTTGATCCAATAGCTATCCAGCCCAATAGGTCAGAAAACCGCACCTTTTTAAATTTTATCGAATTTTTCACGATTTATATAGAGCATTGTGTTTGCTCATATAAAAAAGTTAGCTTCGTCGGCTATATCTCCGGTCCCAGTCGTGACCCGACCATAAGGAAAACTGTTTTGGAATCCTTGATCTAATAGCTATCCAGCTCAATAGGTCAGAAAACCGCACCTTTTTAAATTTTATCGAATTTTGCAGGATTTATATAGAGCATTGTGTTTGCTCATATACAAAAGTTAGCTTCGTCGGCTATATCTCCGGTCCCAGTCGTGACCCGACCATAAGGAAAACTGTTTTGGAATCCTTGATCCAATAGCTACCCAGCCCAATAGGTCAGAAAACCGCACCTTTTTAAATTTTATCGAATTTTGCACGATTTATATAGAGCATTGTGTTTGCTCATATACAAAAGTTAGCTTCGTCGGCTATATCTCCGGTCCCAGTCGTGACCCGACCATAAGGAAAACTGTTTTGGAATCCTTGATCCAATAGCTATCCAGCCCAATAGGTCAGAAAACCGCACCTTTTTAAATTTTATCGAATTTTTCACGATTTATATAGAGCATTGTGTTTGCTCATATAAAAAAGTTAGCTTCGTCGGCTATATCTCCGGTCCCAGTCGTGACCCGACCATAAGGAAAACTGTTTTGGAATCCTTGATCCAATAGCTATCCAGCTCAATAGGTCAGAAAACCGCACCTTTTTAAATTTTATCGAATTTTTCACGATTTATATAGAGCATTGTGTTTGCTCGTATAAAAAAGTTAGCTTCGTCGGCTATATCTCCGGTCCCAGTCGTGACCCGACCATAAGGAAAACTGTTTTGGAATCCTTGATCCAATAGCTATCCAGCTCAATAGGTCAGAAAACCGCACCTTTTTAAATTTTATTGAATTTTTCACGATTTATATAGAGCATTGTGTTTGCTCGTATAAAAAAGTTAGCTTCGTCGGCTATATCTCCGGTCCCAGTCGTGACCCGACCATAAGGAAAACTGTTTTGGTATCCTTGATCCAATAGCTATCCAGCTCAATAGGTCAGAAAACCGCACCTTTTTAAATTTTATCGAATTTTTCACGATTTATATAGAGCATTGTGTTTGCTCGTATAAAAAAGTTAGCTTCGTCGGCTATATCTCCGATCCCAGTCGTGACCCGACCATAAGGAAAACTGTTTTGGAATCCTTGATCCAATAGCTACCCAGCCCAATTGGTCAGAAAACCGCACCTTTTTAAATTTTATCGAATTTTTCACGATTTATATAGAGCATTGTGTTTGCTCATATAAAAAAGTTAGCTTCGTCGGCTATATCTCCGGACCCAGTCGTGACCCGACCATAAGGAAAACTGTTTTGGAATCCTTGATCCAATAGCTATCCAGCTCAATAGGTCAGAAAACCGCACCTTTTTAAATTTTATCGAATTTTTCACGATTTATATAGAGCATTGTGTTGGCTCGTATAAAAAAGTTAGCTTCGTCGGCTATATCTCCGGTCCCAGTCGTGACCCGACCATAAGGAAAACTGTTTTGGAATCCTTGATCCAATAGCTATCCAGCTCAATAGGTCAGAAAACCGCACCTTTTTAAATTTTATCGAGTTTTTCACGATTTATATAGAGCATTGTGTTTGCTCGTATAAAAAAGTTAGCTTCGTCGGCTATATCTCCGGTCCCAGTCGTGACCCGACCATAATGAAAACTGTTTTGGAATCCTTGATCCAATAGCTATCCACCTCAATAGGTCAGAAAACCGCACCTTTTTAAATTTTATCGAATTTTTCACGATTTATATAGAGCATTGTGTTTGCTCGTATAAAAAAGTTAGCTTCGTCGGCTATATCTCCGATCCCAGTCGTGACCCGACCATAAGGAAAACTGTTTTGGAATCCTTGATCCAATAGCTATCCAGCTCAATAGGTCAGAAAACCGCACCTTTTTAAATTTTATAGAATTTTTCACGATTTATATAGAGCATTGTGTTTGCTCATATAAAAAAGTTAGCTTCGTCGGCTATATCTCCGGACCCAGTCGTGACCCGACCATAAGGAAAACTGTTTTGGAATCCTTGATCCAATAGCTACCCAGCCCAATTGGTCAGAAAACCGCACCTTTTTAAATTTTATCGAATTTTTCACGATTTATATAGAGCATTGTGTTTGCTCATATAAAAAAGTTAGCTTCGTCGGCTATATCTCCGGACCCAGTCGTGACCCGACCATAAGGAAAACTGTTTTGGAATCCTTGATCCAATAGCTATCCAGCTCAATAGGTCAGAAAACCGCACCTTTTTAAATTTTATCGAATTTTTCACGATTTATATAGAGCATTGTGTTGGCTCGTATAAAAAAGTTAGCTTCGTCGGCTATATCTCCGGTCCCAGTCGTGACCCGACCATAAGGAAAACTGTTTTGGAATCCTTGATCCAATAGCTATCCAGCTCAATAGGTCAGAAAACCGCACCTTTTTAAATTTTATCGAGTTTTTCACGATTTATATAGAGCATTGTGTTTGCTCGTATAAAAAAGTTAGCTTCGTCGGCTATATCTCCGGTCCCAGTCGTGACCCGACCATAATGAAAACTGTTTTGGAATCCTTGATCCAATAGCTATCCACCTCAATAGGTCAGAAAACCGCACCTTTTTAAATTTTATCGAATTTTTCACGATTTATATAGAGCATTGTGTTTGCTCGTATAAAAAAGTTAGCTTCGTCGGCTATATCTCCGATCCCAGTCGTGACCCGACCATAAGGAAAACTGTTTTGGAATCCTTGATCCAATAGCTATCCAGCTCAATAGGTCAGAAAACCGCACCTTTTTAAATTTTATAGAATTTTTCACGATTTATATAGAGCATTGTGTTTGCTCGTATAAAAAAGTTAGCTTCGTCGGCTATATCTCCGGTCCCAGTCGTGACCCGACCATAAGGAAAACTGTTTTGGAATCCTTGATCCAATAGCTATCCAGCTCAATAGGTCAGAAAACCGCACCTTTTTAAATTTTATCGAATTTTTCACGATTTATATAGAGCATTGTGTTTGCTCGTATAAAAAAGTTAGCTTCGTCGGCTATATCTCCGATCCCAGTCGTGACCCGACCATAAGGAAAACTGTTTTGGAATCCTTGATCCAATAGCTATCCAGCTCAATAGGTCAGAAAACCGCACCTTTTTAAATTTTATCGAATTTTTCACGATTTATATAGAGCATTGTGTTTGCTCATATAAAAAAGTTAGCTTCGTCGGCTATATCTCCGGTCCCAGTCGTGACCCGACCATAAGGAAAACTGTTTTGGAATCCTTGATCCAATAGCTATCCAGCTCAATAGGTCAGAAAACCGCACCTTTTTAAATTTTATCGAATTTTCACGATTTATATAGAGCATTGTGTTTGCTCATATAAAAAAGTTAGCTTCGTCGGCTATATCTCCGGTCCCAGTCGTGACCCGACCATAAGGAAAACTGTTTTGGAATCCTTGATCCAATAGCTATCCAGCCCAATAGGTCAGAAAACCGCACCTTTTTAAATTTTATCGAATTTTTCACGATTTATATAGAGCATTGTGTTTGCTCGTATAAAAAAGTTAGCTTCGTCGGCTATATCTCCGATCCCAGTCGTGACCCGACCATAAGGAAAACTGTTTTGGAATCCTTGATCCAATATATACCCAGCCCAATAGGTCAGAAAACCGCACCTTTTTAAATTTTATCGAATTTTTCACGATTTATATAGAGCATTGTGTTTGCTCATATAAAAAAGTTAGCTTCGTCGGCTATATCTCCGGTCCCAGTCGTGACCCGACCATAAGGAAAACTGTTTTGGAATCCTTGATCCAATAGCTATCCAGCTCAGTAGGTCAGAAAACCGCACCTTTTTAAATTTTATCGAATTTTTCACGATTTATATAGAGCATTGTGTTTGCTCATATAAAAAAGTTAGCTTCGTCGGCTATATCTCCGGTCCCAGTCGTGACCCGACCATAAGGAAAACTGTTTTGGAATCCTTGATCCAATAGCTATCCAGCCCAATAGGTCAGAAAACCGCACCTTTTTAAATTTTATCGAATTTTTCACGATTTATATAGAGCATTGTGTTTGCTCATATAAAAAAGTTAGCTTCGTCGGCTATATCTCCGGTCCCAGTCGTGACCCGACCATAAAGAAAACTGTTTTGAAATCCTTGATCCAATAGCTATCCAGCTCAATAGGTCAGAAAACCGCACCTTTTTAAATTTTATTGAATTTTTCACGATTTATATAGAGCATTGTGTTTGCTCATATAAAAAAGTTAGCTTCGTCGGCTATATCTCCGGTCCCAGTCGTGACCCGACCATAAGGAAAACTGTTTTGGAATCCTTGATCCAATAGCTATCCAGCCCAATAGGTCAGAAAACCGCACCTTTTTAAATTTTATTGAATTTTTCACGATTTATATAGAGCATTGTGTTTGCTCGTATAAAAAAGTTAGCTTCGTCGGCTATATCTCCGGTCCCAGTCGTGACCCGACCATAAGGAAAACTGTTTTGGAATCCTTGATCCAATAGCTATCTAGCCCAATAGGTCAGAAAACCGCACCTTTTTATATTTTATCGAATTTTTCACGATTTATATAGAGCATTGTGTTTGCTCATATAAAAAAGTTAGCTTCGTCGGCTATATCTCCGATCCCAGTCGTGACCCGACCATAAGGAAAACTGTTTTGGAATCCTTGATCCAATAGCTATCCAGCTCAATAGGTCAGAAAACCGCACCTTTTTAAATTTTATCGATTTGTGCCCACTTTATGGAGGGCATATTTGGTAAAAATACTTGATTTTTCAACTTTATTATCTCCAAAAGGCAAATTGTTATTTTCATACATTTTGGTTTTTTGGAAAGTTCAAAGGTTTAGCTTCGTCTTCCTTTCATTTTTTCTCTAATTTATCCCTATTTTCGTGATTTTTAAGCAATTTTCTTTCCTCCTTTTCTAAATTTTTTAATTATGTTAAGTTAACAGTGTCTGTTAAGTTAACATTCTGTTATTTACCTAAGTTCGTTTACCTAAGTAAAAAAGAATATAAAAAAGAATTTAACTTCACACACATGGGTGTAAAACATCTTTTTGTTTCCCATTTGCTTGTAGGTTTTTAAGTTTCTTTCGTTTTCTCTTCTTCTGTTCCTTGTTCTTGAGTAAGTAATGACCCTCTATCTCTATTTTTTTATTTATTTTTTTTTTTGAGAGCATTTAACCCTTTCTTTTGTGCCAAATTTAATTATTATATGCATAATATAATATCACCACGATAATATCTTGAGCTTATAAGCTTATTTCACAATTGCTTATATTCCCGAGACATGATCACTTTAAATTATGAAAAGTAAATATTTTATAAATGAATTATGGTCGGCTATTTAAATTAAGGCGAGAAATTCTCATCAAGGAATTCATCGTAATGGTGTGTGTGTGTGGTTGTTGCTCTCTTATTCACTACATTGTATTTTCTTAATTTATGAGCCCTTATTAATTCATCAGACTCTTTATTCGTTACATCTTTTCTTATCACAATGCATGATATGGGTTATGAAAACAAACGAGAACTTAGAGTCTGTACTACTGCCACCATGTCAAGGCAATAAAAGGCTTTATTTAGTACAGTTAGAATGGCCTCATTTATATTAAATATCTACCATTTTGAAGTCACCGTAGTCCAGTAGGTCGTGTGTTGGCTTATTAGACGTGAAACCACACAGAAAGAAAAACGGCGTGCTAAAATCAACTTTTCTATTCTCAATTTAAGCCAAAAAACGTGCTTGAAAAATTAAGCCCATTTTGGCTATTGTTTGCTTAAAACAAGCAAAAAACGGGATTGATGTGAAAAACTAAGCCTTATATTACTAAAATCAACACTAAAAAGCTCAAATCTATCTAAAAAAGTGTAATTTTGACTTATTTGTTATTTGAGTTATGGAATTGTGGGTTTTAAGTTCAAAAGTAAAAATTTTAATAATTCTCATTTAGTTCATGTGTTTTATACAATATATATCCAACAAAATGTCGTATTTTTCGCAAGTTGCATTTCTTTGGTAGATGACTTGGATTATTCCGGTCGATGACTTGCATTTTTTTGTGTAGATGACTTGCATTTTTTTCAAATCAATCGATTTTAGGATTAAATCAAGTACGAGTTCAAGCTTAAATCAAGTTCAAAATTCTTGAAACGAGCTTGCTTTTGGATAAATTTAGGTTTAAATCAAGTATAATTTAGGGCTTAAATCAAGTTCATTGTGCTCGAATAAAGTACGATTTGCCTCAATTCGATCCCATTTATAAGTTAATCTAGCCTAAATCAACTTTATAATTCTTGAAAGAAGTGCGCTTAAGGATTACTTCAACTTCTGATTCTCTTGAATCAAGTACGAATTCGATCTTAAATCAAGAAAAAATATGCTTAAACCAAATACATGATGAGATCACTTTGATCCCAAAAAGGCTTAAATCGCGCTAAAATCAACACTTTTGTACTTGGCTGATTCGGGCTTGATTCAACTCTTTTGTACTTGATTCAAGATAAACCGTACTTACCGTACTATTGTGACCGATATGGATTGATTCAAGCCCGGATGGCTTGATTCTTTTTTTCAGTGCATGATTAAAGCTCCAGGTCAGACAGCTCCAATAAACTGAAATATGAAAAATATTTCTTCGTCGGCTGTGTCACAGCAGATTTGTGACAAAAACTCTGAAAGTAAATAAAAATTGCCATGAAAAAGTTTCTCAAAAAAAATCTGTCGTTCGGAGTCGACTTTAAACTGAAGGTCCCACCACTCATTAACACACACAACACCGGTAGTGTGAGAAGGTAGGTCGTAATCCTGAAGGAAGGGTTGTAATGATCAATTAAACTCTTAGACGTAGAAAATAACTGCTTATTATGTCAAATAAATTCTTATTTATAAAGCTGTGAGCCATAGAATATTGATTTCATTCGCGCATATAATTAAGGACACACCGTAAACTTTATAAAAATCATCTTGACATCTGCGAGGCAACGTGGTAACCAGATTTTCACATACACTGGTTGGAATGGCCTCCCAAGCTTTCTTTGTTTCGGCGAAGAGATCATCAAAATGTGATGTCAGTACTCGAAAGATGGAAGCTCTTATCGGGAGATCGCAACAGCCTTAAAAGTTTCTAAAACCATGGTTTTCCAAGCGGTGCAATATTTCAGAAAACATTCGACAGCTGTAAAGGTGCCTCGTAAACAAAGAAGCCAAATTACGACAGTTCGTGAAGATGCACTGATTGTCCACGAGTGGAAAAAAAAAAATCCGCATAAATCAGCAAATGAAATTCGGATAGCAGTTTTTGGTGAAAATGTGGAGCAAAACCATCTGTAGACACAGTAAAACATCGATTCCGAGAAGCTAGGCTCTTTGGAAGAATTTCCCGAAAGAAACCATTCTTGTCTGAGCGTAACCGGAAGAAGCGAATAGAGTTCGCAAAAAAAATACCGCCATTGGACCGCTGTAGAATGGAAAAGAGTGTTATTTTCGGACGAAACAAAAATTAATAGAGTCTCTCCCGATGGAAAAAAATATGGTCGCCGGCCAAAGTTAAAAGAATTTGTTCCAAGATACACCCGGGCCACTTTAAAGCATGGAGGAGGTTCTATTATGCTTTGGGGTGCTATGTTGTCATGCGGTGTTGGGCCGCTGCATAAAATTGACGGAAACATGGACAAGTTCCAATATGTAAGAATCCTAAGCGATACAATGATGCCGTATGCTGACGAGAATATGCCAGTAACATGGATATTTCAACAAGATAATGACCCGAAGCATACGGGTCATCACGTCATTGATTGGCCTTCATGCAGTCCAGTCTTAACCCGATTGAGAACCTATGGCAAGTTGTAAAAACCAAAGTAAGCCCAGTAAAAATAAGCAATTTTGATGATCTCTTCGCCGAAACAAAGAAAGCTTGGGAGGCCATTCCAATCAGTGTATGTGAAAATCTGGTTACCTCGATGCCTTGCAGATGTTAAGCTGTTATCGACAACAATGGTTTTGCAACAAAATATTGATTTTTTTTCTAATAAATACATGTTTTTCGTAAAGTTTACGGTGTGTCCTTAATTATATGCACGAATGAAATCAATATTCTTTAAAATATGGCTCACAGCTTTATAAATAATAATTGATTTGCCACAATAAGCAGTTATTTTCTACGACTAAGGGCCATTATTACAACTTGCCTTTAAACTTGGGTTTAGTTAAAGGTACCTTTAGCTAAAGGGAACTGTAAAGTTACCTTTAACTGATTTTCGTTATTACAACTTACAGATAAAATAAAATTAAAATATGGCAGTGCCGGAGCAAAGTCGATAAAACTGCTCAATTAAACAAGTTTTTTTTAACGCAGTGGCAACAGCGGACTTCGGTTTTTTGTTGTATATGCTAATTTTTGTTTAAATTTGAAGTTGCCATATCGAAAATAGTATATGATATGGCAAGTTCAAACATAAAGCGACCTTTAAATGTTAAAGGTAGGATGATCTTCCCTTTAGCTTAACGATCACTTCTATCTTATTGGGTACTCATAATAATGAAAAACAATTTATCTGCCCGTTAAAATCCTCCCTTTAGTTAACGACAAGTTGTAATAATGGCCCTAAGAGTTTAATTAACTAAACTTGGACAAATTTTGACATATCATACAACCAATTGAATTTTTTGCTTCATGCTCACATGTATGCTTCGTGTCCTTAATTAGTTGCACGCAGCTGTATGTATATATGTATGTATGTATGTACCATTTTGTTTAATAACTTCTTGTCATTTTGACAATCAGTGGTTATGTTTAGAACAGGATTTTTAAACAAAAACCTGCCGCTCGTCAAGTGCCTGCTCACGTTTACAGTTCCCGCAGCAATCATGAGCATGGGCTTCTAATCCTCTCCCTTGAAGGTTGTAAACAAGGGCGCTTGAAAAAAATTCTTAAAAGGCCTACAAACAATGTGTCCAACCCACCCAATCGCTGTATTGCTGATTTCATGTATAACAATATTAGGTGCTGTCCCCATACAGGAAAAGGTGTGAGGTTCCATTCCATTCCTTTAAAAGGCGACTATTTACGGCATTAAGAACAGTCCCAAACCACCTAGACTCTCTTACATACCGATCAATGTTGTTCAACAAGTAAAATTATTGCATATGGGGCTTGTAAAACCTCAAAGTGATTCTGGAAAAGTCCTTGCATTTAGAAAAGCTTACAGGTTGGTGGTCATTATGGTTTGAAGCAGTATTTGGTGCGTATATATTTGCTAAAATATTGTTGGAAGAACTGTTATCGTTAATATAGAATGCTGGCCCGTAAGATAACCAGTGCCGCTAATCATTGTCGTGCATAAAAGTTCCACCGTAATCCAGAGGAAAATTTCAAGAAAATACGGTATCAACGTGTCCTGCAGAACTATAAAAAGTAGACTTAATGAAAAAAATTTACGTGGATGCATTTCTCAGCATAAGCCACATGTTTCAAATAAGAACCTACGGGATCGGTTGTGCTTTGCTCGCTCGTGAGCATTTGGAAAAGCCATTAGTTTTTTGGAAAAATGTCTTCTGGAGTGATGAATCAAAGTTTTGTAGCTTCGGATCGGATGGTAAGAGGTATGTATGGCGTCCTCCAAACATGCAACACAATCCAAAGTACACTTCTAAAACAATAAAACACCGTGGAGGAAATGTGATGGTGTGGGCCAGAGATCAGCAACGAGTATTCAAAACGATGAGTAGATTCGAGTCATACTTATTATTTCTGAGACTTATACGCATTCATACTTATTTTAATATGATACTCATACTACTCATACTCAAAGTTGGAAGTACTCGTCGTATTCATACTTAACAATACGCATGATGTTATTGACTTCGACTCGTCTCTATTTAACATTTACACGAAGCACAAAATAAGTATGATTCGCGTACGAACACTACTATACTCACAAGAAGATTGTGTGTATGCTTTGCTTGTTGTCTTTGTCTTTCCATTCTTCTTTGTTTGTATATGCAACAATAACAAAGGCTGTAAATTTTGATGAATGATTCGAGCCACTCGAATCATTCGTAAGTATTATAAGTATTTTTCTAAATTTATGAATCAGAATGAGTAGGCGTATGAATCAAACACATTTCGAATGTTGTGAGTTTGATGTCAACGTTGTACTCATACTCATTGTAACCTATACTTATAAATCAATGCTGTAGCGAGTACGAATGAATCAGAGTAGTTGAATTTCAATTCTGTTGATTCACTCATACTCAAAATTGCATGAGTGCTTATGAATAGCGGAAAAACGATTCATTGCTGATCTCTGGTGTGGGCAGCGTTTTCTGGGCATGGCGTTGGTCCTATATGCAAGATTGATACACGTATGAACCAATATGTATACCAAAATATACTACTAAATACAATGATGCCTTATGCAGAGGACCACTTAGGTAGAGTTTTATGCACGACAATGACCCAAAACACTCCTCACGCTTAGTGATTAGTTGCTTGGAAGAGAACAATATTAACGTGTTAAAATGGCCAGTCCAATCTCCGGATCTCAATCCTATTGAGAACCTTTGGAATGATGTGGATCACGTAATGAGAGCAAAACCTAAAAATTTGGCCGATTTATGGACAGAAATAGAAAAGGCTTGGTATGCTATTTCAGTGGAGCGCTGTATGGGAGTTGTGGAAAGTATACCAAGGAGATTGGCAGCTATAATAAAAAATAATGGATACTGAACTAAGTACTAAGTTTATAGTGAAATAAGTTTTTTGTTTTGTTACTTTTTCTAAATGTGAATAAATTTTTTTTATTTTCTGCTAAAATACTGTCCAGCGTTTTTTGACGGTTATTCTATTCTGAATAGAAAAACAGCAAAGATATATATACACAGAAAGAAAAACGGCGTGCTAAAATCAACTTTTCTATTCTCAATTTTAGCCAAAAAACGTGCTTGAAAAATTAAGCCTGTTTTGGCTATTGTTTGCTTAAAACAAGCAGAAAACGGGATTGATGTGAAAAACTAAACCTTATATTACTAAAATCAACACTAAAAAGCTCAAATCTATTTAAAAAAGTGTTATTTTGAGTTATTTGTTATTTGAGTTATGGAATTGTGGGTTTTTAAGTTCAAAAGTAAAAATTTTAATAATTCTCATTTAGTTCATGTGTACGAGTATTTATACAATATACATATATCCAACAAAATGTCGTATTTTTCGCAAGTTGCATTTCTTTGGTAGATGACTTGGATTATTCCGGTCGATGACTTGCATTTTTTTTGGGTAGATGACTTGCATTTTTTCAAATCAATCGAATTTGGGATTAAATCAAGTACGAGTTCGAGCTTAAATCAAGTTCAAAATTCTTGAAACAAGCTCGTTTTTGGATAAATTTAGATTTAAATCAAGTACAATTTAGGGCTTAAATCAAGTTCATTGTGCTCGAATAAAGTACGATTTGCCTCAATTCGATCCCATTTATAAGTACGAAATCTAGCTTAAATCAACTTTATAATTCTTGAAACAAGTGCGCTTAAGGATTACTTCAACTTCTGACTCTCTTGAATCAAGTACGAATTCGATCTTAAATCAAGAAAAAATATGCTTAAACCAAATACATGATGAGATCACTTTGATCCCAAAAAGGCTTAAATCGCGCTAAAATCAACACTTTTGTACTTGGCTGATTCGGGCTTGATTCAACTCTTTTGTACTTGATTCAAGCCAAACCGTACTTACCGTACTATTGTGATAGATATGGATTGATTCAAGCCCGGATGGCTTGATTCTTTTTTAGAGTGTAGGAATGACAATGAATATACAGTATTCCATCGATTTACGTCGTAGAATGTTCCGGAAAAAGGCGACGTAAATCGAAACGACGTAAATCGAATTTCAAATAACTCATACTACATATCAGATGCATTTATTTATGCACATTTTCCAAAAAAAAAACTAAAATAATTCAATTTTTATTCTGTCTAACTAAGTACATACATAAATATAGATGGATTTTTGATTTGTTATAAAAATTTATTTCATATGTTGTTCACAAAAAGTTTAATAAAAAACAAAAAATTATCCATTAGCACTTAAATATTTATTTTTTTCAAAACTCTATTTATATTTTATTCCAATAGTTACACACAAATATTGAATTTTTTTAAAAGAGGGAATTCCCCTGATTTTGTTTATAAACAACAGAGGCGACGTAAATCGAATGACGACACAAATCGAAGTTGAAGGGAACAAAATTTTTGACGACGTTAATCGAAGCAACGTAAATCGAGACGACGTAAATCGAGGGAATACTGTATTGTGACGTGATCTTAGGAAGACATGTTACGCGTATAAAAAAGAATTATGAAAAAAATTAAAGAAATACAGGAAATATTTGGTTTTAAAGGTAGGCAGTCGCAAGTGAGCTAACCTCATGTAGCGTAAAAAGCTAGGTTGTTATCCAGACTAAAGCTTTGTAATGACCAATAAGTGAGAGGTGGAAAAGAAGCGTTTCAAATGCTTTAAATATTCTCACCGGGTGCTTAGTTTGTGAATAAATCTACCCAATATAGCTGAAAATACGATCAAAGAGACAAACGAAGACACTGAAGTTCTTCTAGATTCTAAAGGAATAATTTAATTCTACTTTAAAATATTCCCCTTACCTTGACAAAAAGTTTTTATATCAAAAAAAAAATCCACTTGTTACTGGAAAATATATACAGGATGCCACCATAAACCATTACCTTCCATAAGCTTTTCAGCTGAAACAACAACAGCAACTGAAAAAAAAAACAATAAAAACGAGAGAAATTAAAAGAAAATAAAACCGCGATACTTAAAAAAGAAAACAGAAGTTAAAACGTCTAAAACACAACGTTCATTGGATTGCATTCGAAATGTTTTGTAATAAAAAAACAAAAAAAAAAAAAAACCAAATACAGCCACTGTTTTGGCTACCAACTATTGCATAAAGCATCCCAAGCTCTACTACATCCATTTGAATGGTGAATGATGGTGAAGGAACAGTAGTAAATTGCAGGAGCTGTAGCAGTAACAGTAGCACAGCCAGTACAATGGTATTGTAAGCCCTACAATTTGAATAAGAAGAATCCATAGAAACCACAGCTTAAAAGCATATGTATGCACATACATGCATATGTGTACATATATATATGTATGGCTGTATGTATATACATACATACATACATACATATATTCGGTTTATTCATTTGTCTTCTTCTTCATCTGATATATTCTGTTTTGTTGTGGTTGTTGGTTGGTTTCTTAATGATTTTCACAAAGTGATAGGCCCAACACAAAATGTTAATGAGCAATTTGAGATTGTGCGAAAAGATTTCATTATTTAAAGTTTTTTATTTGTTTTTTTGAAATTTTTTTTATTTGTTGTTCTTGTTGTTGTTTCTACTTTTATTTTTATTTTAATTCAACAGAAGCAGAAACAAACCAAATAAAAACAGAATGAAAAGCTTAAGAAGGGAAAATAAATTTCATTTTATTTGTTTGTGAATGAATTCAAGAATTCCTGTGATGGCAAGACGTTTAAGAATGAATTTCTTTTTTTTTTCCTTTCTTTTCTTCCCTTTAATTGGTCACCTTTTCTTTTGTAATTTTCTAAAGAATGAGTATTTCTCGTTATTGGTTTTCAGAATCCAAGATTTGTTGTTGTTTTTTTTTAATACGTTTTAAACAGGGAAAGTTCCGATTTGATTGTTTATTGACTGTGTCAGTAGAAAAGATTTGTAATCAGATGTGCTGCTCCCTATTGATATTTCTTAAACTTTTGAAAAAAATATGGCACGTCCGATCTGTATAGTCAAATAAAATTTACCCAAGAATCCCAAGAGTCAATCTACCAAGGCTATAGAGAATTAACCCTCTCATGCCCGAATTAAAATGCGCTTGGATAAAATTTTTTTTGAGTAGACATATAAGATAGAGTTGGCCTCAATATCAACTGACAAAAATTTCAATGTCCTAGGTGTCCTGGTTTAAGAGCTACAGGATGTTGCGTATATGCAACATTGGGCAATGGTGTTATAAATTTCAATACAAGTTGATTTTTTTTTTCAAATGCCGTTTATTTCAATTTATGTATGGAAGGATACAAAACAATATTTTTGAGGATTGGAGCACAAGTGCACATTGCATCTTCTGCATTTACAGCTTGGGCTACATCTGCCCATTGTTCCCCATTCCGGCCAATGATTATAACCATCAAATCGTAGGGATTTTGCAGACTGTGCAACATATGCTCTTTTATAGGGGATTGATTCAGAACCCGCAGAAGGAGCTGCTGATGACGGGGTCGATGGAGAAGGTGATGAAGTTCCTGAATTCATTGTCAAATTGTCAAAAGGAGTGATGATAGACGACCTCTCTTTTTTGCGCCAACTATAGTTTGACTTGTGCAATTCAAGCATCATGTCCGCAAGATCAACTCCTCCCATGTGCTTGTTGTAGCATTCTACTATACCTGGACGAGGTATAGTTATAAACTTCTTGTCTTTGCGGCACCATCTATTGCATTCACTCATAGGATTCTTACCTGCATAGTTTGAAACTAGTTGTATACTCTTATTATCATCTTCTTCTTATTCAGTTTCCTCGTCAGTCGAATCATCCCAATCAAATTTGGCAAATTTTTCAATTTCAGGCTGAGTCAGATTTTTTGGGCGTATCTTAGAATGTACAAAATACAAAATAAAAATAAGTTTTTATTTTTCGAAACTTGCCATAATAGACCAATGTTGCATATACGCAACACTACATTTAAAAAATTATTACAGACAAACTAAATAATATTTTCATGCCGGGGTTTTTTTAAATTACTCACCTACCTTTCATTATTTAGTTCTGAACTTGGTTTTAGGATGACTTAATTATATTAAAGTTTTTTTAACACTTTTTAAAAAAAGGTTTTTTTGCAAAATGAATTTGTCAACTTTGCTCTCAGGAGAATAGCTACTAACTGAACACCTGCACAATTGACTACCAACCAATTAGCTGTAAGCTTAAACAACACATGAGGCTATATTTAAGAATAGCTATAAGAATCAAAAAAAAATATTTAAAATTGCGGAAGTTAGACGCTCATAAACACAATGTTGCATATACGCAACATCGGGCATGAGAGGGTTAACATTAGCGTTTTGCCCTACGGTCAGATTCGGTTTCAAACAATCTTATGAAAGCAGAATATCCCCAAAAGGCAGTGAAAAGACATGCATATCTTGACTATTCAGGGCGATGTTAGAAGAACTGATAACAAGTTGACTGCAAAGTTTTGTAAAATGTTCTGAAGACGACACCAAAAAGGTCACTTTACGCAGTGCTAAATTGTCTTCCTACCGATTTTCTTCTGGTACAGACTTTCTATTGTAAAAGGCTTGCCATGGAAACGTTAAGACTAGGCAACGGTCGGTTGTACAATTTTCTTCTCTGAATTCTCTGAAAATATGCACCAGAGGCGAAGTGGCGAGACAGGAAATAATGGGAAACCCGTAACTCATACAGATTCCGAAATCTCTCCCGTGTCTTCTAGGCTAAAATCATTTCTTTTCAATTCGCTTCAAAAGGAGAGGAAGGAAGACTACTCCAACAGAGAAGCATTTTCATGGCAATTATTTAAGGGTTGATTTTTTAAGAGCTATAGGAAAATTTTTCAAAAAAAAAAAAAAAACACATAAAATTCAGAAAAATGCATGAAATCTTTATTTGAATCGATAGTTCGGACCATATAATTTAATGTTTGAAGATTATTTCATACAAATGTTGACCGCGACTGCGCCTCAAATGCTCCATCCGCTTAGTCCAATTTTGGCATACTCTTTTCAACATTTCGGCCGGTATCTCACGAATAAATGCTTCAATGTTGTCTTCCAATGCGTCAATTGAAGCGGGCTTGTCTGCTCCACAATAAATAGTCTAAAGGCGTTAAATCGCACGATCTAGGCGGCCAATTGACCGGTCCCGAACGTGAAATAAAATGTTCACCGAACTCGCCTCTCAATAAGTCCATTGTTACGCGTGCAGTGTGGCATGAGGCACCGTCTTGTTGAAACCACATGTCATGCAAGTCAAGCTTTTGCATTTTGGGCAAAAAAAAGTTGGATATCATCTCACGGTAGCGCTCACCATTCTCAGTTACGTTACGATTCGCAGCATCTTTGAAGAAGTCCGGTCCAATGATGCCAAATTCAATGATTTGCAAGCGTTGTTCGTTTGTAAGACGATGTCATGGTTAAATTATAGACCAAACTGAAGATGTTTGACAGTGAAACAAAACACGAAACGTGCGTGAGCTGTTTAAACCAGTGTTGCCAAAAAGATAATAGCTAAAAAATCACCCTTTACTTCTCATAGCTTGTGTCAAAAGACTGCTGAGAGGGGGGGGGGGGGAGTTGAGGAAAGAAATATTTCTTTTTTACAAGATTTCATAGCTGAGGTCTGAATTCTGAGTTCTCTTCTAGTAAGCCAACACACTACTCACTGGACCACAGCGAATTGATTGAATTAACCGATCTGGTGTCTTTGGGCATTTGTATCTTGTATGGCTTCATCTAAACCTCAAAATGTTTTGATTCTAATTCGCAGTCTGAGTATATTTTGAAATCCTCAGCGTACTCAAAACGATGCAGATCGCAAGGTACAGCAGAAGGTACAGTCTTAGAGAGGAGATAAATTCACATTCAGGAAATTTATCAGGAAATTGGGCGGACCTCTGAAAGTAAATAAAAATTGCCATGAAGAGCTTCTCAAAAATCTGTCGTTCGGAGTCGACTTCAAACTGTAGGTCCCGCCACTCATGTATAAAATTAATGCACACAACACAAGTGGTGTGAGAAGCTAGGTCGTAATCCTGACTGAAGGGTTGTAATGACCAATTATGTATGTATGTATGTATGTATATAGAATGAATATTTAAAAAAAGTTGTTGCCAATTTATGGCATATTGTTGTTTGAGGAAAATATGTCGTTTACTTTTCATGAATATTCATTCATCAAAACAACGTCTATTATTCATTAAAACACTTTAAATGCATAAAAAAAAATTTCATTTTTTCTTGTAAATTTTTTCTTTCTTTATCAATATTTTAATATCAAAAAAAAAAAATTAACATGTTTAGGGTGGACAACAAACAGTCATTTAACGTTTTAAAACAACAAAAACAACAAAAAAAAAAACATCACTACACAATGAGAAAACAAGTGAAGAATGAAAGAGAGGAACGAGAAGAACAAAAAAATAAAATAAGTGACAACATGTCCCCCTTTTTGTGACACATACCGGGTCTGTGTCAAATAGAAAATAATAATTGTGACCACCGACCATATTCTTCGTATACCAACGCCGCACATACCCGAAGTATAAAACTGTTAAAATGAAGTGACATTTTCTGAGTGCAATAATATTCGCTTGAATATGATGGAAATTTCGTTTAACGGTATATTGTTATAAAAACGAATAAATATTTGTTAAATATTTCATTAAAACAGCAAACAAAAACAACAACAGAGTTTAAAAAAAAAACATGATAGAATTTGTTTTTTACTTTTTTTTTTAATGGTCGCTTTAATGCAATAGTCTTGTTGGCTTTGTTCCGTTGCTTTGATAACAAAATGTTGGTATTTTTATAGGTCTGGTGGCACCTTATTAAATTTTAATATTTATAAACAATACAGTGTGGGAAAAAGTTATTAAAACGTTTATCTGCATGTTTGTTTTAAGGGCTGCACATAGGGCTGTCACAAAGCATCTCTTTTTCATCCTCTAATTATTTCAGTTGCATTAAACAAAATTTTTGCAGCTACGATACCAAGTTCTAGAACGTTAGGGTTACCATCTGTCGTTGTGGCAAAACAATACACACATTGCTATAGGCCATTAGTTTGATGGATTGAACATAAGTACGTAATGATGGCTTTCAACCCGATAGAATAGATGTACTTTGAGCTCGTATGTCGCATTTTATTTTCATAGACTTTCATTTCCCCTATACATAGAACTATCCTGAGCTTCTGATGAAGTCCATCCCCGACAGATCAATGATATAAAGGGTGATTTTTTAGCTATTATCTTTTTGGCAACACTGGTTTAAACACCTCACGCACGTTTCGTGTTTTGTTTCACTATCAAACTTCTTCAGTTTGGTCTATAATTTAACCATGAATCGTCTTACAAACGAACATACATACATAATTGGTCATTACAACCCTTCAGTCAGGATTATTGACCTAGTTTCTCACACCACTTATGTTGTGTGTGTTAATTTTATACATAAGTGGCGGGACCTACAGTTTAAAGTCGACTCCGAACGACAGATTTTTTGAGAAACTTTTCATGGCAATTTATTTACTCTCAGAGTTTTTGCCAGAAATCTGCTGAGAGGGAAATCGCCGAAGAAATACTTTTTGTATTTTCTGTTTTGATGTCTGGCCTGGGGCTCGAACCCAGGCTTTACGTCTAATAAGCCAACACACTACCTACTAGACTACGGCGACTTCATGACTTACAAACGAACAACGCTTGCAAATCATTGAATTTGGCATCATTGGACCGGACTTCTTCAAAGATGCTGCGAATCGTAACGTAACTGTGAATGGTGAGCGCTACCGTGAGAAGATATCCAACTTTTTTTTGCCCAAAATGCAAGAGCTTGACTTGCATGACATGTGGTTTCAAGAAGACGGTGCCACATGCCACACAGTACGCGTAAGAATGGACTTATTGAGAGGCGAGTTCGGTGAACATTTTATTTAACGTTCGGGACCGGTCAATTGGCCGCCTAGATCGTGCGATTTTTTGTGGGGCTATGTTAAAGCTCAAGTCTATTCAGACAAGCCCGCTTCAATTGACGCATTGGAAGACAACATTAAAGCATTTATTCGTGAGATACCGGCCGAAATGTTGGAAAGAGTATGCCAAAATTGGACTAAGCGGATGGACCATTTGAGGCGCAGTCGCGGTCAACATTTGCATGAAATAATCTTCAAACATTAAATTGTATGGACCGTACTATCAAATAAAGATTTCATCCATTTTTCTGAATTTTATGTGTTTTATGAAACCAGCACTCAGGGGATGGCCCCTACTCATGCAGTGCATTGTGCAGGTTTTTTTAGGAAAGGTGGAAAGGAGGAAGATGCGAACGGCAAGGAAACGAGTTGCTGCTAGGTGACTATAAAATGGCCAGTGCTATACCTTCACCATTAGACAGTCTACAGGCAATCGTCCCCAAGAAGCCCGCAGTTTCTCACACCACTTATGTTGTGTGTGTTAATTTTATACATATGTATGTATGTACGTCGATATCTACATACCTAGGTGCTTTCTTCTGCTACAGCTTCCTACTATGCATGTAACAAAGCGGTAAAGAACAGTAGTGTCTACCTCTTCCTTGCCTCTACAGCTCCTGCAAGATTATCGTGAGCTATACGAACAAGACCAATTCGTCAGGCATGTGTACCCAGAATGCAATGCCCAGTAATGACTACGGTAGGTTTTCACTGATCCTTGGTTTAGTCTTGTTCAGATTTATTATCTATCTTGCCTGCCAAAGCGGTATTAATGGAATCTATTAATGCAATTCTAATCATGCAGAATATTAATGGAACTCCCAATGTAGAGAACTCACTCGAAAGTTCGATGAACGTATTGGGTATAGTAGTGAGGAACTTTGCTATCGGTCCAAATGTTTCTTCCTACTGTATTCCTTGTTTAGGTTACTCCTTCTGGAAATAGAGAGGTCAGGGATCAGGAAGTTTTTTGCATCTTCAACGATTCAATGCATTCGCAATTTTTTTGCTTAAAAACTCTTTCCTCAACGAATTGCATGTTTCGCAATCTGACAACTTCTAGAATCTTGCTGTTAATTTTTTTCTTTTCCTGTTGTTCTTTTTTTTATTAAAGAGAGGTCAGGGATCAGGAAGTTTTCTGCAGCTTCAACGATTCAATGCATACGCAATTTTTTGCTTAAAAACTCTTTCCTCGACGAGTTGCATGTTTCACAGTCTGACAACTTCTAGAATCTTGCTGTTAATTTCTTTCTTTTCTTGTTGGTTTGTTAGGTAGGTAGGTAGGTAGAAGTGGCTGTCCACTCGATGGAGTCATGAGCGGACACACTTAGGCCGCATGCAGGGCCACCACAGTTTCATCTTCTCCCCTATCCCAGGAACCACTCGGAGCTTCCGATGAAGCGACTCAGACTGCCAATATGCATGCATGACAGTTCATCTAGGTCTTCCATGGAGTAGGCACCCAGGTGTCTCTTTCTCCTCTGACCAAGTGCCGGGCATGTGTACAGTAGGTGAAAAATAGTTTCATGCTCTTCCTCATCTCCACAGCTTCTGCAGAAATCATTCGCGAGGTGTCCAAGACCAATACGCCTCGCATGTGTTCCTATAATACAATGCCCCGTAATAACCCCGATAACAGCGCTGAGCCTGCTTCTTTGGAGCTTAAGCAGAGTCGCCGTGCGCCTCCTATCCAGCCTTGGCCAGATTTTCTGCGCCGCTCTGCCTTTATCCGAAGCTGCCCACCTACTGTTGACAAGGTCCACGATTGCATTGTCAATTATAAGCCCACAGGTACTTAAAGCGATCCCCAATGTAGAGAATTCATCAGAAAGCTCGATGGTCGTGCCCCTTCTGGCCAGATCATCCGCTCTGCAGTTGCCGGGAATGTCTCTATGTCCCGGTACCCATGTGATACAAACATCACATCGGTTCGCCATCTCATTGAGACATCTGCGACACTCGTACACTGTCTTGGAGTTTATCACATTAGATTCCAGTGCCCTGATGGCCGCCTGGCTATCGGAAAGTATAGTGATCCTTCGCTTGCGAACATTTTTGTCCACAATAATTTTCACCGCAGCTTGAATTGCCGACACTTCCGCCTGAAAGACGCTGCAGTGATCTGGTAGCCTCATAGACTTGGATATTCCGATTGATTTCGAATAGATACCAATACCAACGGCTCCTTCTAATTTGGAGCCATCGGTGTAGATTTGTGCGGCATTCCCCATGAGGTGCCTAGCCACCCTTTCTCCAGTCCTCCCTTTTCGGAATGGATGTCCTAAAATTCATTGAGAAGTCATATCGCGGTGTCATATAGTGTATGTGTTGTTTTGTTACTTTAATTCGATTTTTGATTTGTTACTGTTTGGTTTTCATGCTGTTTCTTGATGTTTTCAGAATAAACTTTTAATTTTTCATTCTATCAATGACAACGAAGGTTCGTACTATTCTTTTCAGACAGCATTTCAATTGAGTTCTCAGCAGATACATTTTCCATACAAGAGTAACAAATTGTGGTTCCCATTATTTTTTGCCATCACTGTATATTTGTTTTATTGTCACGGTGACATTCAAACAAAAAAAATTCAACCGAAAAAAATGAAATAAAATTAATATTGTGACCCTTTTTTATTGCTGTTGTAATTACATACTTATTGTTGTTGTTGTTGTTGTTGGTCAAACAATTTTTATGATAAGTTTTATTATTGCAATTTGCAATTAAATTCGCAGTATAAAGTGCAGTTAAAGTGTTCGCTTGGCCATGGTAATTAATCATGTTTCATTTCATTTCTCATTTTTTTCTCCATTTTTTTTGTTTGGTGTTCCTATTACTCCTTTTTTGCATTAATTTATGACTATTTTGTTTCAGTTGTTGTTGTTGGTTGTTCTTGTTGTTATTATTGCAGTTTTATTAAATAAAAACAAAAATAAGAAAACGAGAAAAAAAATACTAATAATTTATGCCTATGAATAAATATTTAGTGGATACCCATTGTGTCGCGCAGCCAACTACTCTACTTACATACATGTCCACACAGGCGGATTTTTATTCGTATTACAAGTACAGTGTGCATCAAAATTATATTTGCAAGGAGTTAAAATAAAAAATGATTGCTTGTCCTTAGATTTTTTGAACTCTATCGTGGGTACTTCAGAGAAAACAAGGAATCTTGTAAAGAGTCTTTGCTTCGTTGATAATTCTGGTGTCTTGCATAACCATAATCAAATTGTTGACACGTAGTATACCTATAAATAGGGGTATCAGAGAGCGTTGATTGTTATCATTTCTAATAGTTAATGCCATCGATGGTTCGTGATAACTGTACTCCAGTACCAAGATGCGAATATTCAACAAAAATCTATTGAATTAGTAACATAACTTAAGTAACTTAATTCTCAATCAAAAGCGGTCCCCATAGCCCAGACACATTAACATTGTTATTGTTGCCTTGAAATATTCCAGTACTGTGACCTTACGATCGTACTGTAGTGCCCTTAATCTATATAGACTAATACTATGTTCACGTATGCAAATTAATTGAGTCAATATTTGGTTAATTGAGAAAAATATTTTAACCGTTCAGGTATAATAAATATACGCAATATTCAGCTTACTCAATATTCATTTGACAGCTGGTAAACAAAACAGCTGGTTGTTTCAACAACATTGTTTTTGTTTTGTTCGTTGTTTTTTTGTTTTTTTTTTTGTTTGTCGTTGTTGATATTTGAGTTGTCAAATATCAATAGAAAGTGTTCGGAAAATTGTAATATGCTCACTGAACGTTCTCATGCCAGTGCTGTATTTTAAGTTTTACTCAATATTATAACAATTTGCACATTTATTGCGCAATAATTAATTGAAACTTTATATGAAATATTTAGCTCAATAATGGCGTTTATTGCGATTTACGCAATAAAGGTGCATACGTGAACATAGTATAACCCAACTCTGTTGCTTTTACAAACTTCAGGATGAGACGTAAGCACAGGATGTAAGCTTAACTTCCTCTCTAGTAAATACTTGGTAAGCATTCAAGTGTTTACATCTAAAATCTATTAACGCAGTTCTGATTATTCCACAAAAAATGTTTTTTAGTGGCGTTTAAGCTCCACTACTCGCAAAACCATATTCATTGCCGTGAATTCTAACTCGTCGTGAGATTAATCGGAGAGTGAATCTATTTCCCCTGCCAAACACTACCATACTATTTTCAAGTTGTCCTCATAGAATTAAAGTACACGGGCGGCAGTCTTGCTGACAGATTAGCATGCCTTATCCTTTATACTCCTTATCAAGGTTGAGTTGAGTATATCTTTCGATAGCGTAGACTTGAGCCTGCTTCCCCATTTCACTAAAAGCCCCGCTTTCCTGACCCAATATCTGTCCTTGATCCATTCGTGTACCACAGAATGATACTCCCTTAGAAGCCTATATAGCCTCCAGTTACTTCATCCACTCTTATTACTAAGTCTTGTTCCAAAGCATTTCCCAAAATCATAGAAGTTCCTGGTTCTGCCTAGACTGTCAGAAGCTGTCAGTCACTTAATATGTCAGATCACAATACCGATCAATGGGCTGATATGACACAGGCTTGTTTAATATTTGGATAACATCAATTGGCAAAGGCCATTTTAATGGGTTTTCTGTAATTATTTAAGAGTTCTCCTCTACTTTTTTCGCATACTGTCAGTGTTGGTTAACGTTAAACGTATTTTTATTAAAGCATTTTAATGCAAGAGACAGGTGACATTTAAAATACATGCACATACACTCTCTGCCATCACTCATAATTACATATACATATGTACATATTCATATCGTATTCGTACATGTGTTTGTATGCATTAAAACTAATAAAATATGGCAACTTCATATTGTATGAGTGACCGACCGTTGCTGTTGCTACTATTTATTGGTGCACGTGAAAACAGTAATTAAATGAAATTTATACGAGCATTTATTTAATAATGAAATAAAATGAAATTATTATTAAAAACTATGACTGACATTAACATTAAAATGTTATAAAATAATACGTTATAACATACAACAACAACAATGTGACAATATGAATATGAAAAAAAAAATAATTTCAATAAAATGTTGGCATTTCATATTTGAAGCAGCACCAGCAGTAGTATATTTGACAAACCATAAAATAGGTGTGTTGTAATTACACCAGAGAGAATTGATTCGGTATTCCAAAAAAAAAAAAAAAAAAAAAAAAAAATGAAGTGAAGTGAAGTGACAATCAGTTTTTAGTTTTTTGTTTTTTTTTAATAATAAATTGGAAAGAAAATGATCAGCAAATACTGCAACCCATAATAACAACGCAAATGAATTGAATTCTGCTGACAATCAGTTTTCAAGTTTTTAAAATCAACCAAAAAGCACATCCCATGCAATAATGAATGTGTAGAAATCGGTTTATTTTTAGAGCAGATATTTAACGAATAACGAACGTTTTGTAACAGATTTACTTTTTGAAGCTTTTATTCCAAATTTACTATAGGAAATGCAAGTCATTGACAATTTTTTTTATAGAAAATGCAAGTCATCGTAAATTTTTTGTAAAAAAATGCAACTCATTGACATCTTTTTTTGTAGAAAATGCAAGTCATCGATATCTTTTTGTAAGAAAATGCAACTCATTGACAACTTTTTTTTTAGAAAAAATGCGAGTCATTGACAACTTTTTAAAGAA
The DNA here is from genome assembly GCA_927399465.1 of Sarcophaga caerulescens. Lineage (NCBI taxonomy): Eukaryota > Metazoa > Arthropoda > Insecta > Diptera > Sarcophagidae > Sarcophaga > Sarcophaga caerulescens. The sequence goes on along the minus strand of OV656872.1, from coordinate 104,468,472 downwards.
AATGGAAATCTTCGATAACTTTTTTTAAAGAAAATGCAAATTTTCGATAACATTTTAATGAAAATTTTACAACTTTTTTATAGAAAATGAAAGTAATCAATGACTTTTTTTTATAGAAAATGCAAGTCATCAATATCTTTTTGTAAGAAAATGCAGCTCATTGACAACTTTTTTTGTAGAAAATGCAAGTCATTGATAACTTTTTTTTATACAAAAGTCACCTACATACATATAATTTTTTATAGAAAATGGAAATCATCGATAACTTTTTTAAAGAAAATGCATATTTTCGATAACTTGTTTTGTTGAAAATGCAAGTAATCGATATCTTTTTGTAAGAAAATGCAACTCATTGAAAACTTTATTTTTATACAAAATGCGAGTCATTGACAACTTTTTTTTTTATAAAAAATGCGAGTCATCGACAACTTTTTAAAGAAAAATGGAAATCATCGATAACTTTATTAAAGAAAATGCAAGTTTTCGATAACATTTTAATGAAAATTTTACAACTTCTTTATAGAAAATGAAAGTACATAATCGATGACTTTTTTTTTATAGAAAATGTCATCGATATCTTTTCGTAAGAAATTGCAGCTCATTGACAACTTTTTTTGTAGAAAATGCAAGTCATTGATAACTTTTTTTTATACAAAAGTCACCTACATACATATAATTTTTTATAGAAAATGGAAATCATCGATAACTTTTTTAAAGAAAATGCATATTTTCGATAACTTTTTTTTGTAGAAAATGCAAGTTATTCATTATTTTTTTTTATACAAAAGTCATCTACATATAACTTTTTATAGAAAATGGAAATCATCGATAACTTTTTTTAAAGGAAATGCATATTTTCGATAACTTTTTAATAGAAAATGCAAGTAATCGACGAATTTTTTTATAGAAAATGCAAGTCATCGAAAACTTTTTTAAAGAAAACGCAAATCATCATCAAGGAACTCTTGATCAGAATAGGGATTGCTTCAAGCCCAACATGTTGATTCTGTGATGAGGAGAACAACTCATTAGAATACATCGCCTTTTACATTCTTTGAGGCTGATGGTGAACAGAATGAAGAAATCAAGCGACTTTATTTTCAATTGGCATGGCTTCCTTCGTTTCTATAATGTTCTGTTGTAACATCAATATGACGTATTCTGTCATACAATTGGAACTCTTGGTTGTTATCTCTCAGACATTCTGACTGTCATTCTATTGGGATTATCTTTGGCTGGACATGTTCTGTCAATAAATTCTGGGTGCCCAAGAATTCTTTCGCTAAGGTTCTCAACTGCTGGACAATGACACAGAAGATATTCAGTGATCTCCTCTTTATTCACATCGTTACTGATAATGCTGAAATAGTTGTGAAGTAAGCCCAGTATCTGGATGTGTGCATCCAGGGGTAATATTCCCTTTTTAACTGCTATGAGATTCCTAAAATGGACGCTGTCCGTGTTGAACGCAAATTTTATCCTGCGTGTACCTATCTTCAGTTTAATCTTCAGGATTTTATTACACAGGTTGTCCTCTAGTCTTACAGCAAAATGCAAGAGATCTAAAGAAAAGCAAGAAGGAGGAGTAACGCCTGCACATATGTACATAAAGAGTGATTTTTTAGCTATTATCTTTTTGGCAACACTGGTTTAAACAGCTCACGCACGTTCCGTGTTTTGTTTCACTGTCAAACATCTTCAGTTTGGTCTATAATTTAACCATAAATCGTCTAAAAAACGAACAACGCTTGCAAATCATTGAATTTGGCATCATTGGACCGTACTTCTTCAAAGATGCTGCAAATCGTAACGTAACTGTGAATGGTGAGCGCTATCGTGAGATGATATCCAACTTTTTTTTGCCCAAAATGCAAGAGCTTGACTTGCATGACATGTGGTTTCAACAAGACGGTGGCGCATGCCACACAGCACGCGTAACAATGGACTTATTCAGAGGCGAGTTCGGTGAACATTTTATTTCACGTTCGGAACCGGTCAATTGGCCGCCTAGATCGTGCGATTTAACGCCTTTAGACTATTTTTTGTGAGGCTATGTTAAAGCTCATGTCTATACAGACAAGCCCGCTTCAATTGACGCATTGGAAGACAACATTGAAGCATTTATTCGTGAGATACCGGCCGAAATGTTGGAAAGAGTATGCCAAAATTGGACTAAACGGATGGACCATTTGAGGCGCAGTCGCGGTCAACATTTGCATCAGAGATCAGCAACGAGTATTCAAAACGATGAGTAGATTCGAGTCATACTTATTATTTCTGAGACTTATACGCATTCATACTTATTTTAATATAATACTCATACTACTCATACTCAAAGTTGGAAGTACTCGTCGTATTCATACTTAACAATACGCATGATGTTATTGACTTCGACTCGTCTCTACTAAACATTGACACGAAGCACAAAATAAGTATGATTCGCGTACGAACACTACTATACTCACAAGAAGATTGTGTGTATGCTTTGCTTGTTGTCTTTGTCTTTCCTTTCTTTGTTTGTATATGCAACAATAACAAAGGCTGTAAATTTTGATGAATGATTCGAGCCACTCGAATCACTTATAAGTATTATAAGTATTTTTCTAAATTTATGAATCAGAATGAGTAGGCGTATGAATCAAACACATTTCGAATGTTGTGTGTTTGATGTCAACGTTGTACTCATACTCATTGCAACCTATACTTATAAATCAATGCTGTAGCGAGTACGAATGAATCAGAGTAGTTGAATTTCAATTCAGTTGATTCACTCATACTCAAAATTGCATGAGTGCTTATGAGTAGCGGAAAAAAGATTCATTGCTGATCTCTGATTTGCATGAAATAATTTTCAAACATTAAATTATATGGACCGTACTATCGATTCAAATAAAGATTTCATGCATTTTTCTGAATTTTGTGTTTTTTTTTTTTTTTGAAAAATTTTCCTATAGCTCTTAAAAAAAAATCACCCCTTATAAGCAGCCAACAAATGGAGCGGTGCATAGGTGCAGGAGATTGTTGCCTACGTTGCCCCCCAAATTAATTATATTTTTTGAGAACTTATGTATGCTACTTATTGAAAAGGAATAGGGTATCTTATGTGCTTCTGTCAATGCCACAGGGCCTCAATGCATACTTTGTAGGTACATTTAAATGACTTGAAGAAATTCCCACGTTTTCGTTAATTTACAAGTGCTATGAATGTAACAACGTCAACCATAAGAGTCTGCAAGTTTTTTCCTTTTCGTTTTGTTGTTTTTGCATTTATTTAAAGACCAGTAGCTGCTTAAAATTTAAAAAAAAAAAAAAAAATCTTAAAAAAGTATGCTTTGCTTGCAAACACTACGAGGTGTTAACGTGGAGCCTTACAAGACTCTCGACTTTGGAGCAAGAGATGAGGATGAGAAGATGAAGAAGAAGTAGAAAAAAGTAAAAAAGCAGATCGTTTATCGTTTTACATTTTGTGGGATGAGTAGTGTTGTATAGTATTATGGGGTAAACAAGCCAATGTATTTTAATTTGAAATGACACCATATACGAGTAAATACAATTGCATACACATATGTATGTATGTACCTCGTATATACATACATACATACCTAAATACTTACATACATATTCAGAAAAGCAACCATATGGATTTGTTTAAACTTTATTTGGTTTATTTGTGATCCTCTTTTGTTTATAAAAAAAAAAAAATCAAGCAAAAAAAAAACATCGTAAAACAACATTTGATCCATTGATCAAAAGACAAAAACAAGAAAACCAAAAAAAAAAAAAATAAAAACGAATCGAATCGAGGTGTTAATGGCAAAATTCTGGCTTTGGAAAACCAACAACATGAAGAAGAAGAAGACCAAAAAAAAAAAAAAAAAACAAAAGAAGAAAAAGGAAAAAGTAAAAAGAACACGTTAAAACTATCAACAATAAGTTAAACAAGGTGTTGGAATTGTGTCTAAAAACGAAATTGTCGTCGTTGTCTTGTTGCAACAGGCAACAAAATATTTTACAAACGGCAGACAGTTTGTCTGTAGCAACCTTTAAGATAAAACCTAAACCTATGCAATGCTATGCTATGATCTGGTCTCGTCTGTTCTCTCTATAAACCAGGTTCTGTGTATTGCATAAGCACTTAAACAGTTTGTCAGTCTGTGTATACTTTTGCTGGGTATAACCTTAACTTTTAAGCTTTTAACTGAAAAAAAAACCAATACGAGGGGGTAGGTACTTGCCTCTCGTATATTTTTTTTAATCAAATTTTGTTGTTGTTATTTTTTTTTTTATGCTTTGCATCTTTGGTTTATTTGTTAAACTTCCTTTAAAGTCAAAAAAGCCAATTAAATTAAGAAATCTGATGAGCTGGCTAAGATTCTTCTTTTTAAGCTTCTGTTACTTTTGTTGCTTCCACAGCTTGTGATGCTGCTTCAGTAGCTTCTTTGCAGTTGTTTTAAGTTTATTTCTATTTCTGTTTTGCATTCCTTTTTTTGTTGTTGTTATTGTTGTTTTATTCCAAAAACAAGTGCTATAAGCATAGCTTTACCTGCCTCAATTGCCGTTTGCAGGCGTTTTAATCGTGAGTCACAAGTCACAAATCTTTTGTGTTGCCTTTTCTGTTGTTATTGTTGTATTTTGTTTTTAACATTTAATTTTATTCATAAATTATTTGCTTTATTATAGATTTAACGGTTTAAATTAAATAAAAAAAACAACAGCATAAGAAAATAAATTAAATCCCTGTTGTAGTGGATAGCATATCCTATTTGTATGCCATGTTTAAATAGTTAATTAGAAAGGGGAAGACCCCTAAACCATCTAATAGTTGTTCTAAAGTAGAAGACCTACAGTATTGGCCAAAACTAAAGCACCCCCTCAGTACATTTTTTTTAAATGATAATTTTTTTAAGAAAACAAAGCTATTAAAATTTTATTTTTATTTTTTTTATTTATTTATATCCTTATTATTGAAAAACACAAACTTAAGGAATTCAGAATTTAAAAAAAAAAAGTTAGAATTCAAAAAACATTTTAAGTCGCAAATATAAGCGGACAAAACTAAAGCACCCCCCATTTAAGGTGCACAAAAAACTATTGAAATCAATATTTCGTTGCGAATCCTTTATTCTGAATGACACACGCACATCTTTTAGGCATAGGGGACATTAAATTAATAATTATTTCAGGAGATATTGCTTCCCAGGCTATTTTTGCGGCTTCAAATAAATCTTCTTTGGTTTTGCAATTTTATGGGTTGATTTTTAAGTTAATGATTGGATTGGAGAGCTGCAAAATTGAGTGCAAAATATTCAATCAACAGATCAATTATTTCTAGGCTAATTTAAAAGTTTTTACAGACTGGTAGCACATCTCCTACTCGTTCTGGAGGAAGGTCACGTGAAATCTTGCGGCATGAAAACTCCTTAATTAAAAGGACAATCCAAAATGATTCTACAGCATCTTCTAGTCACGTACGAAACCGCTTAGATTTAAAAATAACCGAAAGAACGATTCCCAGAAGGGCGGTAGAGGCCGGATTATTCAGTCGACGACCAGCAAAAAACCTTTGATATCGCCAAACTTGAATTCGCCAAGACCCATCTCAACTGGAGTGTCCAAAAATGGATGAATGTGCTGTTTTCTGACGAATCTAAGTTTAAATTAAAGGATTCAGATGGCATAAGGCATCCAGAGGCAGGCCAAACGGACAACGGTTCAATCCTAAATGTACTGAGGGGGTGCTTTAGTTTTGGCCAATACCGTACATATATACCAAGCCGATCATATTTATCAAAACATTCATATTGAGGAGTACATATGTTACCACATAGACACATAAAGGGGTGAGTTCGGTGAAAATTTTATTTCCATTATATTGTCGGGACCTTGACATTATGTAGGAAAAACAATGTCATTCAAATTAATGCCTCTTAATTCGTTGTAGCAGTGGATCCTTTTAAGATAGGTTTCATACCCGCTTTCTCATATTTTAGGCAGTATATCTTGGCAACAAAAATAACGAATGTTCGTTCTCAAATGCTTTAACATTAGGGGATTATCCGTGTTGACACGGTCTTTCATGAAGCCCCCACAATGACAGATTTAATGCCATTAATTCGCCCGATCTTGGTGACCAATTGTCGTTGTTAAAATATGAAATTATTCGTTCCTGAAACTTATCATGAAATAAAGCCAAATTCCATATCCAGTTCATAATTTCCAATTATAGGCTGTCAATTTTACAATAAGAGGAGTTCTAAGTCGTGCATCAGACGATCCAGGAATAACCTGTGGTGGAAGTCGCCGTAGTCTAGTAAGTAGTGTGTTGGCTTATTAGACGAAAGGCCCGACTTCAAATCCCAGGTCAGACATCAAAACGAAAATATGAAAATATTTCTTCGGCGACTTCCTCTCTCAGTAGATTTCTGGCAAAAACTCTGAGAGTAAAAATTGCCATGAAAAACTTGTTTAAAATCTGTCGTTCGGAGTCGACTTTAAACTGTACACTCAAAAAAAGAATCAAGCCATCCGGGCTTGAATCAATCCATATCGGTCACAATAGTACGGTAAGTACGGTTTGGCTTGAATCAAGTACAAAAGAGTTGAATCAAGGCCGAATCAGCCAAGTACAAAAGTGTTGATTTTAGCTCGATTTAAGCCTTTTTGGGATCAAAGTGATCTCATCATGTATTTGGTTTAAGCATATTTTTTCTTGATTTAAGATCGAATTCGTACTTGATTCAAGAGAATCAGAAGTTGAAGTAATCCCTAAGCTCACTTGTTTCAAGAATTATAAAGTTGATTTAAGCTAGATTTCGTACTTGAATTAACTTATAAATGGGATCGAATTGAGGCAAATCGTACTTTATTCGAGCACAATCAACTTGATTTAAGCCCTAAATTGTACTTGATTTAAACCTAAATTTATCCAAAAACAAGCTTGTTTCAAGAATTTTGAACTTGATTTAAGCTCGAACTTGATTTAATCCTAAAATCGATTGATTTGAAAAAAATGCAAGTCATCTACCCAAAAAAAATGCAAGTCATCGACCGGAATAATCCAAGTCATCTACCAAAGAAATGCAACTTGCGATATATTGTATAAATACACATGAACTAAATGAGAATTATTAAAATTTTTGCTTTTGAACTTAAAAACCCACATTCCATAACTCAAATAACAAATAACTCAAAATAACACTTTTTTAAATAGATTTGAGCTTTTTAGTGTTGATTTTAGTAATATAAGATTTAGTTTTTCACATCAATCCCGTTTTTAGCTTGTTTTAAGCAAACAATAGCCAAAACGGGCTTAATTTTTCAAGCACGTTTTTTGGCTAAAATTGAGAATAGAAAAGTTGATTTTAGCACGCCGTTTTTCTTTCTGTGTAGGTCCCGCCACTCATGTATAAAATTAACGCACACAACACGAGTGGTGTGAGAAGCTAGGACGTTGTACAAATGGGTCAATTCGACCTCCGGGTACTGTACTTGTCACAGTTGACAAGTACACGTCCTCTAACCTAACCTATCCTGTGGTTGGTAGCCGCTGCTTTGACAGGGCACTGTAATCTCAGAATGGAAGTGATTTCGAGTTCAAAATTTAGATGCCGTGACGGTGACAATGAAACATCGGAACGCATTCTTGGAAACTGGGGGGTATTAATGCATCTTAGAAGGAAAGACATGGGAGCTTATCAGGTGCTGGGCAGGGAATTGTCATTCTTGACAGATAGCAGCAAGTTTGTCAAGGTAATAGACTTGGAGGAGACATTGTGCGGATAACCTACAAAGTTGGAGAGAAGTACAAAGGATTATAAAGAACCTCTTCACGACATAATTCGTTTTGTTTAGCCCATATAGCTTTAAACTGCCGTTGGCGGTTTTTCCAGCATTATCATCGAGAATAATACTTTCAGACCTTAATTTTTTCTTCCACAATCACTTCTAAGTTCTCCGAGCCTTATATGCAGCAATTTTGATTGTTGACATAACCACCGAGTGAGCAATAGACTTCAAAACTAAAGAAACTCAATCAATTGGGCAATTCACACAAGCCGTTGTATCGTTGTATTGAGTGTATTGTTGGACGATTATACAACAGTGTATGCTTGTTGTTGATAATTTTCATGTAAAAATCCGATACACTTATACACATTTTTTTCATATGTTTTTAAAAGTTGCATTGGTTTCGTGCTATCAAATTGTTTGAATGCCAAAAAAATACATTTTGAATACGAAATACACAATAAATACAGCATAGCATTGAGCGTTCACAAACAACCAAGTGTATTCAATACAACATACACGATACAAAGTCGTGTGAATTGTCCAAATGTGTTAACGGCATTGTAAATGGACGGCCGGCTTTAATTGTTGCGTAAATTGGACTTTAATGTCCGGAGATGGAAATCCAACTGTAAAATACGCCATAGTAAGCGGTAAGATGAACTGAGGACATCATTGAACTGAGAAAATTCGAGTTAACGGTCACACTCTCTCTGACTGAAACGATATTTTGCTGAATGCTCCCTTCCACTGCCTGAAAGTTCGTCTAATTCTAGCTTAACCCTTAAGACGAGTATTAAGCCTCAATGAATCTCGAACATTTTTGATCTTCTTGGTACTACAATGAGTAGGTGTTCGGAATTCAATAGAAATTTGCTATGGCTACAGCAAATTAAACTGAGCTTTTTTTTTTTTTTTTTTTTTTTTTGTAAAACCAGCACTCAGGGGATGGCCCCTACTCATGCAGTGCATTGTGCGGGTTTAAGAAAATAGGTTATAGGAAGGTGGAAAGAGGGAGTAGTGTTTGTGGACATTGGATTTAAATTTACCAATATCGTAACTGACGGGAAAAACTTTCGCAGGAAGATCATTCCACAAGCGAGCAGTGCGGGCAAAAAATGAATTTTCTCTGTAATGCATTGTGCGGTTCACTGGACAATCAACCACAAAAGGATGTGCTCGGCGAGAGGTACGAGTACCACGTAAAAATATGTGATTATCGGGAACCAAGCCCCTTATCTCTCGAGAACACCTCCCATTATAGTACCGATAGAACAATGAAACACACGCCACATTGCGACGATGCTCCAACGAATCAATAGAGTTGGATACCCTACTGTCATTAATAAGCGCCTTCGCCCTCTCCTGTACGCGGTCGCGAAGCTTCAAAATAGACTTTGAAGCACCGGCCGATTGATTGATTTTAAGATGGATTGGAGGCGGTTTTCTAATACTCTTTGTATACTCCATATGCCTGACTAGGCTTTTTTATGAAATTCGTCAGACGTCCTTATCAAACGCTCCACAGATGACGAAAAGACTGAAGATCTTCTAATTCAACGATTTTTGTCTATAAACTTGGAAGGGGGTAGCTGGTCTTAATTTTAAACTTCTGACATTCATTTAAAAACTGCAATAGAATTTATTTTGGAATAATGTTTTGAATAAATGAAAGAAAAAAACAAGGAAATTAAAAGCAAAAAGGAAGGATCATTTTATAATTTCATAATTACAGTCTCATACACAAGACATCTGAACGTAGAACCTGTTCCTCATTAATGGCCCTTAAATGTGATGTGACTAGTGATAAGTGTGCCAAGGTAATAATCACAAAACTTTTACTCTCTTCATTTATTTAAAACAACAATAACAAAAGAAAGAAAAAAAAAAGGATATTTTCGCATATTATAAGGCTTGTTTAGTAAATTGAAAAGATCCTTTCTAAGGACTTGTAAGTACCACCACACCTGCCTGTCTTAGCGAGCCACAGCCACAGCTACAGCTTGTCATGCTTCAATTATTTCATTCCATTTCTGTGCATAATTTTCGTTTTTCATACTTTAACTGTCACGTACATATACGTACGTATGTACATACGTACGTCTCTTGTCCTGAACTGGTTATCATTTCTTCTTGTTCTTGTTTTTTTTGCTTTCTGTTCTTATTTTCTGTATTAATTCAACAAAAATTAAATAATTTTTTTAATGAATAAACATCAGCAATAGCAACAGCAGCGGCAGCAGCTCAATTTCATTTATTTTATAAGGCGGAAAATCTTGCGAAATACAAAAACAAATATACTCACAGGTTCCCTTCGAGTTATTGCTTTAACAGGGGGTCACATCACATTATTGTCTACCGCGCTATACAACGTTTGCTGCCGAAAGGGGAGAAAGAAAAGCATGCAACCAACACACAACAAAAATAGTGTTGGAATGTTGTCGGCTTCTTCTTCTCTCTGGCAAGGGGCTACTGAAATATTATTTTGACATGTTGCAAGAATGCAAGCTGCAGTCAAATGATCGAATTAACCCTCCTCCCAGTATTAAAAACCTCTTAAATTTTTTTTATCATATTTTCCATAATACATACGGAGTTCTTCTACTTGTGCAGGAATATTGTGAAAATCAACCTGATGATGTTAAGGACTCGTGTTACTTTTATTACAGTATCCTTGTATCCTTGTTTACTTATTGCTTATGCAACTAAAATAAAACGTGCCCCTACAATAAAATGGTTCTCCTAATAATTTTATTACACATTGTGACAGACGTTGAAGTTTTCTGGTAACAGAACCGATTGTGGGCCATAATGTCCACAAAGATCAGGAAACAGGGTTGTCCAATTTTAGAATATTTTTTAAATTATTGAGCACATTCGAGCACTAAGATCGTAACTAGAAAATGGTTTAATACACTCTGCGCAAGATGGGCAGATGAAATAAAGCCCATGCCATTGATATCGTCTAGCCACAACCTTCCTGTAGAGTGGGAAGAGATGCTTGAAAGGAAATACTCGGTGAAACTCCAAATGAAGCCAGCTTTAAGATAATCTAATGATGGGGAATTACAATAACAAGATATTCGATTTATGCATCAGACTATCCAGTAGCAGCATTAATTTAGTGATCGGGTACTGAGGGATCGCCTCAAACCCAATCTGTGGATTCCGTGATGAGGAGAATGATTCGTCAGAAAACATACTTGAAACCTGAAAAACCGTTAATGCTTTTAAGAAGTAAACACTTAAGTGCTTATCAGAGATCAGCAACGAGTATTCAAAACGATGAGTAGATTCGAGTCATACTTATAATTTCAGCTACTTATACGCATTCATACTTATTTTAATATCATACTCATACTACTCATATTCAAAGTTAGAAATACTCATCGTACTCATACTTAACAATACGCACGATGTTGTTGATTTCGACTCTCCATGATTCAACATATACATGAAGCACAAAATAAGTATGATTCGAGTACGAACACCACAATACTCGCTAGAAGGTTGTGTGTGTGCTTTGCTTGCTGTCTTTGTCTTTTCTTTTTTCTTCTTTTGTAAATGCAACAATAACTACTACTGTAAAGTTTGATGAATGATTCGAGTGACTCGAATCATTCGTAAGTATTATAAGTATTTTTCTAAATTTATGAATCTGAATGAGTAGGCGTATGAATCAAACAATGAATCGAATGTTGTGAGTTTGATGTCTAACGTTGTACTCATACTCATTGCAACCTATACTTATAAATCAATGTTGTAGCGAGTACGAATGAATCAGAGTAGTTGAATTTTAATACTCTTGACTCACTCATACTCAAAATTTCATAAGTACCTATGAGTAGCGAAAATACGATTCATTGCTGATCTCTGGTGCTTATCAAGTTCTAGGTCAGGGAGTTATCTTTGCTGACATCGATCAACATTATGTAGCTTGTCAGGGCAATCATCTCTACACTACAATGATTATAATAATTAAGAGACTATAATACCCTTTCAAATAATTTATTCAGGGTGTCCTCCATCCCTTTACTCCCTTAGAGGATAACATCAACAAAAAAAATTGCAGGAAGTTCAACTCACTTTTTGAGAACAAGCAGGACTCAATGACTATTACCTTCAATATAGCAACTTCAAAACATTTTTGCTTTTTGTGGTAAATATACTTGGCAACCCTAGCATTCTAAAACCTGCTACACAGAAAGAAAAACGGCGTGCTAAAATCAACTTTTCTATTCTCAATTTAAGCCAAAAAACGTGCTTGAAAAATTAAGCCCGTTTTGGCTATTGTTTGCTTAAAACAAGCAAAAAACGGGATTGATGTGAAAAACTAAACGTTATATTACTAAAATCAACACTAAAAAGCTCAAATCTATCTAAAAAAGTGTAATTTTGACTTATTTGTTATTTGAGTTATGGAATTGTGGGTTTTAAGTTCAAAAGTAAAAATTTTAATAATTCTCATTTAGTTCATGTGTTTTATACAATATATATCCAACAAAATGTCGTATTTTTCGCAAGTTGCATTTCTTTGGTAGATGACTTGGATTATTCCGGTCGATGACTTGCATTTTTTGTGTAGATGACTTGCATTTTTTTCAAATCAATCGATTTTAGGATTAAATCAAGTACGAGTTCGAGCTTAAATCAAGTTCAAAATTCTTGAAACAAGCTCGTTTTTGGATAAATTTAGGTTAAAATCAAGTATAATTTAGGGCTTAAATCAAGTTCATTGTGCTCGAATAAAGTACGATTTGCCTCAATTCGATCCCATTTATAAGTTAATCTAGCCTAAATCAACTTTATAATTCCTGAAACAAGTGCGCTTAAGGATTACTTCAACTTCTGATTCTCTTGAATCAAGTACGAATTCGATCTTAAATCAAGAAAAAATATGCTTAAACCAAATACATGATGAGATCACTTTGATCCCAAAAAGGCTTAAATCGCGCTAAAATCAACACTTTTGTACTTGGCTGATTCGGGCTTGATTCAACTCTTTTGTACTTGATTCAAGCCAAACCGTACTTACCGTACTATTGTGACCGATATGGATTGATTCAAGCCCGGATGGCTTGATTCTTTTTTTCAGTGTACAGTTATATAATTACCAGCTTCATTGACAAAACTTGTTTAATGAATAGAAACAAGTTGGTCTCTTTACAAATGCTAACCGGGTGAAGCTGTGAATTCTTGTTCCTCGAATGATTCGATTCAAAAGTGGTTTCTCTCTGTCCAACATAATGAAATTGTTCCTTGAGAGCTCTTCAATAATTCTGCAAGTTTTGCTTTGTTGGTAGCAATCTTATTGATGTAATGAACCGTATTAGCGTTGCCATATCTATTGATTAATAAGTAGTTTTAAGTGAAAGTTTAAGGCACTAAAACACAATTTTCTGTTTTGTTTTCTTAAATTTATCTGTAAATGTAGGGTACATTTACATTCGTTTAACAGTGTAATCCATATTGAGGTGTGTAATTTATTAACGAAAGAAAATTTCTATAACATCCAACAGAAATTGCACTGTCATATGTACTTGTATTGCCACAAAAAAAAAAAAAAAATATTCTCTTGTAATTGCAGCTCAAAGAAAATTAGTTTCAGAATAATAATTGCAGAGACAAAACGGGTTAAAATTGTACGTAATCCTCTTTGTTTCCGCTCTCATACATACGATGATGGCATGAGAGCGTTTAGAGTGTTTAGGCCATAATTTTTATTTTATCACTCACTCTACCCCATATTTTAATTAAAATGGAAATTTTCTTCTATAATTCATCGAAACTCTTGATTGAGACAGGACACAGGGGTATTATTGATCAGATCCTTGTACTTTTTTTAGTTTTTGTTTTCTTTTCAGTTACTTTAGGGGTTGGCAATGTGTCCTGACGTAAACAACATGTCAAAGTTATTAACTTTTTCAAGGTTATTTAAAAGCAATTTATTCTAGAAAGATATTTATAATTTAGTTTCAGTCATTATTAATAAAAAAAATTATGTTTGCTCAACCCTCTTCGTTTCGGAAGAAGGTTTGTTTCCCCACAAAGGCCCCGGCGAGATTCGAACTCACGATCTCCTGTTTACTAGACAGGCGCTTTAACCAACTAAGCCACGGCGCCAGTTATCAGGCAGTATTACCACGTTTCTCAGCAGCAGCAGCTATTATAAAATTTAAGCATAAAATTATAAATTTTCAATAGATCTGGCCCTTCCTCCGCAGATTTATCCACTTTGCCACAATTGTCATGGCCATCAGTCCTCAGGTATTATATTTATCATCACATTTCACTGCGCATCATCATCTATTTTTAAATGTTTCATACGGCATATAAAGGACCACTACATATTCAAAAAATTGGAACTCATATCTTTTACTTTCCATAGGCCCCGGCGAGATTCGAACTCACGATCTCCTGTTTACTAGACAGGCGCTTTAACCAACTAAGCCACGGCGCCCTTGGGGCCCCATAAATAAATTATTTTTTTTATACTAAAGATTTAAAAAAAATTAAATCGGTTTTTCCCTTACCGGGTTTCTTAGGTTCGAAACTTTCGTTGCCTTTCTTTAAGTATGTAAGTCCTTATGGATCATTAAATTTCGATATCTGAAAGAATCTGGGACGTTTATCTTTTTCCGCTCGTATTGGCATTCTATCCGAACGATAGAAAAGGAGGCTAGCTGAGGCAGCTGGATTTTGGTACACAAAACAACGTCCATACCTTTGAGGAGCTCATCCAGCTCACCATCGCCAATTCGCATTGGACAGAAGATTTTGTATATAACATTTCTCTCAAACACTTACAAGGCGGCTAATGTAGTGAGTAACAGCATCCATAGAGCAGCACGGGGTGGATGAGTAACTTGTAGACCATTGGCACGAGAGAGATTCCTGCTACTCAATAGACCATAATAACGTGATCGCCGGACTGAAATCGTTACCTAAATTCCTGAACAATGTCGAAAGTATAATTGTCCGTCCGTACTTTTCGACAACATACCATATACTTCGTTTAGCCCTCATTTACTATCAGATCGATCTGTGTAGACTGCGTTCGTTCAATAGCAAGCATAAGAATAGTTTCTGTTATATTCTTCAATAGATGCAATTCAATAAAAACATTCAGAGTTTAAAATCACGATAATGGTTACAAGTATTCCAAGTCCGTTGGTTACACATCGAATGTATTTTCCGAAATTTTCAAATCAAACACTTCGTTATACAGCACATTTTTAGCCGTAGGTGGCCTAAAATTGAACTTTTAAGTTCGTTTACGAATTCGTAGCACGGTGTCGGACATTATACGAAACTCAACTCAGGTGTATATTTAACCTCCTCACCGACGCCGGAATAATTGTATTTTTTAATATCGTGGCCACAATATTTCCTTTCATATCTTTTAAATCGATTCAGATCCAACGTCAAACAAAATTTTCGATGTTCGGCAAGGAATTTTAAAAAATTGGAAACGCTTTACTCCTTATTCCATAGGCCCCGGCGAGATTCGAACTCACGATCTCCTGTTTACTAGACAGGCGCTTTAACCAACTAAGCCACGGCGCCGTTGATTGTTTCCAACTAATTGATCTTTTTATAAGAACTTTTATAAAAAATTAAATCAAAATTTCTATATAGATTTGGACCAGCTATGGAACTGAGTACCAAATAAAACTTTAAACTTTTGTTATTGCTCCATGCCAAACTGTTCTTGTTCTGTGAAATTGCAGTGAAATTTCAAGTATATTCACTTGGTATAGCAAATGCCACGCCTATTTAAAATTGCACATACATATCTTGTAGGCAGTTGTTCCTTACAGAGTGACAAGTTTTCTTCTAAACACACTCAGTTTTGTCTATGTTCATATGTGTGTACATATATATATGTACAGATAAATTCACTTCAAACCTTGGGTATAAATTTTTAAAAAATTGGAACTCACATCATGTCTACTTTTCCAAAGGCCCCGGCGAGATTCGAACTCACGATCTCCTGTTTACTAGACAGGCGCTTTAACCAACTAAGCCACGGCGCCATATATTTACCGTTAGACAAAAAAATTTTATTGTTAAGAATTTCTTGTGATAAAAGATAATTTTATCTTTCCAATAGTATTTTTTGATTTATAAATCTTTAATGGGCCCCGGTGGACTAAATGTGTTCATAAATAATTGTTTCCATTGCACTTATTTATAAATTTAATAATAGAAAATAAATAAATTTGTGTATTTTTCGCCTAAATATTCATAATTTAAAATAGCGTAGGCGTTCGGAAATATTGGTTTTATTAATGTGGCAACACTGTAAGATTATCTGCTTAAACAGTTGTGGGCAAATAATTAAACTGATGATATTTTGTTTTCTGTCAAACGTATTAACAATGATAATCAATAATTTATTACAGTGTTTATAATTGTATGTGACCAACGTTACCCATGTAAAGTGCTAAATTCAATGTAATTTATGCGCCAGAGTCTTCAAAAGTAAAAAAAATTTCGGAGATATCTCATATACACTTTGTTTTAGTTAAATTGAAAGATAGGAAGCACGTAGTAGAACACCCTATTAAAGAATAACATAGGACCATTGTCATTTCCTTCAGTTTCTAAATAATAATAAAAAAATTTTATAGGTGACCCTTTTTTTTGTCCGTAACTGTATTTAATGATACCGTTAAAAAATTTTGATAAAATGCCAAATTGATCAAAATAAGACAGTGCATAAATTCTTTTAACAACACTATACGTAGCTATGACCATAACAAATCTTTTTAATAATATCTTTAAATAATTAAAACTATTAATAATTCTACTTCGAATTATTGACAAATAAAATATAAAAATAAACTTTTATCTCACAGTACCATTGTTATCACTACTTTGGTTGTTGTTGTTGTTGGTGTTTACACTGATGAAAAGAAAAAAACAAAACAACACTGAACATATGCTGTGCTATTCCTGAACGTTACTGAACACTGCGCTGTCAAAGGCGCCGTGGCTTAGTTGGTTAAAGCGCCTGTCTAGTAAACAGGAGATCGTGAGTTCGAATCTCGCCGGGGCCTTAGACTTAGTGTTGTCACATTTTTTTTTTTTTTCAATTTTATTTTATATTTTGGTTAATTAATTGTTTTTGTTTTTCGATTTATTTATTATTTTTTATTTTTTTTTATTTTCAAAGCTGTTTAATTAACATAAAATTACTGTGAAATTATTCAGTTCATGGCATTTTATTAACATCAATTAAAGTGTCACATGTAATTGGTTGTTACGATAGTTTTAGAGTTTTTTCTTTTTCGTTTTTGCTTTTTGCTCTATTCAATCAATTTGTTGCTGACGTTGTCTTGTCTTTTTCTTTTGTTTTTACATAAAACTTGTATTTATTTTTATTGCTGTCTGTAGATAGTTTTGTTAGATGTTTAGATCGATCGATTGATCGATCGCCGTTGGTTGGTTGTTTGGATAATAAATTGTAAGAGACAAATTGGTTTTAGCCATTTTGATAGAGTGCATGTGTATAAGTGTACGTGCAACAGCAACTGCATCTGCAGCGGCAACAGTTGTTGCTTGTTTTGTAATTTACCAAAACGGCAGCAGCAGTTAATGTCGATCAAATTGTCAGTTAGAGATCGATCACTCGCAATTTAAATATCTAAACGCACATAAACATGCCATGAGAAGATTATAAAGAAGCAAAAAAATGTGAAAAATAAGGAAAAAATAACATTCAAAGACACTTTGAAAGACAATATCCGATTGCCGTACTAAACTGGAGTATCAATGGCCAGTTTTATGCTAAAGGAAATGAAGCGTTAAAATATTAAAAGACGATTTTGTTTAATGGCTAGCCACACAGCTAGATGATGAGTCTAAAATATAAGTCCTTCTAAGTCATTCTTATATGGGTTACTGATTTGCCTCTCACCTCTGCTAGGCTGTCTAGTAAGCAAAGAATCACTATCCCCAGATTCCCTTGCTTTACTGCCAGACTCTCCCAAATGCGAAGCTCTAATACTGATTGTCAGGATTTGTTAATCTGGATTTGTTAGTTAGTGCTGGGGCATCGCTTCATAGCGCCGCTATACATAGGTGCTTAAGTGAGCTTTAATTTAACGAAGTTGCCGCTTCCTTCTATCCTATCGTACATTTACTTTGAACGGAAGCCTAGTCACAATTATAAAAACATTCTGAAAAGTCTTTGAATCTTTAAATGTAAATGTTTACATGAGCTTGTCTTGTGTCCATTTCCAGCAATTGTAGTAATTGCAGAGACATTTTTGTTTTACTATCTGCTACCGAGATAATCAAGAAGTTTTTTTTTTATACAAAAAGTAATAAAGTTCTAAAAATATTGACAACTACAGGTAAGGCCCCGGCGAGATTCGAACTCACGATCTCCTGTTTACTAGACAGGCGCTTTAACCAACTAAGCCACGGCGCCTTATAAACTTGCTGCATCTTATCACTAGGCAGAGCAATACAAGGATGCCAGATTGCTTGCCAATGTGGGAAAAAATGTTGGTATTTAACGGCAAATATGTGGCGCCGTGGCTTAGTTGGTTAAAGCGCCTGTCTAGTAAACAGGAGATCGTGAGTTCGAATCTCGCCGGGGCCTTAAGTTGTGTTGCTTATAATATAAATTTTTTTGGTGCAACAATTTGAGGACTATACATACTATATAGTTAAACCGATTTCTTGTAATAGTTTTACTATACTATAAACAAGCAGCTAAAACGGCTCAGTTTTACTATTTTAACAAGTAGTTGCCGGAAGTGCCATCTAGTAAAAATCCCTAAGTCCTGCGGTTCAGCAAATAGTCCTTTTTAAACGCATGCTTATTAACAATGAATTGAAATTACGCGAAAAATCGGTTCAGATATATGGCGCCGTGGCTTAGTTGGTTAAAGCGCCTGTCTAGTAAACAGGAGATCGTGAGTTCGAATCTCGCCGGGGCCTTCACAGGGTTGTTTCACTACTTTTTAATTTTTATTGGTATATTTATTAAGTAATATACAGTAAAATCTGGTTAAAACAAGTTATTAAAAATGTTAAAACTAACGATTACGACATAATGTGCTGGAATAATTAAAATTTCTTCCACTTCAGTGACAAAATGACGCCACACAATATGTTTATGTATTTTCAGTGGGTAAAATTTCCATTAGCTCTGCTTTAGTTGTTGTGAAAATACAACTTAGAAGAGAGAAACTACGTCATCTAAACGGAAATTATATCTACATATTGTGTAATCTTTAGTGATTGGGGAAGTAAATAAAAAATCCTTTCTAAATGCCTATTAATAATATTTTAAAACCTTCCATAAAATCGGTTCAGATATATGGCGCCGTGGCTTAGTTGGTTAAAGCGCCTGTCTAGTAAACAGGAGATCGTGAGTTCGAATCTCGCCGGGGCCTTACAGGGTTGTTTCACTACTTTTTAATTTTTATTGGTATATTTATTAAGTAATATACAGTAAAATCTGGTTAAAACAAGTTATTAAAAATGTTAAAACTAACGATTACGACATAATGTGCTGGAAAATGGGGAAGTAGATAAAAAATCCTTTCTAAATGCCTATTAATAATATTTTAAAACCTTCCATAAAATCGGTTCAGATATATGGCGCCGTGGCTTAGTTGGTTAAAGCGCCTGTCTAGTAAACAGGAGATCGTGAGTTCGAATCTCGCCGGGGCCTTGCTTGGGAGCTTTTCGAGCGTGTGTTTTTATTTTGTGTTAAGGAATAGCAATCTCTGTCATTTTCCCCTTTCAATTGCTTATTACAGCGTAAAAAATTGTTTTTAATGTTTATGGACCGGATTATCCGTTTATTATTTTCAATCAATCTCTATATTGAAGATAGCAGTCGGTCATTTTATGGCTGTTTTTTTTGTAAATTTTGGGCGATATCCCGTAGATAATTTGCCGTAGTAGCCTCCTAAAACATGAAATTATTTATTCTGAAAATTTTTCCTGCAATATCGTTAAAATCAGTCGTGTTGTGTGGTTTGTGTTAATGTCTTGTTAAAACCAAATACTGTACAGCTCATAATCCTCAATATCAGATGTAGCGCTCTGAATTGAAGGTTACCATCCTTCCAACTGTCCCTCGAAATAAGATGTCGCTATGACACCTCCAAACTAAAATGCAAATCAAACAGACAATTTTTTCGGGTACAATGTCTTTTCCCATCCCATCAGTTCTGAGTTCTCCTAGAGCCATAGACGTCTATTGTACTTGTTGATATCTTATATGTACGTCGTTGTGAATGATTAGTTGGCTTGCTTCGTGAATTGAAATTTCCATGGATGGAGATAATGCTGGAAAAGTTTCAATTCGCACTTTTGTAAAGGATTCTTTGTTTGTTTTATTTCCCATATTGTTTCTCATACTCAATAACATACCTGACATGCATATGTTCATTTGCATGGATCTGGCATCACAGTTTTAATATTGTCTGTACGAAAACAATTGTTTTGAATTATAATTGACTTGCTTAATCCCTTTTCAAGTGCTGTAAACAAAAGAAAATTGAAAATTTTAATACCAATTTACGTAATTAAAGTCTTAAAACGAAAGAAATCCATCCCATTCATCCCTGCGAACAGTTGTCTTGTAATCTTCGGCAATTGAATGGGATGGCATTGAATATCCGCAAATTGAATTGATTTTCTTTGTTCAATATTGAGTTAGGTTTTGAAAGGCGTTTTTAATACCTGGCTTAGTAAACCCTACGCTGTGATAAGTGGTGGTATGTGGTATATTGTGTTTGTGATAATGTTTGCAACATCAGCTCATAATTAAATTCTAAATCCACCTTAAAATATTCACATGGACCCTGGATAACTTTGCGAATTGAATGTGTAAACCTTGTTGCCGAGTTAAAGATATTTGTCGAAATGCTTTTTCGGGTTCTCTACAGCGTAAAACGAATTTTTAACATCTACAGGATTGGCTGCCTTTATGGGAAGTTTGAAACTCTTCAAAGTTTTCTCGACGAACCTTAGCTTCACTTTTTTTTACGACTAGACGATTTAGCAGGTGCATCAGATTGGAAAAAATTTCCTGGGGAATAGAATACTAAGCTTAATGATTTCTTAATAGCACTATAGGGGTGCTCGATAGGATTGAGATCAGACGACTGACTAAGTCTCACTATTGCGGGAACAGAATTTTCCGAAAATACATTTTTACAGTTCTAGGGGAAGGTAGGTAGGTAGAGGTGGCTGCCCATCCAAGAAAAAGTCCTTGGATGGACTCACTTAGGCCGCATTGGGCCCATTGGGTTACCACAGTTATCCGTTATCCCCTAGTCCCGGAACCACTCGGAGCTCCTGATGAAGCGATTTAGGCTGCCAATGTCAATCCTTGACAGTTCCTCCAGATCATCCATGTAGTAAGTACCCAAGTACTTCCATCTCCTTTGGCAAAGAGCCAGGCATGTACCCAGCAGGTGAGAGACAGTTTCCTCCTCTTCCTCATCTCTGCAGCTTCTGCAGAAGTCGTTAGCAAGGTGTCCAAGACCAATGCGCCTCGCATGCGTACCCATAATGCAAAGCCCCGTAATGACACCGACAACTACACTTAGCGCGCCTCTTTGGAGTTTAAGTAGACTCATTGTGAGCCCCTCATCCAGCCTTGGCCAGATTTTACGAGCCGTTCTACCCGTGTCCGAGGCCGCCCACCTGTCGTTGACGGAATCGACGATCGCATTATCAATTATGAGCTTTCTAGGGGAATATTTTGGATATTTCGCCCGCGGAAAAGGGAGAATGTGTAGAGAAGTGGGAGTAAAACGCGAGCAGAAACATCCCTAAATCATTGATGACCCATCCGAAAGCTGTGAACGACTCAAATCCTTTTCATTCAGTCGAGATACCTAAGGAGGTCTCTTGAATCATTACATGATATCCCAGAGATGCAAGAAGCACTCGTCATAGATTAATTATGTTCTTCTCTTTCACATCATTGCAGCTTCTATGGGAGTTGGTTAATACAATCCATCGCGAATGATCTCAAAGTCGTCTGTAAGTACAGATGTGACCTATTCTGGGAGCTATGAGTGAACAAGAGCGTTTGTCCATCAAGTGTAGTCGCTAGCTGTCCAAGATTTGCATCTGAGAGACACCCAAGCTATTATATGGGTATCTATAGTAAGGCAGTAACGATGGAAGTGGGCTTCAACTGAGAGAATATCCACACCAATGCCACAATTTAACTACAAGCCATCCATGTGGTCCCTGACGTTGAAGACACTTATAGAATTGCTTTGATTCCATTCCGAACGTTAAAGATCTTCGAACCTATTGCATGTCCATGAATCTCTTTGGAGTCTTAAACAACAACGAGAAGAGGGCTCATTACTTACTTAATTGGCCATTAACAACTCGATTAACTGATTTCGGCCTGCCGCAACACATTCTTCCAGGCGCCTCTACTTCTTGCGCGCCTTCGCCAGTTGGTCACACCAATCGATGACAGGGCTTCCTCGATTTGGTCCTTCCAACGGATACAAGGTCGTCCTCTTCGCCTACTTTCGCAGATCCCCGCATCAAATACCCGTCTCGCCGGAGCATCCTCCTCCATTCGAACGACATGGCCGAGCCAGCGCAGCCGCTGGATATTAATACGCTGTACAACGTCTATGTCGTTGAGGAGCTCATACAGCTCATTGTTGGTTCGGATGCGGAAATCATCGCTAACTCGCACTGGACCGAAGATCTTACGTAGGACTTTTCTCTCGAATACTCTCAAGGCTGCTGCATCAGTTCTTAATAGGGTCCATGCCTCTGCGCCATAAAGAAGCACGGGTAGGATGAGCGTCTTGTAGAACATTAGTTTCGTCTTACGAGAGAGGTTTCTGCTACTCAATTGCCTATTGAGACCATAGTAGCACCTGTTGGCAAGAGTAATCCTGCGCTTGATCTCCAGACTGACATCATTTTCGGTGGTAACGGCGGAGCCAAGATAAATGAATTCATTGACTGTATCAAAAGTATAGTTATCGGCCGTAATTTGAGAATCAATACGCCGCACGTCTCTACACGTCGATAACATATACTTTGTTTTGCCCTCATTTACTGCCAGACCCATCTTCTTAGACTCGGGTTCAATAGCGCTAAAGGCAGCAGTGACATCTCGCTTGGTACGCCCTATGATGTCGATTTTGTCAGCGTACGCAAGCAACTGGACACTTTTTTGAAAAATAGTGCCATTGCGATGCACTCCCGCCTTCCGCAGAACACTCTCCAAGACGAAGTTGAAGAGGTCGCATGATAATCGCCTTGTCTGAAACCTCGCACGGTATCAAAAGGTTCGGAGAGGTCCATTCCTACCTTGACGGAGCTGCAGGAATTGCTCAACGTCATTCTGCAAAGCCTTATCAGCTTCGCAGGTATACCGAGCTCAGACATTGCGGCAAAAACACGATCCCTTATGGGGCTATCGAAGGCTGCCTTATAGTCGAAAAAAAGATGGTGTGTGTCGACTTGTTTTTCGTGGGCCTTTTCCAGGATTTGGCGCAGTGTGAAGATCTGGTCGATGGTGGATTTGCCAGATCTGAAGCCGCACTGATAAGGTCCAATCAGTGTTTAGACGCGTGGCTTCAGTCGTTCACACAATACGCCTGTAAGAACCTTATATGCGATAGGGAGAAGGCTTATACCCCTGTAGTTGGCGAATATCGCAGTGTTTCCTTTTTCAGGACAGGACAGAGGACACTGAGGTTCCAATCGTTGGGCATACTTTCCTCTAGCCATATTTTGTAAATAAGCTGGTGCATGCGCCCTACCAACTCATTACACCCGGTCTTAAACAATTCAGCGGGGAGGCCATCAAGACCTGCTGCTTTATTGTTTTTAAGCCGCATAATCGCGACTTTGACCTCTTCATGGCTAGGCGGCGGAATCTTCACGCCGTCATCATCGATCGGGTTCGGAACAACATCTCTAAAGGCGGTATTGGTGTCGTCATCGCCTTGTAGCAGAGTAGAGAAGTATTTGAGAAGAGGGCTCTTAGCTCTGAAATTATTTGTCCCACTTGGTACGTAGTTTAGAGAAAGATACACTTCTTGAGGCATTTATCTATTCCTCGTGGTACTGCAGTGCTACAAACACTCACTATGAGTCTATGTATTGTGGTGTGTGGATAGGGAATTCTAAAGTCGGTTCCAACTAATTGTATTTTATTGCTGTTGTTGGTGTTGCTTTTAATTTATAATCCTCTTAACACTTGTTCTGGCTAATGGCCATTGTGATCCGCAACAGAAAGAGGGTTATGCAGTCCTTTTTGGAAATTGGTGTTGTTGGTTTTTTTCTTGTGGTTTTCTGTTGTTGTTATTATTATTATTGTTGTAACACATGCTGAGTAAATTGTACAAGTGTTTGGGGTTTTTTTTTTTTTTGTCGTAACCACCACTGACAGCCTTTAAAATTATGTCTTCTTCTTATTTAAAATGTGATTTCTTTGTTGCTGTTGCTGTTACTGTGGTTCTTTATGGTTGCTGAGACTTGGGGTAGAGAGCATCATCTCTTTGTAGTATTTCCTTGGGTTTTTTTTTTTTTTTGTTGTAAATGTCAGCCATATTTTTTATTTTTGTGGTGATATTGTAAGAGTATGGCATGGCACGGTATGGTGTAGTATGGTATGGTTTGGTTTGGTCTAGGCTGCCATTTACAAAAACCAACAAAATTATTGTTTTTCAAAAACAAAACAAAACAAAAAAGTAAAACAGATTCACAGTCAGTCAGCAAGCCAGCCAGCCAGCCAGCCAGATTCGGAGTCATAGTCAGTGATTGTTTTTGTTTTTTTTTTTTGTGTTCCATAGCAGCGCCATGTAATTTACAGGCCGACGCGCGCGCACATTTGTATAGCGAAACAATGATGACGACGCGTCGGTTATACGGTGTGTCTAACTTTGGCTTGTAGTTGCCATTTTTTTATTGTTTTTGTTTTTTTTTTAGTACATTTGTCGTACCTTTTATTTCCCAGACTCTCCCTTGATGTTGTCGTCGGTGTCGTTGTCGTCATCGTCATGGTGGTGGTTGTGGTGTTGGGCAACGCCCGATTCAAAGTTCTTTTTTTTTTTGTTTTCGCTTTAATTTTTGCTTCTCATTATTGTTTATGAAGTTACTACTGTATGTAGCAGGCCCAGATTTGTTGCCAACTATTTATTCTTCTTGTTATTGTTGGTGTTTTTTTTTTTGTGAAATATTGTTTGTTTTTGTTTTACAACAAAATTGTAATTTTTTCATTTTATTTCATTCTTTGCCTAGGGTTTTGAAATGATTTGCCTTCTCTTATGGGGGCATATTGCCACATATTTATGTGCCTCGCAAGTTGAGCCTGTGTTTGTGTGTGTTGGCTAACCACACCTCCATTTTCTGTGTGTCGCTGTGCTGTGTACTGCATTTATTCTGTTCTTATCTGGATTTTAAAATCTCAAATCTAAAGCAAAAAAAAAAAAAAGGAGTTTAAAAGCAGTTTTTTTTTTTTTTTTTTTCTTTTCATTCGTTATCAGATAAAATATTTGATTGCAACTAAATTACATACACAGAGATAAATAATCAAAACTGTGGCGTTTAAATATTCTAAAAAAAAAAAACCAGCATATCCGGGTTAAAAACGTTTTTCTAACGTAAAATACGATTTTAAGAGTGACATTTTCTGTTTTTGCTTTGATTTGTTTCATGGAATTTAAAATTCTTAGTGTGGCAACTTTAAGTTAGAATAGGAGGGAGTGGCAGCTATGTTAAATCAAAGCTCACTTGAACGTACATACGTACATAGCGATCCGATTTGATGCCACAAGTCTTTTGCAGATAAACAAAGTCTCTCCGCATACCTTCATGTTTTACGCAATGACACGTGAGACTGATGAGATTAAATTTAAGCAACTATTTGTTATGTTTCCTATCCAATTTAGGTTACATGAAATATTGTAAATTCGAAAATTGTGTATAAGATGGCAACTTCGAGACATTGACTACACAACGATTGTTGTCCATCACACTATTGCAGTTCTTACATGCTACTGGGCTATTGGAAGACATGGCATTCCCTTGAACGACTTAAGCATAAGCTGTTGATCTGAGAAAGGGAAAAGACAAGCTTTTGTCACTTGACTCCAATTCTGGACCCGAGCTGTGTAGTGGCTTTTCATCCATTTATTTTGTAGCTGAAATTATTTCCTGTGGAGTAGCCATGACGCGGAGAAGAAGGAGCGATGTCGATCACGACCGCATGTGCCTTTGATACTGTAAAGATATTCGCTTTAAAAACGCTTAATAAAGAATATCCAGTCCGAGATCCTTACAAAAGAACCCCCCCCCCATTAAGGCAAATTCGAGTTGGAAGTTTTCCACAATTCCAACAGGCGAAATACTGAATAAATATTCTCAAGCCAGGGAGAAATATGACCTCGCGAACCATTAAGTTAGTGTTTCATCTCAAAACTTTACTCCTTATCAAAGGAGATAAAACATTTAGAATGTCGGAGTGGTAGGACAAGTGTTGTTTCTAGTACAGTGCTAGACAAGTGGAGTTAGAAGTGGTAAGAGCAGTCTGAGGAGAAATAATTCCTTCTTACTCTGACAATATTTAGACAGCAAGTCCTTATTCAATAGCTCTTGCAACAAAAATAAGGTGTTCCACCAAAAAAAACAAAGCCAAAGCCATTAACCGATCTGACAATTGCCGCATGGATCCAATGCTAAAAGTCCTAGGCCTTTATATCCTTTCCTAGACATTTCTCCTGCAGTTAAGCTCTGAAAAGGATCACAAATTTCGAAGTTGCATTCATAAATTGTTGCTTAAATGGCAACGACCTTGCCGGTATTATTTTTATTCAATTGTTTGTTTGTTTTTTAATTTCAACAGTTTAAGTGTGTCTTGTAACATCACTTGGTTTATTTATGTTTCAATGACATTGAAATTGAAAGTTTCTGTTCATTTTTTTTTCCTTTTCTAAAGCAAAAACGCATACAGAATTCGCTTCACTTCACTTTTATGGCCAACGACCACTTGCATAACTTCTAACATTTGCAATTTTATTCAATCGTGGGTTTTCTTTAATTTCTTTTCGTCTGGTTTAACAACTCCAATGACACGCACGCATTGTCTTCTGCATTTGCTTCTGTTTGTTTGTTCTTCTTCTTCTACTTCTTCTCCAGTTGGAAAATAAAGCAGAAATAAATCAAAAAGAAAAATTCCCAAGACCGGTCGGTTGTATTAAATTATTGTTGCACTGAGAATATATGTATGCTTGAATTAAAATGATCCCAAAAGACAGCACTCTTCTCGTAAACTCTCTTTCTCTCACTCTCTGTAACAATAAGTACCGTTTATTCAAACTTATTCACTTGCCCTAAATGCAACACTGTCATCAGGTTATTAAATTGCCTTCGCTTGACTTAAGTAAATGCGTGTATGCGTGTAGTGCTGATGTCCACGTGTGTATGTATGTATGTATGTTTGTTTACTTTAAACGTTTACAAAAAGATCTTTAAAGAGAGGGAGTTACCAGTCACCTTTTGTTCTCTATTAAATGTGGGAAGCTTGTGGGGTAAAAGACTCCAACATAATCAGTTTGTGTGCCTGACTGTGAGTGTGTGTGTGTGTGTGTGTAGAGGTGAATTTGTCTTTCTTTTGTTTTGTAAAACAAAATTTTTTTTTTTTCAAAATCGAACAATGCCATCCATGCGTCCCATCATAACCTTCACACAGAAAATCATTCATCGAGAAAATTATTAAGTGCAAAGACAACAACAACAACATATACAATTACAACTACAATTACAATAACAATAAAAAATAATACCATAATGTATGGGGAATTATTATTATTTTCATACAAACGTACATACGTTGTTGTCACATTTGGAAAAATTTTTTTGCTACACTGTCTAACAAAAGTTTACATGCAAGAAGACAATCAGTCCTTTTTTTATCCAACACAGCCTAGCACTATTCCGCGTGCACTTGTGCTGCCAATAAAATTGAGTTTCCTTGTAAAACGATAGGAGTGTACCCAGTTTATCTGAAGTAATTGAAACATATATTAACATATATTCGTTATCAGCCAAGTCCAGTTCATCAGCAATGCAATTTTTGACGACATTTCTATGCCCTGAGGCCCATATAAGAGTTATCTTTTTGAATGATCCGAAATTTCCCTGAGAAACCACCGCTATTCAAGGACGAGGACGGATGTCGAAATGGCGTTTGTAAGGGATTGTAACACAGTTCGCTTTCGAGGTAAATTAAAAGATTTTCAGAGAAAAATTACATCAGCTAACAAGCGTTGCTCTACTTTCCAGTACCACACACATCCTGGGCGCTACATATGTTAGCAGTGTTGTCAAGCCAAGATCGCTGGTAACTAAATTGCTGATTAACTAACGAGAAACAGATCTGCAGCGGATTTTTTGGTTTAGAACTCTACTGTGGGATATACTGATCAGAAGTCAGATCGTAAGCGGACCTCTGGGAACTCATACATAATTGGTCATTACAACCTTTTAGTCAGGATTACGACCTAGCTTCCTCTGGGAACTCGCTGCCGTTCTATTGTATTTAGAGGATGATGCTAGTGCTTTTGTCCTATGAAAAATATTCTATCTGAGATACAGTATTCCCTCGATTTACGTCGTAGAATGTTCCGGAAAAAGGCGACGTAAATCGAAACGACGTAAATCGAATTTCATATTGCTCATACTACAAAGTAAGGGGTGATTTTTTAAAAGCTATAGGCAAATTTTTCAAAAAAAACACATAAAATTCAGAAAAATGCATGAAATCTCTATTTGAATCGATAGTACGGTCCATATAATTTAATGTTTGAAGATTATTTCATGCAAATGTTGACCGAGACTGCGCCTCGAATGGTCCATCCGCTTAGTCCAATTTTGGCATACTCTTTCCAACATTTCTGCCGGTATCTCACGAATAAATGCTTCAATGTTGTCTTCCAATGCGTCACTTGAATCGGGCTTTTCTGTATAGACATGAGCTTTAACATAGCCCCACAAAAAATCGCACGATCTAGGCGGCCAATTGACCGGTTCCGAACGTGAAATAAAATGTTCACCGAACTCGCCTCTTAATAAATCCATTGTTACGCGTGCTGTGTGGCATGTGGCACCGTCTTGTTGAAACCACATGTCATGCAAGTCAAGCTCTTGCATTTTGGGCAAAAAAAAGTTGGATATCATCTCACGGTAGCGCTCACCATTCACAGTTACGTTACGATTTGCAGCATCTTTGAAGAAGTACGGTCCAATGATGCCAAATTCAATGATTTGCAAGCGTTGTTCGTTTGTAAGACGATTCATGTTTAAATTATAGACCAAACTGAAGATGTTTGACAGTGAAACAAAACACGAAACGTGCGTGGGCTGTTTAAACCAGTATTGCCAAAAAGATAATAGCTAAAAATTAATCACCCTTTAGTATGTTTTTAACAAGGAACTTAGAAAGTTACACTAATCTTTCGATTTACGTCACAGTTGGTTCCAAAAAAAGGCGACGTAAATCGAATGACAACGCAAAGTTGAAGGGAACAAAATTTTTGACGACGTTAATTGAAACAACGTAAATCGAGACGACGTAAATCGAGGGAATACTGTACCATCTCAGTAGGTTAAGTTTTCTGGTTGAGACAGAATATATGCTCTCTCTGGCCACTTTTTATGCGATGACTACACAGAAAGAAAAACGGCGTGCTAAAATCAACTTTTCTATTCTCAATTTAAGCCAAAAAACGTGCTTGAAAAATTAAGCCCGTTTTGGCTATTGTTTGCTTAAAACAAGCAAAAAACGGGATTGATGTGAAAAACTAAACCTTATATTACTAAAATCAACACTAAAAAGCTCAAATCTATCTTAAAAAGTGTAATTTTGACTTATTTGTTATTTGAGTTATGGAATTGTGGGTTTTAAGTTCAAAAGTAAAAATTTTAATAATTCTCATTTAGTTCATGTGTTTTATACAATATATATCCAACAAAATGTCGTATTTTTCGCAAGTTGCATTTCTTTTGTAGATGACTTGGATTATTCCGGTCGATGACTTGCGTTTTTTTGTGTAGATGACTTGCATTTTTTTTCAAATCAATCGATTTTAGGATTAAATCAAGTACGAGTTCGAGCTTAAATCAAGTTCAAAATTCTTGAAACAAGCTCGTTTTTGGATAAATTTAGGTTTAAATCAAGTATAATTTAGGGCTTAAATCAAGTTCATTGTGCTCGAATAAAGTACGATTTGCCTCAATTCGATCCCATTTATAAGTTAATTCAAGTACGAAATCTAGCTTAAATCAACTTTATAATTCTTGAAACAAGTGCGCTTAACGATTACTTCAACTTCTGATTCTCTTGAATCAAGTACGAATTCGATCTTAAATCAAGAAAAAATATGCTTAAACCAAATACAAGATGAGATCACTTTGATCCCAAAAAGGCTTAAATCGCGCTAAAATCAACACTTTTGTACTTGGCTGATTCGGGCTTGATTCAACTCTTTTGTACTTGATTCAAGCCAAACCGTACTTACCGTACTATTGTGACCGATATGGATTGATTCAAGCCCGGATGGCTTGATTCTTTTTTTCAGTGTAGGATTAGCTTGCTTTTTAACCATGATTGTCGGCATCGATCTTTCTATTCGGGGGACATTTATTTTATTATGAAATTAAATTGGTTGTGTTGCCTTTCTAATATTTTTTCAAACTAAAATTTTTCAAACAAAATTTTTGCGGGTGTATGTAAACTTTTGTAACACAGTGTATAATATTTATGGCAATGCCTAGCTAACTGCCTGTGCATGCAATTAATAGGCCTCTAATATATAATGTTATTGTAATTTTTATCGTTTTGTTGTTGTTGTTGTTGTTGTTGCCATTTTCAATTCCTTTTGTGTGGCATTTAAAGTTTTTTTTTTTTTTTTTTAATTTTTTTTCTATTGTTTAGCAATGTCATCAAGGTGAAATGGTTGTTTAATAACTATTTTAACTTCTATTGGTGATTGTAATAAACAATAAAAAAAAACAATAAATTCACATCATCATACCATATTATTTGGAACAAAAAAAAAAAAAAAAACTAGGCAGTTGGAATCGAAGGTGGTATGGGATATGAAACCAGGGGTATTATTAAAACTGGGGAGTTTATTCTCTTACATTTACGATTTAATAACAGTTTTGATTTCAAATCTAATTGCTAATGTCATGGGAATTTGGTGTTGGGGGAAAAGTTTTGTCACAAAAGATTACGATGTGAAAAGAAATCTTTAAATCCAGAGAATTTTCCATTCGTAATTATATATTTATGTCTCGTATGACAAATATTTATTAGAAAAGGTCAAAATACTGTTAAGTTTCGTTTTACTGATCCATATTAGTCCCGTAGAGTCTAACAATGATGCATGTACGCTTATGCTGACAACGAATATGAGCCTTCATATACTAAAGGGTGATTTTTTAGCTATTATCTTTTTGGCAACACTGGTTTAAACAGCTCACGCACGTTTCGTGTTTTGTTTCACTGTCAAACATCTTCAGTTTGGTCTATAATTTAACCATGAAATCGTCTTACAAACGAACAACACTTGCAAATCATTGAATTTGGACCGTACCTCTTCAAAGATGCTGCGAATCGTAACGTAACTGTGAATGGTGAGCGCTACCGTGAGATGATATCCAACTTTTTTTTGCCCAAAATGCAAGAGCTTGACTTGCATGACATGTGGTTTCAACAAGACGGTGCCACATGCCACACAGCACGCGTAACAATAGACTTATTGAGAGGCGAATTCGGTGAACATTTTATTTCACGTTCGGGACCGGTCAATTGGCCGCCTAGATCGTGCGATTTAACGCCTTTAGACTATTTTTTGTGGCGCTTTGTTAAAGCTCATGTCTATACAGACAAGCCCGCTTCAATTGACGCATTGGAAGACAACATTGAAGCATTTATTCGTGAGATACCGGCCGAAATGTTGGAAAGAGTATGCCAAAATTGGACTAAACGGATGGACCATTTGAGGCGCAGTCGCGGTCAACATTTGCATGAAATAATCTTCAAACATTAAATTATATGGACCGTTCTATCGATTCAAATAAAGATTTCATGCGTTTTTCTGAATTTTGCGTGTTTTTTTTTTGAAAAATTTTCCTATAGCTCTTAAAAAATCACCCCTTACGATTAAAGAATAATTGACCAGAAAAAAGCCCGGAATTCATAGACATAATGGGACGCCGAGGTGATGCTCATAAGGCACTGGCTGTCTCTGAGGAAATTCAATCACACAAGTATTGTGCATGACTTGCACCTGGAAAAACTTGTTATGGTCAGACATCCTATACTAACGTCTAATGTAAGAAACCATAATATATGTCCCAAGTATTCAGAAATCCAACCAAGGGTTGAATGTTTTGTTATCTGCTTCTAAAACACCGAATATACAGGGTGGCTGATATGTATTGCAACCAACTTCAGGTTGTTATCATTTGTAAACCGCTCGTCTGACAGCTAACAGATTTATTCCAGTGACAGTTCATTTTGTTATTTACAAGCTTACAAAAACATTTTGATCTATTGCATTCAGAAAAAAAGTTATTCGTGATGGAATTCAAACGTGATAGTGTGATTGCTTTATATTTGGCTGGAAAACACAGGTGGCTATTGTTAGAGCCCTCCAGCATTTAAATGTGAATAAATTTTTTGTTTCACGTACCATTGCTCGTTACCGTGATACTGGCAGTGTTGCATCGCGTAGAAAAAGTGGACGAAAAAGAACGGTAACAACACCAGAAATGATCCGAAAAGTGAAGGCCAGTTTTGATAAAAATCCACGACGCAGTGGTAGAAAAATTGCTCGTGAGCTGAACATATCGCGAGAACGGATGCAACACATATTGAAAAATGAGCTTGGACTAAAGCCATTGAAGTTCCAAAAAGTGCAAGAGCTCACCGATGGACAAACAAAAGTTAGAATGGAAAGAGCCAAGGAGTTACTTCGCTTGCATGAAAGTGGCCAGTTACACAGAAAAAAATAAAAATCGTATTTGACTACAAAATTCACAGATCTGAATCCAAAATTATTCAATTTCCAGCCTATAAAGATTTTTGTCTCATTGACTACGAAATTTGTAATTTTTTGTCTTTTTTTGGTTTTTTACAGTCGATAAAAAAAAATAATCAAATCAACTAAAATATTATTCGGTCAATTTTTTACTCCCCAACAAACTTTTTTATCAAACCAATAAAAGTTTTTGTTGAATTTTTTACTTATTTTTCGGTAAAATAATTTGTTGGTTTGATTATAAAATTTGTTAAGTAATTAGAAAAAAATTGATAATTATTTTTATTAAATCAACAATTTTTTTTTGTCGGATTTTATGCCAATTTCAATTAAAAATATCATTGATTTGATTAATTTTTTATCAAATTTGCTTTTTTCCACCCAAAAAATTTTTTTTTTTAAATTTATTTTTACTTTTATTAAAAAAATATATATATAATAAAGTTATTACAATAAAATATAATATGTATATAAATATTTATAATTGTACATTTTAGTAACATAAATAATCCATTTTTAATATATTTTCATTGTATTTAAAATAACATTTAAAATTGAGAAATAATTTTTAAGTTTTAAACAATGTTTTATAGTTTTGAATTATTCTTTTAAATTAAGTATTTCATTAATTACAGTGAATACTTTTGAATATTTCTTTTCTGAATTAATTTCATAAAAAAACTGTTGCATAAAATTATAAAATAAATCAGATTCTATAGGAAACTCCAAGTTAAACACAAAGAATATTTTAAATGGAATATCTACAGCGGTGATTATTTGTACCATTGGATATTTAATTTCATCAAAATAAACAAAAATTTCTTTAACATTTGCAATTTCACCAAGAATTAGCAACCTTGGTTGCATGTTACATTTTTGAAGTTTAAGGAGTTTTAATTTCATATCCAGTTCCTCTTTGGTTTCTGCAACTATGGCAAACGAATCTTGGGAATCTGTTACGGTAAACTTTTTTCTGATTTTGGCTCCGGATTTGTCTGTAACTACTTTCTGCTGAGGTGGAAACAAATAATGCAGGCAATATAGAATAGAAAATATCCTTGATTCTAAAAAAAAAAAAAATTCAATGTAATTAAGTAAATATTAAATGTCAATTATATAACAAGTCAAGGCTTACCACTATCGCACGACTTTAAATTTTTTAGCATTATTGAAACGGAAACGTTGGGTACTTTAGTCTGAAGCAAAAAATTATTATGTGTATTTGTTTATAATCACTCTTCACTTTAATTTATTATTTATTAATTTAATTTAATTTATTACGTATTAATTTATTGCAATTGTAATTACTTTTATTTTTTAACAGATCACTTTTTACAAAATACGTCCGTCCACATTGACTAGCAAAATAAAACTAAACATAAACACAAAAACATAAACAAAAAAAAAAAAAAAACCGTTGATAATTTTACGCGTGTCTTGTTTAGACATGATCTTTCATACAGATGTTAAACAACAACAATATTAAACTAAAATATGATTTTCCCAAAAAAAAAATTATAACGTCTTTTTAAAGCGTAGTAACAGCAAATTGCATAGCAACAGCAAAGAAAAGTACAAGAAAATGCACTCGATGACAAAATTGTAGGTGAATTAATCAAACTGACTAATTTTTTTATTCAAACAGATTAATTATTTTATTAAGTGAATTTATCGGTTGCTATTTTTCCAAAGTCACCTTTTGACTAATTATTTTATCAATTTAACTAAATTTTTAATCAAAAAATTGTCTATTTAAGACAAAAAAAATTGTAGGCAATTTTAGAGCTTCAGTTTTTTCTGTGTTACCGAATTTGGTTTTCTCCGATGAGAAGCCATTCCAAATTGAGCAGTTTGTGAACAAACAAAATGATCGGGTTTACTTGCCAAAGAGGTCAGCTGAAAATTTACACCTGCGATTGGCCACCAGAACTCAAGCGCCGCCGATGGTAATGATGTGGGCCGCCGTAACGGCCGATGGTCGCTCCCCGCTCGTATTCATCGAGCGTGGGTTCAAAATAAATGCCGAATATTATCGGGAAAATGTCTTAAAGACAGTATTGAAGCCCTGGGCAGACAAACATTTCGGCCGCAGACCATGGACATTCCAACAGGACTCAGCACCACCGCACTCAGCACGCGTCAACCAAGAATGGCTTAAAAAGGAGGTTTCTCGCTTCATTTCTACCGCACAATGGCCACCAAAATCTCCGGATCTCAATCCGTTGGACTTTTGCGCCTGGGGCATTTTGGAGAGTAAGGTTCTCACTAAAAAATACCAAAGTGTCGATCATCTTAAGACGGCGCTTCGCCGGGAATGGGCCAAAATACCACAGAGCCACTTTCGTGCAGTCTGTGATGGCTTTGTCGGCCGTTTGAAGGTCATAATTCGTACCAAAGGTGCGCAATTCGAACAAATCTAAACTGATTCTAAAATTTGATGTTATTTCCAACATTTTTTGCTTTTGAAAAATAAAATTAAAAAAAAAAATTAAAAAAAATATAGTGCTTTACTTTGTTGCATTATATATCAGCCACCCTGTACGTGGGCAATCTCAGATGTGGTGCACCCTACTGGTCTAATGGTGACATTTTATAATCATTATTTACGCCTAAATAGTACTACAATAATCAGTTAATGTCAGGGACAATTTTATATACATACATAATTGGTCATTACAACCCTTCAGTCAGGATTACGACCTAGCTTCTCACACCACTTGTGTTGTGTGCATTAATTTTATACATGAGTGGCGAGGACCTACAGTCTAAAGTCGACTCCGAACGACAGTTTTTTGAGAAGCTTTTCATGGCAATTTTATTTACTCTCAGAGTTTTTGCCAGAAATCTGCTGAGAGGAAGTCGCCGAAGAAATATTTTTTTCAGGGACAATTTTGGGATTCGAAAAGATTCGTCATCCGCCATTATCGCTGAGATATTGACGCGTCGTTGATGACGTTGTCTAGTTTTGTTGTAAAGTATTTTCATTTACAATCTATTCGGGCTCATCAAGATTTTAAAACATCGAATTTAATATGTACCGGATATGGAATAACGGATATAATCGTTATTAAAGTGTGGGGGGTCTGCTTACAATGACATTTCAAAAAGTCTTTCTCTAATTTTGGAATTTCAACATGATTTTGTACATTCACTCACTAACCAGCAACCTTTTCCATTTGTAGAGGCACTCTCACTCATGCAACGGTAAACATCAAAAGTTATCACTTGCCAGAGTGTCATCTATAGTGCCGACAATTAAGCGCCACTTTCAACGAATCTACTACACACAACCAATTAAGTTTCACAGACAGAGGGAGAGAGAGAGAGAGAGAGAGTGAGACGGGGAAGCTAAGAGGAAAACGAATTTGAAATGAATACGAATACGAATTCAAATGAAAAAATATTTAATAATCATAGACGACACAAGATCACCATCATCATCATCACCATTATAATCAACAGCAGCAGCAGCAGCAACAAGGCAGGAGAACGATGTTGATGATGATGATGACGTTGCCTAATAAATTAACAACAAATATACGTATGAGCGGTCGGAACAAGATGTTGTTTGAGGCAACTTTTGAATGCCGAAGACAGTTTTAGTATTCATTTCATGCATCATAAATTGTTTACCACGATGATGATATACGGTGGGAAGCTGTATAAATCATTTTGATTGACAGCTTTAAGGGAAACAATAATTTGTGGAGAGCGTTTCTGGTTTTCTTTTTCTCTGTTTTATTTTTTCTTGTGTCGGGGAGTAGGAGTGCATTTAAGTGTATGACTGAAGAAAAGAAGCGCTAAAGTTCTAAGAAACCAACCAACAAGTTATTGGTCAAATTAACCAGCATTTAAAAGTATGTTGATTTCAATTTTGATGATTATCATCAAGGATGATGATGATGATGATCATAATGATGATTAACATCATCAATAACTTTTACAGCTTGAACAAATGGTCTTTAGACTGTCATTTGTATGGCATGGAAATTAAAAAAAAAAAAAAAACAAAAAAAAAAACACAAGAAAAATGAAAATAAAATCGTTTATAATTGTTGTTGTCTGCTTAAATTGTTATAAATTTTTATTTCATTCATTCATTCAGTCCGTCAGCCAGCCAGTCAGTCAGTCATTCATTCATTCATTCTTCCATTTGTGTTTGTCTGTTTACAAACCAGAATTCCATGGAATTTGTATTTCAATTGCAATGAAATAAGAAGAAGAAAAAAAAAATAATTTATTTTTACGAATTTATAATTACAGGGTGCTTTAATTAATCTTTGTAAATGAAATGTAACACAGATCAATCATATTTTATTATTTTTATTCTGTTTTTCACTGTGTGCGTATATATATGTATGTGTATGTATTAGTGTACAGTGTAGTTTCAGTTTTAAAGCATTTGCTTTGTAGCACATGTCACTTGATGTGCTTCTGATAAATAAATTACCCAGCATATGTTTGTGTTTACATTTAACAAAGTAAGGAGTACATATGCACACACAAACAAACTTATAAAAAAATTTACTTTTTATACTCTTATACCCACGAAAAAGGAGTACAGTGTACACTCACTTGCGTACACACAAATGTAAGTACACTGTCTCTCTCTCTCTCACTACACTCATATTAACGAGTACATTTACGAGTACGTGTTTACGAGTTACATATATTTAAGTGTCATTAAAAATTAAAGCAATTGCTACAAAAATTTAATATTGTTTTTTTTTGTTTGTTTATTACTGTTGTTGTTGTTGCTTTTGCCCAGTAGTTGAAAAAAAAAAAACAATTAATTTTTTAATTTCCATTAAAGTAGCTGCAACCAGCATCAAATTTGTAATCATAATTTTACAAAAACAAACAAAAAAAAAACAAGAAAAAAAAAACAAAATTAAATTCTTTTCCCTGTTATTTTCTTTTGTATAAACACTGTGACTCTCATACTACCCTACCCTACCTTTTGTACACGAGTAAAGTACGAGCTAAACACACCACTAAGCGTAAGAGTTAAGAGTGAAGCAAAGAGCATGTATGAGAGCGGAGAAAAAACCCCCCCATGGTTTTTTGGGTTATATGATCTGTTATTAATTTGATTCTTGTTTAAGCTGCATTACACAGGCAACCAAAGTCTTTTTCCTTCCACACATTCGCCTCGTCCTCCCCCCCACAAACTTATGTATGTGCGTTTCACTGTGTCGCATACGTTCGTTTGTATGTACGTCGTGCACATATTGTGGTGTCTGTTTAAATTGTTTTGCTATTTATGTCGGCAACTACCGTATAAACTTAAAAACTGTGCCTTTTTTTGGCTCTTGTTGTTGTTAATATTGCTGTTGTTGTTTTTTTTTTTGTTCATAAAACATCAGCATGTTCGTACAACATGTATTGTGTTGTGTTGTTTGTTGCAATATTGTTCAAAATATTGTTGTTGTAAGCCATCATATAGCATATGCTGAAATCAATATGTTGACCAATAAATTGTATTGTAAAAAACGAACAACAACAACAAAAAACATCAACAAGTAAAACAATAAGAAACATAAGAAGAAGAAGCAGAGAATCTTGTGTTTTATTCAATAACAATTAAAATACAAAAATATTAGCAAAACTGCAGGCACAACAGCAATTTAAGAAACACAGGGCCTTTTTTTTCTTTGCGTCATCAGATGCTGTCGCATCTAGTTTGTGGTGATTCCACTAAAAACTTACCTACTCTTGAGAATTTGTCTGTCTAGCACCGCGGGTTGAGGCTCAGAATATTTTACCCACGATCATCAGTGGCCAGCATCTAGGATGCTCGCTGTCTTTATTCTCAGAACATTATCCGTGTATTTC
Source organism: Sarcophaga caerulescens (assembly GCA_927399465.1). NCBI lineage: Eukaryota > Metazoa > Arthropoda > Insecta > Diptera > Sarcophagidae > Sarcophaga > Sarcophaga caerulescens. Next base: position 104,429,779 of record OV656872.1, on the reverse strand, counting down.
GTTAATTTTTCCCAATTTTAATTGCCATGTAGCATTGCGTTCACACTTACGGCACCAAATTTCCTCTTCTATTTTCATTTCCTTATTTTCTCATCTTCTAGATTAAAAGAATGGCATTCCTTGATCTTACCTTAATGTTCGTTGTCGATGTTGTCCTGTCTGTTTTGTCAGAAAGAACCCTGACTTTCTGGATGGTTTATTTGGAATGTTAGAAATTTGGTTCCCCAAAATTATTATACGCTTTAGAGCTGGGCAGTAGTTTATTAAGGGTAATCCTTGTATCCTTAACTTAAGTTTGCTTAATACTATCTTCAGACAGGCACTTTTATTGCGTAAATCGCAATAAACACCATTATTGAGCTCAATATTTCATATAAAGTTTCAATTAATTATTGCACAATAAATGCGCAAATTGTTATAATATTGAGTAAAACTTAAAATACACCACTGTCATAAGTACGTTCAGTGAGCATACATACTACAATTTTCCGAACACTTTCTATTGATATTTGACAACTCAAATGTCAACAACTACAAATAAAAAAAAACCAAAACAAAATAAAAACAATGTTGTTGAAACAACCAGCTGTTTTGTTTACCACTATCAAATAAATATTGCGTATATTATGTGTCTAAACACTTAAAATATTGTACACAAATAAACGAATATCGACTCAATAAAAGTGCCTGTCTGGACATGGTATAAGACCGTCTTTGGTTAGTTAAGATTCGGCCAGTTTAACCTAGAGATTGAGCTTGTCCTCTCTTCTTCCCGGGAAGTGTGTGATTTGTTCCCTTAGTGGAGACAGCAGAGAGGGTTGCACCTCATTCAGCTAATTCGTTCGCTCAGGTAATACCCAATGCCCATGTAATGGAAACCTTTGAAAAATTTGTCATTGGACGTTGATTTTGATACGGATTTTGCTATTTAATCCCCTTTGCCTGGAAAATACTCTACTTGTCGGGCTGACTATTCGAAATTCTAATGTTAGAACACTTAATGTATATCCCTCAGTGAAATCCTTCCAGCATTTTCAAGCCAACGGTATACAGCACAAGGGCCCTAACGGGAACCGCCGCATCTTTAGATCAGACGTGTTAAATTCAAATCTCCTGTTGTGGAAATTGTAAAGAATCATGTGCTCGTCTCGAATGTCTTTAAGGCTTTCGAGTATTGCAGAATGTTCAGAGCTCAGATTGGGCCTGAAATTAATTGTATTAAGCCTCACTGCAACAGTTTAGAACACTGGTCAGAGGGGAACCAATTGAGTATAGCAAATAATACATACATACATAATTGGTCATTACAACCCTTCAGTCAGGATTACGACCTAGCTTCTCACACCACATATGTTGTGTGCGTTAATTTTATATACATGAGTGGCGGAACCTACAGTTTAAAGTCGACTCCGAACGACTGTTTTTTTGAGAAGCTTTTCATGGCAATTTTATTTACTCTCAGAGTTTTTGCCAGAAATCTACTGAGAGAGGAAGTCTCCGAAGAAATATTTTTTCATATTTTCGTTTTGATGTCTGATCTGGGATTCGAACCAGAGATCAGCAATGAATCGTATTTTCGCTACTCATAGGTACTTATGAAATTTTGAGTATGAGTGAGTCAAGAGTATTAAAATTCAACTACTCTGATTCATTCGTACTCGCTACAACATTGATTTATAAGTATAGGTTGCAATGAGTATGAGTACAACTCACAACATTCGATTCATTGTTTGATTCATACGTCTACTCATTCAGATTCATAAATTTAGAAAAATACTTATAATACTTACGAATGATTCGAGTCACTCGAATCATTCATCAAAATTTACAGTAGTAGTTATTGTTGCATTTACAAAAGAAGAGAAAATAAAAGACAAAGACAGCAAGCAAAGCACACACACAACCTTCTAGCGAGTATTGTGGTGTTCGTACTCGAATCATACTTATTTTGTGCTTCGTGTATATGTTGAATCATGGAGAGTCGAAATCAACAACATCGTGCGTATTGTTAAGTATGATTACGATAAGTATTTCTAACTTTGAATATGAGTAGTATGAGTATGATATTAAAATAAGTATGAATGCGTATAAGTAGCTGAAATTATAAGTATGATTCGAATCTACTCATCGTTTTGAATACTCGTTGCTGATCTCTGATTCGAAAGCGGGCCTTCTGTCTAATAAGCCAACACACTACCTACTAGACTACGGCGAATTTAATTAAGGCAAATAATACATACATAATTGGTCATTACAACCCATCAGTCAGGATTATTGACCTAGTTTCTCACACCACTTATGTTGTGTGTGTTAATTTTATACATAAGTGGCGAGACCTACAGTTTAAAGTCGACTCCGAACGAAAGTTTTTTAGAGAAACTTTTCATGGCAATTTTATTTACTCTCAGAGTTTTTGCCAGAAATCTGCTGAGAGGAAATCGCCGAAGAAATACTTTTTGTATTTTTGTTTTGATGTCTGGCCTGGGGCTCGAACCCTGGCTTTACGTCTAATAAGCCAACACACTACCTACTAGACTACGGCGACTACATGAGTAGTATGAGTATGATATTAAAATAAGTATGAATGCGTATAAGTAGCTGAAATTATAGGTATGATTCGAATCTACTCATCGTTTTGAATACTCGTTGCTGATCTCTGATTCGAACTCGGGCCTTCAGTCTAATAAGCCAATACACTACCTACTAGACTACGGCGAATTTAATTAAGGCAAAAAATGCCTTAATTAAAGTGAAAGCTTCCAAATCTTGCCCTCCACCTTGTTAGAGATGTACATACTTGCAATTACAGCTTATTTGCATAACCAAAGATTTTGAAGCCTACTGTTGCAACTCCTCCAAGTGTTGCTCCTCCAACAATATTCCCTTTTAGGGAAAGCAACTGAAAAAACTTCAGCTTGAGCTTTCGTTAGTAAATGCCCAACAAATAAGTATTTTCTCCATATGGTGACCTTACAACTGAATTTCCAATGCACCTAAAGGGCCTTGTTGAGGCACTTGATACTTGGGTTTAAAAACCCTTAAATACCCTCTCTACTTTCCGAATCTGTTTTTTTTTTTTCAATCTGAAAAATGTGAAATATTTGTTTAATTACTCACTGTAGCTTCTTCTTTTTTATGTTTCGGATTTCTTTTTTTTTCTTCTTCTTTTTTTTGTGTACGTTTGTCGTGTTCGTTTGTTTTGTGAAAATACAACAATATAAACAACAGCCACAATACCAACAACAACAACAATAATAAACAGAAAAAAATGAAAATACAAAATGCAACTCTATCGTATATCAGGTCGGATTGTATCGTATTGTCGATAAATGCTAACAAACCATGTCAAAGCTTTCAGTGCAGCTCACATTGCTTGGCTAAAGTAGGAATGTTGCCGATATTGGGCATCGGTATCGTGTACTTACAATGTTTGTAGCTGTTGTTGTTGTTGCTGCCATAGTTGTATTGCTGCTGAGGTCCCGCACAGTTGGTTGTGATTTTTTGTAGTCTTTAAAAGAAAATTATGACATGAACATGAACGTAATCCTCATAATGATGTTATCCAATCCAGCATCTTAAGGTAAACAAACCTCGAACCGCTTAAATTTCCCTTCTGATAAAGTTTTTCAAGCGCCAAATAAATGCTGAGTACTCTCGCTCTCTCTCTCTCTCTCTCTCACTGTCTTCTCCTCCTTGGCCCGGCATATAGAGAAGGAGGGGAGAGTTTGGACAAAAGTAAAAAGTAACAACATGTTGAGTTTTCTGCGTTGAGTTTACTGTAGACTATGAAACTCCAGAAAAAAAACAAAACTCCAGAAATTTTAAATGTTCACAGGGTTCACACAGGAGGACAGGAATGCGCTGACATTGAATATTTATATGTGAGTGGATTATGACAGGTTTGTTTGCTGGTTGCTTGTGGCTGTGGCCCCGCGTATGACTGTGACTGCATCTTCTTCTTCTTCCAGTCGTCGTCGCCGTGTGGGTATGTGGCATTAGTCGTTGGCAGCCAAATGATTTATTTTGCCATATCGGTGATATTTTTGTTAATTTTTGCTGTTTACGCTGCCAACAAATACAATTTGGGTTTTGCAAAAGCGAAAATTAACATTTTTTTTTCTTTCCCAATACAAAACTTTTGAATTAAAGGGTGATTTTTTAAGCTATTATCTTTTTGGCAACACTAGTTTAAACAGCTCACGCACATTTCGTGTTTTGTTTCACTGTCAAACATCTTCAGTTTGGTCTATAATTTGACCATGAATCGTTTGAATTGAATTTTATTATCAAAATGGGCTCTTGGAAAGTTGGCCGAAGATCCACTTCTTTATCGAAAAATTGTGTTCAGCGACGAAGCTCATTTTTGTCTCAATGGATACGTAAATAAGCAGAATTGTCGATTTTGGAGTGAAGATCAGCCAGAAGCATTGCAAAAGCTACCAATGCATCCAGAAAAAGTCACAGTTTGGTGCGGTTTATGGGCTGGTGGCATCATTGGACCGTACTTCTGCAAAGATGCTGCGAATCGTAACGCCCTTAGACTATTTTTTGTGGGGCTATGTTAAAGCTCATGTCTATACAGACAAGCCCGCTTCAATTGACGCATTGGAAGACAACATTGAAGCATTTATTCGTAAGATACCGGCCGAAATGTTGGAAAGAATATGCCAAAATTGGACTAAGCGTATGGACCATTTGAGGCGCAGTCACGGTCAACATTTGCATGAAATAATCTTCAAACATTAAATTATATGGACCGTATTATCGATTCAAATAAAGATTTCAAGCATTTTTCTGAATTTTATGTGTTTTTTTTTTTGAAAAATTTGCCTATAGCTCTTAAAAAATCACCCTATACTTGCAACGTTTTCAAATATTTTTTTACTCGCCAAATTGAAATATTTTATTGCGACACAAGAACAGCTTTTAAAACTATCGTTTGAAATTATTTAAAACGCTTTAAGGCCGTTTATCTACGTTCTGGACAAAGAAAATTTAAAACGTGAACGAATGTTGAACAACACCATAGAAGTGATTCAATTATTATCCTCATGAAGCGGCACAATTACGAAGAACAGCGGCGTAAATGAAGACGTACAAGATGTCATTAGCAAAACTCAACAAGCCAAGTATTCGTTGAAGACAGAGTGAATGTCAATGCCTTGTCCAGACATCTGAAAACATAGGAATGTAGTAGCAAAGTCCGGAACTTATCTTAACATACTATACGGCGACCACAAATCTTTAGCTACCAATCTCCACATCTAGAATTTCTGGCCAAACACAATAATATTGAGCCGTTTCGTGCTACAAACCAATGGACAATCCAATACAACATCCAGAAATGCAAGTTTTCATGAATGGGACATACAAACTAAGCTGGATTCCGATTCCACAAGTCCACAATTGAAAATATAAACGGCTTATGTGTCATCATGGAATGATGTTCTCCACTATATATACATATGTATGTCTTATAGACTTAGGTTCCCTGCACATGGACATTTCTGGCAACTGTAGGGCTGATAAGCTTGCCAAAGCGGGCACACTACTTTCGGAACCCACGCCAATCGAATTGCCACTCACATCGGTTAAATTGGCCATTGGACAACAATTCTTTCGGAACGCAAACCTATTCTGGACAAATGAGGAATCTTGCTCAATCGCTAGACTCACTTGGCCCATCATGGATAGGAGACATACCCACCAACTATTCAAACTCGATCGTAAGGTCATCTCGTGGCTATGCTTACAGGTCACTGTGTTATGGGAAGACATAAGGAAGGACTGCAGCTCCCTTCGAACGACTACAGGGTGGCTGATATGTATTGCAACCAACTTCAGGTTGTTATCATTTGTAAACCGCCCGTCTGACAGCTGACAGATTTATTCCAGTGACAGTTCATTTTATTATTTACAAGCTTACAAAAGCATTTTGATCTATTGCATTCAGAAAAAAAGTTATTCGTGATGGAATTCAAGCGTGATAGTGTGATTGCTTTATATTTGGCTGGAAAACCACAGGTGGCTATCGTTAGAGCCCTACAGCATTTAAATGTGAATAAATCTTTTGTTTCTCGTACCATTGCTCGTTACCGTGATACTGGCAGTGTTGCATCGCATCCAAAAAGTGGACGAAAAAAAACGATAATAACACCAGAAATGACCCGAAAAGTGAAGGCCAGATTTGATCGAAATCCACGCCGCAGTGGTAGAAAAATTGCTCGTGAGCTGAACATATCGCGAGAACGGATGCAACACGTATTGAAAGATGAGCTTGGACTAAAGCCATTGAAGTTCCAAAAAGTGCAAGAGCTCACCGATGGACAAAAAAAAGTTAGACTGGAAAGAGCCAAGGAGTAACTTCGCTTTTTTTTTTCTTTTTTTTGTGAAACCAGCACTCAGGGGATGGCCCCTACTCATGCAGTGCATGGTGCAGGTTTTTAGGAAAGGTGGAAAGGGGGAAGATGCGAACGGCAAGGAAACGAGTTGCTGCTAGGTGACTATAAAATGGCCAGTGCTATACCTTCACCATTAGACAGTCTACAGCAATCGTCCCCAAGAATCCCGCAGTTTCTCACACCACTTATGTTGTGTGTGTTAAATTTTATACATAAGTGGCGGGACCTACAGTTTAAAGTCGACTATGAACGACAGATTTTTTTGAGAAACTGAGAAGAAATCGCCGAAAAAATACTTTTTGTATTTATTTTTGATGTCTGGCCTGGGACTCGAACCCTGGCTTTTACGTCTAATAAGCCAGCACACTACCTACTAGACCACGGCGACACACGAAAGTGGCCAGTTACCGAATTTGGTTTTCTCCGATGAGAAGCCATTCCAAATTGAGCAGTTTGTGAACAAACAAAATGATCGGGTTTACTTGCCAAAGAGATCAGCTGAAAATTTATACCTGCGATTGGCCACCAGAACTCAAGCGCCGCCGATGGTAATGGTGTGGGCCGCCGTAACGACCGATGGTCGCTCTCCGCTCGTATTCATCGACCGTGGGGTCAAAATAAATGCCGAATATTATCGGGAAAATGTCTTAAAGACAGTATTGATGCCCTGGGCAGACGAACATTTCGGCCGCAGACCATGGACATTGCAGCAGGACTCAGCACTAACGCACTCAGAACGCGTCAACCAAGAATGGCTTAAAAAGGAGTTTCCTCGTTTCATTTCTACGGCACAATGGCCACCAAAATCTCCGGATCTCAATCCGTTGGACTTTTGCGCCTGCGGCATTTTGGAGAGTAAGGTTGTCACTAAAAAATTCCAAAGTGTCGACCATCTCAAGACGGCGCTTCGCCGGGAATGGGCCAAAATGCCGCAGAGCCACTTTCGTGCAGCCTGTGATGGCTTTGTCGGCCGTTTGAAGGCCATAATTCGTACCAAAGGTGGCCAATTCGAACAAATCTAAACTGAATCTAAAATTTGATGTTATTTCCAACATTTTTTGCTTTTGAACAATAAAATTAAAAAAAAATATAGCGTTTTATTTTGTTGCATTATATATCAGCCACCCTGTACTGTCGAGGCTGTGGGTCTGCTGAAGAGAAGGAAACTGTTATCCACTTATTTTGCCAATGCCCATCTTTCGCGAGCCGCAGATTTAGGTTATTTGGTTCTCCATTCCTTTGTCAGCTTAACGGAGCTATCATCCATTGATATCAAGGATATACATAGCTTCGTTCATAAAACTTTCAGGCTGGTTTTCATCTTAAATTATTAAAGCTACTACTCCAACCCCTACCTACCTATCTAGGGAAAGCATTTGTCACACTGAATAACGATATGAATTGGAGCGCTCGGTAGTTTAGAAACTAATGTGCCTTATTGAGGGTCGATGAAATATGACACTTTGTTGTGTAGAGCGTTTGAAGTTGGAAACTGGTGTTTAGAAGGTTGCGAATCTTAAGATGGCCCTTCATAACTGCAAAGGTACAAATTGGAATTTGCAAGGCAGTTTCAAGGGATATCGTTTTTGTAGCGCAACATATTCCCAGCAAATGCTTTTTTCAAAAAACCCTCTTCAAAGCAAGCATTTCGCCATTTTTTAACATCCATTTCAGTTTCAATTAAATTCCAATTTGCAGAGCCACCAATTATTTCCCAAAAAAAAAAAAAAAAAGACAGGAAAAAAAACGAAACAAAATCTTGGCAAATTATTGCCAATGATTGAAGTCTATTCCAAACCAAGACGAAACCTTCATCATAAAAATCGACATGTTGGGCATACAGGTAGACGACAGAACGAAAGAAAATAAAATTCAGTTTGGAAATGTTTTTTTTTTTGCCTGGCTAAGGCGGCTGTATTGTATGCAGCCCAGCCCAGCCAATCCAATCAGCCATCAATCAAATCAATTATTATTGATGCCCATTTATAAGACAAAGAAGAATACGAAGAAGAAGAAGAAGAAAAAAGGGAGCATATGTATAGAGTTAAGCTGCTGCTGCCGCCAGGTCTAATAGGATTCGTGGAATAAAAATTTTTAAATTTAAAGGAAGTGCTGCTGCTGATGCCAATTGTGATGATGATGATCATGTTGCTGATGATGGTGCGGCCATAATGAAAGGTTGTCTTTGGAAGTTTTTCTCCATATGCTTATTCTATATACATTCGTACATACACATACATAAGTAAGGGGTGATTTTTTAAGAGCTATAAGAAAATTAAAAAAAAAAAAAAAACACATAAAATTCAGAAAAATGCATGAAATCTTTATTTGAATCGATAGTATTCGAGTCATACTTATAATTTCAGATACTTATACGCATTCATACTTATTTGAATATCATACTCACACTACTCATATCCAAAGTTCGAAGTACTCATCGTACTGATACTTAACAATACGCATGATGTTGTTGATTTAGACTCGCCATGACTCTACATATACACGAAGCACAAATTAAGTATGATTCGAGTACGAACACTACAATACTCACAAGAAGGTTGTGTGTATGTTTTGCTTGCTGTCTTTGTCTTTTCTTTCTTCTTTGTTTGTACATGCAACAACAACTACTACTGTAAAATTTGATGAATGATTCGAGTGACTCGAATCATTCGTAAGTATTATAAGTATTTTTCTAAATTTATGAATCTGAATGAGTAGGCGTATGAATCAAACAATGAATCGAATGTTGTGAGTTTGATGTCAACGTTGTACTCATACTCATTGCAACCTATACTTATAAATCAATGTTGTTGCGAGTACGAATGAATCAGAGTAGTTGAATTTTAATACTCTTGACTCACTCATACTCAAAATTTCATAAGTACATACATATGAGTAGTGAAAACAAGATTCATTGCTGATCTCTGATACGTACCCAGGTTATGGCTGTTTGCTCCAGTATTTTAATTTCACTTGGTTTTCTCGTTTGTTATTCGATGATAAAAGGAAAAAAGGACAACAAATATGTGGAATTTTTTTTTTATAATAATGAGGTTAAATTGAATACGTTATTATTGTCGTTATTGCTATTGTAGTAGTTGCTTGTTATTGTTGCTGTATTTAACATGAATTGCAAATCAAAGAAAAAAAAAAACAAAAAATCATATGCCCGAGTATCTAAGCCAACTTTTTATTTTTTTTTCAGTGTGTATATTTCAGATTCTTTTCTGTTTTTTTCTATCCTAAGGGTTACAATATATATTTTTCTGAATGGCGGTTTTTAACTTGTTAGTACATGTTCCCCCTTTTTTTTTTTCTGTACAAGATTTGGTTCCTTTTAACCCTTTAACGGTGTATTGAAATTGATGTTGAAATATGTATCAAGATTTTTAACCAAATATAGCCTTCATAAATCGATCAAAATTGGACGAAGAAGGACTTGTAGGGGAAATGGACCTAGTGATTTGAATAGCCATGGTGTCAAGGTCTCCAAAACAGGTTTCCTTACGTTTGGACGTTACTTGTGACAAGAGATATAGGCGACGAAGCTAATTGTTTTCCTTAAATGAGCAACAAACTGTTTTCTATATAAATCCGGCAATATTATCGCATTGTAGTCTTTTTATCGATGACTTGCTTTTTGTGGAAGGCTTCCATTTCATGCTTCGATGACTTGCATTTTTTGGTCCATGACTTGCATTTTTTTAGCAGATGACTTGAATTTTTTGGTCTAAGACTTGCATTTTTTGGTCGATGAATTGCACTTTTTTTGATCAATGAATTGCATTTTTTTGACGATGACTTTTTTTTTGAAGTCGCCGTAGTCTAGTAGGTAGTGTGTTGGCTTATTAGACGTAAAGCCAGGTTTCGAGCCCCAGGCCAGACATCAAAACAAAATACAAAAAGTATTTCTTCGGCGATTTCCTCTCAGCAGATTTCTGGCAAAAACTCTGAGAGTAAATAAAATAGCCATGAAAAGTTTCTCAAAAAATCTGTCGTTCGGAGTCGACTTTAAACTGTAGGTCTCGCCATTTATGTATAAAAAATTAACACACACAACATAAGTGGTGTGAGAAACTAGGTCAATAATCCTGACTGAAGGGTTGTAATGACCAATTATGTATGTATTGCATTTTTTTTGCTCCATGATTTGCATTTTTTTGACGATGACTTGCATTTTTTTGTTCCATGATTTGCATTTTTTGGTCGATTACTTTCAGTTTTTGGTCGATGACTTGCATTTTTTGGTCCATTACTTGCATTTTTTTGTTCCATGATTTGCATTTTTTGGTTGATTACTTGCTGGTTTTGGTCGATGAATTGCATTTTTTTGGTCGATGACTTGAATTTTTTTTCTGCATGATTTGCATTTTTTTGATCGATGACTTGCATTTTTTTGCTCCATGATTTGCATTTTTTTGGTCGATTACTTGCTGGCTTTGGTCCAAGAATTGCATTTTTTTGGTCGATGACTTGAATTTTTTTTCTGCATGATTTGCATTTTTTTGACGATGACTTGCATTTTTTTGCTCCATGATTTGCATTTTTTTGGTCGATGACTTGCAGTTTTTGGTCGATGACTTGCATATTTTGCTTGATTCTTGTAGTTTTTTGTGGAAGAATTGCATTTTTTTGGTCGATGACTTGCATTTTTTTGAACTTGACTTGCCATTTTGTGGGCGATGACTTGCATTTTTGTCCTGTCTTGCATGATTCTTGTGTGATTTTTAATTTAATGATTTTAACTAAACAGTGTCTGTAAAAAGAACTAACTTTACACACATTAAGATCCTTGGACCTGAAAATTACACAGACTCTAACGTCTAAATCATGACAAGCCTTTAGTATGGATTACAATCTTGGTTCTCACATCACCAATGTTGTGTGTGTTAATTTTATTCAAGCGTGTTGGGACCTACAGTTTAACATCGATTTCGAACGACTGATTTTGTGGCAATTTTTATTTACTCTCAGGCCGCTGAGAGGAAGTCGCGGAAAGAAATATTTTTTCATATTCTATCCAATTGTTGTACTTTTTACGTGTCTTGTTATCAGTTTAGGTTTAAATATTATGAATTTTCATATTTTTTCCATAAGGTTTTAAGTATTTCTGAGCCGGCATAAATAATTGTTCATAGCACTTGTAATACCTTAATGTGTCAACAAATGGAGTCCAATGGATTCAGACAGTGGTTAGTCTGGGCTAATGTCCGGACCAATGCTTGTTAAATGATGGGATTTTCTGTGAAAATCTTTTTATTTTCTTAGATAGCCAGGTAGTGAACAAGTCCCTTCATGGCCGTCACTGGATGTCCGTCGTTGTCCATGTATATCGGAGATTTCTCAGTAAAATTTCTTACATGGGTTCCAAAATAAAGGCAGTCCATCTGTCGTAGGCTTTCTTGAAATGCCTCTAATTTTGTTCAATGTTTTCTGTTCGATTTGCGTGATCGGTTTGGTTTGGTTTGATAAACTGTGAGTGAGTGCAAGTCTAGTAGCAAATGTAGGAGCATATTAGAGCGGACTCGGATGGATTTAGTTGCCCTTATTATTTTTTTTCAATGTTGCTGCTGCTTTTTTTAATATCTACAGCATGAATTGCTAACAATTTTCTCTTTGTGTTGCTGTATGAATACCAACAACTTTTTTTTAATTTTTTTTTTGTTTTTTTCCTTTTCATTCCAGATAAGATTTCAATCATGGACACGCAAACTTTAGTTCCATTTGCTGGCTGGCAGTGCTGTTGTTATTGTTGTTGCCTGGAGGTGGCTTTATTCTGCTCCAAAGGATTATATGCTGAACTTCACCGTGTGGCTGCAATCGTCCCCCGTCCAAGTTAGTGGTGGTGGATGAGAAATATTATTTGGGTAAGTCCTTCTTTCTCCCTTTTCCTCTCTTGTTGTTGCCTTCATTTGTATTGAGAATGAAGGCATATTTAAACGTTTTATTGTGTTTTTTATTCTGTTTTTTCTGTATTTTTGTAAAAATAATAATAAAATATAGGGTAGTTGAGTTGAAAATAGAAATCATTTATTATTTTTGGCTTTAATTTGCTGTTTTAACACAAAGTACAAGAAAAAACGAATCGAAAAAACGTTATTATTTTTAACGTCTTTCTTTTTGCTCATATTTATGCAGATGAAGTTTGATTTTGATTTTTTTTGGGAGTTATCAGCATATGTATATTTTCTGTTTATTGGTGGTCTATAAAGCATATGACTTGTACTCTTATATGTACACGAGTATATACGTATATGGAGATGTAAATATGAAAAATCTATTCAAACGTCAATTCAACGACAGATCGGAAAATATAACATTTATATTCCGATAAAGAATTTACTAGTACAATTTTTGAGAAATTGTTCTACAATTTGACACAAAAATTAATTCCGATTACTAGTCTCAGTGCCAAAGGTTAGCAATGAGTATTCAAAAAGATGAGTAAAATCGAATAATACTCATAATTTCTGATACTTTCTGATACGCATTCATACTTATTTTAATATCATGGAACCCCTCTACTCATATTCAAAGTTTGAAGTACTCATCATAACATCATACTTAACAACACGTATGATGTTGATTGATTTCGAACCCCCCCCCATAACTCAATATACATATTCACGAATCACAAAATAAGTATGAGTCGTGTACGAACACGAAAATACTCACTAAATGGTTGTGTGTTTGCTCTGCTTGCTGTTCTGTCTTTTTTGCTTGTGATTCACTCGAATCATTTATAAGTATTATAAGTATTTTTCTAAAGTTATGAATCTTATGATTCAAACATATTTCGAATGGTATGAGTTTGATGTCAACGTTGTACGCATACTCATTGCAACCTGTACTTATAAAACAGCGTTGTAGTGAATACGAATGAATCAGAGTATGTAGTTAAATTTCAATATTGTTGACTCACTTATATTCAAAATTTCATGAGTGCTTATGAGTAGCGAAAAAACGATTCATTGCTGATCTCTGCTCAGCACACGTCTCATACGCACCATCGTTAGTTCCAAAAATGCTGCCGAGATACACATACATAACATAATTGATCATTACAACCCTTCAGTCAGGATTATTGACCTAGCTTCTCACACCACTTATGTTGTGTGCGTTAATTTTATACATAAGTGGCGTGACCTACAGTTTAAAGTCGACTCCGAACGACAGATTTTTTGAGAAACTTTTCATGGCAATTTTATTTACTATCAGAGTTTTTGCCAGAAATCTGCTGAGAGGAAATCGCCGAAGAAATATTTTTTGTATTTTGTTTTGATGTCTGGCCTGGGGCTCGAACCCTGGCTTTACGTCTAATAAGCCAACACACTACCTACTAGACTACGGCGACTTATGCCGAGATACATACGGGAATTGAACCAAGTCCTCAATTGCCTTGTCATTTGGGAATAAAGGGACATAGCTTGTTCTTTCAATATTCAATGCTGACCCTGCGCTTATTTTCATACAACCAATGAAGTTTATTTTAGCTTTCTGGCGTATGCGACAGCAGGCAGACATCGTTGGCTTGGCCCAAGTCAAGAAGTCATGGATTTAGGTGCCACTGAATATTCGCTGCTGCTTTTGAGTTTCTTTTTTTTATGTAAAATAGTATCAAATCGTTTAAGAATAATTTCGGGGGGGCAGAATAAATAAGTGTCTGATATTTGCTTTACTTTGTTTAGGCATATCGATATTCTGTAGTGTTTATGGTGTCAAAGGTTCTTTCGAAATCAAAAAAAAAAAAAAAAAAAAATGTTATAGAATGGTGCATTAAATTCCCGATAACCCAATCTTACGCATATTTTAACACCGAAGTGCAAAACTATGTTCAATAACAGTGTTAAAAGGATGCTATGGAAGTCTAAACGAATGTTTCTAAACTTGAGAATAATAGTCACAGAAGCTAATGGTGTAGCTGATGACCCAATCCACAATTCCTACCGCATACAGATCTACACAAGTATAATAAATACACCTTTCATCTCTGTTAGGTTTTTTTTTATAAGGCGCTGACCTAATTAGATAGGAAGCGTACTAATCAACTATATAAACAGGACCCGTTGGGGTCAAGGGTCATTGCGTAATTGTTAGATACACGCGGAAAATTTACACCGATTGAGGAGGAAGAAAATATTATCCACTTTATTTTCCAATGACCATCTCTGATTCGACGTAGGCTATCGTTACTAAATACCAGATGTATCCCAAAATTCATTTAACTTTCAGGCTGACTTTAAGCTTGATTCTAAAGGAAACATGCTTTTCAATTGATGTTGTCAGTTAGTTCTGGCGAATTGTTTCATATGCTATGACAACGGGCCGTTGCGTGTGCTCTCCGGAGCACTCCATTCTATCTTAGCCCATTACCGTAGGGGGAATAGGATTGGCATCAGATTCTGGTTGTAGAAACTAATGCAACGCAGCCCATATCCTAGTTAGAGATAGTTTGGGGAATGCTTTCCCTCTCGATGCAGCCCAATGCTTATTGTAAGTGTCGTATTCTTTATTAAGAACTGATGTTGATTAGATTTTCTATGACATTCGTTGTTGAGTGTCTAGGGCCAGGAGATCAGGGTTTCCTGTGTGGATTATTTGGAGGGAAAATAAATCATTTTTTGTAATACGTAACAACAAAGTAAATGCTGGGAATATTGTAGGTTATTAAGTCAACAATTTCAGGCTTTTATTAAAGCTTATCTGCATCTATGTATATTCGTGTGTGTGTCTGTATGTATGCTTTTAATTTTAATTACAATGATTTAAAGAAAATGAGTTTTTTTTATGAATGAAACGTTTTTTAGCATTTTAATTATAGAGCCTCTACCATATATTCCTAATCCCAGTAATCAAGACAAATAATGAAAGGCAATGCAAGCCAATGCAATGCAATGTAATGTCTGCTCCTTTTTAACTTCGCTAATAATTGTTATTTTAGTTGATGGCTGACTGGCTGACATTTCTGGCTGCTCAATTATCAAACCCTGCTTTACTAAATTAGCAGTTGTAACGGGTTATCCATTTTATGGTTTCAAATGTAAAATTAATGGTGTTTTCTTTTCTACAAAGAAAATGTCACCCTCTTACAAGGTGCATTAAAAAATTGCTGACCAACCCTGTTATAAAGTAATTTTTTATTTGAGAAGAACATAACACAAATATTTAAAAAGGGTATGTCCTGTGTTTACCACGGCGGCTGTTGACTATGTTGAAATAAATTCAGTAATTCTCCTTCATCACATGACGAAGCTGAATCTAATAACTGATTTACATATTTCAATAAAATAGATGCAGCAATATCCATATTTGTTTTCAATAAAATATGAAAAAGGTATTGCCAGATCGCTAATTTTTCGACTTAATTTTTTGAGCGCTTTTTTTTTAACCAAAAAAAATTTTTTAACACTGTTCTAACACTGAATGCAATTTTTTTATATTACTGACCATATAGCTTTAATAATGTAATGTTTCCTTAAGATTACTTCACAAAACAATGAAAAAATTAACTTCAAAATTGGATAACGATACCTGGAGACTTTTTTTAAATTTCATCTGGTAGCCCTATAAATAAACAAAAGTCATCTGCTTTACAGGTATCAGTTATCAGCACTCTTGATTTATACAGGGCATAAAATGCAATGCCCTCCACCATTGGAAAGTGCGAATTATTTAGAATAAAACATACCACCCTTTTAGAGGGCGAAACATTTTTAAGAAACAAACACAAAATTGCATTTTTTTATATAAAATGCACATTTTTTGGTAGAAAAGAAAACACCATAAGTAAAACGCGGTGCAAATACAAGTTCCAAATTCACTGTAATACTTCGTATTATTTGTTAATGACTTGTCATACGATCTATTGCACTGTTCCAAAACTTGCCATCTATGTATGGTATCCCTATAATGTTTTCCGACATCAGTAAAGATAACTCCCATTTGATATGCATCCAGGTATTTTTTTCTGAGATGCATTAAAGTCGCTCAGATCCAACGTATACGTTCTGATGATTTATTCTCCTCATTAAGAAATCTACATATTTGGGCTTGAGGTAATCCCTACGCTAAGCAAGTATCCAGGATAGCCTGACGCATAGGCTAAAACAACAAACAAAGGCCTAATTTGTGTCGATTTCGACGAGTAGTTGAAACATGTCTTCTCCACTCCATAGAAAGGTTCTGGCTATAGTAGCGCTGTGGAAAGTCTCCTTCTCGGAGATTTACCTGCCTTGTGATAGCCGTCAAGGCTTATCGGAGGCCTTATTCCTCTTGCCTAACCAATTCATAATTGGTCATTACAACCCTTCAGTCAGGATTTCGACCTAGCTTCTCACACCACTTATGTTGTGTGCGTTAATTTTATACATGAGTGGCGGAACCTACAGTTTTAAAGTCGACTCCGAACGACAGTTTTTTTTGAGAAGCTTTTCATGGCAATTTTATTTACTCTCAGAGTTTTTGCCAGAAATCTGCTGAGAGGAAATCGCCGAAGATATTTTTTTTTCATATTCAGTTTTGATGCCTGACCTGGGATACGAACCCGGGCTTTACGTCTAATAAGCCAACACACTACCTACTAGACTACGGCGACTAGTCTTAAACTAACTAAACTGAACTGTCCCATCTTTTTTAGAGTTAATCTCATACGAGCCAATGGCGGCTGCCGGATAGCATTGCTAAGATTAATTGAGAACATCTTAAGATGGCGAAGATTTTGAGAATTTTTCCATGATTTTCGAATATTTTACTCTGGGACCGAAGACTCCTGTCACACTATCTGTCCTAAGCCCATGTTATAAAAGGGCATGTAGCCTCCAAACTGCTGCGTTTACTCTTGTTATTCCATCCCGTGCAAAGCGTTCCCCAAGATCATAAAGCCTACAGATTTATGAGGCAGTTGTCAGGCTAGCCCTCCATTATCCTAACCATAGCTCTCGAAATCACTACTAAGTGCAACGGGCTTTAATCCAACAGTGTTTTCAGTGTCGCTGTAGAACAGATTTCTCATTTCCCCGGATATAATAACGCATGCTAGACTTTGTATCTTTTCCAACTCCATTTGAGTTGTCTACAAAGGTTATAATGGGAGCCTTATAGGTTTACATTGTTGATAACGCCGTGGAATTGACAAATTCGTCGGCACAAAGAGAACATGATAAAAATGTGAGTGTATTTGTGAGAGGCATGTGTTAACCCAGAGGAAAATTGTTAGTAATATTTTCAAGTGCAACCAAATAATTTGTATATGTAGTGGAAAATATAGAAAAAATTACAGCGCCAAATCCCTAAAGACTGCGTATTTAACTTGACAAATATTCTTCTAAAAATGGAGATAATTTCTAAGTGAATATTAGTGAATCTCATTGAATATTAGTGTATCCTACTGTAATATTTTTTTGGGTGTATAATTGAAACCGGAAAAAAAGCGACATGAACCTTCTTCTTTCAAAGCTGACAAGCAATTGAATGCATTTTTACGCTCTTTTTAACGAACATTGTTGATGTTCGTGACCTATGTGTGTAAAAAGCTGAAGATGATCTTCCCCTGAGGGACATTGGTGCCGACGTCTGATTATAAGCCACAATTTCTCTGACAGAAGCGATATTTTAAGCAGTGCGTACATTACGATGATGTGCAGATCTAATCATAATTGTAATGGTTCCAGTCTCTTCAAATGGGTTTAAAATTTTATCAATTGCGCTGATCAACTTCTTCCTTTTCCTTGATTTTGGTGGAACTTGGTTAGTACCGTGGTCTAGTAGGTAGTGCGTTGGCTTATTAGACTGAAGGCCCGAGTTCGAATCCCAGGTCAGACATTAAAACGAAAATATTTCTTCGGCGACTTCCTCTCTCAGCAGATTTCTGGCAAAAACTCTGAGAGTAAATAAAATTGCCATGTAAAGCTTCTTAATAAAATTTGTCGTTCGGAGTCGACTTTAAACTGTAGGTCCCGCCACTCATGTATAAAATTAACACACACAACATGAGTAGTGTGAGAAGCTAGGACTGAAGGGTGCGGGCTTCTTGGGGACCATTGCTGTAGACTGCCTAATGGTGAAGGTATAGCACTGGCCATTTTATAGTCACCTAGCAGCAACTCGTTTCCTTGCCGTTCGCATCTTGAGATGTCCACAAACACTACTGCCTCCCTTCCACCTTCCTATAACCCATTTTCCTAAATAACCTGCACAATGCACTGCATGAGTAGGGGCCATCCCCTGAGTGCTGGTTTCACAAAAAAAAAAAAAAAAAAAAAAAAAAAAAGGAATGCGTTCACCCGTGGCATCACAACGGGCCGCTATGCGTGCTCAAGTGAGCTTTGTGATATTCAGAGCTACCACTCCGACCTAACCTGTAAAGTAGATCGATTAGAACGACCATAATCACCCCCCAATGCTTGAAAAGTGGCCTCAATAGATTCACCATTTTTTTTGACAGATTTTTACTGTTGTTACGATCCATATTCGAGAATAAATGTACTTCAATAAAGGGCGAAAGACAGCGTTGCCATATCGATGATTTTGAAACCACTTAATTGATGACCCGTTAGTTGTAATGCTGAGTACTTGGGTGTATTATTATTATTATCTTGGCTTATAAATCTAATTTTAAACTCTTTTCTTTTATTTTCTTTTCTTTCGTAATTTTTTTGTTTTTTTTTTTTGTTTTCAATTCTTTATCTTTAACGTTATTGTTCATGTTGTTCAATGAAATTTGCATTTTAACTTGAAAAAGTGAAAAAAAATTTTAAAATAAAAAAAAACAAATGCCAGTAAAAAAAAAGAAAAACAGAAAAAGAAATTTAAATAATGCAACATAAAATTGCTTTTAACACAATTATTCATTCATTCTCTCCTCCTGTTTTGTTTTGTTTTTTATTTTTCTTTCTTTCTTCTTCTATTTCTGCCATCATTTCATATTTCTTTGTTGATTTCATTCAAGTGGATAATTTTTCTTTCTCTCTCTCTCTCTCTCTTTCTCTGTTTTTTCTTATTTTTTAATTTAATTTTGTTTTAGTTTTTGTTGTAATTTTTAATGATTTATCGCATAGTTTTTCTATTTTCTTCATTTTGGTGGATTTTCTCCTCCTCTTCTTCTTGTTTTTAAATAAATTTGTATTTTGAACAAGAGCTTGTGTTATTTTTTTCTTTTTTTCAATTTTTTTTTCCATTTGATGGCGTTAAATTTATTCATAATTTGCGTGTAAAATATTTAAACGAAAAACTGAAAACCACTTTGAATTTTCCCCTTTCCTTCTTCTCCTTCGCCTCATCATCCACCTCCCTTCTTCTTCTTCTTCTGCTCCTTATTGATAATTTTCTTAAACAAGACCCAATAAAACATTTTTAATTAAAACTTATTCATAAAGAAATAAAAACAATAACAACAACAAAAAACAAAAATTATATGGGACAATATACAGTGAGTAATAAAAATAAAACAATTTTGCATTTTTATATTGTCAGAAGTGAGGTTAGGTTAGTTTATCAAAATGTTATGTGGATAAGAGGCTTTAAACATTCATTCAGAATAGGTTTGCCGCTCAATAACCACAACGTGAGACTTCCCCTGAGTCCCTTAGGGGAAGGCTGACATTTATCCGGAATAGTTCTTCGACGTATTTCTACACGGTTTGTGAAAATGAAGAGAATAATAAAATGGAGACTATAGAGCATCTTTTCCGTGGCTCTTCGAGTTGTAGCATAAAGAGGTTGAATACTCTGAGGAGAGGTTTCTTTAAAAGTTTAAATTCTCTCTGCCAGCAACCGATAATTTTCAGGCTTTCCTTGGGTCTATTATGGCTTTACGCTGACTAAAGACAGTGCAGCCAGTCTCTCGCAGGCAATTTCTCTGTTGTTTCTATTTTACTTTCACTGTATCCTCCTCCATTACGTCTTTACTTTATCGTTTTCTGTACTTGATCCACGTAAGACGTATTTCGTTTTGTAGTTGGTATTATTAGGCAGTGAGTACAGCACTGGAATGCATCTAATTTTTACTGGGTTTTCAAGTACGATTCCGAAAGGGGGCATCGCGACGAATTGAGAGGCTGACAGCTCCCCTCTTTAACTGTGATCAATTCAAATTGGATTAGTGGTGCAAAGGACTATCCCCTCGCCGTCCTAGCACTCGACTCGTATCAGGTTAACTCGAAAATAGTATGAGAATATCTGGGATAGGAAATCATGTGCGAATTCATGGCAATGAGAAGTCATATAATAGAGAGCTGCCACACACCATTGATAATCCCAAAGCTTTGGTGTGGAGTTGGAAGAGGATGTTGGAATTGTCAACTCGTCGAAAGGTTAGTAATCAGCATTTGGAAAGCGCACTGTAGACTCATTTCTATAGAATAATACTATATTCAGATATGCACTTTTATTGAGTCAATATACGGTTAATTGAGTACAATATTTTAAGTGTTCAGGCATAATAATATACGCAATTCAGTTACTTAATATTCATTTAACAGCTGGTAAACAACAACATTGTTTTTATTTTGGTAACGAAAATTAGTGTTGTTGGTTAGTTTATTAGTGTTTGTTTGCCTTTGTTGACATTTGAGTTGTCAAATATCAACAGAAAGTGTTCGGTAAATTGTAATATGCTCACTAAACACACTCAGTTTTACTCAATATTATAACAATTTGCGTATTTATTGCTCAATAATTGAAACTATGTATGAAATATTGAGCTCAATAATGGCGTTTATTGCGTTTTACGCAATAAAGGTGCATATTTGAACACCGTATAAGGATCGACTAAAGCGCAATATGTAGATTATGTAATAAGGAGAGGTAATCATCAGAACATATGTACACTTGTAAACTGTGCGTTAATGTTTCTCAGACGGAAAAGTCTGGGTGCGTATCCAAGTTGCAGACAGAGAATTAACCTTACTAACACCGAACAACATCCGGAAGTTTGTTAGGGAAATCTTGAAGGTGCATTATAGATATAATACAATGGCAGTGATTGACTGAGGCTAATATAGGGTTATTTTTAAGAGCTATAGGAAAATTTTTCAAAAAAAAAAAAAAACATAAAATTCAGAAAAATGCATGAAATATTTATTTGAATCGATAGTACGGTCCATATAATTTAATGTTTGAAGATTATTTCATGCAATTGTTGACCGCGACTGCGCCTCAAATGGTCCATCCGCTTAGTCCAATTTTGGCCAGTATCTCTCGAATAAATGCTTCAATGTTGTCTTCCAATGCGTCAATTGAAGCGGACTTGTCTGTATAGACATGAGCTGTAACATAGCCCCACAAAAAATAGTCTAAAGGCGTTACGATTCGCAGCATCTTTGAAGAAGTACGGTCCAATGATGCCACCAGCCCATAAACCGCACCAAACTGTGACTTTTTCTGGATGCATTGGTAGCTTTTGCAATACTTCTGGTTGACCTTCACTCCAAAATCGACAATTCTGCTTATTTACGTATCAATTGAGCCAAAAATGAGCTTCGTCGCTGAACACAATTTTTCGATAAAGAAGTGGATCTTCGGCCAACTTTCCAAGAGCCCATTTTGATAATAAAATTCAATGATTTGAAAGCGTTGTTCATTTGTAAGACGATTCATGGTTAAATTATAGACCAAACTGAAGATGATTGACAGTGAAACAAAACACGAAACGTGCGTGAGCTGTTTAAACCAGTGTTGCCAAAAAGATAATAGCTAAAAAATCACCCTTTATAATAGATCCAGAACTCAAGCACTCCTGCACTTCAATAATAATAGTTATGATTGTTCGCTTTCGAATGAGTAAATAATTAGTCTAGTGCATCCTAGTCTGATGATGGCGTTGTCATCCGAGCCTTTAAATAGGCTTATAGACGCACATTTGTAAAGCTAAGCGGTTAATACAAACATTACCGCTTGGACGTACAAATTCAAATGTAGATACATATGCCTACTCACCTTGTCTAGTTGTTCGGAACTGCGAATTTAAGAGGCTGCTTATCACTACCGCTCTCTCTTCGCAAGCTGTGATCCGTCTGGTAGCTCACATCTCCAACAAATCTTGGCAAAAGGCTGTACAGATTTCATAATACATAAATTTTTTTTTCACAAAACCTTTCTTTGGCCCGTTATAAGCTGAGCTTTAAAATGTCAAAATCTATACAAAATTTCTTTTCCATTGTATTCATTCAGCCCAATCATGAATAAAAATTCCGCATGAAATTTCTCTCTTTTCCCTTCTCTCCTATTATGAATAAAAATTCCGCGTGAAATTTTTTATTTTCCTTTTTCTCTGTTTTAATCCCATTTTTATCAACCGTGTGAAGGGAGAAATATTAAAAAGGGAAAAAAGTAGGTATTCTCAATGTATTTTAGTTTGTATTTTCCCCAAAAAAAAATTCACTTATAAAACACAAGGGAGTTTGATTAAAAATTTTAGTATATTTTTGTACAACTAAATTTAAATAAATAAAAAATATTTAAATGTTCCTGTAGGTCTCAAACAACTAATAAAACTCAAGATCAACATTTGGTTACATTAATGGAAGCCAATCTGTAAGCACTTTGCTCAAAGTCGACTGGCCTAAAGACACATTGAAGTCTTTTCCTACACCAGTCTGGTACCCACCTTCTGCGAAAAAACGTAAGCTCGCACTTAGATTTACAATTGGTGAAACTCCAAATTGATTTTTTGTAGGTTGACTGTGAGTTGGTAAAATTTCTATTAAATACCGAAAGGCCGGTTTATTTACTCTGTAGTAATTTTGAAACCTGTTGCAAGATAAAATTTAAACCAAACACGTTCATTTTTATTTATTTACTTACAAAGACAGCGGCAACTCAAGAAGATTAGATTTATCCCTTAATTGCCTTCTGGAAATACGTTGGCTGTTTTGTTGTTGCTCCTCTAAACTACCAATTTCCTCCACAAGGAAACACATGATGGCACTATTCATTGTTATTTTCTTGTATTATATTAAACTCTTATGTATTTTTTCAAATTGTATTAATTTTATTTAACTTTAATTTTACTTTATTTTCACAAATTGTTAAAAAAATTTAATATCAATAAGAAACACAGCTGACTTAAAAATTCGATATTGCCACTTTTTCAAACTTTTACTCCCGCGGAATTTGTAATTAGAGGATTTCTTTTTCGAGAAAAACGTTTTCCGTGAGAAAGAAATTCCTTGAGAATATTCGTGATTGGGCTGATTATGTTTCAGAAGAATTCTTACATTCTAGTACCGTTTACCATACTGTTGAGGTATTTTCTAAAAAAAATGTCTACTGGGTTATCATTTTATAAAGTTTTCCCAGCAAATCATAATTCTACTCTCCTTTCTCTTTGTAAATTTTGCGTTATAATTTCCGTTTAAATGCCAAATCGTTTTATATTCAAATCGATTTAAAGTTTAAATCGTTTAAATTTTAAACTGCAGAATATGTGGAAACAATAATAACAACAACAACAACTACAATACAAGAGTCTAACCATTTATAGTGTAAGAAATTTGTGTGTAAAAAAAGAGGAAAAATTCAATTTCTAATAAATAATGAAAGGCGGGTGTCATTTTGCGTTGGCAACTCTTAATGTGAAGGGTCCGCCAAATAAATTTTTTTTTTTGGAAAATGCTTTAAAAAAATCTACTGAATATTTTCTCAAATTTCTTTTTTTTATTTGAAAGTACAATCCTTCCGGTTAATAATGGAAAATAATTTCATTCAAATGGCTGCCTCGGCTGGCCATGCAGTAGCCTACACGATCGGTCCAATTTTTAAGCACAGTATCGATTGTGTGCAGCTGTATTTCAGCAATGGCTTCACGAATATTGTCCTTTAAAGGGTCAATCGTCTCTGGCTTGTCGGCGTAACACTTATCTTTGACGGCATCGCACAAATAATAGTCCAACGGTGTCAAATCGCAGCTCCGAGGTGGCCAAATGACATCAGCTCTGCGGCTGATAATGCGATCTTCAAAAACAGGGCGCAAAACATAGAGTGTAGCTTCGGCTGTGTGGCACGTAGCGCCGTCCTGTTGAAACCAAATGTTGCCAATATCCTCCTCTTCAATTTTTGTGAACAAACTTTCGTTCAACATGGCTCGATAACGATCGCCATTGACTGTAACGGTCACTCCTTGCTCATTTTCAAATAAAAATGGCCAAATTATGCTTCTGGACCAAAATCCGCACCAAACAGTGACTCGTTTTGGGTGCGTCGGCTTTTCAATGATGCGTGCGGGTTTTCTGTGCCTCAAATGCGACAATTTTGCTTGTTTACATACCCGCCAAGATCAAAATGAGCTTCATCTGAAAAGATGATTTTTTTTTTTGCCAAAATCGGCATCTTCTGTAAGTCGATCGCAGGCCGACTTGGCCAACGCATTGGATGGTCAATATTTGTTCAGCGGAAGGATAAAACTAATTATCTGTCAAATCAGACATGAGCTAAGTGTTACCATTCACGAAATAAGCACTAGTTGAAAAAAAAAAACGTTAGATGGCGGACCCGATGGTTGCAGTTACTTGTAGTTGTTGCTGTTGTTGTAATTAAGTCCATAATGCAAAAAAAAAAAAAAAAATAACGTCATGAATTCGTAATGTTGGGGCAATAGACGCCTTCATGTGACAGCGTTTTTAAAGTTTTTAATATTGCTGTTGTTGTTGTTATTTTGATATCACATCGTGTGTTGCATTAGCCACGCAATAGAGGTGCTAATTGGTTATTGCAACCCCAGCAATTTTAATGCAACGCGAGCGAAGTAAGATTTAAACAGACAGACGAACTAGACACTCCGACAGACAGACAGACAGAAATTTAAAACCAAATTTTAAAAATTTTACCAACTGAACTGTTATCATTTGATTTTTCCTGGCTCTTTTGTTGTTGTTGTCGCGTTCATCGTCATCGTCGTTGTCGTCGTTATTAATTTGTAACTTTAGCCATTCGGCCATTAAATCGTAACACTGTCACTTTAGACCAGTTTGATGACACGCACAACTTTTGCAAACAAAAATATTCTCTTACAGGCGATATACGAGTACATACATAGATAGAGTATCCCCCGCGCACAAAAACCATTCCAAATTGGCCTGTTCTGTAACCGGAAATGAAATACTCAATGACAGTAATTTTTTCTTCTT
This sequence comes from Sarcophaga caerulescens, assembly GCA_927399465.1. Classification (NCBI taxonomy): domain Eukaryota; kingdom Metazoa; phylum Arthropoda; class Insecta; order Diptera; family Sarcophagidae; genus Sarcophaga; species Sarcophaga caerulescens. The sequence goes on along the minus strand of OV656872.1, from coordinate 104,404,257 downwards.
TTTTTGTTTGTTTGTGGTGTTTGGTTTGGAAAAAGTTTTAAAATTTTCTTCTGTTTTTTATGCGCCTCATAATACGAAATAGGCCCCTACTTTGTAATTGTAACATTTGAAGACAAACTTTTTGAAATTTTATGCGTTCATTTAATAGAGTATAATGAGCAACCGATTGATAAATATTAGGTTGATAGCTGTTATGAAATAAAATTAGATTTTCTTAATATCGCGATTCGTGTCCCATACTGGATCTGTTTGGAAAACAACAGACACTCGCAAAGGAGGGAAATCACAAAAGCAACACAAACATTATTTGGAATACAGCACACACTGTCGAATGCTAAGAAATCGAAAGTTCTTGGTTTCGATAAACATCCCCTCAGAGCTATTTAAATATTGTAGGGAGTCAACTGTGCGAATACTTACATTAGCCGAAAACATAATGTTAAGGGTAAGGAAAGCGACCATAAATGGTTTACACCCTTAAGATGGTCCTGAGTAAGATTTAGTGGCCTAGAACCGCAATCTCTTATTAGGTCATTAGGGCCATGCAAACATCACAGTCATTGTAAGCTAATAGGCAATGTATACAGACAGAAAGTTCATCTATTCCAACTGTGGGAATACTTACGTTAAATACACCGACTTCTCTTCTCTTCGCAGGGATGTTTAGCTCTTCCGGAGCGGAGAACATATTGTTAATAAGCGACCATAAGTTCTTTACTCCATTAAGAGGGCCATGAGTAACATTTAGTGGCTTAGACCTGCAATATTTTATTAGGTCTATAATACCACAAATATCTCAGTGTTAATATCACAGTCATTGTAAGCTAATAGGCAATATACACAGACAGAAAGTTCACCAATAGTATGCGATAAAATCAAGGAGAATTTATCGCAGACGAGAAGGAAAGTGTTGCTATCAATTGCTATAACATTGTCCCAGTTCACTCTACCATTACGGCGGTGGCCAAAATCAATGGCTTAAGGTTCGAATTGCTTCATGACCTCTCCCCTTGTTTGGTTCCTTGGATTATTTTCTATTTCATACATAACATAATTGGCCATTACAAAACTTCAGTCAGGATTACGACCTAGTTTCTCACACCACTTATGTTGTGTGCGTTAATTTTTATACATGTGAGTGGCGGGACCTACAGTTTAACGTCGACTCCGAACGACAGATTTTTGAGCAACTTTTCATGGCAATTTTTTATTTACTCTCAGAGTTTTTGCCAGAAATCTGCAGAGAGGAAGTCGCCGAAGAAATATTTTCATATTTTCGTTTTGATGTCTGATCTGGGATACGAACCCGGGCTTTACAAGACATCAAGAGTGAATTGCACTCTTCCACTAGTGCGGTGGCCAAAATCAATGGCTTAAGGTTCGAATTGCTTTATGACCTGTCCGCTTTTTTGGTTCCTTTGTTTATTTTCTATTTCTACTTACATACTTACTTACTTAATTGGCCATTAACAACCCGATTAACAGATTTCGGCCTGCCGTAACACATCCCTCCAGGCGCCTCTGCTTCTTGCGCGCCTACGCCAGTTGGTCACACCAATCGATGGCTTCCTCGTTTTGGTCCTTCCAACGCAAATGAGGTCGCCTCTTCACCGAGTTCCTCAGATCCCCACATAAAATACCCATTTCGCCGGAGCCTTCTCCTCCATTCGAACGACATGGCCAAGCCAACGTAGCCGCTGGATGTTAAAACGCTGCACAAAGTCGATGTCTTTGAGGAGCTCATACAGAGCTTACTGTTGGATCGGATGCGGAAAGCAATGCCAACTTGCACTGGATCGAAGATCTTACGTAGTACTTTTCTCTCGAATACTTTCAAGGCTGCTGCTTTTTTTTTTTTTTTTTTTTGTGAAACCAGCACTCAGGGGATGGCCCCTACTCATGCAGTGCATTGTGCAGGTTTTTTAGGAAAATGGGTTATAGGAAGGTGGAAGAGAGGGAGTAGTGTTTGTGGATATCTCAAGATGCGAACGGCAAGGAAACGAGTTACTGCTAGGTGACTATAAAATGGCCAGTGCTATACCTTCACCATTAGACAGTCTACAGCAATCGTCCCCAAGAAGCCCACACCCTTCAGTCCTAGCTTAAGCAAGGCAAGGATCGTCCTGGAGGTCGCCACGTTGACCACAGTCAGAAACTTTACCTTGTTTGCATGCATCCCATCCCTTCCATATCATATATTTTAGTTACGTTAAATTAACAGCATAGTACAGATAGTATCGGGTCCGCCATCTAACGTTTTTTTTTTCAACTAGTGCTTATTTCTTGAATGGTAACACTTAGCTCATGTCTGATTTGACAAATAATTAGTTTTATCCTTCCGCTGAACGAATATTGACCATCCAATGCGTTTTCGCTTCGCTAAGTGGGCCTGCGATCGACTTACAGAAGATGCCGATTTTGGAAAAATAAAATCATCTCTTCAGATGAAGCTCATTTTGATCTTGGCGGGTATGTAAACAAGCAAAATTGTCGCATTTGGGGCACAGAAAACCCGCACGCATACATTGAAAAGCCGACGCACCCAAAACGAGTCACTGTTTGGTGCGGATTTTGGTCCAGAGGCATAATTTGGCCATTTTTCTTTGAAAATGAGCAAGGAATGACCGTTACAGTCAATGGCGATCGTTATCGAGCCATGTTGAACGAAAGTTTGTTCACAAAAATTGAAGAGGAGGATATTGGCAACATTTTGGTTTCAACAGGACGGCGCTACGTGCCACACAGTCGAAGCTACACTCGATGTTTTGCGCCCTGTTTTTGAAGATCGCATTATCAGCCGCAGAGCTGATGTCGTTTGGCCACCTCGGAGCTGCAATTTGACACCGTTGGACTATTATTTGTGTGGTGCCATCAAAGATAAGTGTTACGCCGACAAGCCAGAGACAATTGACGCTTTAAAGAACAATATTCGTGAAGCCATTGGTGAAATACAGCTGCACACAATCGATAATGTGCTTAAAAATTGGACCGATCGTGTAGGCTACTGCATGGCCAGCCGAGGCAGCCATTTGAATGAAATTATTTTCCATTATTAACCGGAAGGATTGTACTTTCAAATAAAAAAAAGAAATTTGAGAAAATAGTAGTTTTTTTAAAGCATTTTCAAAAAAAAAGTTATTTGGCGGACCCTTTACTTCCCCTATGAAGGCATGCATGTTATTCAAAATACTTTTGGCTCGTCACTTTCTGTCAATAAATTTTGTGTGTTCAAAAATCCTTCTTCTCAGCTTCCCAAGTGTTGGGCAATGCCAGGAGACACATAAGTACATACATAATTGGTCATTACAACCCTTCAGTCAGGATTACGACGACCTAGCTTCTCACACCACTTATGTTGTGTGCGTTAATTTTTTATACATGAGTGGCGGGACCTACAGTTTAAAGTCTACACCGAACGACAGTTTTTTGAGAAGCTTTTCATGGCAATTTTATTTACTCTCAGAGTTTTTGCCAGAAATCTGCTGAGAGGAAGTCGCCGAAGAAATATTTTCATATTTTTGTTTTGATGTCTGACTTGAGATTTGAACTCGGGCCTTCAGTCTAATAAGCCAACACACTACCTACTAGACTACGGCGACTTCAGGTCTAGACTACACATACTGCGGTCTTCTTTACTTCCTTTTCATTACAACAACTAAAGAAGTCATTGTGAGATACTCCCGGATCTCGCGGGTATGTCTTTTGACATCTCTAAGTTGGATTCTTCTTAGATTTTGCTCTGCATTATGAACATATGGCAGCGGCCAGATGTGTCAGTCAGTTAAAATTTTAATTCTGTTCTCTTAAAATTTGTTTTCCTTTTTTTTTTTTTAAACAAACAACCTCATTAACACAAGCTGTCGATAGATATCGTTTATAAACAATAATTGTTTTTAATGGTATTTTTGTTGTTTTTGCTTTTAAAAATTTTTTTTACAGAAAAGAAGAAAAACAATATTTGTTTTAAAAATTTTTTTTTTTATTTTTTTTTTATAAATTTTTTTTGTAATTTTCTCGCTGAGAGCATTTGTATGTGAAGGTCATTGTTGTTATAAATTTTTATTCTTGTTGTTGTTGTTTTTTTTTTTTTTGTTTTTTTTTGTTTTTAATAAACAAAAAAATTAACAATAATTTGTTAAATTATTACAATGGCAAATTATTTAATTAATTACAATAATTTTTACTTAATTTTTTAAATTATAAACACAATTATTTTTTTTTTATAAAATAACCTTAATAAGGAACCTTGACAATATTAAAAAGATAAAGAATAAAAAAAAATAGTAAAAAATTTTAAAATATTTTCATTAAAGGGAGAAAATTTTTAATTAAAAAAATTGAAATAAAAAAATTCAAACTTACTTACATACTCTTAAATCAACTACAGTAATCCCTCGATATACGTCGCAGTTGGTTCCAAAAAAAGACGACGTAAATCGAAACGACGTAAATCGAATTTCATATTGCTCCTACTACAAAGTAGTATGTTTTTAACAAGGAACTTAAAAAAGTTATATGAATTTACAGTAATCCCTCGATTTACGTCGCAGTTGGTTCCAAAAAAAGGCGACGTAAATCGAATGACGACGCAAATTGAAGTTAGAGGGAACAAAAAATTTGACGACGTAAATCGAAACAACGTTAATCGATGCGACGTAAATCCAAGGATTACTGTATATATCCTATGATGCCCCCTACACCCTGGAATAGTTTCTGCAATAATAATTTGGACCGATTATCCCTATCAATATGGGAATATAATGAATAGAATGTGTAACAAGGTAACTAAATTGTGTTACAAAGCTTATCGGGTTCAAAATTGTTCTTCACTCACCTTAATAAGGCCAATTTTTCAAAAGTTTATTGATTGACTTTTACCAAAATTTTAATAAAAGTTTGTCTGACAACAAGGTTTTTTTATTAGTGCCTATTTGAAAGCACTGTGCGATCATCGTTCTTCTAATTTATGGCAGATAGATCCCGACATTGAAACTGCTAGCGGGTAAGCCAGTGACTTTTTCGATTTCCCGTCTATAGGTATCCCTATAATCTCTTTTCCAAGCCTATTGTCCTGACAAACATCAAGATTCTCTTCGATGTCCACACTACCAATTCCCTACCCAGCACCTGGTTTATCTAGTTTTCTTCTCGGATGCATTAAAGCCTCACAGCTTCCAAGAATATCCTCTGATGATTCATTCTTATTGTCACAGACAACTCCCATTCTGAATACGAGTAAGTGTACTCTGAGTCTACAGTGCCCTGTCAAACGGTTAATTATCAACATCAGGTTATTTCTTGTTAGTCTACTGCATGACTCAGACCTCTTCTTATTGTGGTTTTCCAGCAAAAGTTTTGATTGATTGTACTCTGAGTCTACAGTGCCCTGTCAAAAGGCTGGTTATCAATCTCAGGTTATTTCCTGTTAGTCTAATGCATGACTCAGACCTCTTCTTATTGTGGTTTCCCAGCAAAAGTTTTGATTGATTGTACTCTGAGTCTACAGTGCCCTGTCAAAAGATTGGTTATCAGTCTCAGGTTATTTCTTGATAGTCTGATGCAAGACTCAGACCTCTTCTTATTGTGGTTTCCCAACAAAAGTTTTGATTGCCTCAAATCCACTTCGTTTTTAAAGAGTCTTTACTTCTCTTTATTTTCACTTTCGTTGATTACCGCTTTTCAAATATTCGCCACCTCACCACAAAAGGGTTTTGGCCCTATCAATGGCTTGAAAGCTCTTCTCCTCGTCAGCTTGTCTACTTAATCATTGCCGACAATTTCCATATGAACTGGAACAAAGCAGATGGTAACCTTGTTTGTTTTGTTGTCTACCCAGCTAATTCGGCTTCTTCAGACAGAGCCCCATACTATCAGCGTTTTAACTTCATAAGAGCCGAGTGCTCGAATAGCGACCCGACTGTCAGATAGCATTGCTATGTCCCGTCTTTTGCATCTTCTATCCAAATTGAATTGAACACATCTTTCGATGGCATAGACTTTTGCTTGGAAAATAATCGCTAGTTTCTTTATGCACTCGGAATATTTCATTCTGGGACCAAAAACTTCTGCATCTGTTCCAAGATCCGTTCATGACCCATCCATATACCACAAAATAGCATCTCATTCAGGGGAGCATGATTTACTCCATTTATTTTTTTTTTACTAAGTCTCGTTATACAAAACTTTCCAAAAACCAAAGAGTCTACTGGTTCTCTCTACAGAACTTTTAAAGTACAATAGATGTTCATTACTTGCTGTGCATCAGGGTCGGCCCGCTTACACATTAAGAAGACAATAGGAAAATGAAATTAGATCAACTGGACGTATCTGTAAATAAAAATTAAATAAACGGTTACTGATTATCCCATTCGCTGCCAAGGACGAGTATACTCGTCTTTGACAGGGTTTCCCGCACTGCCAAGACGAGTATACTCGTCCTACTTTAAATATATTATAACATGCAGGCTTTTGAATTAGCAAATTTTTTTCTGCCACAAACATAATATAAATATGTAAAAAACTTGAAAAATACTACAAATACATTTTTTTACAAAAATAATACTTTATTTCTTACTTCCACTAAAATGTACGCAAATACGAAAAAGGATATCGAGTCCTTCTGCCTTCCTATTGCCAACGACGAGTATACTCGTCTTTGTTTATGATTATTAAGAAATAAAAGGGTTTTGGTAGACAATAACACTCAAAATATAAATGGCAATGGGAATGACTTCATATAATTTAGGCTTGACAGCGAATGGGTTATATTGATAATATTTGAAGTATAATTTGTAGATGATGACCACGCTTTTTGGTTTAATGGTTGTGTTAAATTGTAAGGCGTCCATATTTTAAGTGCCACATACTTTACTTCAATTAAAAGTGCGGTAAAAGCCATTATAATTCAAACATTACTTTTCATTAATTTATTCAAATTCATTATCAATTAATTGTAAAGACTTTAATTGTAAATAATTTGTAACAAATTAAATACAATTTAAGAAAATTTTATTCACCCACGCGTGCGTTGAAATCACCTACAAAAATTGATAAAAATCTCTGTGAATAAATTTTCAAAAATTGTTTTTTTTTTTCTTATTATTTGATGAACCCACAACCAAAATTAAAATTAATTTCAACTGAAAACAGCAAATTATAGTTGGGTTTCCCTTTTGAATAAAAAAAAACGAAAAAAAAAATAAAGAAAAAAAACAAAGAGGGCTCTTCTCCCAATTACCAAAGTGAAAAAAGAGAGAAAAAAAAACATGAAAATTGCCTCAACAAATAAGTTTAACCTCAATTGGGAAACCAAGCCACGGGCAGATCAACGCAAAGAGATGACAACAAACGATCAGAGATACAATCGAAGTGTACATATATTCAAATTGAGAGGGTGATGACCAAAATGATGAATGACAACGTTTTGTTTTTGTTGCTGCTGTTGTTGTTGTTGCTGTTAATGATGATCATGTTGCTGTTAAGAAACTTGACCCTTTAACAGTGCAGTGCAGTGCTGTAAACAAGTGTAACCCCAAATTGGAAAGAAAGAAAAAAGGAAAGAATTTTTATGTAAATGATGCGTGGCAGTAAACAAGTAACAACAAAGTTTAGAGACACAGCGGAGGGGGAGGAGTACGTCAAGTCTTACTTAACTGCGGCAAATTAGAACGATTGGCAAAAACAAAAATTTTTGTTAAAGGGGGCAAGGTATTAAGTAAAATAAAGACTCTCTATGGCATAGAAACCAAAAAAAAAAACATGATATTGAACAGATAATATCTGTTCTATTATCAACAGAGAAAGGCAAAAATATACTAGGTATTCAGTCCACAAAATGTGCCCAAAGAAATGAAATGAAAATTGAAGATTTTTTAAAACGAAGAATTTTCCTGCCTGCAATGAATAGAGAGAGGGAGAGAGCTGTTAATTTATTTTGTTATTATTCAAATTTTTATAACTCATCAGGCAATTAATCACCTTCAATAGTAGGTTCTAGAATTATAGGGTTGCCATTTACCTTTGAGTGTTTGTGTTTCCTAACCAAAAACTATTTCACTCTCAGGACTAATCAATACTTTATGATATTTAGTGCTAATAAAAGTTTAAAGTTAATATAAATAGTTCATTGGATAAACTCCGGGCTATTACATTTTCAGACGGCAATCTAAGATTTCTCGCAACGTCTCCCCATTCAGATTTTTACTTACTCAACTAGACACAGTTCATAAAATAAATCAATATTCAGTGTGCCTAAAGAAATGAAATGAAAATCGCAGATCTTTTAAAATGAAGAACTTTCCTGCCTCCAAGGAATAGAGAGAGGGAGAGAGTTGTCAATACATAACATACATAATTGGTAATTACAACCCTTCAGTCCGGATTACAACCTAGCTGTGAGTAGCTAGCACTTATGTTGTGTGCGTTAATTTTATACATGAGTGGCGGTGGACCTACAGTTTAAAGTCGACTCCGAACGACAGATTTTTGAGAAGCTTTTCATGGCAATTTTTACTCTCAGAGTTTTTGCCAGAAATCTGCTGAGAGGAAGTCGCCGAAGAAATATTTTCATATTTCCGTTTTGATGTCTGACCTGGGGTTTGAACTCGGGCCTTCAGTCTAATAAGCCAACACACTACCTACATACTAGACTACGGTGACTTCAATTTATTGTTGTCAATTTATTTTCTTATTATTCAAGCTTTTATAGCTCATCAGGCAATTAATCACCTTCAATAGTAGGTTCTAGAATTATAGGGTTGCCATTTACCTTTGAGTGTTTGTGTTTCCTAACCAAAAACTATTTCACTCTCAGGACTAATCATTTCTTTGTGCTAATGAAAGTTTAAAGTTAATATAAGTAGCTCATTGGATAAACCCCGAGCTATTACAGCAATTTTCAGATGACATTCTAAGATTTCTCTCTTTCATCTCCCCATCCAGCTTTTTACTCAACAACTAAACACGTTGAAAATACTATTTAGGCATGTAACCTGTCCAATGATAAAGGTTTATTCGGGATATTTTTATTAATATCTGCACGTTAGTATATACTTACGTTCTTGTAGCGAATGTCACGAACTATATGCTGAAAATTGTTCAAAGGATTCTTCTCTACAAAGCCAATGAAAGCTTATTATGACCAAGATTCAGTCTCTTATGACAGAGCTGGTGGTATAGCTTGACTTTTAAAGGTTGTGTTGATCACCTGTAGCTTTCTAAGACCATCTAAAATCTACAGACCAATACAATATATCTATGGGTTTCAGCAGTTTGCCAGCTGTTGGTGTAACCACTACTGAAGGTACAAACTGAACCTGAATACTTCAAAACAAATTTTTGAAAGTGAAAGCCATTTTTCTCTAGCCTCCCTTGACTAGCCTCTAGACTTGTCTCCGGAGAGAAAATTTTCACTTATTGTACCCATTAACCAGTGGTGTGGTCGAGCCGGAACTCTCCGGAAAGTCGTTCCGGTACATCCTTTTTGGACAGGAACGCGTTCCGGAACTAAAGATGATTTCTAATAACGAGAATTGGCTGACGTTTTCAAAAAAAAAAAAAAAAAAATTAAAAAGAATTGCTGATGTTTCTAATTTTTGACGAATTTTTATATGTATTTTTATAAACAAGGGTTTGAACCGAACCCGAAGCGGAACAAAAACCGGAACGAACTGGCTTGTTTTTCCGAACCGTGAACCGGAGTCCGGAACGTTTTTTTCTGCTGAACCGGAACTCGACCCGAACCGAAACAAATACGTGAACCCGAACCCGAACTAATTACTAGGATCGGCCCTGTCTATATTATTATATATACGCGTTCCGCTAAAAAAAAAATTAGCACAACACCACTGCCATTAACACTTCTCCAGTTTATTCATTCATTGAAAAATTTCAAGTAAATAGGGTATCCCCCTAAGCACCTAGAAATGATGTTTCCGTATTCAAAACAAATGCAGAAGAAGAAGAAGAATAAAAAGATGACTACTTTGGAATGGTTTTTATAGCAGAAATCAAAATTAATCTTTGACAGTTTGGCAGTCTGCTGTTAAACGAGATTTCTGTGAGCAAATCTTTTAATCATCGACAGGATGTTTTCTTATTCTTTTTCTGCGTCTCTTCTCTTTCTTCTTTCTCTTCTACTTCCTTCTTCTTCTATGTACCTCTTCTTCTGTTTTGTAAAGATGTTTTTATAACAGAAACCCACAAAGTGAATGGAATGGAATGAAGTGCTTGACTGTTTTTTCTTTGGCTTTTTAATTCACTCTCTTCGAAAAGCTGTGTGTTCTATGATTGACAGCTTAAATGGATTTTTAATGACGGAATGAAAAGTTGCGTTTATTTTACCTTCTTCTTGCTTTTCGTCTTCGTCTTATTCTGCTCTTATGGTCTTTGCAACTTAGGCCATGGCTTCTTAAGAAAGCCAAACAGCCAAACGTTGTAAAACCAAAGCCAAAGAAAAAAATTTTGACCGTGAATTAAAGTTAATTTGGAACTTAATTTTGTTGTTTAAAAATCAAAATTCGAAACAGAAACCCCAAAAAATAACAACACAAGCAATTTAAATAAAGAAAAATAAAAAATAAATCAAAATTACTTTAAAATACCGTTAAAAATTGTTTTTAAAAACACAAGAAAACCTTGTTCTTTTTTAAAATTTTTGTTTCCTTTTGAAAAAAACTTTTTTTGAAGAAAAGTTCAAAATTGTTTGTTGTTGTTGTCTTTAAGTAGTACATTTTTGCACGCAACACTACAACAGCAACAATAACAACAATAATAATAATTGTAGATCAACTACACCAACTCTTTTACACACATACACACACGCAGTGTAAACACCTACTGTCTGTCTGTCTTTTCTGACCATCTTCCCGTCTACATTTTGGTGTCATTACTCGCCTAATGCAACTCAAAATGAGAACGAGAGTCTGACTAGACCGCAGACTAGACACTGAAAAGAAAGAGAAAACAGGACGGAATTTTTGGTATGACATTGTGATCTCACCGTTGAAATGTTTGAATGAAAAACTAAGAAGAAGCATTACCTTGTTAAAGTTTCAAACGGCTTTAGTTAGCTTAAATGCCTTCAGAGTTGATTACGAAGAATGATTCTGACTTTTCCCTTAAGTTTGTTTGATTTTCTCAGAATATGTCATTCATTCTGGTGTTTTTTTTTTATTTTCCTCTGTTGCTTTACGATTTCTCCATTTTCTTATTGTTTTTTGAAGCGTTTTTGCTTCCATTAATCAGGTTTTTCCAGCTATCCCAAGTAATATGCCCCGGAGATCAGCAATGAGTAATCAAAAAGATGAGTAGAATTAATTAATTAATTTAATTTTTAATTAATTAATTAATTTCTGATACTTTCTGATACGCCTTCATACTTATTTTAATATCATGGAACCTCCTCTACTCATATTCAAAGTTTGAAGTACTCATCATAACATCATACTTAACAACACGTATGATCTTATTGTTGATTTCGACTCTCCATAACTCAACATACATATACACGAATCACAAAATAAGTATAAATCGCGTGCGAACACTAAAATACTCACTAGACTCAAGTCACTTGTATCATTTATGAGTATTAAAAGTATTTTTCTAAAATTATGAATCTAAATGAGTAGGCGGCTTATGAATCAAACATATTTCGAATGGTATGAGTTTGATGTCAACGTTGTACGCATACTCATTGCAACCTGTAGTGAGTATGAATGAATCAGAGTACATAGTTAAATTTCAATATTGTTGACTCACTTAAGGAGTGCGCACGAAAAAAACTGGACTTACACTTTTCGTTATAGAAATAAAACTAAGTGACGGATTTTTTTCGTTTTATATTTCAATTAAAGTAAATAATATTTGAATTCTTTTGTGTATAAAATTTTTTTCTGACAAAGGTCTCCAAAGGCATCCAACTTTTTGAGCCACTTTTCTTCCAGACATGTTAGGGTGTTTTTTGAAAAATACGTATTATTTTACTTGCTTTGTTTTGGTCGGCAAATCCTTTTTTCTTCCACTTCCACGCTTTCTCTCAATACTCAAAGACTCCTTATATTGTTTTAAGTATTACCTTAGAAACTGTTTTTTGGTTAACACCTGCGGGCCTAGCAATCGTTTTTTGTAAGCGGCGCGGTTTTTCATTGAAAATTTCAATTATTTTTTTACGACATTCTTGTTGGGTGCCCATTTTCAAAAAACTAATTTTGCTATTGCAATGACATTTAGCACGTGGATTTTGAAACAGATGACTAACAAAAACAATGTAACGGTATTCATTTTGTTCAGTTATGATAAAATTTATAAGCTTAAAAGTAGGCCCATTTTTTTTTTTGTGCGCACTCCTTATATTCAAAATTTCATGAGTGCTTATGAGTAGCAAAAAAACGATTCATTGCTGATCTCTGATTCGATCCACTGTAGCCGGTTCTAGAATAAACGGGGACCGTAAACGTGTGTTATACTCGGGTCTCGTTTTATGCGGATTTTTTTTATGCGAATTCGAATTTATGCGATTTTAAATGAAATTTGTTCCTTTTTTAGATTTTTTATAGATTTTTTCGCATTATTTTTAAATTAAAATTAAATTAAATTAAAGTTTGCACCATCATGATACCATTATTGTTAATCCTAACTGAAGGGTTGTACTGACCAAAGCTGTTGATTCAGAAAGCGGCAGTGATTGAAAAGGTTTTTTATATGGGAAACTCTTATGAATGTACGCTGTAGTTTGAGCCTAACACCTAATACTATCAGATCTCTATGCGGAATAGCTTGTGAAAATCAATCTTTCTAGTTTGTTTCCAATTGGAAAGTCAATTGATTAGCATCAGATTGCTCTAACTATGCCAATAAAATCCTTCAAAAGTCAATCCTTACTTAAGATTTAAAGAATCTTTTATTTAAAGGAGCTGCTACCTTTTTAATAATTGGCACTTTAATACTCTTATTCAGAAGAAAAAATTAAACTTTCTAAAAATTCGTTGATCTAGTCCCCTACATATGTATGCACAACCTGATAGGTATGTAATGATAAAAGTGACGTCGAACCAATTCCAAAACGATACAGAATGTACAACAACAGAATCGTACATTCATAATATTTCATATTTTTTGGATCATTTTGTTTTTTCTGTAAATAATGAATTAATATTTTATTTTTGTTTTTATTGTTTAAGAAAATGAAATAAATATACTTTTGTTGATTTTTTTATGCAATTTTGCTTAGATTTTTCAATTAAAATTTGAATTTATGCGGTTTTTCAGGATTTTGGAACGAATCGTTAATTTTTATATGAAGCTAGAGTATCGTTTTAAGCGAATTCAATTTATGCGATTATTTTTGGAACGCATCTATCGCATAAAACGAGACCTGAGTGTATTAATGTACAACTTTTTTCATTGACTTTCTATTCCTTCTCAGAAAGTAGCGACGCTTTTGTAGCTTCTGTCTTAGGAGTCAGAGAGAGTTTCTTAGATGTATTTTTTTTTTTGGAAGAAGATTAAAGCGTCTGCATTTTTAGAAATAGAAAATCGTAGTGAAAATTCATACCTAAATTGCTCTAGGCATGGCTAGTATACATATACATAAAACTATCCAAAACAGCGTTAAACAATCGCAAATATTTCTTTCGAACTATAAGACCATAGTTCGAGGATAATAAAATACCCATAATGGAGTGCGTTATAAGACTTGTTTAGTTTTGCACTCACGGTTTCGAGGAATCAAAATTTTACGCATTTATCGTCTGTATATGCCCAGGTCTCAAGTTATTCAAACTGGAATCGCTTGTGCAGAATAACCAATGCGCTCTGTATGGCATGTAGAGTTGTTCTGTTGAAACTGCATGTTATTGGTGGCCAGATCATCCACCGCATGCTAAAATAAGTTGGTAATCAACGACCTACAGTGCTTGCCGTTAATAGTGATGGCCTGGCCAAAGTCGCCCTCAAAGCAATATGGACAGATGAGTCCATCAGTCGAAAATCTACACCAAACACTGACTTATTGGTTTTCATGTGGATTGGTAACGTTCCAAATTCGATAATTTTGTTTTCTTCTCGTACCCGTTTATCCAGAAGTAGGCCTCATTGCTGAAAATAATGTTTTCGATGAAAATTAGTTTCAGTTGCCAACTGCTGCAGAGCCCATTTAGCGAACATATGTCGTTCTCTATGGTTGGCCCATGATTTGGCAAAATAAACTGAATAAAAGACAATTAATTTGACAGGTGTAGCTTCAACAAAATGGCAGCTATTACAGTAATCCTTCGATTTACGTCGCCTCGATTAACGTTGTTTCGATTTACGTCGTCAAATTTTTTGTTTAATATAACTTCAATTTACGTCGTCATTCGATTTACGTCGCCTTTTTTTGGAACCAACTGCGACGTAAATCGAGGGATTACTGTAACTTTTTTAAGTTCCTTATTAAAAACATACTACTTTGTAGTATGAGCAATATGAAATTCGATTTACGTCGTTTCGATTTACTTCGCCTTTTTTTTTGGAACCAACTGCGACGTAAATCGAGGTATTACTGTAACTGTCAAAGTTCGGAAGTTCCTGTTGCTAACACAGAAACATTTCAAACGTCAAACAATATGCAGAAGAGTGACAAAAAAAAAATACTTAAACAAAACAAACTAATTAGAGAACAAAAGCCAAAAAATAAAATAAAATTCATTCATAAAATTAAAGACTGGTTTTTTTGTGGTGTGTAGACCTATAACAGCAGCACTAAAACCAATAGAAAAACCGCGAACATCAATGGAATGGAAACTACCAGACTACTGACTGACTACCTTTCGAAACTCAAAAATAAAAATCGAATTTTGTGTTGATTTTTGATTGACATTTAGGCTGAGACCGCAACGTCCAACGGACAAGAAGGCGTCATTTGTTAGAAAAAAGAAAAAAAAAAAAAAACAAACCGAAAATAGATGAAATTAATGAAATGAAATTAATAATAAAAAAAATAAATAATTATTGGTTAACAATCTGTTTATAATACCTATCATCTGTGAATAAAAAAGAATGTCAGAAGTTTATACCGGATGTTAAAAATTTTTTTTTTCAAAAATAATAAAAAAAAAAAGAAATGAAATACAGTGGACGTCCAGTAGTACGAACGCTCTTTATTACGAATTTCCAATAATACGAATGGCAAAATTTTTGCATTGACTACTCTATAGTACGAATACATAGATGGACATTTTTTCTATTCGATAGTACGAATGGTGGTTTATTATAAGAATTTTTATTTTATTTACGTATGAATGAAGTTTTTATTAGGTTTTTATGTACATATCGTATATCAATTCTCCACAGAGACTGAATATATTAATCGTCCACACTATAGTCGTGTAATAACTTACTTTTTTGACCTGCAATTAAAGGTAGTGAACTGAATGGTATGTGGTTTCAACAGGACGGTGCCACAAGCCACTCCAAGCAACCTATTTGGGCTTTGTTACATAAGAAGTTTCCAGTAAGAGTAAATTCACGTTTTGACTTCATGATATTTGTCTCTGTTGGACTTTTTTGTGGGCCTGTTTGTTTCAAGGACTATGTCTACTCAGAAAACTCTGTTGAAACAAATAAAAACACACATTCGTAATATTTCACGAAATACGACCCAATATCTCGAAAACTATATTAAACATAATCGACCGCTAGAACTAATATAGAGATAATCACTTAAATGAAATTATATTTCGTAAATAATGGCAAAGTTTGATCGAGATCATAGCTTTATGCGTGTTTTATTAAATTTTATCTTAGAATCCGAAAATGTGTAACCCGTTATATTTCGTTGTTGGTCAAAAGATTATTATTGACTACATTCGGTATTCTCCTCAGTAAACCTTCAAGGTATAATAGAGAACAAGAATGATAAACTAAAGATTACGCCTTGCGCATGTTTTCCCGTTAGATGACGTAGTTGCGCTATTTTAAAGGTTACCAAGTCTTTTTTATGTGTGAAAATTAACATTGCTTTGAAAAATGTGTGCACTACGTGAAAGTAGTTGGCAGCCCTGCAATATAACTTACATTATCATTAGCCAATAGAAAAAATAGCTGCGTGACGTCATTGATTCAACATGCGCAGAAAGTTTTAATTTTGTGTGCGCGATGGCGTAATCTTTAGTTTATCATTCTTGATAGAGAATACTCCCCAGTTTTAAAGTTTTGTTGCCATTTCGCAAAAAAAGAATTCAATACCTTTTCTTTAGATACCTCCCTAAGTGAAGTCGTAATGAAAAAATGCAAATGCCTATTTGGAATCTGTAATTGTTTAAATCAATGGATGTACCGATCTTATGCTAATTTGCAACATATGTATGTATATCTTGTTTCACTATGTATTTTTTTTATAAAAAAAATATATACGTATATAGTATTAATAAAATCTAAATATTTTATATTAATTATTTGAATTGGAACATAAAAATGCGTTGTTCAATAATACGAATTTTTCGGTACTATGAAAGGGCCTGACAATATATAATTCGTACTAGCGAACGTCCACTGTAAAATAAAAAAATGTTTGAAGATAGAAAAGATAAAGCAATGAAAGGTAAATATTTTTGGCTTCAAAAATGCTTTTCATTTACTTCAATACATTTGCTGCAATGCCTTTGCTAATAGTTTTATCCCTTTATTAAAGAATGATTGCAAAAGAACTTGAGAATACACATTTACCGCCGCAATCACGTCGCCATTTGTTCCCAGTAAGAAATTCTTTTAGAGTTTGAAACAAATCGTAATCGCTAAAGCAATTCTCATGGTAACTTGTCAATGTCAAAACGCTGTTGTTCACTTTCCTGAATAAAATTCGGTTTTTCAACTGCACATCAGTATCCAGTAGACTTGAAAGTTTACAAAAATATTCGGATTTAATTGTTCTATCTTTCTGAAGATAAACTACAAAACAAATTCCTTTTTAAACCCAAAAAAAAAAAAAACTGTTGCTATTGCCTTTCCAGCTATCTACCTACTACTAAAATGTGCAAGAGATTTTAAAATGTGCTCTCCTACTTATTTGTTTTAGTTGATGTAAACATTTACAAAATATCTTCAACCTGTTTCAAACCACTTGTACTAAGGATTTCTATAAATCTCTCAATAAATCTTAAAGAAACAACAGAAAATATTCTTTTAACATAAGAAATAATATAAAAATTTTGTTGTTTTATATAAAAATAATAACAATTATTTCACAAAATTTATTTTTTATTGATTTTTTCCAAGTTTTATTGAAAACATTAAATATTTCCCTTGTTTAAGTAAGAAATTTTCGATTATTTACCCACTGTAAACATTAAATAGCAAAACAACCGTTAAAATTCTTTCTTTCTCGCTCTCTCTGTCACTGAGCAATTGTTGTCTGCAGACATATTTTATTTTAAGGGAAATAAATTGTTTCTGAAACAAATAAAAGCCAAAAACAACAAATACTCACACACACACACATCAGAGAGAGAGAGTCACCGCTACATTGTTTATTAAGGCCTGACAATACTCTCATTGTGTATATGTTTTGTTTTGCCTCCATGCCATGTAAACCGATGATTTAGATTACTTAAGCAGTGTAGTAGTATTGTTACACTCTTTTTCTTCTTCTGTGTTTACTCAGGAAGAGTAACGCCTTTCTTTTTAAAACACAAACACTACTTACGTACACTTTTAAATGAGTGTGCGGTGTTGAAATATTTTCTTATGTGTGTTGGCTTTATCAGTAAGTGAGTGAGTGAATAAACTATACTGTGTGGTGTGGTTTAATTTAACAAAGGCACCAATATGGCGTTGTTCCGTTACCATTGTGTTTCTTTGTTGTAATGGAAGTGAGTTAAAACTCTCTCATTAGTTTCTTTTTCCGCTTACATACAAAGTGTTGCCATTTGAGTTGTTTTTATATACGAAAATACTCCGTTTTTTTGTTTTTTTTTCTTTTTTTCTTTTATAAAAGGGAGTGTTTTGTGAAATTACTCGGTATTGTATAAAGAATTCAACTCAATTTGACTTTATTTAGTGTTAAGCAATAAATTATTACAA
Organism: Sarcophaga caerulescens; assembly: GCA_927399465.1. Lineage (NCBI taxonomy): Eukaryota > Metazoa > Arthropoda > Insecta > Diptera > Sarcophagidae > Sarcophaga > Sarcophaga caerulescens. The sequence goes on along the minus strand of OV656872.1, from coordinate 104,386,200 downwards.
TTTCTCAATAAATTTAAATGAAATTTATTGGTTTCAATGTAACTTTTTATATTTTTTGACTACTTTTTTTCAAACATTTTCCCATTTTTCATACTTTTCGTTATTTTCCCTCTTTTTTTGTTTGTTTTATTAGACTGTAAGAAAGGGTTTATTTAAAAATTTCCTTTTTTTTTATTGACCCATTGATCTATTAATGCTTGGCATGTTGTTGCTGTTTTTCAGTTTTCAAGGCCATTTTGTGTTAATGTTGCGTTTTTATGTTATAAAACCATTAAAAAATTATTTTTTTTCTTCTTTTTTTCTTTTTTTCTTTTTTTTCTCTATAAATAAACCGTTATGTTGTATGTCTCTTTTTAAAAGAAGCTTTGAAGACATTTTCTTATTCTTCTTTTCAATCGTTTTTTTATTCTTATAAAAAAAAATAAAATTCAAACCCCCTCTTAATTGTTTGTGATAAAAATTGAAAAGAAGAAGAAGGAAAAAAAAAGACAGAAATTGTAGGAAAAAAACTTGAAAACACGCAAATTTGCGTTTAAACTTAAATTTTAAGAAAAAAAAAAACAGAATTTTTGAACAAATAAACGCAAGATAAATAAATAAATAAAGAAAAACGTGTATAAAAATAAAATAAAAATGTGTTACAAATTTATTTATAAAACGAAGATTAAAATTGTATTTCATTTGCTTTCATTTAATCAAAATTAATTTTTTTTTTTTTTTTTTTTTTTTTTTTTTTTTTTTTTTTTTTTTGTAAATAAAAGTCATTCAGAAGACTGTGACTGTGTCAAAAAACTGTGAAAATAGATGATAATGCATTTTAAAATAACCTTGAGTGCATATGGCTTTCACAGAGCATCTTTATCTTACACAGTATGCGGATGTTATGCTCGTGTATTCATCCTGTTACGAAAATGAAAACAGTGTAGTATCGATAAACAACTAACTAGTATCGGTAATACACTAACACATACATAAGTAAACCAACAACAACATCAGTATATGAGAAAAAGGGATAGACAAGTAAGCAAACGCAACAACAAGCAATGTGTCGCGATAGAATTCTGGAGAAGGCGAAAACCCGAACGTTCCACTTCAAGAACCTTCTTCAGACTGTTTCGTACGCATATAAAAAGGCAAGACAAAGGAGACAACGAGTCAGTAGTAGTTCAGTCAGTCTTGTGTGAAAATGCGTTGTGTGCGAAGAGAACAGTCATGGTTTGAAGATCTCCGCTATACAGATCTAACGAACAAGTGTTGTTGCTTACAAAAAGGTTGTAAGAAGAGAAGAATATCGAACAAGCACATATTGTTATAGTTATTGTTGTATAGGTATGTGGTATAAGTTGGAAACAGTGGCACATAAGATAGTGCGGACAATAAAAAGTTTAATTGTAACTGAACACATATTTGTTTCTACTTTGTTTGCAATTAACGAACTCATATTCTAAACGTTTTTAAAAAGGTAAAAACGTAACAATACATATGCAAGGTTGCATTGTCCTACTTCTTACAGAATTATAAGTTTTCATCTTCAACGTTGAAGAGCCAGACTTGTGACACTATCGATCCTCCTCCTGGTAGGAGGGTCCATTTTCCACATTTAATGTGCTGCAGTATGGTCTTCTCTTTTGTTAAGTTCCTTAGATCGGTGTTGCCGATGATTTTGCCACAATTTCTCTAACTCATATAACTCTTAAGACCCTTTTGAAGTCGCCGTGGTCTAGTAGGTAGTGTGTTGGCTTATTAGACTGAAGCCCCGAGTTCGAATCCCAGGTCAGACATCAAAACGAAAATATTTCTTCGGCGACTTCCTCTCAGCAGATTTCTGGCAAAAACTCTGAGAGTAAATAAAATTGCCATGAAAAGCTCATCAGAAAACTGTCGTTCGGAGTCGACTTTAAACTGTAGGTCCCGCCACTCATGTATAAAATTAACACACACAACATGAGTAGTGTGAGAAGCTAGGACTGAAGGGTGCGGGCTTCTTGGAGACGATTGCTGTAGACGGTCTAATGGTGAAGGTATAGCACTGGCCATTTTATAGTCACCTAGCAGCAACTCGTTTCCTTGCCGTTCGCATCTTGAGATGTCCACAAACACTACTCCCTCTCTTCCACCTTCCTATAACCCATTTTCCTAAAACCTACACAATGCACTGCATGAGTAGGGGCCATCCCCTGAGTGCTGGTTTCACCAAAAAAAATAAAAAGACCCTTTTTGGTAAATATCTGAAGTTTTTGTGTGCTTATGTTCGATACTATACAGGTTTCGGGCTCCCTACAACAGAATTTCCACTACACAGTCGTTGAATATTATAAACTTGGCTCGTCTGGTTAATTTAGAGCCTTTCCATGCTGCTTGCAATCATTCGAATGTCGTGCCACTATTTCTAAGTTGCAATTCATTGTTGTCACATTCCCTAATTAGCAGAAATTGCCTCCTTTTTCCAAGTGCCCTTGTTTGATCTTGTTGATCATGATGTTCTCTGTGATAACTTTGTTTTTTCTTCCCTAACATAGGTGCTATTAGATCCAGATTTTCTAGTTTTGAATGAGTGTTGAAGAACCTGTGCCAGATTATCCTCATAATCGATTTCCTGTAATACGCTTGTCCCAAACCCCAAGTGATTACTCTGCTCTTGTCTTGAGATATCTTGCTCATCATCCAGCACGATGGTGAATAGAAGAAGTGCTTGAGAAATTCTTCTCTTTCGCCAGTATTTCTTGCAAATGGTCGACTTATGCTCCCATAGTGAGCAGTTCCGTGAACAATATCGCGGAAGTAGCTAAACATGTCGCAGACAATCGACTAGACCACGTTAAAGGCAATTAAGCGACAATTGGCGATCTTTATGGAGAATTTCGATGTGATTTTTGAGAAGAGAAGTCCAATCTAAGCATTTCATATGCGACAGCAAGGACGACGAATATTTGGTCAAAAACCTTTTTGATTGGCGAGACCCATTTCCTTGTCTGAAAATATGTAAAAGTCCGCGTACAACACTCAGAGCCATTAAAGTGCCGTTCTCAACAGCTTTCTTCCATCTCAACAGAGCGAATTGGAGCTGGGGAACATACGATTGTAGCGGATAGAGCAGCAGCTTATAGCTTAAAAGCTACAACCGATTTTTTTTTGTCAAAATCGGCATCTTCTGTAAGTCGATCGCAGGCCCACTTAGCGAAGCGAAAACGCATTGGATGGTCAATTGGCTTCAACTCCTGAACCAATTGGACTTTGTATGGCGTCATACCAAGGTCTTTATGCAAAATTCGTCTCAATTATGTCTCCGAAATGTTCAATTGTTGAGAACGACGGTGAATTGATGTTGATGGCGCTTCACGCACACTTTCTGCCACAGCATCAATATTCTCGGGTGTACGCACTGTTTTTGGCTTTTCACGCTTTGCTTTATCGATGAGGATGCCAGTTTCTTTCACTTTTTTTCACAAGATAACGAACATACGGAGCTGACGGTGCTTCTCTTCTTCCAAAATCCGTACGCAATTTTCGCACACATTCTGCAACATTACCATGATTTTCAAAGTAATGTCGCAATATTTCCCAGCGTTGTTCAAGCGTATACACAACCATATTCGTTTAGCGGAAGGATAAAACTAATTATCTGTCAAATCAGACATGAGCTAAGTGTTACCATTCACGAAATAAGCACTAGTTGAAAAAAAAACGTTAGATGTCGGACCCGATACATAGGGTATCCCTATTAAGTCTCCTCCAATCCTGTTGCTCTAACAAACTTTTGTAAAGAAACTTGCTTCAGTGTCAGTAAAGTTAACCCCTGTTTAGTACCAGGTGTTTTTTTCCGTGACTTTTTAAATCCGCACAAGTCCCAAATATGTATTCGGATGATTCATTTTCTTACATATTAAGCCCGTGGCGATTACTATTGTAGACAAGTGTTTTTTGAGTCTGTAATGCCCCGTGAAAGGGCCGGTGACTATCCCTTTGCTCGACCCATTCGTACATGCATCAGCCCCTTACAATTTCAAGACCTATTTGAATGATGATACAAAGATTCACATATCTTTAGAAGACAATTTTATCCTGAATTCATCCACAACAAGCCCACATATTAGTGGTGTTTGCACTCCTCCTTATAAGTTAGCTCTTGTTTCCTTGTGTTGGTTTCCACAGAGCGTACAGTACTTTTGACTTGCTAGTTTATGTATTTTTGGACTAGTGGTTATTGAACTGACAATTCTAATATCTTTTTAAGACTGCAAATGCTCTTATTAGCAGGGGCTTATGAAAATTTGATATTTTTTCTTTTTCTTTATACAGTATTCCCTCGATTTACGTCGTCTCGATTTACGTTGTTTCGAATAACGTCGTCAAAAATTTTGTTCCCTTCAACTTCGATTTGCGTTGTCATTCGATTTACGTCGCCTTTTTTGGAACCAACTGTGACGTAAATCGAAAGATTACTGTAACTTTTTTAAGTTCCTTGTTAAAAACATACTACTTTGTAGTATCAGCAATATGAACTTCGATTTACGTCGTTTCGATTTACGTCGCCTTTTTCCGGAACATTCTACGACGTAAATCGAGGGAATACTGTACCCAAAAGCTCCTCGATATTGTTATAAAGACGAATTTCTTTGTGGTTACTGGCATTATATTTCTTTTTTATTGCAGTCTTACTTTACTTTAATAGGTTCTAGAATGACAGGGTTGCCAACGTGCTCTGTGTACATGTTTTTGGTATAGTTGATGAGGAGTTGTTTTTTTTTCCTATTGAGTTGTACTCTTTCTTAAGCGTTTATAGTTATTATTCAAACCATATTGCAGTCAATTTTGATAAATTTTTTAATAAAAATTTTTATTTCTTCAATTCACTTTATATCTCTTTATTATAACCAATAAAATACTTGTTATTTGTGATTATTAATGACTGTTTGGCAATAAAAAAAATGTAAATAAAATACTTCTTAAATACAATTTAATCACTTGACAAACAATAACAATTATTGCACATGTTCATATGGACACTGGTGGGGCTATAATTGCAGTCTTATTAACGAAACTCCACCAAAACATAGGAAAAAAAACTGCCGCCATAAAAATGTGGTAGACAAGGAAAAAAACGAAACGAAAAAAGTGGAAAAAAACCAACTGCCGCTTAAATCTTGTCTTGTTTTTAAGCCATAAATCATTAAAATAAATGGCCACATTATGGCCACGTTTGAAATGCTTTTTATGAAAAACTTAAATAAAATCTAAAATCATGTTGTGTTACACAAAAAAAAAAAAAAAAATGAACAAAATAAAGAAATAATAATGCAAAGCATTTAAGGTTTTTTTTCAGTAGGTTTTTTTTTCAACTAAAAAAATATATAGTAAAAGCCACTGGTCTTTGATGGACGGACAGTGTCATCGTTTAATGTTTTAAACTGGCCGATAAAAAATGCTAAAATGAATATGTACACACATACGGCTGTAATAATAAGGGATGAGTTTAAATTGCATTTGTTGCCCCTAAAAAGGGTTTTAATTTTATGACGCTTTTAATTCGATTTAATGTTAAGCAATAATGTTTACGAGTTTTTTTGTTTTTGTTTTTAGCTTCATAATGTTTATGGAACCAATTGTTTAACGAAAATTACATTTAAATTTAATTTATCTTTTATTTTTAATTTAAAATATTAATTTAATCCATTTAATAAAAAAAATTTTGAAACATAACCTTAAAATTCCAAAAAAGGCAGATTTTTCAACACACAATAATCAACACAATTAAATTTCAATACGAAAAAAAAAAAACTAACCACAGCAACCCCATCCAAAAATACCGTTTGTTTTTCTTTTTTTCCTTTTCCTAATAATGGCTCATTATTATTATAAACACACACTGCATTTACATTTGTTGTTTTCAATTCTAGTGTTGACAATGCGCCATTGTTGTTATTACTTGTATTCTATTGTCATCATAGTTGTTTTTGTGTTTGTTTTTTTTTTCTTTATTTCTCCCTTTTTAATTTGGAGTCTACAACACATAAAAAACATACACAAATTACCCGTGATACTATTTACAGGCAAACACAATAACAATTCTATTGAAGAGATAGAGAGAGAGAAAGTGAGTTTATGGAGTGAGAGAAAACAATATGGTTGCCTTCTGCAAATAACAATTAAAATCTAAACTAAAATACCAACAGCAACAACATCACTACAGCTATAATGCTATGCATTAATAAACAAACACAGGGAAATAAGGGTGTATGTAAATATATATATGCATTAGGTATGATGAGTAAGATGGGTGGTGGTAAATCGACAGTGTTGAGCAAAATAATAGTAGCAAATAAAACAAATAGAATTTTTCGGTTGTGACAACATAATAATACTGCTTGCACATAAGAAAAATGTATAGTTGCAGTTGATTTGATGAATTTATAAATCTTTTACAAGTCATTTTGTAACTTTCAGTATAATTTTTATGTGGGATTAAATTGAATAATTGGCTCCTCTCTGATCTTCTATTGAATCAGATGGCAAAGTAGGTGGCAGTATACATACATAATTGGTCACTACAACCCTTCAGTCAGGATTACGACCTAGCTTCTAACACCACTTATGTTGTGTGCGTTAATTTTATACATGAGTGACGGGACCTACAGTTTAAAGTCGACTCCGAACGATAGATTTTTGAGAAGCTCTTCATGGCAATTTTATTTACTCTCAGAATTTTTGCCAGAAATCTGCTTAGAGGCAGTAGCCGAAGAAATATTTTTTTTTTTTCATATTTTCGTTTTGATGTCTCTGACCTGGTGTTTGAACCGTGGCCTTACGTCTAATAAGCCGACACACTACCTACTAGACTACGGCGACAGTATGGCTCAATGTAATTAAGGTGTCGTCCAATCTATACTGTGGCCATGCTGCAAACCAGAGAAGCTATAGATATCGGCTCGATTACATGCTTCCTTATACATAATTTCCTTTATACCTAGTAGCATTCACTTTACGCCAGTCAGACTGCAAACAAAATCCTTACGAAAGTCACTTTCGTTTATGAATGTGGCGGATTCATTAGGTGGATGCCATCACATAGCGGTATTGTAGGTAATTGCATTGCTAATGCACTGGCTAAGGCCGCATATTCCTATTGTCTGAATTAAACTAGATTTTCTCTGGTCTTTTTAACTTCGTCGGTAGCATATTGGTGCGTAAAGTATTGCTGTGCTGGATCGATATGAATAAGGCAGCAAGCATAATGGGAAGTCGTCGTAGTCTAGTAGATAGTGTGTTGGCTTATTAAACGTAAAGCTGGGTTCAAACCCGAGGACAACAAAACGAAATACAAAAAAGTATTTCTTCGGCGACAGTCTCTCGTCAGATTTCTGGCAAAAAATCTGAGAGTAAATAAAAAACATAAGTGGTGTAAGAAACTATGTCGTAATCCTGACTGAAGGGCAGTGGTGTTGTGCTAATTTTTTTTTACCGGAACACGTTCCGGACTCCGGTTCACGGTTCGGAAAAACAATCCGGTTTGTTACGGTTTTTGTTCCGGTTCGGGTTCGGTTCAAACCCTTGTTTATAAGAATACATATAAAAATTCGTCAAAAATTAGAAAAAAAAAATCAGCAATTCTTTTAAATTTTTTTTTTTCAAAACGTCAGCCAATTCTCGTTATCAGAAATCAACTTTAGTTCCGGAACGCGTTCCTGTCCAAAAAGGATGTACCGGAACGACTTTCCGGAGCGTTCCGGCTCGACCACACCACTGCTGAATAAAGTATTGCTGGACTCTGCCGGATTGATATGAATATGAAGAATACTGATTTTCTTCTTTCCTTACATTGCATATCTTTGCATAGCACTATTGCGGTTCCCACAGGCCACTTCTACAGCAGCTGTGGATCTGAGGAGAAGGAGACAATTATTATTCGCCTCATGTGACCCCTTATCCTTGACTGAATTCTACAAAATCTGGGAGTCGGAATGATTTCCTAAACTGAATATGTGACCATCGAAGTGGACATTGTTTTGTGATATCAAAATGCACTTAACTTGTGGTCTAAGTGGAACTTGACCCGCCATCTAATCTCATTATAACATTGTACTTAAGTTAATTTCTCTTTGTGCTATAAATTTGTTCCACACTGTTTTGAGACATAACCTGAAAGAAATTCTTAATGAAAAAATCATTTTATATTTGGGGATAATGGAAGTATTTGTTTTTATTTTTTCATTTCCAAAATATTCAATAATTTTCATTAATTTTCCTTTTTTTTTTTTAACAATAATTCGATAAATTCTAACCTAAAATTTTGGTGGCTCCTCTTCATATGCAAATGGTAAGCATTGACCACTGTCAGCCACCCTCTCTCTCTATCTCTCTCTCTCATTCTCTTTGCACTAAAACAACGGCGTATTACTCTTTAGTTTGTTTGCATTTGTATTTGTTTTTTTTCCTTTTTTATGTAAATTTCTGTGTAAAATGGTAATGCCTGACGTATTTACAAAGGTTTCAAGTGTGGGTGTGTGGGTGAATGTTAAATTTGTTGATTTTTTTTGTATTGATGAGGGGGGAAACCAGCCAAGTAACAATATTTACGCTGCTGTGTTGTGTTGTTATTTGAAATGTAAACATAATAATTACATTTAATTGACATCACTGAACATTAAATTTAAATTATAGACATTGGTTGTGGCCAACAAACAATCACCACAATCATTTGATTGAAACTCTTTGTTTTTCATTCATTCATTCAGCCATTCAGTCATTCTGCTGCTTATTCTATTGCTTCTATCTACTACAGTTGTTGTTGTATTTATTTTATGAGATACCATTTTAAAGAGACAATAAATATCATGGCAATGTTAACTGCAAACAACAAAAACAACAAAAACAACACAACAAAACAAAAAACAACAAGAAAACATAGACAATGTAAGCAAACAATGCAACAATATACACCTTTTAACAATTATTATCATTATTTTCAATGTTTTTTTGTCTTTTTTTTGTCTTTTTTGTTTGGGGTTTTTTGCTTGTGTGAAGTCGTGCTAATAATAATAGTGGCGCGTATTTAAAATGTGAGGTTAAATAGAATTAATAACAGTGCTACACACACAGACAGACAGCCAGATAGACAGAGTATCTTTGCTTTGATTTTATTTGGTCGTTTAATTTGATTTGGTTTATAACAAGAAATTAAGGGTTAATAAACCCCTTAGTATTCAAATGAAATTTTTTATAATTTCTGACAATTTTCTGGGAAATTGCTCAACCAAACAAACATGAATACACGACAGATACAGACAGGATCATTCAATGATTCATGAATGCTTCACATACATACATACATACATATGTAAGTGGTGATTACAAACCAGTCAGTCAAGATTACGACCTAGCTTCTCACACCACCCATGTTGTGTGTATTAATTTTATACATGCATGGCGGGACCTACAGTTTAAAGTCGACTCCGAACGACAGTTTTTTTTGAGAAGCTTTTCATGGCAATTTTTTATTTACTCTCCGAGTTTTTGACAGAAATCTGCTGAGAGGAAGTCGCCGCAGAAATATTTTTTTCGTTTTGATGTCTGACCTAGGGTTTGAACAGTGGCCTTACGTCTAATAAGCCAACACACTGCCTACTAGACTACGGCGAAGTGTCATTTATTTTTTGGTGAAACCAGCACTCAGGGAATGGCCCCTACACATGCAGTGCATTGTGCAGGTTTATTAGGAAAATGGGTTATAGGAAGGTGGAAGAGAGGGAGTAGTGTTTGTGGACATCTCAAGATGCGAACGGCAAGGAAACGAGTTGCTGCTAGGTGACTATAAAATGGCCAGTGCTATACCTTCACCATTAGGCAGTCTACAGCAATCGTCCCCAAGAAGCCCGCACCCTTCACTCCTAGCTTCTCACACTACTCATGTTGTGTGTGTTAATTTTACACATGAGTGGCGGGACCTACTGTTTAAAGTCGACTCCGAACGACAAATTTTATTGAGAAGCTTTACATGGCAATTTTATTTACTCTCAGAGTTTTTGCCAGAAATCTGCTGAGAGGAAGTCGCCGAAGAAATATTTTTCATATTTTCGTTTTGATGTCTGACCTGGGATTCGAACTCGGGCCTTCAGTCTAATAAGCCTACACACTACCTACTAGACCACGGCGACTTCAACCACGAGCAGCTTTTTCAATGGGCGTCCCAGTTCATCCAGAGAGTATGTATGTAGTAGCATCGGATATGCCTACCCTGTACAGGTGATTATTGCAGGTTAAAATAACTTGTAAGCCTAATAAACAAAAAAAAAAATGTAATTATATTATATTTGACAAGCTGGGGCCCCTAAGTCCTCAGCATTACAATACTGTTCCCATTCCTATACCTTAACGACGTACATACTAGAGATGCCAATCGGGAAATCCCGGAATTTTCGGGATTCTCAAATCCCGAATCCGGGATTTTATAAAACTTGTCTCGTGGTTTTTCGGGATTGTGAATTCATATGTACTTTGACCTTGCAAAAGGTCCTGAAAAAAAAATTCTATATCACTCGACTTCGATAATAGCATCTCAGATGAGGAGAAACCTACTTTCATTGCTAAAGAGTTATTTGATGACATCGAAGAATGCAAAAGCCTTTTAAAATCAATTAATAGGGTCACTGATTTAGATACTCAACTGTCCAAAGAAATAGATTTATTTATGTACATCAGGAGGTGGTAGAGGTAAATTTTTAGAAGCTGCATATAGCTACATATGTATCTTGGAACTATTTTACCAACAAGTTTTGATTGCGAGAAGTGTTTTTCAACGGCCGCGTATGTTAACAACAAAATTCGTTTAAGGCTCTCAGATTACATGTTAGATGCTTTAATCTTTTTTAATTAAAACAATAATATACTTATTTTGGAATCCAAATAATTTTCTTAAAACTAACGCATTTACATACAGCCATGGGGACATTAAATTAGCACAAAAATTTGTCATAAAAACAATCTAATTTTTTCTAGTATTTTAAGTCTATTTACAAAAAAATTTAAACATAAAAACATAAAAGGCATATTCTTCTTTAAAGCAAAAACAAAAATTTTGACTAAATTGCCAATTGTATGCTCATTAAGGCCTGCAACATATCAAATGCTATTAGATTTTAGCTGGACAGTAAAATAGCAAAAAATTAAAATTTTTGAAATAAAAATAATATATTTTAATAAATAGTAAAAATATTATTCACCCTTATTCTGGTTGTCGTCGTCGACGTCGTCTTGCGTCGACAGTTTAAAATTGGTATTCTGTTTGTCGTTATTGACTGTTATAGATGACTGTCGACACACATTTGGTATTCTGTGAGTCAATACGCCGTCGATATTGTGTTGTGTCGATTCTGATTTTGTCGACTCTGATTTTATCGACATCATTTTTGGTAACGACGACGACGGCGACGACGACGACGACAACCAGAATAAGGGTGATTGTTATTCGTTTACTTGGTCAATAGTTGGTAGAATAGCCTTTATTTTTAAGAACCGCGTGGCATCTACGGGACATGCTTTCAATCAAATTCTGGCAACGTTCTTTGGGAATCGAATACCAAGCGTTCCGCATTCCAAGCCACAAATCGTCCAAATTTTTGTACTTTTGTTGAGCAACTACACATTTCACATCGTGCCAGAGGTTTTTAATCGGGTTTAAGTCAAGACTTTGCGCCGGCCAGTCTAAAACGCGAATGTGCTCTTTGCAAAACCCATTCTTTACCAGCTTAGACGTGTGTTTTTGCGATCATTATCTTGCATAAATATGAATGAAACTGGCATGTTTTCAAAAGCATATGGTTCCATTTTGTCCTTCATAATGTCCAAATACTTGTAACGGTTCCATTTTTCCGTTAATTTTGACGATTGGACCCACACCGTGCCATGAAAATGATCCCCACACCATGCTGCTTCCTCCACCATGCTTTATGGTCTTCTGAGTGTAACGTGGATTAAATGCCTGACATTTTGGCCGATTAACAAAGACTCTACCATCCGGTCCCAAACGATTTATCTTTGTTTCATCACTCCAAAGTATTTTTTTCCAGAATGAGAGGTCTTTATTCTTGTAGGAAAAAAATCATAATCAAACTATAAATGGAGTTTGTGCTAATTTAATGTCCATAGCATAATTTACGCTTTTTTGTTACTTTTTGCTTTGTTTTTTTTTATTATTTTATTTTTATAGACATATAATTCTGATATAATTCGAATATAAATGAAATTGTTAACAAAATATGTTTTTTTCATTTTTATTATTAAGAGAAGATCGCGAAATCCCGGAATTTTTCGATCCCGAATTATCCCGGGATTTTTAAAAATCAATCCCATTTGGCATCCCTACACTGAAAAAACGAATCAAGCCATCCGGGCTTGAATCAATCCATATCGGTCACAATACTACGGTAAGCAGCGTTGTCAACTTGGCGCGTTTCGCGACATTTTGGGTGCTTTTTTAAATTTTTGGTGCGAAAAATTCCTTAGATGGCGCGTGGTGCGTTTTTTCTTTAAATTTTGGTGCGTTTTTTAATTTTTGGTGGCACCAAAGTAAATTCGACACAACTTTTTGTTTCAGTGTGGCAAAAAACATTTGTACAAAAAAATACAACGCTTTCAGTACCATTTCATTCAACTATGCAAAATGTTTACAATCAGTTTTACAGACGTACCATTTGCATTGTTGAAGATAGTATGTTTTATCTAAAGAAAAAGGAAAATTGTGTTATATGAAATTTGCTGTTGTTTTAGTTTTTCTTTTAAAAAAATTTTGTATGGAATTTATAAAATTCATTTTATTTTTGTTAAGTTTTATTATTATTTTTTTAAACCTTGAGCTGTGAGTATCTTATTGTTATATTTTTAATTTTAAATTGATTCAATAAATATTTAAAAAAAAACTTCTAAATTTGGTGCTTTTTTCTTTAAATGTCGCGTTTTTTTCTACATTTTGGTGCGTTATGAAATTTCAAAGTTGACAACGCTGACGGTAAGTACGGTTTGGCTTGAATCAAGTACAAAAGAGTTGAATCAAGCCCGAATCAGCCAAGTACAAAAGTGTTGATTTTAGCGCGATTTAAGCCTTTTTGGGATCAAAGTAATCTCATCATGTATTTGGTTTAAGCATATTTTTTCTTGATTTAAGATCGAATTCGTACTTGGTTCAAGAGAATCAGAAGTTGAAGTAATCCTTAAGCGCACTTGTTTCAAGAATTATAAAGTTGATTTAGGCTAGATTAACTTATAAATGGGATCGAATTGAGGCAAATCGTACTTTATTCGAGCACAATGAACTTGATTTAAGCCCTAAATTATACTTGATTTAAACCTAAATTTATCCAAAAACGAGCTTGTTTCAAGAATTTTGAACTTGATTTAAGCTCGAACTCGTACTTGATTTAATCCTAAAATCGATTGATTTGAAAAAAATGCAAGTCATCTACACAAAAAAATGCAAGTCATCGACCGGAATAATCCAAGTCATCTACCAAAGAAATGCAACTTGCGAAAAATACGACATTTTGTTGGATATATATTGTATAAAACACATGAACTAAATGAGAATTATTAAAATTTTTACTTTTGAACTTAAAACCCACAATTCCATAACTCAAATAACAAATAAGTCAAAATTACACTTTTTTAGATAGATTTGAGCTTTTTAGTGTTGATTTTAGTAATATAAGGTTTAGTTTTTCACATCAATCCCGTTTTTGCTTGTTTTAAGCAAACAATAGCCAAAACGGGCTTAATTTTTCAAGCACGTTTTTTGGCTTAAATTGAGAATAGAAAAGTTGATTTTAGCACGCCGTTTTTCTTTCTGTGTAGTACATACGTACATTATTTTTTTTTATAAATTTTTTGAACTCATTTTAATATTAATTGTGGACAGTGTACAACACTCAATCGTATTATGAATTTATGAATTGAAACCCTTTTAAGAACACTCTGCTGTTTTCATAATTTTTATGATTATCATTTTTTTTGTTTTTGTGTCTTTAGGATTGCCTTTTAACTTTTATTATTTATTTCCCGTTCTTGTAATTTAATTCAGGCGACCATAAAATCCATGGGCTAGCCATAAAAGGCTATCATTTTAGCAGTGAATTGTAAATTATATTAACCGTTGCCGATTACTTTTAAAGTGCACTATAAAAGCATAAAAAAATTTTGAATTAATTTGCAATTGCCACCGCCATTGTGCCAACCAATTTCATTAAAAAAATTAAGAAAAAAAATAAAAAAAAAGAAAAACATTTGTAACACAAGTAGAGGAACAATAAATCCAACGTTTTTATTGGAATTGTTAAGCGGAGGAAGCCAAAAACAAAGCAAAACTAGAACTTGCAGAAATTTTTAAAAGTCATGTGAAATATATTTTCTGGTTGGCATTTTTGATTAAAACATTTCGTATTTAAAAAAAAAAAAAAAACCGAAAGAAAAAAAAAGAATACACGGAGAAAAATTGTTGTTATTGATTCAAAGAACATTAATTCAGAATGGGGTTCGTCTTGAACCTAACATGTTCTGTACTGATGAGAATGTATCATCGGCAGATATTGTACCTTTTTACGTTTTTAAAAACGTTTAGAATATGAGTTCGTTGATTGCAAACAAAGTAAAAGCAAATATGTATGTGTTTAGTTTCCATTGAACTCTTTATTGTACGCACAATTTTGTGTGCCACTATTTACAACTTTACAATACAACAATAATTTGTTTATTCGTTATTCTTATCACACAACTATTCGCTATACTGCTTTACACTTCTCTTCTCGTAAACACTAACAACTGTTCGGTAGATCTTTACAACGGCGATCTTTAAACCACGACTGTTTTCTTCACACGTAACTTCACACAAGGCTGACTGAATTCTTACTACTCGTCGTCTGCTTTGTCTTGCCCTTTTATGGTCCAACACAAACAGTCTAACGAACGTTCTTGAAGTAGAAGTTTCGTGTTATCGCCTTCTCGAGAACTCTATCGCAACCACATTGTTGTTTGTGCATTGTGCACACATTGTTGTTTGTCGTTTAGTTGTCTATCTCCTTTTCTCATACTGATGTTGTTGTTGGTTTACTTATAATATGTAAGTGCGATGTATGTGTTAGTGTAGCTGGTAGCTTTTGTTTATCGCTTTTATTGTTAAGCTATACTACACTGTTTTTATTTTCGTAACAATATTCTTGGAACCCGTAAGGCATTAATACAACTCCAAAGTAAACTGTTGGCTACATATCAGCTGCTGGGCAGAGAATTGATCTTGTTGATACAAAACAACAACCTGAAGTCTATCAGGCTAATAGGATTTGGAGTAGGCATTTAATAGATGCGTTCTATATAGATTGAGATGAGTGAAATGGACCGTATGGTTGCATTACTGTAATCGCATCTATGTTAGGTTAGGTCGGAGTGGTAGCTCTGATGTCACAAAGCTCACTTGAGCACGCATAGCGGCCCGTTGTGATGCCACGGGTGAACGCAGTCCCTGTACTGACCAAGTTCCTCCACAATCAGGGAAAAGGAAGAAGTTGGTCAGCGCAAGGGCTGCACCGCATCTATGTTGACGTCAAATGAATCTACATTATGGTGAGTTCAGTCAGTTTTATTTGCTAAAACTGGGCGCATCGCCACATTAGTTGGATGATAGTGTCCTTCTTCTCCTCAGATTCATAGTTCCTGCATGATACAGTAATACTTCGATTTACTTCGCCTCGATTAACGTTGTTTCGATTTACGTCGTCAAATTTTTTGTTCCCTCTAACTTCAATTTGCGTCGTCATTCGATTTACGTCGCCTTTTTTTGGAACCAACTACGACGTAAATCGAGGGATTACTGTAACTTTTTAAGTTCCATGTTAAAAACATACTACTTTGTAGTATGAGCAATATGAAATTCGATTTACGTCGTCATTCGATTTACGTCGCCTTTTTTTTTGGAACCAACTGCGACGTAAATCGAGGGATTACTGTACATGAAAAGGCCTGCCAAGTCTAACGATGAATTGAGGCCTTTTACGGGGAAGATTGATGGGTTTCCGGATTTACAAATGAAAGCCCTTATCAGTGCTATGGAAGTACTTAAGGCGGGACCAGTACAATAGTAGTACAGTACCAGTACAGCGCCAGCACATTATAAGTACAGTACAAGTATAGTAACAGTACAGTACAAATACAGTACAAATACAGTATAAGTACAGTACTAATAAAGTGCAAGTACTGTATAATTACAGTACACGTACAGTATCAGTACAGTCGCCAATACCAGGCAAATTTTTGAAGGATTTGAAAGGGCTAATGGCCAAATAAGTCGGTACCTACAAGTCGCCGTAGTCTAGTAGGTAGTGTGTGGGCTTATTAGACTTAAAGCCCGGGTTCGTATCCCACCTCAGATATCAAAACGAAAATATAAAAAAATATTTCTTCGGCGACTGCCTCTCAGTAGATTTCTGGCAAAAACTCTGAGGGTTAAAATAAAATTGCCATGAAAAAATTTCTCAAAAATCTGTCTTTTCGGAGTCAACCTTAAACTGTAGGTCCACCGCCACTCATGTATGAAATTTAACGCACACAACATAAGTGGTAAGAGAAGCTAGGTCGAAATCCTGACTGAAGGGTTGTAATGACCAATTATGTATGTATGGATAGCCAAATAAGGATAAAATTAAGGAGGACTTTAAAACTCCGCTTATATGAGATATTTATTCATACAATTTTTCCTCCCAATAGATCCTAAACTCTTATTACTCCTTGCGTTTATTGGAGTCTGATCTTTTTGCACAAAAAAATAATCTTTGCCTTCCGTGTTACGTTTTTCAAACTCAGGTTTATAGAGTTTGTTGACGGTCCAATCGTCAGACAATTAGGCCTCTTTTGGTTCGCAAATCCACAATTTTTCCCATTGGAATATTTCTTCTCCACGTCTTGTTGTCGGCTCATTTGTAGTTGTTCGTCAATCTATCCACTCCACGTATACAGATTATCTACAGAATGGAAAATAGGCAAATCAGTCAGTATTCCTTTCACTCAATATTCTTTTATTTCTGATAAGGTTGTCATGCTGTACTATGCACTTCATAAAAAACATATTTTACCTATGCAAGGTCAGACAATCGTCTGAGACCTTTCAATCACTAAATCATGTTCCGTGTTTGACGTGTTACCATCATAAGAGAAATAAAATTTATTTCTCTCAGTGTAGTTTTCATTATATGCGACGACTCAAAGAATTAGAGCAGACGAATGCTTATTAAAAAAAAAAAACGAAAGAAAGAAAAAAGAAATTTAAATGAAAGCAAACAAAAACAAAAAACATAATTTTTCATTTAAAAAATATAAACTTCTGCCATTAAATGTTATTGTTTTAAGTTTTAAAATGTTGATAAAAAAAAACGAAAAAAAGAAGAAAAACAAGGCAAATTAAAAACCATAATAAAACATGGCTTTTAAGCGCTCATTTTTGCTCTCAAACGGCCTTAAAATGAAGTCATAATTCATAAATGATTTATTCTGTAAGAATTATAACAAGAAAAACGAAATAAATTTCACGTACCTAATTCCTATAGAAAGTTGTTATCGTTGTTTTTATTTTTTTTATTAATTTTTTTTGTATTCAACGATTTCTTATAGTTTTTAATACATAAAGTTGGCAACATTTAATAGTAAAAGGGCCGTATTTTCTCATTGTTTTGTTTGCAATACACATACACTCGCATATGTACACAATGCATTACCTATCATTCGCGTTGACGTTACGACAACGATGCAGAATAAGAAAACGACGACAACATTAGCATATCAGTGCACGCACACATTAGTTTTGTTTTTTTTTTTTTGTACAATTGCATGTGTGTGTGTGTGTGTGTGTACGTATGTTAATTCCTTACAATTTTCTGAGCAAGTGCAAAGAGCAGGTGTTTGTTTGTTATGCTCCTTTTGTTTGAGAGTGCTAATCTTGTAAATTGCATGGATTATGACGGAGAGAAGAGTGGTTGTTGGTGTTTACTTTAAGTGCGTAATGCATTAGTATTTGTAAACAATTTCTTTATTTCATTGTGATTGTTATACATACATGTACTTGCCAATGCTAATGTTGTTGTTGTTATTCTCTTTCTTATGTTTTGTTGTTATTGATGTAATAGAAGTTATTAAATATGCTTATGCAACAATGTTGACAAGCCTTATAAGAATAATTACGGTAAACACATGTGCATATGCATTGTTGCCAGATTTGCAAGTATTTCTCAGAAACATTCAACGTAAGGAGGAAAGTTAGTTTTAAAACATTAAAATAAAATCAATTTAAAATAAAAATTTTTTTTTAATGAAAGTGGATAAAATAAATACATTAACAAAGAGAAGATGAAAAAGAACGAAATTTAACCATGTAAAATGAATAATAATGCTCAAAAAAAATGATTGTATCAGAAACAGGGTCCTTCGAACTTTGACAGTTGATATTGAAGCTATATCTGTCAAATTTGGTCATCCCTACGAAGAGATCTATTAAATACCTTGGGATTAGACTGGACTCGAAACTGACCTACACAGAGCAGATAGAGTATGCAACAGCGAAAGCAGCTAGAATTACAACACAGCTGAGTAGACTGATGGCAAATATTGGAGGACCACTCCCAAGTAGGAGGAAGTTACTCATGGAGGCTGGAAATAGTACACCCCTTTATGGCTCTGAAATCTGGTCTTCTACTCTGAATACTCAAACCAGAGCTAAAAAACTGCTATCTGCGCAGAGAACAGCAGCTTTACGGGTCACATCCTCGTATCGCACGGTATCAACACAAGCCGCCTTAATAATAGCTGGAATGGTTCCTATAGACCTTCAATCAATTGAGCGCCAGATGATTTTCAACGCTAGACAGAGCACGACTTAGTCGCAGAGCCTAGAAACGATACAGCACGAAGTCGTCTTAAAATGGCAACATCGCTGGGAAAATGAACGGTACTGTAGGTGGACACACAAACTGATTCCAGAATTGCAAGTGTGGAAAAACAGAACAAAAGGCGAAGTAGACTACTACACAACCCAGATGCCAACCGGTCATGGACACTTCAGAGAGTACCTGCATCGCATGGGGAAATGTCGCTCGCCATTCTGCATTTACGAGGAAGAGGAAATGTTAGACGATGGCGAACACACTTTCTTCGGCTGCAGACGCTGGGTCGAAAGACGTCAGGGTCTCGAGGCTGAAATCGGCATTATTAGTGCCACAAACGTCGTGCTGAAAATGATAAACAGCAGAGAAAACTGGAACGCAGTTAAACAATTTGTGCACTATGTCCTGCGAAAGAAAAAATATGATCTAGACGCAGTAGAATAACAGAAGAGCGGAGCCTGGACGCAGGCTGACAATGATGGAACTGGCACAGGTGCCAAAAGGGGTCCACCTCGAAGTAATGCAACCATGGTTCCGAGGTGGAATGATACCCCGGTGAGGAGACAAGGCGGGTTTTTAGTCGGTATACCCAGTGGGAGAGTTTGACAATCCATGTATGGTGACGACCTTCATGAATGCATAAAGCATTTGCCCTCCTTCCCTCAAAAAAAAAAAAAAAAAAAAAAAAAAGCTGTCAAATTAGTTGTCATTTATTTAATCTGTTTTGCCATATCGTCCTGCACGACCATAAGCAGCGATGTATGATCGCTGTATGGGCTCTGGACCCCAATTTTAATCGAAACATCATCTTCAGTGATGAAGGCCATTTCTGAATGAGTGGATACGAGAACAATGAAAATTGTCGAGCTGGATACGATTTCAATCCATAAGAGATCGAAGAGCACCTATTGCAGCCCTGAAAAATCCCTGTTTAATGGGAAATTTTAATTGGCGGCATTATCAGTGCATATTTCTTTGAGAACAACGTTGGACTGACCCTAACTGTCGACGGCGAGCGCTATAGATCGATGATTACCACTTTCTTTAGGCCTAAATTGAACAGGGCGACAGTACATGTCACACAGTTTACGCCACTTGGGTATTCTGCACGAGCGATTGGAAAGAATGATCATCTCTGTTGAAGGTGATGTAAACTGGTTACAGAGATCGTGCGATTTAACCCCGTTAGACTTTTCCTTCTGGGGTTCTCATAAGTCCCAGGTGTATGCGAATAAGCCACAAAGCATAGCTGTCCTCAATGCCAACGTAATCCATTTCATCGATCAAATTCAAAGTCATGGAATGTTTCCTACGGAGATGAATTATGTGACTTTCAGACTTCCATTCGAGTACTAAGCCCATATGCGTTTAACTCGATAATAGCTGGGATGGGAGCTTCAAAGCCGCTCACAATCATAGCTGCCAGATAAATGAAGCATCAAATCGTCAAATATTTGAGAAAAAATCGTCAAAGACGTTCCTTGAAATCGTAAAAAAATCGTCAGAAATAATAAATAAATAAATTGAAAGGTTAAAGGTTTAAAAACAAAAACATATAAAGCCAATGTTAATCAGCAAAAATATTGCATCATCTATACCCATGTGTGGTGTAAATATTAGGGAGTCAGAAGATCTTGACGTTATGGGCATGCAAATTCAGTGTGATGTTGGCTAGAACTGATATATTTTTCAGTGCCTTGGTTTCTTAAGAAGGTGCAATAAACACTTCACTTCATCTGATCTACCTACCATTTATACCATTTATAACCGACCGAGAATGGAATACAACTATCATGTATGGGTTGGCCCTGAACGTCTATTTTGAGGCTACTCGACCGTTTACAGGGGAGGCCATAGTAGCTCGGTAATCACTATAGTGTGTCCAACTGCATTGATTCATTGGAGCATCGTTGCAATGTGGCTTGTGTTTCATTGTTCTATCGCTACTACAACGGATATTGTTCGAGCGAAATAAGGGAACCTGTTTATGAAAATCATGTATTCCTACATAACACTCGTCGTACAGACAAAGTTCGTTTGTTAGACGGACTATTCGTATGTGGAACTCCCTTCCTGCAGAGATCTTTCCTGTTACTTATGGTATTAAAATGGCATAAAAATGTTATAAAAATATTCAAACCTAGTGTCCATAAACACTGCTCCCTCTTTCCTCCTTTTTATAATATATTTTCCTAGTTCCAAACACAATGCCATCCCCTGAGTGTTGTTCATATGAAGCAAAATAATGGCACTTGCCTTTGTTCTTCCGATTACAATATTAGAAACTATAATCGAATTTTTTAAAATTGTCTGCAACGGCAAATGATAATTTATGCTCAACTACGACGTTATTTACGAATTGTAATTTTTTGGCTTTTAATTAATCCCTTAAAAGGCATAAAATATAGAAAAATCATCACACATGTATTCGAAAATAACTTAAAAATATAATACTTCGCTCCTCGTTATTACTAACATAAACTTGCAACAGTAACAACCAGTGGTGTTGTGCTAATTTTTTTTTACCGGAACGCGTATATATAATTATATAGACAGGGCTGATCCTGGGTAGGCGGCCGCTCTGTGTGGTCTCATGTCCCAAATTTAACGACGGGGGTGATTTTCCATGATAATCCTGGTGGCGGCGTTTTTTTTTTTTCAAAACGTCAGCCAATTCTCGTTATCAGAAATCATCTTTAGTTCCGGAACGCGTTCCTGTCCAAAAAAGAAGTACCGGAACGACGTTCCGGAGCGTTCCGGCTCGACAACACCACTGGTAACAACTGCAAAGCAAATACAAAGCTTAAGGAGGCTTTTAATATACTAAAGTAAAGAAAATTGATGTAAATTTTTAATTGCTAAAAATCGTCAAAATAAGGGCATAAATCGTCATGTCGTCAAAATAATATTTTTGGAGCTCAAAATCGTCAAAATGACGATAAATCGTCAAATCTGGCAGCTATGCTTACAATGCTGAAACCTTTCTGATAGTGATGTTTGAAAGGCTATACTCGGCAGATGATGATGAAGAGAGGCGGAGACTCTTTCAAGTTAAAAGAGTTTAAGATAATCTAATATTTCGTTGGGTAATTAGAATGAAAAGAGATTTGAGACATGCATCAAAACACCAGGAATAGGTTAGGTTAGGGTGGTAGCTTTATATCAAAAGCTCACTTAGGCACGTATGGCGGCCCGTTGTGATGCCACAGGTGAACGCAGCCTCTGTACTGACCAAGTTCCTCCGAACCAAGAAGGGAGAAGTTGGTCAGAGCAAGGGCTGCACAACACCAGGAATAACTGGAGGATAATATTCTGTCTGTTGATAGGGCAGTGTAGACTCAAAGAACGCTTCTTCAGAATAGGGGTCGCTTGAATGAATCCTAAGGACACATATTACGACCGTGTGCTTCGAAAGATTGAAAATAAAACCTCATTGTACGTACATATGTAAGCCTTAAAAGGGTTGACTTATCCAATTGAATTTTTTTTGTTTTTTTTTTTTATTAACTGAAATTCAGGTATACATATTTCAAAAAGTACATAATAGGGCCTCAGCGCCTTATAGGCATTAAAGAGGCGAGCTGGCAAAAATTAACAAATTGCTATTATTAATAATAAAATATACATTAAAAGTAAAAAAAAAATGAAAAATATAATATATATATATGGGCAATTTCGTGTCAAGTGACCCAATTTTTAAAATCGATGTCTTCCGATTTGGATGAAATTTGCACCAAGTACTATTGGATAGTTGGCCAGACACAAATTTTCAGCTCTATCAGTCAAGAACTGTCGGAGTTAGAGGGGGTCAAAGTTGGACATTTTGGTCATACAGGGTTTTTTTAAAATGTGTGTAACTTTTCACCTATTGGTCCTAGCAAAAATTTTCCAAAGGATATTAGATAGCTATTTCTTCAATCTTTCCAAAAATAATTTTTTTAATTTAAAAAAAAAATTTTTTTTTATTTTTTTTTAAAAATTAATTTTTTTTTTTAATTTTTTTTCAATTTGGGCCCTTTTTTTTTTTTTTTTTTTTGCTTAAAAGAAAGCATATAAAATTTCCTTTAAGGCCTTCATAATCGCTGAATGGGATGCGAGTGGGATATCTATGAAACAAATTATTTTTTAACTCAAGAATAAGATTTTTCAATATTTGGCACATGTACCATTTTCATTTTCCCCCATTTTTTTCGAAATGGAGTTTTTTTTTTATTTTTCCTCAAAAGAAAACTTAAACCATTCCCTTTAAGATCTTTGTGGGCACTTAGTAGCAAGAGCCATATCTATAACAAAAATATTTTAACTCAAAACCAAAGTTTTTAAATTTTACCATATGCACTATATTTTTTTTTTAATGGATGTTTTTTTTTGCTCAAAGAAAGCTTAGTTCTTTTCCTTTAAGAGCTTTGTGGTTACTTAAAGAGATGCGAGTCGGAAGACATCGATTTTAAAAATTGGGTCACTTGACACGAAATTGCCCATATATAAATTATAAAAAATTGTACATACGGAAATAAAAGTATTTTAACTATTAAGGTAAAAGTTCTTCAATATTTTCTAGTAAAAATTTTTTTAAATTGGATTTAAACATCGAGATTCTATTGACAGATTTCAAACTATCAGGCAAGTTATTAAATTCTCGACTACCCATGTATTCTATGCGCTGCTTTGTCGTTTCCAGCCTACATCGTGCTACTGCTAAATTCATGTTGTTTCTAGTGTTGATTATATTTTGATTCTGTGAAAATTTTATTATATGATGTCCTATATTGTACAAGGATTTGAAGACATAAAGTAAAAGCTGAAGTTTGTATGTACCATAAATTGGTAACACCGATTTACATACGTTTTCATATAAACATATAGTAGAATATGTTATAGGAAGATCATATACGACTTTTAGGGCTCTATTTTGCATGCGTTGCAGTGTTTTTAGCTCAGTAGTTTTTTTACAACCATATATGATTGCTAAATAATTCAAGTGACTTTGAACTAGTGCATTATAGATCAAAACTTTTGTATTTACATCGAATTTGTTTTTGAATTTGCACAATATTCCAATTACTGAGGATATTTTTGACCGAAGGTATTGAATATGTAGGTCCCATACTAGGTTGCTTTGCAAATTCATGCCTAAATATCTAACTGTTTTCACTTCATAGACTTCTGTTCCATCGACAAAAACGCAAAATATGTTATTTGAAGGACTATGAGGCTGAAAACGAATTAACTGCGTTTTTTTTTTAGCATTTATGACGAGCTTATTTATTTTCGCAAATTCCACAATTAATGCTGCATCTCGTTCCATATACGCTTTAACTGCTACCTCATGCTTAAATGGATAGAAAAGGCAAATATCGTCAGCATAAATAAAAAGTTTACCATAGAGATCAAGATTTTTGATATCATTAAGATAAATAGAAAATAATAGCGGCCCCAGCACACTGCCCTGAGGGACACCATGTTCCACTCTACCAACAGGCATTTTTTCCTTATTTATTTGGACAAATTGTTTCCTATTTGTTAAATAGCTCTCTAAAAGTTTTAGCTCATTGCCCCGAATTCCATATAACTTTAGCTTTTGCAATAAAATGTTGTGATCAACAATATCAAAAGCTTTAGTAAAATCGAAAAAAATACCAGCCACGCCTTTATGTCCTTGATCCAATCCTTTGCAAATAAAGTTAATGCCATTTACCACAGCTTCCTCTGTGCCACAACCTTTTCTTAATCCATACTGATACTCGTTGAGAAGTTTGTTGTTTATCAAATAGTTAAAAATTTGATTATGCAAAATTCGTTCAAATACATTATCAATTACTGATAATACAGCAATTGGACGAAACATGTTTGTTATGGTAGCATTACTAACCTTAGGAATGGGAGTAATCTTGTGAATTTTTAAGACATCTGGATATATTCCCAAATTTATCATACCATTAAATATGTTTACTAATTTTTTCCTTTCTTTTATGTTACGAAACTGAAACCATGTTTTGAAACCATATGAGATCTTTCCTAAAAGAATATGCAACAAAGTGCCAACAATTAATGAATTCCATGGATTTTTTCTATGAATTAATTTTGTTGCTTTGTTTTTTTTTTTTGGCAGTTTCTTTTGTTGGCAATTTAATTAAATTGTTGTTGTTGTGGCTGCTTATATGCATTTGGATGCCACGTTAGATTTTCCCAATCATCACATATTTAGTGGATATTTTTATTATTTTGAGTTTGTGCTTTACTTTATCGTCTATCACTTTTCGTTTTTCTTGATGTTGTTTTTTTTTTGTTTGTTTTATATTTTAATTAAAAAATTAATTTTAGCGCTCTATTTATGAAAATTTACAAGTTTAACTTGATGATGAAAAACTTTGTTGTTGATTTTCCTATTCTTTCATACCTTCTTTCTTTGTTACAGATTTGGATAAAAAAAAAAACAAAACAATGAAAATAAATTGTTTAACTTCATATTTTTGGCTTTAAATAATTTATAATTGACTTCTTCTTCTGCTTCTGTTTTTTTTTCATATTTTTTTCACATTTTTTTGCCACAAAAATTCGGCAGAAAAATAATCAATTTCGTATGCATTTCTCAGCGTAAGTTTTTGGTTTTCTTTGTTGCTCTGCACACAGAGTCAGCGGCAAGGCAACAAAATCTAATTAAATCAACATTTTACAACGAAAAAATTGCAAAAAAAAATTAAGAAAAAAAAAACATAAATTGGGTGCGCCTTTTAACTAAAACGGCTCACTCACTTCATATCGCCATTCCGTCATTCCGTCATTCTTAATTTCTATTGTTGCTGCTGCTGCTGTTGCTCAGTTTATTTTCTTGCATTGTGTGCCACGTTTCGTCGTTGGCTGATTATCACGCTGTTGATTTTCCTTTGTTTTGAAAAACTCCAGACATTTTCCAAGATTGTATTGGCCTGACGTCTTTCGTCTTATAATACCGCCGCCTCCGCCGCCGCCGCCGTCGCTTGCCAATCACAATCACTTTTTTACTGTTGCTGCTGCTGCTGATTTATTTTCTTCTTTTCCTGCTAGCTTAGCCTGTCCTAACCAGGTCTTTCTTTAGTTTTTTTTCTTAATGAAAATATTTTATAATTTTTAATTGCTTGATTATCTACGAAGTTTAAATGAAAAATTAAATTAAATTCCCAAATAAGACAAGTATGCTATGCAACATGATAAAAACGATAATAAACTGCACAGAGGCTTAATGCAACCAAAAATATCGTTGAACTGTTATCAAATTTAAGCAATTTCTTATGAACAGTTCTTGTCTTGTCAGATTACCTAACTTCTAGAGGGACTTTAAGTAATTTTTTCAATTTCGAACATTAAGAAATGAAATGGAAATTTTAAATATTGCTTGCACAGCCTTGGAAATGGTTTAATAATGTCGAAATCTTAAGCTTTTATGCATTTTCGAAAATTCAAACTTAAGTTCGAAAAGTTTATGAGCCTAACAAAAGTATTCTTAAAACCTGTAGGTATCTATTACATTAAAGTTAAGCTGTTAATTTATCATTTTACATTATTTTCACATTTTCGAACATTGAAATATCAAAGTAAAATCTAAAATCTTGTTTGAATAGGCTTTAAAACAAGTCGTTTTGATGAAATTTTTAATTTTTAGCTTATGTTCGAAAATTCGAACTTAAGTTCGAAAATTTTCTAAAGCCTCCAAAGTTTGTCTTAATACCCATAGGCATTAAATTTATAAAAATTAATTTGTTATTTTATCATTTTAAGCAATATTTACATTTTCGAACATGGAAATTAAAGAGCAAAATGATAAAATCTTGTATAAAAAGTTTTTAAATTTTGAAAATTTTGATTTTAAAATCAAAGTTCGAAAATTCGAATTGCATTCATAATTTTCTATTCTTTTTTTTCTGAGTTTGTTGATTCGAAATTGAATAAAGTTTCTTAATCTTTTTGTTTTTCTCATTTCATTTCATAGTTGAACAAATAAATAAAAAATCAAAATCATTTTGCTGTAAAAGTTACATTTATTTTCTACTATTGTTGTTGTTGTCATGTATCTATAATTTATAATTAAAAACTAAAAGAAAAAATAATTTAATTATGGATGAACAAATAAATTGTTGCAATAATTCTATTCAAATGCCAGCCTATATTCAATGAATGACTGACTGGCTTTGCATTTGCTTTTTATCTCCGCTAAACATGAAATCGCACAGAAACATTTGAACATTTTTCGACTCGATTTAAGCTTGCATTATAGCCAGTAAATGTTTATGCATTGCGGTCACAAGACGATTATAAATTTAAGAATTCAATGAATTTCTGTTTATTTTCTTCGGAATAAAAAAACAGAAGAAGAAAATTCATTATCATACCCTACACTAGAGAGGTTCTTATGCAGTACAATTCAAATGGTTTTTCATCGTGGTTGCTTCAAATTAAAAAAAAAAAATTTTATCCCCTCCTCCAAATAGTCCATCTAGAAGCATCCTGATACTTTGTTTTGGGATGCATTAAATCAGCACAGAATTCCAGTTCCAAGTATATGTTCTGATGTCTGATCGCTGCAGCTAGGGGTTCATAACAACCTTTCGGCTTAATATTATTATTACTGTGGTAGGTAGGGTAGGTAGGTAGGTTGTCATTTGGTCGTTTAGGGTGTCCTTTAATATATTTTTTTTTCCATTCATTGAGAATAAAATTTGAATCTTTATTTTGCATCAAGCAAGTGTACATATATCGTTTGATTTTGTATTTAAAAGCCCTGGACTACCTCTAGCGCCTCAATCAAAAACAGAACAACAAGCAACAAAACAAAACAGAAAAAAATCTGCATGTGGCGCCTAAGCACTCAAGCATGCCTGTTGTTGTTGTTGTTGTACGAGTAGTGTTGGTTGGTTAAAGGGTAGACAACGACGACATACAATGCAACACTAAAGTTATGCCAAGTCAAGTCAAGTCCAGCCAAGTTGAGATTATTTTCGGATTTCAAAAATTTTTTTTTTCTTTTTTTTCTCTAGTTTTTTTTGTTCTTAATTCTCCCCACTGTTAAATTGTTGTTTTTTTTCCTCTTTTTTATGAACAATTTTTACAAAAACAAAAATAATAAATTCAAGTCCAGCTGCCTATGTATATGACCGGAGTATTTTATTAAGGAGGACAATTATTTTTTTTTCTTCTCTCCTACTTAAGCTACAATAAATTGACAACAACAGGAACAGAACAACAACAACAACAATTCGTATTCATAGTTTTAATAATTTTGTATTCGCCGAATACTTCTATTTATTCCTTTGCATGACTTGTTATGGCCGAAACAAATATTTTTTTAAAGATTTTTCTTTTAAAGAAAAGAAGTTAAAAGGAAATCTTATAAATGAGGAAACAAATCAAAATCCATGTTCCTAAAACTTAGAACATCTTGGTTAAGAGTTAAGAAAACTAAGCTGAGGTCAGTTCTTATACAACACTGTCCATGGATTTATTGTTATCCTCCATTTATTTTAATAGCAACTGAAGTCAATTCAAAGAAAAGAAATTCGAAAGTAATTCATTATGATTTTTGAATTTTAAAAGCTAAGTAATCCATAGAAAAAATCTTCTGATCCTTAACCACTCATAGAGGATAACAACAATAACGAACATCATGGAAAGGTCAAGCAATCCCATTGACCTGGTGCTCTACGCACCACCTCCACAAAGGCCTTGTTCGCAATGCTTAACTGGCTTCCTACTGAGCTTCTCGCTAAGCAGGTGGCTAAGTTAACTGCGACAAGACTTAATGCCCTGTCTCGTTGCCGCGTCATCCCCTCTGGTCACTCCACTATTTTGGAGATTGATCCGTTGGCCCCACTGGATACCGATTATCTCCCTGTGGAATACTGTTTTGACAGGGGTTTCAACTTCCTGATCCCGAGCAGGAGCGATTGGACCCCTGACACGACCGTCCCCTCGGAACTCTTGGATGTATATACATCGACGACTCCAAATTCGATTACGGGGTGGGCAGCGGAGTCTACTCTGAGAGATTGGACTTGAATATTTCACTCCGGCTGCCGGACTATTGCAGCGTGTTCCAGGCGGAAGTAATGGCCATCTACCGGGCCGCACAATGGATCCTCGCATACGGTGTTCCTTTCACCCGCATCTCGATCTTTTCTGATAGCCAGGCTGCAATAAAGTCTCTGTCGAACGTTGCGAATAATTCCAGGATCGTCAGGGAATGCCGCCGCTGCCTCAACCTTCTTTCTGGGCGATTCAGTGCTACACTTACATATCTGGGTTCCCGGACACTGTGACATTCCGGGATCCTGGCAGCTAGCCAGGGCTGACGCACTTCTTCCGGAATCCTCTGCAATCAATATGGGAATGCCACTTACCTCGTTCAAACTGGCCATCGCGCGGAAATTCTCCCGAGACGCCAACCTATCCTGGATCATTGAAGAGTCCTGCTGCACCACTAGGCTCAGTTGGCCCTCAATGGATAGAAGGCGCACCAACCAGTTACTTGGACTTGGTCGTAACATAATCTCGATCACAGTGGCCATGCTTACAGGTCACTGTGTTATGGATAGACACGCGGAAGGAATGCGACTCCCATTTAACGACTTCTGCCGTGGATGCAGATCCGCTGAGGAAGAGGAGGCTGTTATCCACTTTCTTTGTTAATGCCCATCTCTTGCGAGGTGCAGATATAGGTTATTTGGCTCTCCAAACCTTGTCAGCTTGACGGAGATATCGTCCATTGATGTCAAGAATATAGCCTCGTTTAACAAGCTTTCTGACTGGTTTTCCAGCGTGGGGTAGTCATGCTTTAAATGTGCAGCCCTTGCGCTGACCAACTTCTCCCTCCTTGATTCGGAGGAACTTGGTCAGTAAAGAGACTGCGTTCACCCGTGGCGTCACAATGGGCCGCTATGCGTGCTCTTAAGTGAGCTTTTGATATAAAGCTAGCACACTAACCTAACCTAACTAACCCATTGCTTGAGAAAGTGTAGGAATTAGTGAGCAAGATTCCTCACCACTATACTCAATACAACAACCCAATACTAACAAACCCTACTAAAATAGGAAGTCTTGTAAATCGTCTATAGGAACAAATCTAATCAATTGGTCATGTTCAAAAATAGTACAATCTGGACCTCGCTATACAGCGCTATACAGGCGCTAAAAATATTACGAATAATTTCATCCTCCTCAGACAGCACCAGCACTATATGTCAACGAAGAGACATAACATTTTGAGATGGCATCGTAGCCTGAAGTGCCCGATTAGGCGACCTAACAAAATGTTGTTTATACAGATGTTATTAACGAAGAATAGAGGTTCTAATAATCAATTTACCTGGCGATAACTTCGTGCGGCCCCTAAATGTTCAACCCAGGGATAATTCGAATACTAATAATACAGTTAGAGTGGCATCTGGATTAATTGCCTGCGATAAGGGCTAAAAGCTGCACTCCCCTACGGACTATTATGCCCACTCTGTTAACAATTATACTGCTTGAATATAGGAAAAAGGCCTCAATAATCAGGGAGTGTTTCCACTGGGTTCCACTCAACTTGAATTTTGTTGAGTTAATGGCAGTCGCCGTAGTCTAGTAGAGAGTGTGTGTGCTAATTAGACGTAAGGCCGCGGTTCAAACCCCAGGTCAGACATCTTCAACAAAACGAAATATGTATGAAAAGATATTTCTTCGGCGACTTCCTCTCAGCAGATTTCTGGCAAAAACTCTGAGAGTAAATAAAATTGCCATGAAAAAGTTTCTCAAAAAAAATCTGTCGTTCGAAGTCGACTTTAATCTGTAGGTCCCGCCACTCATGTATAAAAAATTAACACACACAACTTAGTGGTGTGTGAAGCTAGGTCGTAATTCTAACTGGAGGGTTGTAATGACCAATTATGTATGTAAGTGTGTAATGGCACAGCAGTCTATTCTATTCGGATATTCTCACGCTCGAGAGCTCGTCCCATGCAGACCTTGCACCCAGTTCGTGCTCTATTGTTGTGTGTTCGAATGTTCGCGACCCTGTCGCTGTATAATCTCATTTTGTGTTCCCAAACTATATCCCGTTAACTTTAACTTTCTGCTGAGGATGTTGTACTGAATTTGTTACTGATATTTGGCCCACAAAGATTTGTAGTTGCCGTAGATGTCTTTTCTATTCTTAATTATTCGGTATTCGGTTTTATTTAAGCATTCGGCTTGTCTGCTACAATTTTAACCTGCGGCTTATTTGGTGTCACGTTATTCTATTTTTTTGGATTTTTGTTAAAAAAAAATTTGTTTTTTTTTATTTCTTGCTGCCCTTGTTCATATTGACCACAAATATTTGGTCGTAGTTTTTAATTTTTTTTTTCGAATTTTTGCTTTTTTTGTATAAACATTGCGTTGGTCACATTGTTGTTATCGAAACATATTTTATGTGTTCGACACAACATCTGACAAATTTCACGGCTGGACATTTATTTTCAGTGTCTGTATTCCTTCTTATACAATAATTTTTTATCTGTTTTTTCCTCTTTTTTTCTTATTTTCCTTTGCCTCTCTCATTTCAAGACGTTTAAGCAAAAAAAGGGGGTAAAATGCTGAGTTCAGTTCAGTTTCAGCTTCAGTTGCAGCAGTCAATACAAATGATTTGTTGTTATCAACTGTGGAATTTTGTAACATTTTTATTAAACGACAACTTAATTTGTGGCAAACGGCAATGCGTCCAACCGTCCATTGATGTTGGGTTGTGTCATAAAAAAAATAACAAGTTTTTTTTTTTAAATAAAACTAAAAAGTTCTGGATTGGATTAAAGAGTTTACGTTTGAAAAATAGTCTTTTCCTTGATAATAATGTTTGATAAAGGATATCAAAACCGATCCATTCAAATCCAATACATATCGATTCATTGATTATTTTTTAGAATACTTATTCGGTAAATAGATTTAAATTCCATTCAAATAGTCATAGTCCTTTAAGGCGACTATATTAGAATTGTGCTCCAAAAAGGAAGGCAACAATACATCAAAGTCAAGCTGTTAATTTATCATTTTACACTATTTTCACATTTTCGAACATTAAAATATTAAAGTAAAATCTAAAATTTTGTTTGGATATGCATTAAAATAAGTTGTTTTGGTGAAATTTTTAATTTTTGGCTTATGTTCGAAAATTCGAACTTAAGTTCGAAAATTTTCTAAAGTCACCAAAATTTGTCTTAACATCTATAGGCATCAAATTTATAAAAATTAATTTGTTATTTCATCATTTTAATCAGTTTTTACATTTTCGAACATGGAAATTTATGAGAAAAAAGATAGAATGTTGTTTGAAAAGGTTTTAAATTTTCGAAATTTTAATTATAAAATCAAATTCGAATTTCATACATAATTTTCTATATTTGTTTTCTGAGTTTGTTGCTTCAAAATGTAATAAATTTTTTAATCTTAATCAAAACCGCTTTGCTGTAAAAGTTATATTTACAGTTAAAGCCATTAAATGGAGCCTAAATCACAATACACATTGATTCATTGAATAGTTTTTAGATTATTTATTCGGTAAATAGTCCTAAATTCCATTGAAATAGCCATAGCCCTTTTTGGCGACTATATTAGAATGGTGCTCCAAAAAGGAAGGCAACCATATTGCAGTTAAACGTAACGAAAGCCAAAGTTTTAATGCGAATCCTTTGAAGACCCATTTAAAGGTTAGTCCCATCAACTTTTTTGTATTGTTTGTAAATTTTGTAGCCTGATTAACTTTCATTCTTTTACGGACGCTGGACTAAACTCCTTTCACAAGCTTTGGTAGGCCGTCTTGGTTGGGATTTATTAGTAATTTTTTCATAACAATTTTAAAATATGCCACACAATGAAATGAAAGTAAAAAAATAAAAAGCGACAACATCGAAAGAGGGGCTATAAAGTTATTAAAACAATTTTAAATTTTTTCCTGTGGTAATTTCATACATCAGAGGTACTTTGAAATAATTTATGCCAAGCAATGAGAGAGAAAAAAAAAAATGTTTTTGAAATTGATTTTAAGCAACAATTTCATACAGAATTTCAATCAGTAGCAGTAGCCAGTCAGTCAGTCAGTCGATATTGATATGCAAATACCATATCCCTATAGGCTGAGCTATTGGCCATTCATTGGCCATTGGAATTACTACCAGTTTTCCAAGAGATTTTTATCGCACTTTTATGTCGGATATTAATTTTACATCAGCCATTAAAATGTGACCTTAAATAACAATAATAATGATTAAATCACATATCTTCCTCCCTCCTCACCACCACACTCTCCATGTCCCCTTTTCTCATTTTAGCTAATGTAACTCGAACTGAGTGTAATGCATGTACGAGTATGTACATATGTGCTCTATAAAGATGGCCTATAAAAATTTGATCCAAACAATATTTATTGAATATTTTGACTTCCTAATGGCCTTAAATAACAATGATTAACTCCACTATACTCTGCACTGCATTGCACACTGTTTTACCCGCACAGGTAGTGTGTGTGTATTGTGGGGAGTGTGGACAATTACTAAACAAAGTGACGCTTTTGATGTGAGAATGCGTGCAGTACAGCGGCACATAACATAACACAGCGCATAACGATGACCGACCAACACCATCACCATCACCATCAAATGTCCAACAAACACCATCACCAATAACTATAATCATTGTGGCCAAAGTGTTGTGTTTGGCTGAGACTGCATTTCACTGATCAACGTACATCGTACATTGAGCGTCATGGTAGCGGCTGGCTTTTAAATCTTTTGCTTTTGAGTTACGCAAAACAAGCACGGACGGCAAAGTGAAATGACTGACTGAGTGACTGATTGCAAGTGACTAAACGCTACTGTAATTCAATATTTCCTTTCAATCTTCTTCTTTTTTTTTTTTGCTTTTTTTCTTTTTTTTTTATCACGTTTTAGTGGCTGTCACTTGTTGCCACATTAAAGCCGTGTTATGTGTTGCAATGAAGATGCAAAATTTTCTTCGTCTTTTTAAAAACGTTGACAAAATGTGTCAAACAACAGTTTGCCTGCAGAAGGCTCCTATAAATCTTAAAGAAATCAATGCGTTGTAACCCAACAAGATGTTTATGGTCGTTGAAAGAGGATACATAACGAACGGTCCAAATACACCGTAAAGAGGAGGTGCACGCACAATGGTACTCAAGAGTTTATTTTTTAACGTAAATATTTAATACTTAAACTGGAGTCATAGACGATGAGAAATCAAAGCTGGAGCCGAAATATTTTAAATGTCATCTTAAAAAGTCCAAGGTTCATTTTTAGGGGGGTACATCGAGGACTTTTTTTGGTGAGTCGCTCTAATGTATATGCGTACGCACTAAGCGTCACTTCACGTATTCTGTTTGTTTCTAAAAGCAAAGTGATTTAGAATTTCGGGAAATCCCGTATATTTCATGTTGGTAAACCAATACACATAAACCGGCATTAAGTTTAAAGGATGTTAACATGATTAAAACCAGTGTTTGCCAGAAAGTTTTTTTTCAAAACTCAAGAAATCGTTGGCAATGCTTTATATTTGGTAGGAACAGCACAGGGGTCCACTGACAACTTAAACCGATCATCTTTAATTTGTTTAACGGGGAAAATCTTGTAGAATGTAGTATTTAAAGTGCTGGGCAACAAATTCATAAAACTTGTTTAGTTCCTTCATAGTTTCTAAATTTTAAAAACAAAGACGTTTCAATTCCTTTCCTTTAGCTTTGGTTATGTTGAAACTATCCAGCGCTTCAAAAACTATTGGTTATTTGGATTTTATATGGTCCTGGCATTCCCAACCGTCACGATAGTCACATGCAGACGTGGATTTAATCCAAATCACCTTTGGCTAGACTCGTTCTGTCAATTCCATAAATTCTGTGTGCCCAAGAAACCTTCAATTAAGGTCCCCAATTGCCAGAGATAATTAGCTGTGGTACCCTCTTTTTCATTTTTTTCACAGCAGTCGTTGTGAGGTACCCCAAGCCTCCGAATGTGTGTGTACCCAAGTTCCAGTGTGCTGTTCAAACTTCTTTGAGTTCCCTAGTTCGGGATAGATTTGTCTAGATTCTATAGAAGTAGATATAGTATCATGACATTCATTCTTTGGCCCTCTTATATATGATTTCATTCTGATTTTCTGTGGTACCAGACTTTACAAAAGCGTCAGCTTTGTTATTACCGAATGCTTCGCTATCTCCTCCAGAGAAACGCGGCAATCTTTTTTGCACGCTTAGATGTACAAACTGAAGATGGATTTATTTAATAGTCGTTTAACTATCAGTAAATATCCGTATATCTCCATTCGATGTACTCTGATAACGGATCAATTGCCTTAAAAATAATCCTGTCTTCTGATTCCATCCAGAGGAGAACATCCTTAGAAGATTACGTAGCGCCAACGAGGGAGAATGGAGAACACACTACTCCCAATACACACTGTAACATTCCGAGAAACTGTAGGGCCGACGAGCTCGCCAGAGCTGGTACACTCCTTCCGGGATCCTCTTCAATTGAATTGGGTGTGCCACTTGCTTCGGTCAAGTTGGCCATGGCGCGGAAATTCTTTCGGGACGCCAATCTATCCTGGGTCAATAAGGAGTCCTGCTCCACCGCTAGACTCACCTGGCCCTTGATGGATAGAAGGCGTACCAACCAGTTACTTGGACTTTGTCGTGACGTCATTTCAACCACTGTGGCCGTGCTTACAGGTCATTGCGTTATGGGTAGACACGCGGAAAGGATGAGGCTCCCATTTAACGACTTCTGTCGTGGATGCAGATCCGCCGAGGAAGAGGAGACTGTTATTCACTTTCTTTGTCAGTGCCCGTCTCTTGCTAGGTGCAGATATAGGTTATTTGGCTCCCCATTTCTTGTCAGCTTGACGGAGCTATCATCTATTGATATCAAGGATATAGCTTCGTTTATCAAACTTTCTGGCTGGTTTTTCAGCGTAGGGTAGTCGTGCTTTTGATGGGCAGCCCTCGTGCTTCTTCCTCTTTCCCGGTTTTGGTAGAACTTGGCCAGTACAAGGACTGCGTTCACCTGTGGCGTCACAACGGGCCGCTATGCGTGCTCAAGTGAGCTTTTGATATCAGAGCTAACTCCCAATACAACATAGATGTTCGTTTGTTTTAGACAACGAAAGTTGGCAACCCTATTATTCTAAAATATGCCGCAGTAATGATTAATTGCTTAGTGAACTAAAACAAGGCCAAAGAAATAAGAAATGGATGGGGCAGATGCATTAAAAGCACCGAAATGGAGTAAAAATATATTGATATTCGATATACGAGTAAAGCTTTAATATTTTAATCGAATATTGAAAATAATTTAAATCACAGTAGTTGGGGGGATGTTTTCCTTTTCCTTACCTTATAGGTTGCACCCAGTGGTGTTGTCGAGCCGGAACGCTCCGGAACGTCGTTCCGGTACTTCCTTTTTGGACAGGAACGCGTTCCGGAACTAAAGATGATTTCTGATAACGAGAATTGGTTGACATTTTGAAAAAAAAAAAAAAAAATTATAAAGAATTGCTGATTTTTTTTTTCTAATTTTTGACGAATTTTTATATGTATTTTTATGAACAAAGGTTTGAATCGAACCCGAACCGGAACAAAAACCGGAACGAACCGGCTTGTTTTTCCGAACCGTGAAAAGGAGTCCGGAACGTTTTTTTCTGCTGAACCGGAACTCGACCAGAACCGAAACAAATACTTGAACCCGAACCCGAACTAATTTCTACTTAAGAATTTGAGTATTTTAAACCTGGCTACGGGCGAAAATTGGGGGAAATCTCCCTTCCCCCCCACGTCGTCAAATTTGGGACATGAGACCTAAAAAAAGAAAACGCCGCCGCCAGGATTATCATGGAAAATCACCCCCGTAGTTAAATTTGGTACATGAGACCGCACAGAGCGACCGCCTACCCAGGATCGGCCCCGTCTATATAATTATATATGCGCGTTCCGGTAAAAAAAAATTAGCACAACACCACTGGTTGCACCTCACAGAATTCTCTCGAGGGAATTTATTTCACTGTAGAACAGGGTATCCTAAACTGGCTTGATTCCGTGTTAGGAGGTTAAATAACCATTTCAAACCCAAAGAAAAGCAAAAAGCAGTGAAAACTGAACCTTTAAGTTCTTAAAAATTGTGAAAACCAACAGAATAAATTCCTACAAATAAATCTAAAACAACAAAAGAAAATTGTAATTCACAATATTTAGATATCAAATGGTCAGTTAGCGAGAGCAAAAAAAAAAATTGAAAAAAAATCGCCTAAAAGGCGCTTCAAAACAAACGAGAAGACCTTATAAAAGATTGTATCTGACAGCATTTTAGACACACACACACACATACACACACATACCAATACTAATACACAAATATTATTATTATTTGAACGATAAAGTCAGTAGAAAAGACGTTCAATAATAGCCAACTACGAGGTACACTTTTGGTCAAACACCACTTCCAAACAAAGTGGAAGGGAGGGGAGGGGAGGACGTTAAATTGGAAAACAATGAAGACAAATATTGAATGCGTTATTTAGTATTGTTGTTGTTGTTTTTCCTTATTTTTCTCGCTTCTTATTGAATGAGTGGCAAGGGTACATACGCAAGGTGGTACATACCCAAGGTGTACAAAACAATTGTTGTGGAGAGAGAGTGTTGCACATAACTGGCACCAGCTTTAGGACATACAATGCAACCAACAATACAAAAAACAAAAAGAAAAAAACAAAAAAGAAAATAAAAACAGAACCACTTGAGAAACACAGTTTAAACAGTTTAAATGCGGAAACGTGCTTTAAATATCGCCTTAAATCGCACTCAATACCGATAAATTGATGCTTTAAAAAGCCCTACAAAAATTTAACAACAACAATAACAACAATAACAAAAAACACAGGCAAACAAACAACTACAACAACAAGATGAAAAGATTTCCTTAACAATAGGGAAACCTGCTGCTGCTAATAAAACTACTAAACGGTCAGTGTTTAAAAATCTTTTGAAATTCTGATTACGATGGAGCTTG
This sequence comes from Sarcophaga caerulescens, assembly GCA_927399465.1. Lineage (NCBI taxonomy): Eukaryota > Metazoa > Arthropoda > Insecta > Diptera > Sarcophagidae > Sarcophaga > Sarcophaga caerulescens. The sequence continues at coordinate 104,348,243 of OV656872.1, read as the reverse complement.
TAACAGAAACTTAAAAGATTGAATTCATTTAGAACGGTTTTAGGTCTGATAGCATAGGCTCGGATGTTCAGACCGCTTCTGTGAATCAAAGTTTGATCAAATCAAATGAACTGTTATAACCATTGATCACAGTAGTTTAAGGATGACGCGCCTAAACATCTACTGATCAATATAATTGCGCTTTTCATTGCAGCAGATGCGCTAGGTATGTTATTATTTGATGTTATTTTCGACTGCCGTCATAATGAGTGCTTTAGGGCTGAATCTTTCTCGCCTGCAAGGCTAACTGTGGCTGCTGTTCTGCTCATCAAATTAATACCATTAGCATAGGCATGAGTACATGAGGAATGTATCCAGAAAGATGTTCAAAAGCTGCATGAAAATGTAAAAGAGAAGGGTCAAAGATGGTAGTCGTTCTGGGGGCTGACATTGTGGCCGTATTTGCAGCATTCGCAGAACTTTTCGTAGGGGGATACAGAACAAGTAAAGCGCCATCTCCTTCTGTACTACTTCAAGGATTCTCTAGCCTTGATATGACAGTGGAAGGACATCAAAATTTATTCTGGACTGTCTGTACAAACTGCTCAAAGATGGTAGCTGTTCTTGGGGCTGACGTTGTTCCCGTATTTGCAGCATTCGCAGAATTTTTCGTCGAAAGATTAGGAACAAGTGGAGTGCCATCTCCCTTTGTATTACTTCAAGGATTCTCTAGCCTTGATATGACAGTGAAAGGACAGCAAAATTTATTCTGGGCAGTCTGTACTGACTGCTCAAAGACGGTGGTCGCTCTAGCGACTGACGTTGTTGCCGTATTTGCAGCATTCGCAGAATTTTTCGTCGGAAGATTCGGAACAAGTGGTGTGCCATCTCCCTTTGTACTACTTCAAGGATTCTATAGCCTTGATATGACAGTGGAAGGACAGCAAAACCTCTTCTGGGTAGTCTGCACAGACACCTCAAAGATGGTAACCGCTCTGGTGGTTGACGTTGTTGCCGTATTTGCAGCATTCGCAGAATTTTTCGTAGGGGGATATAGAACAAGTGGAGCGCCATCTCCTTCTGTACTACTTTAAGGATTCTTTAGCCTCGATATGACAGTGGAGGAGGACAGCAAATGTTCTACTGGGTAGTCTGCACAGACACCTCAAAGATGGTAGCCGCTCTGGTGGTTGACGTTGTTGCCGTATTTGTAGCATTCGCAGAACTTTTCGTAGGGGGATACAGAACAAGTGAAGCGCCATCTCCTTCTGTATTACTTCAAGGATTCTCTAGCCTTGATATGACATTGAAAGGACATCAAAATTTCTTCTGGGTAGTCTGCATAGACTGCTCAAAGATGGTGGTCGCTCTGGCGACTGACGTTGTTGCCGTATTTGCAGCATTCGCAGAATTTTTTTTTTTTCTTTTTTTTTTTGTAAAACCAGCACTCAGGGGATGGCCCCTATTCATGCAGTGCATTGTGCAGGTTTAGGAAAATAGGTTATAGGAAGGTGGAAAGAGGGAGTAGTGTTTGTGGACATTTGATTTAAATTTACCGATATCGTAGCTGACGGGAAAAACTTCCGCACGAAGATCATTCCACAAGCGAGCAGTGCGGGCAAAAAATGAATTTTCTCTGTAATGCATTGTGCGGTTCACTGGACAATCAACCACAAAAGGATGTGCTCTGCGAGAAGTACGAGTACCACGTAAAAATATGTGATCATCTGGAACCAAGCCCCTTATCTCTCGAGAACACCTCCCATTATAGTACCAATAGAACAATGAAACACACGCCACATTGCGACGATGCTACAACGAATCAATAGAGTTGGATACCCTACTGTCATTAATAAGCACCTTCGCCCTCTTTGTACTACTTCAAGGATATTCTAGCCTTGATATGACAGTGGAAGGACATCAAAATTTCTTCTGTGTAGTCTGTACAGACTGCTCAAAGATGGTAGCTGTTCTTGGGGCTGACGTTGTTGCTGTATTTACAGCGTTCGCAGAACTTTTCGTAGGGGGGTACAGAACAAGTCAATTGCCATCTTCTGTACTACTTTAAGGATTCTTTAGCCTCGATATGACAGTGAAAGGGTAGCATAACTTCTTCGGGGTAGTCTGCACAGACACCTCAAAGATGGTAGCCGCTTTGGGAGCTGCTGACGTTGTTACCGTATTTGCAGCATTCGCAGAATTTTTCGTCGGAGGACAGATAACAAGTGGAGTGCATTTCCTACTATACTACTTCAAGGATTCTCTAGCCTTGATAGGACAGTGGAAGGACAGTAAAACTTCTGCTCCAACGAAGGGCAAAATATTCATCTTTTAATCATCGCTACAGAAGGTACAATAATGAGAGGAGGGAGTAGTAGTCAAACGGTTATGGTTCCTTGGGATACCTTCTTTCAATGGCTTAGTGCAGTTTCCATCCTTTAGACAGTTCAAAGCGTTTTTGGGGTTTGATATTGTTACGAAAATGGAAACAACACAATGGACTTGATCACACATAAAATGATAAACAAAAGCTCCAAAAACAAAACAATGCAGTTGTTTACGTGATCAACGAATTAGTAAACATATAGCAACAAAAAACAACAGGCTTGTTTACAAGATCGATGAATAAACAAAAATATAGCAACAACGTCCGTGTATAAAAAATATAGCGGAAAGACAAACAAACAAAACAACAACAACTCTGCCTGGACGAAAGTAAACAAGATACACAAACAACAAAAATGGAAACAAGTTGTTTACATTTTTGGATTGTTCCCGAAGGTCGTCATCATCCTTCAAGGGCATTCATCACACTGTTGATCCAGTGATATAAAAGGCAAGATAAAGCGAGCAACGAGGATTCAGTTAGAATTCAGTCAGTCGTGTATGAAGACACGTGATTCTCGGAGTTTGAATTTAATCCTGTAACGTCACGTCACGTCGGTGTGAGAATTAAATCTATCGAGCTTTAATTCGGTCAAACTTGTGTGCAGACAAGTTGCGTTTGAGAACACAGTTGTTAGTGTAGTGCTTACAAAAAAGGTTGTGAGCAAAGAGGAATAACTAATAAGTGTTGTTGCTTACAAGAAGGTTGTAAACAGAGAAATATAACGAAAAAAAGCACATATTGTGAAAGTTATCGTTGTATAAGTGGAAGAAGTTCGAAAAGTGGCACAAAAGTTGTGCAGATAATAAAGAATTGACTTAAAAATAAACACAGATTTATTTTTATTTTATTTGCAATCTACGAACTCATATTTTTAACGTTTTTAAAAGGTAAAAACGTAACAATATGATTTCAAAAGAACTCTTAAATACTTTTTATAGTCGTTTACGTTTTTGGTTAACTGGCCAATTAATGAGACCCTGTGTCATCATGTCGAAAACTTCTCAATAATATTGTGAAACTCTTCAGGTGTGGTTTCAAATAATTTTCGAATTTATTGGACAAAGTTTAAGGAGCTTAAAATGGACTGTAAATCAAAGCTGTGGGTATCGTAAGCTTACATTAAATTGTTATCACTTGTATGGCTACGAAATGATTCTTTTAATGCTCTGTTTCAATACCAATGCAAAAAAACAACATATTTTTCTTTCATTCGCATTCATTCATGCAGATGTAAAATCTGATGCTTTTTGTGTCTGTTTGTATGTATGTATGTATGTTGTGTAGTGTTGTTACTTAAAAGGTTATAATTTAACACTGGCTGGCTGGTTGCCTATTTGACTTCAATCCATCAAACTGTGAGCCAAACAATAAAAGATCACACGAGAAAAGAAAACAAAGAGAAGAAATAATAAAACTGTTAAAATTTATTACAATTGCAGCGCCATCTACAATGTTATTTCTCTCACAAATAGTGAAATATTTAGCCAGAGGCTGCCATCTCTTCAGAGTACCTTGTATTTGCCACAATTGGAAAAGTCTTATGTAATCCTGGCTTACTACTTCGCGTACTTATTATTGGATTTTTTTTTTTGATTTAATGTTTCCACCCATTAAATTGAAAGACAATAACAATACAGGAGAGAGATAGATTTAAACATTTGTAATATGAAAATATTTTTTTTTTTATTGAATGTATGTACCACCACCGTCACCATCAACCACAACATTCGGTTGTTGGTCAGGGAAAAAAAAGGCCTACAAATGTAACTGACCGACCGACTGACTGGCTGGCTATTTAACTGGCCAAGTCGTCGTACTCTGTATGCTGTGTATGCATTCACAGTTCACAATAAATCATCGTGATAACAAACTATGAAGCGCTTCCACAGTGTATTTAATTCTGTATCTTCTCCGTAAATCATCTCTCGTCTCGTTTTATACACTTTGTGGCCCTGGACTATTGTTATAGTGGCGGCGGCGGCGGCGTCAATGTGCTCCTTCTGCAGCAGATGCCATGAAATGCTCGCTCTTAAATCGCCAAAAATTCAGAGAAAATTTTTAATAGAAATTTTATTTGTTTGTTGTTCCTCATTTGTATAGCATAATCGAATAAAAATAAACTAAAATGTCTCACGCATTAGATTGAAATAGCAACAATAACAACAACAATGTGACAGACGCATAGGTATTAGAAAACATAGTTGTAATAAAATAACCCAGCAAGCATTTTTTTCTTACGAATAACTCTGTTAGATTTAACATTACGGCCATATGTATCGGAACTATTGTTAGGATAAAGGGGGGACAAGCCATACACTAGATCAACACAACATCAAGGGCTTCGTAAACTGGCAAATCGAAGGTCTAACATATCCTTTCTTAACTGTCCGCTGGACAGAACCAGTGTGCCCTACGACACAGCAACAGCAGTGAGTGCAAGAGTATGCAGAGCTCTTTTAAGATATACAGGGTGGCTGATATATAATGCAACAAAGTTAAGCGCTATATTTTTTTTAATTTTTTTTTTAATTTTATTGTTCAAAAGCAAAAAATGTTGGAAATAACATCAAATTTTAGAATCAGTTTAGATTTGTTCGAATTGGCCACCTTTGGTACGAATTATGGCCTTCAAACGGCCGACAAAGCCATCACAGGCTGCACGAAAGTGACTCTGCGGTATTTTGGCCCATTCCCGGCGAAGCGCCGTCTTGAGATGATCGACACTTTGGTATTTTTTAGTGAGAACCTTACTCTCCAAAATGCCCCAGGCGCAAAAGTCCAACGGATTGAGATCCGGAGATTTTGGTGGCCATTGTGCGGTAGAAATGAAGCGAGGAACCTCCTTTTTAAGCCATTCTTGATTGACGCGTGCTGAGTGCGGTGGCGCTGAGTACTGTTGCAATGTCCATGGTCTGCGGCCGAAATGTTTGTCTGCCCAGGGCTTTAATACTGTCTTTAAGACATTTTCCCGATAATATTCGGCATTTATTTTGACCCCACGGTCGATGAATACGAGCGGGGAGCGACCAACGGCCGTTACGGCGGCACACACCATTACCATCGGCGGCGCTTGAGTTCTAGTGGCCAATCGCAGGTGTAAATTTTCAGCTGACCTGTTTGCCAAGTAAACCCGATCATTTTGTTTGTTCACAAACTGCTCAATTTGGAATGGCTTCTCATCGGAGAAAACCAAATTCGGTAACTGGCCACTTTCGTGTAAGCGAAGTAACTCCTTGGCTCCTTCCAGTCTAACTTTTTTTTTGTCCATCGATGAGCTCTTGCACTTTTTGGAACTTCAATGGCTTTAGTCCGAGCTCATTTTTCAATATGTGTTGCATCCGTTCTTGCGATATGTTCAGCTCACGAGCAATTTTTCGACCACTGCGGCGTGGATTTCGATCAAATCTGGCCTTGACTTTTCGGATCATTTCTGGTGTTGTTACCGTTTTTTTTCGTCCACTTTTTGGACGCGATGCAATACTGCCAGTATCACGATAACGAGCAATGGTACGAGAAACAAAAGATTTATTCACATTTAAATGCTGTAGGGCTCTAACGATAGCCACCTGTGGTTTTCCAGCCAAATATAAAGCACTCACACTAACACGTTTGAATTCCATCACGAATAACTTTTTTTCTGAATGCAATAGATCAAAATGCTTTTGTAAGCTTGTAAATAATAAAATGAACGGTCACTGGAATAAATCTGTCAGCTGTCAGACGAGCGGTTTACAAATGATAACAACCTGAAGTTGGTTGCAATACATATCAGCCATCCTGTATACGGATAAGTGGAGGACAGATGTGCGACATGAACCCATGGAGAAATTCAACGCCATCGGAAGATGGCCGAATTCAATTTGAACAGAAAGTACAAAGTACGGAAATGAATAATTTGATTGCCATTCGAGTACTCGGCTTCTATAAGCTGCACTCTAAAATAGTATGGGACAGTCAGGACAAGCTGAATCAGATTGCCAGGTGAAATAGGGTCACGCGCTGCTTGAATTCAGGTCGTGCGGGAATTCGCAGTAATAAGCAAGAAGACGAGCTTGCTAGGAGGAGAGCTTCCACGGTAATGATATGTATGTCCAGGGTATAGGCGGCGACTCTTCACGAATGAAGGCTTTTTGACCTGACACTGACATACTTAAAGTACACTTGTTCACAACCTCAACTCTAATATCTTAATTCTGCAATTATGAGTTCAAATTATCACAACACGTACCTGTAACCGATGCAGTGTAAGTAAATCACAAAAGCAAACATCTGGCTGACAACTTCACTATATAGATTACAGCGATAGACCTTCTGACACTCCAGAGGGAATTATATCAACTAAAGGGTCCGCCAAATAACTTTTTTTTTTTGGAAAATGCTTTAAAAAAAACTACTGAATATTTTCTCAAATTTCTTTTTTTTTTATTTAAAAGTACAATCCTTCCGGTTAATAATGGAAAATAATTTCCTTCAAATGGCTGTCTCGGCTGGCCATGTAGTAGCTTACACGATCGGTCCAATTTTTAAGCACATTATCGATTGTGTGCAGTTGTATTTCAGCAATGGCTTCACGAATATTGTCCTTTAAAGCGTCAATTGTCTCTGGCTTGTCGGCGTAACACTTATCTTTGACGGCACCCCACAAATAATAGTCCAACGGTGTCAAATCGCAGCTCCGAGGTGGCCAAACGACATCAGCTCTGCGGCTGATAATGCGATCTTCAAAAACAGGGCGCAAAACATCGAGTGTAGCTTCGGCTGTGTGGCACGTAGCGCCGTCCTGTTAAAAATAAATGTTGCCAATATCCTACTCTTCAATTTTTGTGAACAAAAATTCGTTGAACATGGCCCGATAACGATCGTCATTGACTATAACGGCCACTGCTTGCTCATTTTCGAAGAAAAATGGCCCAATTATGCCTCTGAACCAAAATCCACACCAAACAGTGACTCGTTTTGTGTGCGTCGGCTTTTCAATGTATGCGTGCGGGTTTTCTGTGCCCCAAATGCGACAATTTTGCTTGTTTACATACCCGCCAAGATCAAAATGAGCTTCATCTGAAAAGATGATTTTTTGCCAAAATCGGCATCTTCTGTAAGTCGATCGCAGGCCCACTTAGCAAAGCGAAAACGCATTGGATGGTCAATTGGCTTCAACTCCTGAACCAATTGGACTTTGTATGGCGTCATACCAAGGTCTTTATGCAAAATTCGTCTCAATGATGTCTCCGAAATGTTCAATTGTTGAGAACGACGGTGAATTGATGTTGATGCCGCTTCACGCACACTTTCTGCCACAGCATCAATATTCTCGGGTGTACGCACTGTTTTTGGCTTTTCACGCTTTGGTTTATCGATGAGGATACCAGTTTCTTTCACTTTTTTTTCACAAGATAACGAACATACGGAGCTGACGGTGCTTCTCTTCTACCAAAATCCGTACGCAATTTTCGCACACATTCTGCAACATTACCATGATTTTCAAAGTAATGTCGCAATATTTCCCAGCGTTGTTCAAGCGTATACACAACCATATTCGTTCAGCGAAAGGATAAAACTAATTATCTGTCAAATCAGACATGAGCTAAGTGTTACCATTCACGAAATAAGCACTAGTTGAAAAAAAAAAACATTAGATGGCGGACCCGATATTAGGCAACGCCGCCGTAGTCTAGTAGGTAGTGTGTTGGCTTATTAGACTTTACGCCCGGGTTCGTATCAAAACGAAATATGAAAAAAAAAAATATTTCTTCGGCGATTGCCTCTCAGCAGATTTCTGCCAAAAACTGTGGGAGTAAATAAAATTGCCATGAAAAACCTTTCAAAAATCTGTCGTTCGGAGTCGACTTTTAACTGTTAGATCCCGCCACTCATGCATGAAATTTAACTCACACAACATAAGTGGTGTAAGAAGCTAGGTCAAAATCCTGACTAAAGGGTTGTAATGACGAATTATGTATATACAGGGTGGGCCAAAAGTCACGAAGGGGTTTAATCGTTTAATCGTTCTTGGGAATCTCGTGGCTTTAGTTCTTGCACTAACTGCAGCTTGTATGGGAAAAGATTTAATTTCCCTTTAATATTCTGCGTAAAGACCGCCGAGACATTTGCAGCTCAGCAGAGCGCCTTCGAGTTGATGTTTCAGGATTCTCCTCAACACTCTCCAGAACGCGTTGAATATTTGCTTCATTAATTACAGAATGTGGTCTTCCGCTTTGTGGAAGATCCCTTAGTGAGCCTTGTTCCTGAAAACGTGTCACTAATTGATTCGGATGGTGAATTCCGCACATTAAAATGACGACGATAGGCTCGTTGAGTTTGAATTATTGATCGATGATGTTCAAAATAAAGTTCTATGATTTTGGTTCGCTGGATAACGTTGTAACCTTCCAAAATTAATCTCCCAGATTTATTTTACAAGTCCTAAAAAGAAAAATACAAAAAAAAAAATTAAACTAGAAAAGTTATTAATTTTTCAAATCCCTTCGCGACTTTTGCCCCACCCTGTATTAGGCAATGCTAGATGGCAACTCTGTTAAACTAGAACCTACAACAATACAACAATATTTAATTAATACAACTAAAATCATGTAAGAGAAATAATACGAAGAAATATTTGATTTTAAATTTCTAAATCTATCTAGAAATGCTTGCTGGGTAATACAGTTCTATTGCAAATGTTTGGTTAACCGTATCCCGGTCTTAATATCTTGTGTAACTGCAAATAATTTCCAGTTTAACGCAGATCAATCTCCTATTTTCTTTAAAGCAAATAAATTTGAAAAACTTTAAACAAAAAAAGTATAAAAAAACAACTAAAAAGGAATGAAAATATCAAAATCAAAAATGAAGCGCACGTTCTAAAAAATCCAACAAAAAACAAAAAAAAAACAGAAAAAAACCTTAAAAACAGTCTCAAATTTCTTCAATAAAATTGAAAAAAAAAAATAGAAGAAAACAATTTTAAACGCCAAAGCAAAAAAAAAAAAAAAAAAATCGAAATGCGTATCTCTGTTAAAAGAATTCCAAATCCACTTTACTTTAAGCCAAGTTTATTATTATTATTGTGGTTGCTGTTGTTGCTGTTGTTGTTGCTTAAGAGTATATCAATAAATAGGCGGCTATTTTATCTTAAATACACTTTTTACATTATATTTCTTCCTTTTTATACTTCTTACTTAAAGGTTTCCTTCCTTGTTACTAAAGCTCTGTGGTTAAGAGATTAATTCCTAACGATAGACAGACACAACGTCTAGGCTGGCTGGTTGGTTGGCTGGCTGGCAAAAAAAAAAAAAACAAACGAATCTTCAAATGCAAGCCCAGCTTTAAAGTACAAAAGCACTGTTCAGTGTAGAAATGTAAACTTACAATTTAGATTTTTAGACAAAAAGAAAAAAATCTTTCTTTATTTGCTACAGCAACAGCAACAGAAATTATTTGAAAAATTGTTTGCTTAAGTTTTTAGATTTTGATGGGCACCCTACACTACCTTGAGACGGCCAACTCAGTGCAATTAAGTCCATTGAACTTTGTATTATCTTCCGTGTTATAGACCTTAAAAGTTTCACAGTATTCTTAAAAAAAAAATCTTGTAGTTAATAAATAGGCCTCCAGTTGAAAAAAAAAAATAAACAAAAGTGTGAGCACTCTGCCTTAAAGCTCAGAGAAGAAAAAATAAAATTTTAGGCTTCAATAACCCCTCCATCTTCCATCAATGTGGCCAAAAATTCCAATTGCGTTATGTTCCCGCAAACCTGACGTGTTATTCTCTTCAAAGGTCTGTGCATGCTAGACATAGACTCATGATTCCACAAAACATCACAATAAAGTTTAGAACACTGATTTCGGTTATAAGGGGTGATTTTTTAAGAGCTATAAGAAAATTTTTCAAAAAAAAAAAACATAAAATTCAGAAAAATGCATGAAATCTTTATTTGAATCGATAGTACGGTCCATAGAATTTAATGTTTGAAGATTATTTCATGCAAATATTGACCGCGACTGCGCCTCAAATGGTCCATCCGCTTAGTCCAATTTTGACATACTCTTTCCAACATTTCGGCCGGTATCTCACGAATAAATGCTTCAATGTTGTCTTCCAATGCGTCAATTGAAGGGGGCTTGTCTGTATAGACATGAGCTTTAACATAGCCCCACAAAAAATAGTCTAAAGGCGTTAAATCGCACGATCTAGGCGGCCAATTGACCGGTCCCGAACGTGAAATAAAATGTTCACCGAACTCGCCTCTCAATAAGTCCATTGTTACGCGTGCTGTGTGGCATGTGGCACCGTCTTGTTGAAACCACATGTCATGCAAGTCAAGCTCTTGCATTTTGGGCAAAAAAAAGTTGGATATCATCTCATAAATATCATGACCACAAAATGGAAGAAGCGCGCGATGAACTTTCTTAACAGAGCACGCATTTTGATAATAAAATTCAATGATTTGCAGGCGTTGTTCGTTTGTAAGGCGATTCATGTTTAAATTATAGACCAAACTGAAGATGTTTGACAGTGAAACAAAACACGAAACGTGGGTGAGCTGTTTAAACCAGTGTTGCCAAAAATATAATAGCTAAAAAATTTAGTTAATCCATCTAGTATGCACTGTTGCTCTATCTTGTTAGAACCACATATTCTACGAATACAATTCCTACTCGATAAAGTTATAAAAATGTTGTTGAACATGGCCCTGTAGCGCTCACCATTCACATTGAGCGGATGTCATGGCTCTTCATGTGTTATACGCAGATTTTCTGTGGACTAATTATGTTGCAGTACATAATACCCTGTAAATCATAATCATTCACACCGGTATCATGCAACTCAAATGTGCCTTCTAAAGAAAGAAACACTTCGAAGGCTAATGGTTACGTAGAAAGTTCTCCGCTCTCTGAAGTCGTGTAAATTTTCAACAGGAATTGATCTTATCTAATCATACATACTCGTACATACATAACATACATAATTGATCATTACAACCCTTCTGTCAGGATTACGACCTAGCTTCTCACGCCACTTATGGTGGGTACGTTAAATTTCATACATGAGTGGCGTTGGACCTACAGTTTAAAGCCCTGGTTAGCCAAACGTTTACGGAACGTAACAAAACTTACGTTCGTTTATCGATTATGAAAAGCAATGAGAGCAATTACCGAACCGTAATGCATTTTCAGTAAGCATTTACATTGCTTATCATACATATACTAAAAATGAACGTACGTTCCGTTACGTTGAGTGAACGTTTGACTAACCGAGACTTAAGGTTGACTCCGAAAGACAGATTTTTGAGAAATTTTTTCATGGCAATTTTCTATTTACTCGCAGAGTTTTTGCCAGAAATCTGCAGAGAGGAAGTCGCCGAAGAAATATTTTTTCAAATTTCGTTTTGATGTCTGATCTGGGGTTTGAACCGTGGCCTTACGGTCTAATAAGCCAAAACATTACCTACCAGACTACGGCGACTTCAATGTTATCTGATTAACTCGTGTTAGCCCATATTTTTCTAGACGAAAAGCTAAACATAGTAGGGTTGGCCAGTTGGTGTCGGACAACTGGGAATCTTAGTCTAAATTTAAGCTGCGCTAATTCCTCAGACGCCACGAAAAACCTCGGCAGTGAGTATCTGTACTACGGTAGCACTAGAGGCTCTGTTGGATTTAAATCACTGACCAATGGGGGAACTTTATGCCAACGACAGTTCTCAATTCAACGTGGACAGAAGGTATACAGGATGAGACATAGTTATACTTTCTAATTACAGAGGATGGGACAACCATGCTTTTAGCTCCCATGAGGCAAACTGTTTTTGCAAGCAGAATCAAATGGGCAATAGAAATAAGGTTGCCGTTTCCTGGATTCCAGGTTGTAAGTAAATTCAGGACAATTAGCGTCCCAATTAGAAGCTTCTACCCCGTTGATAGTTCCAAAACCTTTCCATGCATTGGAAACACAGGAGTCTACTCAGTTAAAGGGAAAATAGATAGAATAGGAGAAATCTCTACTTTCGTTGGAAAATTATTGTGGAAAGTGATTTGAGTCATGTACAGAGTATTCCCTCGATTTACGTCGTCTCGATTTACGTTATTTCGATTAACGTCGTCAAAAATTTTGTTCCCTTCAACTTCGATTTGCGTCGTCATTCGATTTACGTCGCCTCCGTTGTCTATAAACAAAATCAGGGGAATTCCCTCTTTAAAAAAAAAAAATTCAATGCATAGAATAAAAATTTAATTATTTTAGTTTCTTTTTTGTAAAATGTACATGTAAATAAATGCATCTGATAGTACGAGTTGTTTGTAATTCGATTTACGTCGTTTCGATTTACGTCGCCTTTTTCCGGAACATTCTGCGACGTAAATCGAGGGAATACTGTATCAGTTTATCTAGGAATGGCTTGAGAATATTAACTGACGTCCTGTCTGAACTTTATGTCCAATGTATAGGTTCTGTAAAGAGAAAAACTAGCCACTATAAGATATATTTGGAACCGAAGCGGCGTTAATGCATTTCAGAGGGAAACACTAGGAGCCTATAAGGTACCAGGCAGAGAGTTATCTTTGCTGACAATAGACAGCAAACTTGAGAATAGTTAAGACAACAGAATGAAAAAAAACATTTAGAGAAACTCTATGTAGATTAAAACCAGTAACAATAGAACGTTTAGTTGCAGTTCTACACAACAATATAATACGCGATAACTAACAGCAGGATGACACATTCTTGCAGATCACCGTTCTATCGCTACTATCGGGTCCGCCATCTAACATTTTTTTTTCAACTAGTGCTTATTTCGTGAATGGTAACACTTAACTCATGTCTGATTTGACAGATAATTAGTTTTATCCTTCCGCTGAACGAATATGGTTGTGTATTCGCGTTTTCGCTTCGCTAAGTGGGCCTGCAATCGACTTACAGAAGATGCCGATTTTGGCAAAAAGAAATCATCTTTTCAGATGAAGCTCATTTTGATCTTGGCGGGTATGTAAACAAGCAAAATTGTCGCATTTGGAGCACAGAAAACCCGCACGCATACATTGAAAAGCCGACGCACCCAAAACGAGTCACTGTTTGGTGCGGACTTTGGTCCAGAGGCATAATTGGGTCATTTTTCCTCTAAAATAAGCAAGGAGTGGCCGTTACAGTCAATGGCGATCGTTATCGGGCCATGTTGTACGAATTTTTGTTCACAAAAATTGAAGAGGAGTATATTGGCAACATTTGGTTTCAACAGGACGGTGCTACGTGCCACACAGCCGAAGCTACACTCGATGTTTTGCGCCCTGTTTTTTAAGATCGCATTATCAGCCGCAGATCTGATGTCGTTTGGCCACCTCGGAGCTGCGATTTGACAGCGTTGGACTATTATTTGTGGGGTGCCGTCAAAGATAAGTGTTACGCCGACAAGCCAGAGACAATTGACGCTTTAAAGGACAATATTCGTGAAGCCATTGGTGAAATACAGCTGCACACAATCGATAATGTACTTAAAAATTGGACCGATCGTGTAGGCTACTGCATGGCCAGCCGAGGCAGCCATTTGAATGGAATTATTTTCCATTATTAACCGGAAGGATTGTACTTTCAAATAAAAAAAGAAATTTGAGAAAATATTCAGTAGTTTTTAATTTAAAGCATTTTCCAAAAAAAAAGAAGTTATTTGGCGGACCCTTTACAATGAATATTGCTCTAGCGAAATAAAGGGACTTGTTGCCGAAAATCATATGTTCTGACGTACCACTCGGCTTTCTCATAGAGCATAGCCGTTTGTGATCGATTGGCCAGTGGATTGCACACTGCATTAGAAACAGAATTCATTGTATAGTCGAACTAGCCGTATGTGGAACTTCCTTTCCTGCAGAGGTCCTGTCCTGCCACTTGCATCATTAAAAGATTCAGATTCTTTCTTTACTTCTTTCCATAACCTATTTTCCTAGTTCCAACACACGGCAGTCGCCATAGTCTAGTAGGTAGTGTGTTGGCTTATTCGACTGAAGGCTCGAGTTCGAATCCCAGGTCAGACATCAAAACGAAAATATGAAAATATTTCTTCGGCGACTTCCTCTCAGCAGATTTCTGGCAAAAACTCTGAGAGTAAATAAAATTGCCATGGAGAGCTTCTCAAAAATCTGTTGTTCGGAGTCGACTTTAAACTGTAGGTCCCCCGCCACTTTTGTATAAAATTAACACACACAACATGACTAGTGTGAGCAGCTAGGACTGAAGAGTGCGGTCTTCTTTGGGGACGATTGCCTGTAGACTGTCTAATGGTGAAGGTATAGCACTGGCCATTTTATAGTCACCTAGCAGCAACTCGTTTCCTTGCCGTTCGCATCTTGAGATGTCCACAAACACTACTCCCTCGCTCCCAGCTTCCTATAACCCATTTTCCTAAAAACCTGCACAATGCACTGCATGTGTAGGGGCCATCCCCTGAGTGCTGGTTTCACCAAAAAAAAAAAAAAAAAAAACTCTGAGAGTAAATAGAAAATTGCCATGAAAAGCTTCTCAAAAAAACTGTCGTTCGGAGTCGACTTTAAAACTGTGGGTCCCGCCTTGCATGCATAAAAATTAACGCACTCGACATAAGTGGTGTGAGAAGCTCGGTCGTAATTCTGACTGAAGGGTTGTAACGACGAATTATAAAAAAACACAATGCACTACATAAAGAGGGGCCATCTCCAGAGTGTTGGTCGTAAAAAAAAAAAATTGGAATTAGAGTAACCGGATGAAGTTAGATTAGCCAATAACCTTGAACAATGTTAAAGGATTAACAGCTAGCTAACGTAGCCTAAGTGTAGTGTCGAACAATTGTATTCGCTTTGGTCGTAAACGTTGTTTTCCATTTGCTCTATTAGCTTGTTGTTGCATAAGTTATTGTTCTTGTTGTTGCTGTGGG
Source organism: Sarcophaga caerulescens (assembly GCA_927399465.1). Taxonomy (NCBI): domain Eukaryota; kingdom Metazoa; phylum Arthropoda; class Insecta; order Diptera; family Sarcophagidae; genus Sarcophaga; species Sarcophaga caerulescens. The sequence goes on along the minus strand of OV656872.1, from coordinate 104,332,976 downwards.
TAGAGGCTATAGAGTACATATTTGAAAATTTTGAGATCTTCATTCTGCGATCTTTATGAGAACATCTGAAAGCAAGACGAGCGTAAAACAATTGACCTTAAGGCTACAATTTCTGATGCCGTTTTTTATTTGTTATTGTGGTTGTTGTTGTTTTTCTTAAAGGATTTCAAACACTTTAACTGATTGATTTTTGTTTGATTTAAAAGTGAAAAAAACAAATAAAAACTGCACAATGAATTGAACTCCCATTAAACTTTAAACACAGCAGTTTTTCTTTTTTTACTTCTTCTTCTCATTTACTAACGATTTTTATTTTTTTTTTTTTTTTTTTTTGAGAGAAAGAGCCGAAATGAAAAAAAATAGATTAGAAATCTTTTATTAATATTTTGACCAGGTTTTCCTATTTCTTTTAGAGGTTAAAGGAAATAAATCTTGTGTTTCTTATTACACCAGGCCACAATATAATATTCCTTTCCAATCGATATGATTTACGACAACAGACATTCGATATCAGAATAGAAAACAAAACAAAAATAATTTTTAAAAAATAAAAAATAATTATTCTTAAGTGGATGTACGTACATACAGTATTGGCCAAAACTAAAGCACCCCCTCAGTACATTTAGGATTGCACCGTTGTCCGTTAGGCCTGCCTCTGGATGCCTTATGCCATCTGAATCCTTTAATTTAAACTTAGATTCGTCAGAAAACAGACACATTCATCCATTTTTGAACACTCCAGTTGAGATGGGTCTTGGCGAATTCAAGTTTGGCGATATCAAAGGTTTTTTGCTGGTCGTCGACTGAATAATCCGGCCTCTACCGCCCTTCTGGGAATCGTTCTTTCGGTTATTTTTAAATCTAAGCGGTTTCGTACGTGACTAGAAGATGCTGTAGAATCATTTTGGATTGTCCTTTTAATTAAAGAGTCTTCATGACGCAAGGTTTCACGTGATCTTCCTCCAGAATGAGTAGGAGATGTGCGACCAGTCTGTAAAAACTTTTAAATTAGCCTAGAAATAATTGATCTGATTATTTTGATTGAATATTTTGCACTCAATTGATGCCTTGATAAGCCAGCTCTCCAATCCAATCGTTAACTTAAAAATCAACCCATAAAATTGCAAAACCAAAGAAGATTTATTTGAAGCCGCAAAAATAGCCTGGGAAGCAATATCTCCTGAAATAATTAATAATTTAATGTCCCATATGTAGGGTTGCCAGCCTGGCTGGACTTGGCTGGATTGTCCAGCTTTTTGATGCTTGTCCAGCTAAAATTTAATTTGTCCAGCTAAATAGAATTTTTTTTGGTACACTGTAATAACTTGGGCAATAATTTTCATGTTAACTTTGTCAAATCATGTTAGCCAACACTGATTGTACATTTGTTATACTTTAATAAAAATTATATTTTAATAAAAATTATTTACACAAAAGCAAAATTAACATTTTCTCAGAATTTTTTTATGTCCAGCTTTTTTTGTTTTGTCCAGCTGTTTTTGTTTTGTCCAGCTTTTTAAAACCCAATGTCCAGCTTTTTGCGAATCGGAATCTGGCAAGCCTACCCCTATGCCTAAAAGATGTGGGTGTGTCATTCAGAATAAAGGATTCGCAACGAAATATTGATTTCAATACACCTATCCCTCGTTTTACACGGTATTCGCTTTACACGTTTTCGATCTTACACGGTTTTTGAAAATAAAAAATTTTTTAACGAAATTTATTAATTTTGCATTTACACGAAATTATAAACACTAAACTATAATTTGCTTATCTCTACAATAACATTTTCATTGTTTTACTGTCAAAATACAACACTACAAAATGTATGTTACAGTTACGAATTCTTAGTAGTCTATGATGGAAATAGATAAGATGGGAACTCCCCGTTTTATGGTCAAAATTAAATTGTATGTGTGTATAACAGTGTTGCCATTTTAGCGCTTTCAGTGCTAGATTTAGCATTATGTTTCGTGAAAATGCATTTATTTTTTTGAAAATTATGCTAAATGCTTTTTAGCATAATTTGCTTGATAAAAAGATATTTTTTTACTCGAAAAAATTTTTTTTTACTCCAAAAAAATGACAATGATCTAACGCATTCCACTAGAAGCGTCAAATTGTGGTTTCAACAGAATGAGGTGCCTGTAATGGAGTGGCCGTCCCAATCACCGGACTTAAACCCCATTGAACACCTCTGGTGAGTGCTAAAAAATAAAATCGTCAACTTTAAATCAAAAAGTAAACAGGAATTGTGTGAAAAAATTCAGGAGACATGGTATTCAATTCCCCCTGACGTCTGTGCGAACCTTGTGGGATCTATGAATCGTCGCTGTCAGGAGGTAATAAAAATGAAAGGTGCTTATTTTTAGCATTATATAAAGTGTCCCTATTATTTTTTCCAGGCTTTTTTCAAATAAATTATATTTTTTTTAAGAATTTGGCAGAACTAGTCATTTATTTTTATTTTATTAGTTAAACTTATTATGTATATATGTACTTTGTAATACTTATGGAAAAGTAAATAAAAATATAAGAATACATATATTGAAAAATTTAAGTGTCTCTATTATTTTTTCCAACACTGTATATTGAATAAATAGTTTTATTACATTAGAAAAATTTAGCATTTTTTTTTAATTTCGTAGAACATTTTAGCATTATGTTTTTCATGTTTTAGCATATTTTGAAATTCATTTTCTGGCAACAATGGTGTATAAGCTAGTTTGTTTGAAATACCACAACAAAGAGCATCGTTGTTTTTAAACTTTGTTTTTAATTAGTGTTTATATATAATTGATAGCGTAAATTTATTTAAGGTGAGCAAATAACAGAATTATTTTTTACAAAATCTATAATTTATAAAAATGTGTTTGTTATTCATCATATTATAAACTGACAAAAAGGGCTGTTTTATAGTGATTTTCGTTTAGCACGGTTTTTCCATATAAGAGAGAATTTTTCGAGTTACACGGTTTTTTATGGAACCTATCTTCCGTGTAAAGCGGGGGATATGTGTAGTTTTTTGTGCACCTTAATTGGGGGGTGCTTTAGTTTTGTTCGCTTATATTTGCGACTTAAAATGTTTTTTGAATTTTAACTTTTTTTTTTTTAAATTCTGAATTCCTTAGGTTTGTGTTTTTCAATAATAAGGATATAAATAAAAATAAAAAAAAAATAAAAATAAAATTTTAATAGCTTTGTTTTCTTAAAAAAATTATCATTTAAAAAAAATGTACTGAGTGGGTGCTTTAGTTTTGGCCAATACTGTATGTATGTATGTATGCAAGTGGTTATTAATTTTTCTTTGTTTTCTTTTTTCTTTTTAATTTTTAATTTTTTTTTTTTTTAATTCAAAGAAAACATCAATCGCTTCTGCCGCCTATTTTTCTATTTTTTTTTCCTCCGTTTGTCCGTTCATTTGTTTGTAATTCATTTTGTCTTTTTTTTTAAGCAAAATTAACCTTAATTTGTTGGTTTTCATTTCAATTTCAATTTCTATTTCAATTTCAATTCCAATTTTTAATTTCAATTCGTTTTGTTTTTGTACAAATTGGCTATGGTATGTAATGAATGAGATGCTGGCCGTCTGTCCTTGATGTCCGTCCGGCTAGTTGCTGTCACAAGTAGTCTCTCTTTCATAACTTGACGAAGATTGACACTTGTATGCCAAATGATGTGTTTGCTCTTCTTCTTCTTGTCGGCCTGCCTGACTGCCTGCCTTAAACGGCTTTGTGTGGCCGCCAGCAGAGAGATAAAAAAGAATTCCAATTATGACAGGTTGTTAGACTTTTTCATACCGCATACGGTATGGGCAGGGGTGGTTAGAAAGAAATAAATAAAAAACAACTGCGTTTAATTATTAAATTTTATTCGTTTAATTATTGTTGCGGTTTGAAAAAAAGAAATTAAAAATTTGTTTTACTTTTGTTCAGGAGGCCTATTTATGTAGGTATCTAGTCAAGGTACAAAAGGTTACAAATATGTATTTGCCTTTCATCTATAGAAGGCCTAAACAATCCATCTCTCTTGCCTATCCTCTTACGCTTCTAGGCCAGCTGAGCTCACACCAAACGATAATAAGACTTTTTTTCAACCTCAGCTGATCTGCATCAGTGATCAGCAATTAGTATTCAAAAAGATGAGTAGAATCGAATCATACATTTATGGTTATCCATGAAATTCGTCTGTTTCTCCGGAATGGCTACTACTCTGTTATGTGATTTGAGGATAGCCACTATTAGGTGGGAAATTAGGAAAAAAAAATACCACTCCTTTTCTCATATTTTTTATGTGATCTCTACCCTCAAAGTACATTGCCCGTCGTCTAGGCCTTCCCGTTCTTGATATCGTTAACTAAAGTATCTAGGCTTAGTACAAATGACTTTGCTTGGTATATGAGTGAGTCGGGGTGATTTGGATCTCTTTTTTTGGATTGCCGCCGTTTAATTGAATCGATGGGCGTATGTGTGAATCTCACACGTTTTTATGTGAGGTGACTGTATCTAATCTGACTTAACATGCATGCATAATCAATAATACATCTCAGAGATCAGCAATGAGTATTCAATAAGATGAGCAGAATCGAGTCATACTCATAATTTCTCTGATACTTTCTGATACGCATTCATAGTTATTTTAATATCATGGAACCTCTACACACAATCAAAGTTAGAAGTACTCATCATATTCATACTTAACAACACGTATGATGTTGTGGATTTCGACGTCTCTCCATAACTCAACGTACATATACACGAATCACAAAATAAGTATGATTCGCGTACGAACACTAAACTACTCACTAAAAGGTTGTGTGTTTGTTCTCCTTGCTGATTTGTCTTTTTCCTTTTTTTTTTTTTTGCAAATGCAACAACAACTAAGACTGTAAATTTTGATGACACATTCAGTCACTCGAATCATTTATTTATTTACTAGCTGCACCCTGCGCGCGTTGCTGCTCCACCAACTAAAATAAATTTGAAGGAAAGACATTACACAAATATCCAATTAATTTTGAATCATTTTATTGAATTTGTTTCCCGTTGTCCAGATGATTCAGACGAACGGGCCTGAGTAATACGCATTCGTTCATTTTCTAATCTCACTTCTCTCGAACGGGTCTCAGCGGCATGTACCCGAAGATTTTCCAGTCTCAATGCTCGTTGCTAGTCTGATTCTGAGGCTCGTAATGCTCTTTTCTTCCGTGCTTGAGGTGTAGGTCGACCAATTACTTGTCATTCATTTTGAATAATTTTCAGTGGCGCCATCTATCGGAAATTAATCGCACCAACTTAGAAATCCCGTCGACTCATCCGCAACAACTTTGCTAAAGATCATATCATGATCAAATACACAGTTTACGATTAAATTATTTTTTTGTAATTTTTAGTGGCGCCACCTGTCGGATATTGGTCATACCAACTTAGAAACCTTCGTCGGCTCATGCGCAACAACTTTTTTAAAAATCATAACATGATCAAATCCACAGTTTACGATTTAAATCATTTTTAGTAATTTTCAGTGGCGCCACCTGTCGGATATTGGTCATACCAACTTAGAAACCTTCGCCGGCTCATGCACAACAACATTGCTAAATATCATAACATGATCAAATCCACAGTTTACGATTTAAATCATTTTTAGTAATTTTCAGTGGCGCCACCTGTCGGAAATTGGTCATACCAACTTAGAAACCTTCCCCGGCAGATAACCTGCACCGACAAAAGCTCGATCTATATCCAAAATTTCAAGAAAATCGGTCCAGGCGTTCAGGCGTGATTGGCTATGCACTCAATTTGACCGGTTTTGGCCCCTTTCCCCCTTTTTGGACCCCTTTTGGTTTAACTTTAGTAACGGAACACCTCCAATAGCTATTTGGGAAACTTAACCAAGCTAAATCGTAAAAAATTACCTATAAAACAGATAAAATACAGCATTTATGCATAAAAGTACTAATTTTTGCCCATTTTTTCCCCCTTTGACCCATTTTTTGTCCCCTTTTGGTCAAAAATTTGAAAAGATTTATAGCCTATAACCTGCACCGACAAAAGCTCGATCTATATCCCAAATTTCAAGAAAATCGGTCCAGGCGTTTAGACGTGATTGACTAACAAACAAACCAACAAACAAACAAACAAACAAAAAAACAGACTTACAGAAAGATTTATAATATATATTAGGATTTATTTGTTTACAAGAGCTTTAAGAATGTTATTCTTTTATAGCCCAGTAGGATATACACAAATTACATTGGTCATTAGTATTCCCTAAATTATAGTGTAATTTTTTATAAAGTATATAACTAATACACAAAAAGGCAATAATTATATTTCACATAAAATTTCTGAATCGATTAAGTCACAGCCCAAAATCATTTTCCTCCAGGACGATACACTGCCAAACCTAGTTAAACCATATACATACCGCGTAGCATTATTAAAAGATACTTGCAACTTATGTAGTGAGAGAGAGAGTCCAATTTACTGTAAACCTCTGCAAAATAATTAATCAGTGGAAGTATTAATTGAAGTACATATTACAAGTACTAATATGAGTACATATCGACGCCTCCATTCTATAACGTTCTAAGTGTACTTAGAACGTTTTTAATGTTCTTGAATTTTTAAATTCTACGCTCTCTAGCTTAAATACTGTCAAAATTTGGTTAAGATGCGCCGATCCGTTCCGAAGTTATAGGGAAAAATCTACTTAGAATACAGATATAGTAGTATGTCGCGTGAAAACTTTGAGAGCTCATAACTCAAAACACACTTTTTCGACTTAGAATGTTATAGAACGGAGGCGTCGGTATTTTTTGTTATGAATCTAAATGAATAGTCTCATGAATCAAACATATTTCTAATGGTATGAGTTTGATGTCAACGTTGTACGCACACTCATTGCAAACTGTACTTATAAAACAGCGTAGTAGTGAGTATGAATGAATCGGAGTACATAGTTATGTTTAAATATTGTTGACTCACATTCAAAGTTTCATGAGTGCTTATGAGTAGCGAAAAAACGATTCATTGCTGATCTCGGATCTGTACATCAAATAACCATTTCGATAGCTTGTCATCTTCCATGTAAATAGTATGATCGCGCTAGCGGTTGTTAATGCTCTGAACAATGTCCATGTCGTTGAGCTCATACGACTCATTGAAGTATGGATGAGGAAATCATCTCCAAATCGGTTTGGTCCGAAGATCCTGAATAGAATAGAATTTTCAGCTCAAAGTTTACTGCATCGCTGCTTAACAGTGTCCATAATTCCAAGCCATAGCGAAGCACGGCGATAATGAGCGACCTGTAGAGAATTATTTGTGTCTCTGCTACTCATTTCTCTATTAAGACCATTACAGCACCTGTCCTTCGGATGAGAAAATCTTCTCCAAATCGGTTTGGTCTGAAGATCCTGAGTACAACTTTCAGCTCAAAGGTTACTGCATCGCTGCTTGACAGCGTCCATAATTCCAAGCCATAGAGAAGCACGGGGATGATGAGCGACCTGTAGAGAATTATTTGTGTCTCTGCTACTAATTTCTCTTTTCAGTCCACTACAGCACATGTTCTCAGTGGTGTTGTGCTAATTTTTTTTTTTTACCGGAACGCTTATATATAATTATATAGACAGGGCCGATCCTGGGTAGGCGGCCGCTCTGTGCGGTCTCATGTCGCAAATTTAACGACGGGGGTGATTTTCCATGATAATGCTGGCGGCTGCGTTTTTCTTTTTTTTTTAGATCTCATGTCCCAAATTTGACGACGGGGTGAGGGAGATTCCCCCAATTTTCGCCCGCCGCCAGGATCGGCCCTGTATATAGCATAAAAAGGAAAGGAAACGAAAATCATTTCCAATTCTCGTTATCAGAAATCATCTTTAGTTCCGGAACGCGTTCCTGTCCAAAAAGGAAGTACCGGAACGACGTTCCGGAGAGTTCCGGCTCGACAACACCACTGCCTGTTCTTCGCTTGATTTCTAAACTTGTACTGGCAAAACCAAGGTAAACAAATTCCTTGACAGCGTCGATCTGACAACTCATACGTCCCTATTTGTCGATAACATTTACTTCGTTTTCGTTTTGCTCTCATTTGATGGTAAAGAAGGTTCGTGCGATCACCAGGTTAAGCTAGCCCAGGAAGGGCAAGGTAGCTTAGTTTTCTCTCCCGACTTATTTGTCCTCATGGAACATTGCCTAACAGGAAGGCGTGGACATTGTCTAGGCATCCTCTCGCATAGTTTTTGCAGAAGTTAAGATTCGTAGCAGGAGGAAGAGATCTTTTGTCAGTCAGTTAATGCGTCAAACCTGTGGTTGACTACTAAAAATTCCATTCTTGATATCACGAACGGAATTATCTTAATGTGGAATACAGAACATTATTCGTTAAATGTGGTCGTCTTTGCTTTCGGAAAACTTTACTTTGTGGTGTTGGCCACTCAGAGATTTAAGGCGCAAGAGTCTAATATGGGGTGACAATTTGCTTTGGAATATTTGGTGGTTGTGCACCCTCAAAATGGGTGTGTTTTTCATCGTAGACAATACATGGATTTATTACAACACACTACACTGAAAGAAAAACGGCGTGCTAAAATTAACTTTTCTATTTTCAATTTTAGCCAAAAAACGTGCTTGAAAAATTAAGCTCGTTTTGGCTATTGTTTGCTTAAAACAAGCAAAAAACGGGATTGATTTAAAAAACTAAACCTTATATTACTAAAATCAACACTAAAAAGCTCAAATCTATTTAAAAAAGAGTAATTTTGAGTTATTTGTTATTTGAGTTATGGAATTGTGGGTTTTTAAGTTCAAAAGTAAAAATTTTAATAATTCTCATTTAGTTCATGTGTATTTATACAATATATATCCAACAAAATGTCGTATTTCTCGCAAGTTGCATTTCTTTGGTAGATGACTTGGATTATTCCGGTCGATGACTTTCATTTTTTTTTGGGTAGATGACTTCCATTTTTTTTCAAATTAATCGATTTTGGGATTAAATCAAGTACGAGCAGTGATGTCAGATGTAGGGAATTTTCCCTTTTTGTAGGGATATTTTCAAAAATTTTAAAACTTAGGGAAAAAGGGAGAGATTTTTTATTTTAAGCGATATGTAGGGAATTTTTAAAATTGTCTTTTTTTAACACATTAATCAAAAAAAAAAAAATTAATAACATTCAACATTCCCAAATAATTCGATGAACGCACTTTTCCAATCAAAAAACCATTAGCTCATGTACTCCATTTTGAGTCATTAAAACTTTTTTTTAAGCTCGGTCAAAATTTCATTAAAAAGTCTGAATTGAGGTTTGATTGCGTTGTACGATCGCCACATGTTTCGTTGAAAATTGAGGAATTTTACGTTGGAAGTGAGTGCGAAGAATTATTAAAAAGTTTTCCACAGCAAAGTGCCTATCAAATAAAATCCGACTGTCTCCAATTTTACATAACTGCCTTAGATGAAACCCAAAGAAGACTACCTTTAAAAAAATTATACAATTTTTAAAGAAATGGAATTTTTAAGCCCAGAAGTAGCCATTGGTGGCATCAATAAACATGTTTTTCAATTTAAATTAGTGTGCCAAAAATTTAATCACCCTTATTCTGGTTGTCGTCGTCGACGTCGTCGACGTCGTCTTGCGTCGACAGTTTAAAATTGGTATTCTGTTTGTCGTTATTGACAGTTATAGATGACTGTCGACACACATTTGGTATTCTGTGAGTCAATACGCCGTCGATATTGTGTTGTGTCGACTCTGATTTTATCGACATCATTTTTGGTAACGACGACGACGACGACAACCAGAATAAGGGTGAATATTGATATAAACAGTCTTACACAAGAGTGGTTGACAATAGAATACAATTTCTCCGAGCATGAAAAGCAGAGCTTATCTAAACTAGACGTGGAGGAATTTTGGTCTCATCTGTGCAAATCAAAAAACTTTAGCGATCTTTTGGTATTTCCAAACTTCGCGAAATTGGTAAACATATTGTGGTTAAGCCACACGCCAATGCGGATGCCGAGAGAATATTTTCTGTGGTTACAGATGTAAGAACAAAGAAAAGAAACAAATTAAGTCACGATATTTTAAACTCAATTTGTATAATAAGATCTCATTTACAGTCTAATACAATGAACTGCGTTAGCTTTAAGTGCACAGCTAGTCATTTTAAAAGAATGATCTCTGAAGAGCTCTATAATTATTTTCAAAAAATAACTTTTTTACTTTATACTTTATTTTTGTGATATTTTTTTTTTTAATGAAATTAAAAAATATATACATATGTATATATTTTTGTATTGTACCTGAATTAATTAATGTACAAACCATTGTTAATGTAAATAAAATTGACTTTTTCTTAAAAAATAGTGTTTTCTTTATTAACATCATTAAATTTATAGCGAAGGGAAAGTAAAATTTAAAGTAGGAAAAAAAAATTTGGACATGTGGGAAAAAAAGGGATTTTTTTTTTCAGAAACATAGGGATTTTTAAAATTATCGTCTGACATCACTGAGTACGAGTTCGAGCTAAAATCAAGTTCAAAATTCTTGAAACAAGCTTGTTTTTGGATAAATTTAGGTTTAAATCAAGTACAGTTTAGGGCTTAAATCAAGTTCATTGTGCTCGAATAAAGTACGATTTGCCTCAATTCGATCCCATTTATAAGTTTATTCAAGTACGAAATCTAGCTTAAATCAACTTCTTGAAACAAGTGCGCTTAAGGATTACTTCAACTTCTGATTCTCTTGAATCAAGTACGAATTCAATCTTAAATCAAGAAAAAATATGCTTAAACCAAATACATGATGAGATCACTTTGATCCCAAAAAGGCTTAAATCGCGCTAAAATCAACACTTTTGTACTTGACTGATTCGGGCTTGATTCAACTCTTTTGTACTTGATTCAAGCCAAACCGTACTTACCGTACTATTGTGACCGATATGGATTGATTCAAGCCCGGATGGCTTGATTCTTTTTTTCAGTGTATGAGTTTGATGTCAACGTTGTACGCACACTCATTGCAAACTGTACTTATAAAACAGCGTAGTAGTGAGTATGAATGAATCGGAGTACATAGTTATGTTTTAATATTGTTGACTCACATTCAAAGTTACATGAGTGCTTACACTGAACATTACAGAACATTATTCGTTAAATGTGGTCGTCTCTGCTTTCGGAAAACTTTACGTTGTGCTGTTGGCCACTCAGAGATTTAAGTCGCAAGAGTTTGTGCAATGCATAGATGTCTATGCATTGCGTTTCTTTGGAATATTTGGTGGTTGTTCAAACTAAAAATGCGTGTGGAGTTATCACAATAATATCATGGTGAATATAAAATAATTTCTTCCTTATTCTCCTTTTCCTACTTCTTCAGCTTTTTCCCTATTTCCCATATTATCCTCTCCCCTTTAGGAAGTTCTACAGAGGGTCAACTGGATCTCCTTGTACTGTACTTGTCTCAATTGGCAAGTTCACTTCCTCTAACGTAACCTGAAATAATTTTTTATTCAAAAAATCTTTGTTTTTCATTAAAATTTATGAACGATATTTTATGGCATATATCGACCCATTGTGCCAAGTACAATGGTTATCCAATACTACTCAATCCTTTTATTTTTTTTTTTTTTTTTTTGTTTCCTTTTGTATCAACCTGTTGACACTGATCCACTGTTTAAGCGATTGAATTGAATTGTTCAAGTCACTCAGTTGGCCACAGTCATCACAGCGTTTCAGCATGACAACAATGACTCTCTTGCAAAAAAAAAAAGAACTACGTTTTGTTGTTCTTGTTGTTGTTGGTGTTGTTTATGAAGTTGACTGATAATAATGGTTGTGGCACACAAAACGTTTGTTTACGTTTCTGTTGGTGTTTGCTGTGCCTCTGTTGATGGGGGACCAGTTCTTGGCGAAGTCAATATGTGGGTTTGAAAACACCACACGTTGGTTAACATAAATCAAAGAGTCATTTTTATGTTCCCCACTGTTGTTGTTGTTGTTTGTTCTTGTACATGTCACTTGGCACACGATCGATCAGCTCAGATGAGATCACTTTCGAAAAATTCTTTCTTCTTTGCACTTGCTTTTGTGTTTTGCTTCCAGATACTTGACAAGTGTATCACGCTTCAATTGATCTTGATCTGTGGCCTCATGAACTCCTCATGTACTCGTATGAATGAATACTGACAACCGACTGACTGACTGGTGGTCACTGGCCACAATGTTGTTGTTGGTTTTACAGTTTTCGTTTCGGGTTTATCTTTTATGTTATGGTTGTTGAGGGTGTAAATTGTTTGCAAGTCATTCATTGTGGTCGTGTCATCCTTAAGGAAATTTAATCCTTTTTGGGATCTGCTTGAACTGCTTGGCTTGGTTGTAATCTGATATTGTAATGGCAACAGCATAGCAACAACAACAACAAACATGACTTTGATATTTTTATTTGCGGTAATCATGCTTAATTTAATCGATTCAACAACAAGTTGTTAAAACCACACACACACACACACACACTCAGGCTTATTTACGTTACTTACAGGCAGCAGACAGAGGCGCACACATTGTATGTGCCAATATTCACACGTTGTGTCTTCTGGTGCTGACTGATCATAATCATTGAAATATTGTTGCTGTTGCTGTTATTGTTGCTGTGTGTTGGCTCTTATACTGTTGCTTTGTTGCTCAATGTCCACCAACGCATTTTTAGGGGAGATCACTCGTATTATTTCTATACTACCCGTGTACAAGTGTGCGAATGGGTTCGTTTCTCTGGTATTTCATCAATTCTATGGCTTTCGTTGGTTGATATCAAAACGTTTTAAATTTCGCGTTTGCGGTTAGCGAAAGTGTATCCTTTTATTCCTGTTGCTCGCTCTGCTTGCTGGTTGTTTGGTTGTTTGATTGCTGCGTATGTCTCTTGTGTTTTCAACTCTTGTCGATGATACGCCCACACACGTGGCTGTTCATCGATTATTTTCAATGTTTTTTCTTGTTATCGATTCATTGCTTTTTTTGTATTCGGTTTTGTTTGCTTTTTTGCTTTGCTTATGGAGATCAGTTTCCAATTTTGCCAAGAAGTTGATGTTGTAAGAAAGAGCCTACATGAGGAGCAAGCAGTTGCATAAGTAAAGTGCTTCACTATCTCCTTGGTTAAGTGCTTGGCATCTTCTAGAAAAGACGTGGGCATAGGCAATACAAGTGCGCACTTGTTTTTGTTCACACTTATGCAGGTGAAGTTTAGTTTTTTTAAGAAATTTTTTTATTGAATTTTAATGCTAATATCAGATAATATTGTTACGTTTTTACCTTTATAGTCGCCGTAGCCTAGTAGGTAGTGTGTTGGCTTATTAGACGTAAAGCCCGGGTTCTTATCCCAGGTCAGGCATCAAAACGAAAATATGAAAAAAAATATTTCTTCGGCGACTGCCTCTCAGCAGATTTCTGGCAAAAACTCTGAGTGTAAATAAAAATTGCCATGAAAAGCTTCTCAAAAAAATCTGTCGTTCGGAGTCGACTTTAAAGTGTAGGTCCCGCCACTCATGTATAAAAAATTAACGCACACAACATAAGTGGTGTGAGAAGCTAGGTCGAAATCCTGCCTGAAGGGTTGTAATGACCAATTATGTATGTATGTTTTACCTTTTTGAAAACGTTTAAATATGAGTTCGTTAATTGCAAACAAAGTAAAAACAAATATGTATGTGTTCAGTTACAATTAAACTCTTTATTGTCCGCACTATCTTATGTGTCACTGTTCAACCGTATATCATGTACACAACAATAACTACTTCAATTTATTTGTTCGCTATACTTCTTTACATTTCTCTTCTCGTAAGCACTAACAACTGTTCGGTAGATCTTTACAACGGCGATCTTCAAACCTCGACTGTTTTCTTCACACGCAACTTCACACAAGGCTGACTGAATTCTTACTACTGGTTGCTTGCTTTGTCTTGTCCTTTTATATACGCAAGTGATCAGTCTGATGAAGATTCTTGAAGTAGAACGTTCAGGGTTTCGCGTTCTCGAGAATTCTTTTGCGACCACAATGTTGTTTGTGTAGTGCTTGATACTTGCCTATCCCTTTTGTTCTCATGCTTGTTGTTGTTGGTTTGCTTAGAATAAGTTCGATGTATTTGTTAGTGTGTACATATTTGTTTTTGTAGCTTTTGCTTATTGCTTTTTTTTCCATGTGATATGATATTAGGTCGTTTCCATTTGCGTTACAATATTATCCAGAGACTAAACTTTTTTTAAAGACGTTTCTGTTTGCTTTCTTCAATATTTTCTTAATGTTTTGAAATACTGTGTGTGGCTTTGTTGTCTGAAACTGTTGAAAATTTTCCCACCCTGATTGTAATTTGTTTTCTATCTTTACGTTGCCAACCATTTTGGTGTGCCACATAAAACTACCCTCTTAACTAAGCCAGCCAACCACCCCGATTTAGAAAAATTTGATTTCATTTGTTTGAAGGTTGTTTTAGATTGAAACTCCATTATTATATGAGACGTACTCGTACATAGTAGTAGTGGTTGTTGTTGATTTTATTGTTGTATTTGGTATGGTTGTTGTTGTTGTTGTTCAGTCATATTTAAGCGGGTAATCACATGATGCGGAAATCCACCCTTTTTATGTAAAGACCACAAAAGGAATAATTTTTCATTTAAAAAACCACAAGTGGAACAATTAAAGCGATTAACCATAATAGGTAAACACCGACTGTAGTTGCAGGTTATCCACTTAGTGGTTTTAAATAACTCAGTCTGGCAAAGTTGTCATCTGAAGTGTCATTTACTCAGTTTAATGAATAAAAATGGTTTAACACTCGAAGAATACGTGAAAATAATTGAAATTGCATCACAAAAATGGTGATACAAACTCGAAACACTTTTCAGGCATTACAGAGGATATATTTGGTCGTCATAAGCGATCGACTGTAAAGCTCAATCACGCATAATGGCTTTAAATCCGTCAATCTGGCAAAGCTGTCATCTGAAGTGTCATTTATTCAGTGAAAGATTTCCAATTTCACGAATAAAAATCGATTAACACTCGAAGAACGCGTGAAAATAATTGAAAATGCACCATAAAAGTGTTGATACAAACTCGAAACACTTTTCAGGCACTACAGAGGGTATATATGGTCGTCATAAGTGATCGACTGTAAAGCTCAGTCACGCATAATGGTTTCAAATCCGTCAATCTGGCAAAGCTGTCATCTGAAGTGTCATTTATTTAGTGAACGCGTAAAGACAATTGAAAATGCATCACAAAAGTGGTGATACAAACTCGAAACACTTTTCAGTCATTACAGAGTAAAGCTCAGTCACGCATAATGGTTTCAAATCCGTCAATCTGGCAAAGCTGTCATCTGGAGTGTTATTTATTCAGTGAAAGATTTGCAATTTTACGAATAAAAATCGTTTAACACTCGAATAACACGTGAAAATAATTGAAACTGCATCACAAAAGTGGTGATACAAACTCGAAACACTTTTCAGTCATTACAGAGTAAAGCTCAGTCACGCATAATGGTTTCAAATCCGTCAATCTGGCAAAGCTGTCATCTGAAGTGTCATTTATTCAGTGAAAGATTTGCAATTTCACGAATAAAAATCGTTTAACATTCGAAGAACGCGTAAAAACAATTGAAACTGCATCACAAAAGTGGTGATACAAACTCGAAACACTTTTCAGGCATTACAGGGCCGTCATAAGCGATCACGCATTAATCACTAAGCCAAGGTAGTTTATTGCCTCTCATGTGAGATTATAATGCGGCCACCCATCACTGCGTTTTGTCTATGATCATAGTCTAGACAATAAGAAAGAAATAACTGTGTTGTCTTCTTATTAAACACAGTACCTGTCATCACATTTTCTCTTCACAATGACTTTTAATTTTATGAAGAAAAATGAAAAGAAGAAGAAGAAATAAGACAGCCGCCTGACAGAACTAAAAACACACACACACACACGTACACAGCTTGTCATTTTTCTTTTGTAATTTAAGTCTGCGTTTAATTTGAATTTGTTGCCAAGTTAATGCAATAATCTTTGAAGTGGTTGTGGTGGCATCTTTGAAAGAAGAAGAAGAATTAAAAACCATATGGAAATTATAATAATTCCTTACGTCTCTTTCTCTCTTTCTTTCTCTCTCTCTCTCTCACTCTCTGTCTCTCTATGGACTTATTTAAGAACATTGAACAACAGGCAACAGTAGGAAACCAAAACCAAGTAATTGTTTTAAGCTGCTTGTGTGGTAACACCCTTGAACAAGTACAAGTCTAGTCTCACACTAACCTCAATGTACTATAGTGTGTACATGTGTGTGTGTGTATGTAAGCATTATTTATATACAAATTATGTTAATGAATCTACTTTTACGTTACGTTACGTTCTACATTCATTATGCGTTACAATATATTGTATTGAACAACAACAACAACAATAATAACAACAACAAAAAGTGCAAGTATTCTCTTTTCTCGTGGTACTTGCAAACATATTTCTATTACTAGGCACTTCTGTCTGTACACACTTGCTCGCCTCTCTTCCTATGGATATGGAGGCTTATTAAAACGTATTTCAGTGGCTGCGTGTATGTGTGCGTGTGCGTGTGATTTCAATAGGAAGATAAGCAAGAACCCATCGTAATTGGATTTTCTCAAACAATTTAATTCTCTTTGTTCCTCTCTCTCTGCCACTCTCTGTGTCTATAATGAGAATCAAAATGCAAAAAAAAATTAATTTTCAAAAACAACAACAGGTGCTAAATGTATGTATGAAAGTGTACAATGTACATGATTGTTGTTGTTATTGTATTTTTTTAAAATTAATAATTTCTTTTGTTGTTATTTCTGCTGCTGCGGCTGTTGTTGCTGTTGTTTTCATTATTATTTTAATCATTCATACATATATTGTGTGTAAATTGTGGTAAAAAAAAATGGGAAACATGTTGATTTTTATTACACAATTATTACGAGTGTATGCGTGTGTGTGAACGAACAGACTTTTCATGTCTGAAAATCATATAACAGGGTGGTCCACCGATATTTTTAAACTTCTTTCAGTAAATTTCATAATTTAAGGGTTTTTCTCAGACACAGTTTTTGGTTTAATTGTCCCAAAATACATTCCGTTAAGTGTTTTTGAAACATTTCCCCTTAAAAAGAACGGCATTAAGGATACAGTGGACGTTCGCTAGTACGAATTATATATTGTCAGGCCCATTCGTAGTACCGAAAAATTCGTATTATTGAACAACGCATTTTTATGTTCAAATTCAAATAATTAATATAAAATATTTAGATTTTATTAATACTATATACAGCCATGGACATTAAATTAGCACAATATTCATATATAGTTTGATTGTGAATTTTTTCTCATTTGTATCCTAATTATCGGACAGGCTCATACGATGACGTCTTAGTCACGGAAAGCTCTTTGGACGCTCTTGCCGAAAAAAGTCACTTCTACCAAAAGAAAAATATAGTCAAGCGTTTAACGTTTGCTCGCACCCACAACGGTACAGATCTCCCATTCTGGAGAAAATATTTTGGAGTGATGAAACAATGCTAAATCGTATGGGACCAGATGGTAGAGTGGTTGTTTAACGGCCAGAATTAAATCAACGCTATACTCAAAGGATCTTAACGTATGGTCGAGAAAGCACAATGACGTGGGGAGCATTTTCATGGCACGGTGTAGGTCCCATTGTGAAAATTAATGAAAAAATGGACGGTTATCAGTATTTGGACATTCTAGAGAACAAAATGGAACCATAAGCTTTTAATACATGCCAGTTTTATTCATATTTTTGCAAGATAGTGGCCCCAAACACACATCTAAGCTGGCTAAGGATTGATTTTATAAAGTGCACATTCCCGTTTTAGACTGGCCGGCGCAAAGTTCTGACTTAAACTCGATAGAAAACCTCTGAAACGATGTGAAATGTACTATTGCTCAATAAAAGTACAAAAATTTGGACGATTTGTGGATTGGAATACGGGACGCTTGGTACTCGATTCCCAAAAATCTTTTCCAAAGAACTTTGTCCCTTAGATGCCACGTGGTGCTTGAAAATAGAGGCTACTCTACTAAATATTGATCAAATAAACTGAAAACATTAATATTTTTACTATTTATTAAAATATATTATTTTTATTCCAGAAATTTTAATTTGTGCTATTTTACTGTCCAGCTAAAATCTAGCATTTGATATGTTGCTGGTCTTAATGACCATACGATTGGCAATTTCGCCAAAATTTTTGTTTTTTTTTTTTTAAAGAAGAATATGCATCTTAAGAGTCTATGTTTAAATTTTTTTATGAATAGACCTAAAATACTATAAAAAATCTGATTGTTTTTATAATGAAGTTTTGTGCTAATTTAATGTCCATAGCTGTATGTATATATTTTTTTATAAAAAAAATACATAACGAAACAAGATATACATACATATGTTGCAAATTAGCATAAGATCGATACATCCATCGATTTTAACAATTACAGATTCCAAATAGGCATTTGCATTTTTTCATGACGACTTCACTGAGAAGGTACCTATCTAAAGAAAAGGTATTGAATTCCTTTTTTGCGAAATGGCAACAAAACTTTAAAACTGGGGGGTATTCTCTATCAAGAATGATAAACTAAAGATTACGCCATCGCGCACACAAAATTAAAACTTTCTGCGCATGTTGAATCAATGACGTCACGCAGCTATTGTTTCTATTGGCTAATGATAATGTAAATTATAGCGCAGGGCTGCCAACTACTTTCACGTAGTGCACACATTTTTCAGAGAAATGTTAATTTTCACACATAAAAAAGACTTGGTAACCTTTAAAATAGCGCAACTACGTCATCTAACGGGAAAACATGCGCAAGGCGTAATCTTTAGTTTATCATTCTTGTTCTCTATTATACCTTGAAGGTTTACTGAGGAGAATACCGAATGTACTCAATATGTAATAATCTTTTGACCAACAACGAAATATAACGGGTTACACATTTTCGGATTCTAAGATAAAATTTAATAAAACACGCATAAAGCTACGATCTCGATCAAACTTTGCCATTATGTACGAAATATAATTTCATTTAAGTGATCATCTCTATATTAGTTCTAGCGGTCGATCATGTTAATATAGTTTTCGAGATATTGGGTCGTATTTTGTGAAATATTACGAATGTGTGTTTTTATTTGTTTCAACAGAGTTTTCTGAGTAGACATAGTCTTTGAAACAAACAGGCCCACAAAAAAGTCCAACAGAGACAAATATCATGAAGTCAAAACGTGAGTTTACTCTTACTGGAAACTTCTTATGTAACAAAGCCCAAACAGGTTGCTTGGAGTGGCTTGTGGCACCGTCCTATTGAAACCACATACCATTCAGTTCATTATCTTTAATTGCAGGTCAAAAAAGTAAGTTATTACACGACTATAGTGTGGACGAATAATACATTCAGTCTCTGTGGAGAATTGATATACGATATGTACATAGAAACCTAATAAAAACTTCAGTCATACGTAAATAAAATAAAAATTCTTATAACAAACCACCATTCGTACTATCAAATAGAAAAAATGTCCATCTATTCGTACTATAGAGTAGTCAATGCAAAAATTTTGCCATTCGTATTATTGGAAATTCGTAATAAAGAGCGTTCGTACTACTGGACGTCCACTGTACATGTTCACAATAGGAATCACTTCAGACTCAATATGCAGATTCTATGATGAGAAAAGGAAAATTAATCTTCAGAACACTTACTTGGTATCTAAAGGTAGAATTAACTGAACGTTCACATAACGTAACGTTTCGAAATGTTCATAGGGCCATAGCTACCTAAATTGACAGGAACATCAACCAAAGGAACTCGAAAGTCAAGTGGAATGCTGGTCAACTGATCCCTAAACGAGTTTTGCAAAGACTCAACATAATCGGAAAAGAATACTTGGCGTTGCAGTAACTAGAACTACAACGATAGTGACAGCTGATCTGTCGGATATTTCAAAAATACGGTTAACATACAGAGAAAACTAATCTTCTGTAAAGAAAATGACGCTTAAATAAGGCGCCGTGTGGACGGCTTCCTGATGGAATACTAAATCGGTGGTTCTGCGAAACTCGCTCCGTGGAACATCACGAGTGGTTTTGGTAAATGGAATACCCAAACGAACGGATCAACAAAAAGATCAACATGAATAACAAACAACACATTCAACATACCCGTTCAGTTCATTCAATTTTCAATTGCAGTCGGTTATCTCACGGTGTTTGCATCTCACGGTGACCGAAAGTGTTCTTCTAGGCTCATTTTCGAAAAAGAACGCATTTTCTTCGGCTGCAATGGATTATTGATTCTCAGATTACTATACTTGTGATATAGTCAAGGAATTTATTTATCTTAGCTCTGCCGTTACCACCAAAAATGATGTCAGTCTGGAGATCAAGCGCAGGATCACTCTTGCCAATAGGTGCTACTATGTTCGCAATAGGCAATTGAGTAGCAGAGACCTCTTTCGTACGACAAAACTAACACTCTACAAGATGCTCATCCTACCCGTGCTTCTTTATGGCGCAAAGGCACGGACCCTATTAAGCACTGATGCAGCAGCCTTGAGAGTATTCGAGAACGGAGTTTTATCTCTCGTAAGATTTTCGGTCCAGTGCGAGGTGGCGATTTGAAGTCGCCGTAGTCTAGTAGGTAGTGTGTTGGCTTATTAGACTGAAGGCCCGAGTTCGAATCCCAGGTCAGACATCAAAACGAAAATATTTCTTCGGCGACTTCCTCTCAGCAGATTTCTGTCAAAAACTCTGAGAGCAAATAAAATTGCTATGAAAAGCTCATCAGAAAACTGTCGTTCGGAGTCGACTTTAAACTGTAGGTCCCGCCACTCATGTATAAAATTAACTCACACAACATAAGTGGTGTGAGAAGCTAGGTCGTTATCCTGACTGAAGGGTTGTAATGACCAATTATATATGTATGTATGCGAGATGGCGATGATTTCCGATCCAACAGTGAGCTGTATGAGCTCCTCAAAGGCATAGACGTTGTGCAGCGTATTAATATTCAGCGGCTGCGCTGGCTCGGCCATGTCGTTCGAATGGAGGGGGATGCTCCGCCGAGACGGGTATTTGATGCAGGAATCTGCGGAAGTCGGCGAAGAGGACGACCTTGTATGCGTTGAAAGGACCAAATCGAGGAAGCCCTGTCATCGATTGGTATAACCAACTGGCGTAGGCGCGCAAGAAGATGAGGCGCCTGGAAGGATGTGTTGCGGCAGGCCGAAAGCAGTTAATCGGGTTGTTAATGGCCAATGAAGTAAGTAAAGTAAGTAATGGTTTTTCCACGGCCAATTCTGTGTTTTTCGAGCCATATCCAGTGGTGTTGTCGAGCCGGAACGCTCCGGAACGTCGTTCCGGTACTTCCTTTTTGGACAGGAACGCGTTCCGGAACTAAAGATGATTTCTGATAACGAGAATTGGCTGACGTTTTGAAAAAAAAAAAATTAAAAAAATTAAAATTAAAATGGGTTTCGTAATTATTTTCGTTTCCTTTCCTTTTTATGCTATATACAGGGCCGATCCTGGCGACGGGCGAAAATTGGGGGAAATCTCCCTCCCCCGTCGTCAAATTTGGGACATGAGACCTAAAAAAAAAACGCCGCCGCCAGGATTATCATGAAAAATCACCCCCGTAGTTAAATTTGCGACATGAGACCGCCTACCAGGATCGGCCCTGTCTATATAATTAAATATACGCGTTCCGGTAAAAAAAAAAAAAATTAGCACAACACCACTGGCCATATCCGTGACAATTTTGCTTGTTGCAGTAACCATTGACTGAGAACTGAGGATCAGCCTTGAAAACCTGTTGTTCTTGCACCCAATCGAGATGCTACATCGTCTTGAATGGTCAATGGATTATAATTTGTACGTGATGGATTGTTATATGAACGGAGGACGGCAAAATTGAACTGCTGCAGACCATAACAAACCGTAAGATAGGCCCAAATGTCTGAAAACACCGTCGAATTGACATCCGTAACAAATGTGATGTTTATGGCAGCGCGTACATTCCAATGATGCACAGGTTTGACCACAGGTCTGTAGCCAATTCTGTCAAATGTCTTTATAACCCCAACGATTCCTTTCACAGTATATGGGTTATGACGACCATAACCTTCTCGTAATGATGGAAAAAATCACCACTTCTGCAATCAGTTTTAATCAAAAATTAATCTGAACTTCTCAATGATCGTTAGTTAACACGTTGACTGCCAACTACGAGATAACTCGTAGATTGCGTTCCCTTCTAGGGTGTCAACTACGAGTTATCTCGTACTCACTAATGCGAAAAAAAATTGTAGTTTTTTTTGGCGAGTTTTCTGAAAATGGCCGTGGCAGTCAACGTGTTAAAAAATTGCAAAAAAATTTTCTATTTTCCGCATGTGGTGTTACTGCAACAACAATAACAAAGAATTCTTTCTGACTCATAAACAAGACAGGGTGATGAGCATTGATTTTAATCTCTCTCTTGCTATAGTTGAGAGAACAATTAAAAACATAAACAAACCTTTTAATTATGGCAGACAACATTAATAGCAGCAACAACAACAGCAATTGTTGTAATTAAAACCAACAATAAAGTAAATCAATGGCACAGACACCTAAAAAACACAAAAAAAACAAAACAATGATCACAGGAACAACAAACACAAAAACTAAAATGAGAGTAACAAAAATCAAAAAACAATAAATAGAAGAGCATACATGTGAAGACCACAACATACATACAATAGAGGAGTAGTAAGTGAGTACTAAATCAATGAATGCATGTGTGTGTTGATGGTGGTGTTGATGATGAATAATTGCAAGTGCAACCAACAATAATCATGTACCATAGAATTTATACTGAAACAACAATAATATAGACAGAGAGACAGAGAGAGAGAGATATAGAGAGATAATAAAAGAACAATAACAACTACATACATACTCGTATGTACACACAATAATAATACGAGTTAAAAACAATATTAAACACGACACAGACATTTTACTGTGCATGGAGACTCGTGTTTTAATTTTTATTTGTTTGTTTGGGAATCATAATAAAAACAACAAACGAGTCTCACTTAATGAAAAAAAAAACAAAAATAGAAAAACGAATAACAAAACAATTTTAGCGTCAAGCAAAAGCAACAACGACATCAATTTTAACTACTGAAGCGTGATTTATTGCGCAAGAGATGCAAATCCCTGATAAAAACAAATAAAAAATTTTAAACTGCAAACAACAACAGCAACACTTCATAGAAGAAAAATAAGAGTAAAAAAGCTGTTTAAAACAGTAGTTGCTGTTGTTAATGTTTTTTTTTCGTTTTTTCTCTCTTTTTGTTTTTTCGTTTTTGTATTGAACTTAAAACCACCATAATTAATTAATAAATAAAACAAAATACATAATAAAATAGCAAAAATTATATTCGTATGCGAATGAAAATGACAAAAATACAAAAATACACCAGAAACTGTGGCAGTTTTTATTCTCTTTTGTTTTTTTTTTTTTGCTTTTTGTATGGGAGTTGTAAAATAAAACAATACATTCTCTGTTGAATGTGTGGGTGTGGGTGTTTGTGC
This sequence comes from Sarcophaga caerulescens, assembly GCA_927399465.1. Classification (NCBI taxonomy): domain Eukaryota; kingdom Metazoa; phylum Arthropoda; class Insecta; order Diptera; family Sarcophagidae; genus Sarcophaga; species Sarcophaga caerulescens. Next base: position 104,309,312 of record OV656872.1, on the reverse strand, counting down.
CTGTTAGTGAGAGCAAGAGAAAGAAGGAACGAAAAAAGAAAAAACACAGGAAATAGGGGAAATGAATAATTGCTTCTGGAAAATAAAATAACAGTGTTGTCATCGTACTTTTAAACATGCCATCAAGTAGCTGCAAAACTAAAAAGCGCTTAAAATAAAGCGCTTGAAGTAGAGTCTAGTAGGCAATGTGTTGGCTTGTATAGACAAGAATTGATGGTAAAATTCCAGAATAAATTACAAAGAAAAGCGTTTATTTTGTTTAAACGGCCCGTTTTACTGTCGCTATAAACGTCCGACCAAAAAGACTATCTCCAATGCAATGGATAAATACGAGTCCACTGGTCCGTGAGAATGTGTAGGAGAATTCGAGGCTGTTGATTTAGCGTCGCACGGCCTTTCGCAGACCACAACTTGGAGAATTTTGTGGAATCTTATGCCTTCACACCTACTGCAGGTAAACTACGGTAGACAATGACGTGTATTCGCTGAATGGGGGCTCTAGCGCAGTTGGCAACTGACCGTAATTTTCATCGAAAAATCATATTCAGTGATGGGACCCATTTCTGGATGTATGGGTACGTAACTAAACAAAATTGTTGAATCTGGGACGATACAAATCGATATGAGATCCAATAGTATGCAATACGTACCGAGAAAGTCTTTGTTTAATGTGGATAATGGACTGGCGGCGACATCTATTCATATTTCTTTGAGGACTACGTTGACTACGCCATTTCTATCAACGGGGAACACTATAAATCGATGATTATGAAATTTTTTTTTTTGTTCTGAACTGGATAATCTAGACACCGACGATATGTGGTGTTTATATTCTGCGCGAGGCATTTAATGGCATGGTCATCTAACATGGAGGTGATGTGAACTAACCACCGAGAGTTTGCCATTGAAACTTGTTAAACTTTTTCTTGTATCGGGTCCGCCGTCTAACGTTTTTTTTTTCAACTAGTGCTTATTTCGTGAAGCTCATGTCTGATTTGACAGATAATTAGTTTTATCCTTCCGCTGAACGAATATTGACCATCCAATGCGGTTTCGCTTCGCTAAGTGGGCCTGCGATCGACTTACAGAAGATGCCGATTTTGGCAAAAAAAATCATCTTTTCAGATGAAGCTCATTTTGATCTTGGCGGGTATGTAAACAAGCAAAATTGTCGCATTTGGGGCACAGAAAACCCGCACGCATACATTGAAAAGCCGACGCACCCAAAACGAGTCACTGTTTGGTGCGGATTTTGGTCCAGAGGCATAATTGGGCCATTTTTCTTCGAAAATGAGCAAGGAGTGGCCGTTACAGTCAATGGCGATCGTTATCGGGCCATGTTGAACGAATTTTTGTTCACAAAAATTGAAGAGGAGGATATTGGCAACATTTGGTTTCACACAGCCGAAGCTACACTCGATGTTTTGCGCCCTGTTTTTGAAGATCGCATTATCAGCCGCAAAGCTGATGTCGTTTGGTCACCTCGGAGCTGCGTTTTGACACCGTTGGACTATTATTTGTGGGGTGTCGTCAAAGATAAGTGTTACGCCGACAAGCCAGAGACAATTGACGCTTTAAAGGACAATATTCGTGAAGCCATTGGTGAAATACAGCTGCACACAATCGAAAATGTGCTTAAAAATTGGACCGATCGTGTAGGCTACTGCATGGCCAGCCGAGGCAGCCATTTGAATGAAATTATTTTCCATTATTAACCGGAAGGATTGTACTTTCAAATAAAAAAAGAAATTTGAGAAAATATTCAGTAGTTTTTTTTTTAAGCATTTTCAAAAAAAAAAAGTTATTTGGCGGACCCTATAGGATTCTCTTAAGGCGCAGGTGTAAGGCAATGTAATGTAGCGCCTTGGGTCAAATTCAATTTGATTTATGTGCCAGAGTAATGGAAAATTTAAGATTTCGGATGTGTTCCACCCAGAGATTATATTCCACACATAATGGCATCAATAAATAGGGCTTTCAAACGAATAAAAAATTTCGATGATTTCGTTTAATGGAAGATCCTACATTATGGCAATTAAAAATAATTTTTTTATTCGTTTTTTACATTTTCTTTAATCTTTTAGAGCTGAATTCAATTTTTTATGTTTTTAAATATTTTTATAACATTTTCCAAAAAAATTCTTAAATTTATAAAAAAACGGGTTCCTATTGCCTTAAACGCTGTTTTTCTCATGAACAACGCTGTATACTCTGTATTCGAGAATCTATTGTAAACACTGTTACACTGTTTAGTGGGTTTAATTTTAATGAAGAACAATAAATTCCATCCAATACATACATATGTATGTATGTGTTGTTGTTATTGTTTTATTACGATCACGCCTCTTTTATTCACACAACCACAATGAAAGAGAGCAACCAGCAATGCATAGATGAAAAACCAAAACAAAGAGTTTTTTTTTTTTTTTTTAATAGAATGGCTTTTGAAGAACGAGTGAAATATGTGAAATTTTATTCCAATGAGTGATATGGGAACATTACAGAATTGAAACATTGATTAGAGCAGGAGTAAAAGAGATGATATAATGAGCTGTGCTAGAAGTAAAGTGAATGACTCTCTTTTTTTCTTATTGGGATATGAGTTATTGAATTGAAAACAGGGGTTGGGTTGTTTCATTGGAATAACGGAGAGAAAATGAAACGGTTTTTGAGTAGAAATTCTTGAGGCTCTCTCTTTTGAAAAGGACTTTTTCATGTTTGCTGTGTTTTGCTGTGTGGAGTAAAAATGTTTTTCAGATTCTTTAGTTGTTGTTGTCGTTGTATTTGTGTGATATTTAACCAGTTGTATGATTGCATTCAAAGTTATTGTTGTTGTTTTGAGTGTATTTTGAGAGAGTGTGTGTGTGTTTGTTTTGTTATTTTTTTGTTTTTTTTTGTTTGTTTTTTTTTTTTTGTTTTTTTGCTTTAGCTGGCCATTAGGCAGGACTGGTTTTTCCCAACTTCAGTTCTTGTTGGATTCTCAAAGAGATCGCGTGTCTGTTGAATTAATCATTAACGCGTGTTGTGGCTGTTCGTTTGTTCGTTCGTTCATTCGTTACGTTGTTTCGTTTCGGTTTTTTCTTTTGAATTCCCTACTCTGATGTGCAGTTTTTTTTCTTGCATTTTTATTTCTGGGTTTCGCTTGTCGCCGTTTTTTTGTTTTTTTTTAATTTTATAAATAACAACAACAACAATCACAACATAATAATGCAATGCTAATGTGATTGTTGTTGTAAATGAAAGAAAGAAAAGAAAAAATAAAAAAGTTTACACCACAATGAAATGAAATTAAATATCGCCGCACGGAAAATTGAAATCCAAAAAAACCCCGAAAAAAATTTGTTGAAATTCGGAAACGAGAAAACGCATGAATTTTGGTAAAACGGTGGCTTTGAATACCGACGGCTTAGAAAAAAAATTTATTTAAAACACAATAATAATAACAACAAATTGTAGAAGAAAAAAGAAAATTTTTTAAACAAAAATTATGGAAAAAAGTATTAAAAAATGTGAAACAACAACAACAACAAAAACGTTATTTGAACCCCCTCTAACGCACACACAGCCACTCTGTTAGTGAGAGTTTGTGTTTAAATTACGAATTGAAAAAATGAAAAAGAAAAATTAAAAAAAAAGAGAAAATTCAAATTCAAAGAAATAATTCACTTCCGTTTGACGTTTCCAGAGCAAAATTTTGATTAAAAAAAAAAAAAAAATAAATAAAAAAATTAAAAAAAAATTCAATAAAAAAAGGTGAACAAATATTTGAAATAAAATTAAATAAATTATTAAATAAAATCCATAATTAAACAAGAAACAAAAAAAAAAAAAAATACTTGAAAGAGAGAGTAAATAGCTTCACAGAAATTATTATAAATTATTTAAATACCTATGTGGGCTTGGAGTTAAAAATTTTTTTAATGAAAATTCAAAAAAAAAAAAATGGAAAAATAATACCTTGGGTGAATACTAGACTGATTTGCAAATAATTAATGCCCCCCGTATATTTTCACAATCATAAACTGCTTTTCTTTTGCGAGTTCGTTGACCAAATTTAAACCGATTTTGCTGGCTAAATAAGGAAAGAATTTTGTAGGGCGACATTCCCTAAAAAATTCTTGAACCTCTGCGTTTCGTTACGATTGCAATCAACTGCATTTTGTATTGAAACAACTCAAAAAAATATCTGAAAAATTAAGCGGATTTCTGTAATATACCTACGTTTAAAAACACTTGATTAATAAAAACACGGCGGCTTAATAATAACACTATGCGACAAAATAAAAAAAATTAAATACACCCGGCTAATGACATAGTGTAGGTTGTGAGTTTTGTTGAGTAGATCTCAAAAATATTTTTTTTATATTTCTCGAACCCTCCAAACTTATTTTATTTGACAAAAACTGTTTTTTTTTTTAGACTTTACGCACAAATGTCTGGATTACTCAAACATTTCTGACCCGATTTCCATAATTTAAATCTTGTTGGAAAGGGGAGAGATGGACCTTTAAAACGGTATACATATATCTATTATTTGACTTAATATGCTATAAGATTTGATGAGGTAAACTTGGAAAATATGAATTTTTTTCATATTTTTTCAATTTTGTCCGTTCATAGTAGCAAACTTTACTTAAAAAATATGAAATAAGTGATGACATTCTGAAAGTGCATTATCTTGTGAAGAGATTGGCATTTCGTTTGATCAAATCGGGCAAAATTTACCGTAGTTATTATATAAATAGTATAACAATCGTGTTATATTTTTTATATATGACATCTCATCAAATCAAATTTTAGTTTTGTTTATCACAAAATGTGTCAATTTTACGTTTGAGCGACCACCAGAAGTTGGCCAATGTTTGCGCAAAGAGAAATAATAATATTTGCAAAAAACACAAAATATTAGCAGACTTCTGGAAGTCGTGCAAATGTGTACTTCACACATTTTGTAATAAACAATCAAGATCCTTCAAAAATTCTGAAAATTTTTGAACTAAAAGTGCATTTGATGAGATGACATACAATATAAAAAATATAACACGACTGTTATACTATTTAAGTAATAACTAAGGTAATTTTTATACAATTTTATCAAATGATGACTCAATCGCTTCACAAGAGAACAGACTTTAAGAATATTATCACTTATCCTATATTTTTTTATTAAAGTTTGCTACTATGAATGGACAAACTTGAAAAAATATGAAAAAAAATTCAAATTTTCCAAGTTTACCTCATCAAATCTTATAGCATATTAAGTCAAATAATAGATATATGTATACCGTTTTAAAGGTCCATCTCTACCCTTTCCAACAAGATTTAAATTTTGATAATCGGGTCAGAAATGTTTGAGTAATCTAGAAATTTGTGCGTAAAGTCTAAAAAAAACAGTTTTTGTCAAATAAAACAAGTTTGGAGGGTTCGAGAAATATAAAAAAAATATTTTTGAGTTCTACTCAACTAACTGAACAACGTGGACTATGTAGTTACTCGGGTGTATTTTCACAGTCGCACCGTGTAATTAATTAATAGAGATGGCCTCCTCTTAGTGACACCAACAACTGTGGCTTCCTTGGTTAAGGCATAGACCCTAATCCTGATCGTTGCACAACTGTGTGGCATACAATTTTGCACCGTTGATGGACAGAAAGGTCTTCAGTTTTCTTTAAGGATAGAATACCAAATTACTTGAGCATACATATCTCGCCACTGGGCTTACATAGTATTGTACGTAAGCCCTTCTTAATTCCTCTGTGGGAGAAGCAAATTTCACAACCGTATAGCAGAACAACAGATTGCTGGCAAAAATTCTGAGCATTAAAGTAAAAAATTGCCATGAAAAGTTCCTCAAACGAAATTTGTCGTTTGGTATCGACTTTAAACTTTAGGTACCGCCACTCACATGTATAAAAATTAACACACACAATACAGGTGGTGTGAGAAGCTAGGTCCTAAACCTGACTAAAGGGTTGTAATGACCAATTATGTATGCTTGTATGTATAACAGTATGTATAGCAGTACTGATACAATACAAGACCAATACAAGAGCCAGAGAAATGATTCTCGGGATGATATCAAGCACAAGAATTTCTTTTACTCCCTAAAGTATTGAAATTTTGATTACTTGGTCCATATGCTCATTAACAATCGTTTGTTAGGTACTTATCTGTAAAATTTTATACGATTTCCATCTGTCCAGAGGTTACGAAAAAAAAACTTTGGAATACAAACGTCAATGAAACTCGGAATGCTGCATTGCGTATGTATCTTCTGGTCAAATTTAAAAGCCAATACCAGCTTATATACTGAACCACGATAGTTACTAGGCAGGCCATGAATCATTAGTGCAGTCAGCAAAGTTTGCAAGAAGAAGTTCTCCAAGCCTGTACAATTTTTTTTCTCCTGTTGCAAACTCAGTCCATGATGCTCCCAGAATTCTTCGTTTTTTTTATAACCGAATTTCTGCGGCATTAGTGGAACTTTTTTTATTCGTTTGAAAGACCATTATGAGTGGAATATAATATCGTTTAAATGCCTGTCACAGCTTCTGTGGGTGGAGCGCATTCAAATTGTACAATTTTCCATAAGTCTGGCATATAAACCAGACTGTATTTGACAGAAGGCATAAATTACGTTGGCTATAGTTTGTGGCTTATTAGCATACACCTGTGACATAAGTAGGCCCCACAAGAAATAACCACATATTGTAGTTGTCCAGACTCAATTTAGGCCAAAGGAAGTTGATAATTGTCGACCTATAGCGCTTGCCATTGGCAGTGATGGCCTAGCTAATGTCATTCTGGACAGATGACGCCGCCAACCCAAAATCCTCACCTATAAGTGACCTTTTCGCTATGCATTGTATACTCTTGAATCTCATATGGATTGGTATCGTTTCAGATTCGACAATTTAAGGATTGCGCACGAAAAAACTGGACTTACTCTTTTCGTTATAGAAATATAAAACTAAGTGGCGGATTTTTTTCGTTTTATATTTCAATTAAAGTAAATAATATTTGAATTCTTTTGTGTATAAAATTTTTTTCTGACAAAGGTCTCCAAAGGCATCCAACTTTTTGAGCCACTTTTCTTCCAGACATGTTAGGGTGGTGTTTTTGAAAAATACGTATTATTTTACTTGCTTTGTTTTGGTCGGCAAATCCTTTTTTTCTTCCACTTCCACGCTTTCTCTCAATACTTAAAGACTTCTTATATTGTTTTAAGTATTACCTTAGAAACTGTTTTTTGGTTAACACCTGCGAGCCTAGCAATCGTTTTTTGTAAGCGGCACGGTTTTTCATTGAAAATTTCAATTATTTTTTTACGACATTCTTGTTGGGTGCCCATTTTCAAAAAACTAACTTTGCTATTGCAATGACATTTAGCACGTGGATTTTGAAACAGATGACTAACAAAAACAATGTAACGGTATTAATTTTTTTCAATTATGATAAAAGTTATAAGCTTAAAAGTAGGCCCATTTTTTTTTTGTGCGCACTCCTTAGTTAATTCATGTACCCATTCATCAAGAAATGGATCTCATTTCTGAGATCTGAGTTTATTCAGTGAACAAACACATCGTTGGCTAAGGACATCTGTGGTGATTTGGCAAAACAGATTGACGGATTAAATGACGGCTCAGAGCTCGGATGTTCCAGTTGGAAGATCCCATATAAGACGTAGTTTAGTTTGTTTTTATACCCTTATCTTTCCAAATTTCAAAATGCTTTGTGGTTGATACTCCATATTAAGGGAGAAAGTCACCTTATCAGCAATTTGTATTTCACTTGAGTAAAACTTTTCTATTTCTTTATAGTTTCTAAAGAATTTTATAAAAATCAATGGAAATTTAAATGAAAAATTATGAAAAAAAATTTTGATTGTGATTTTTTTACCATAGAATCATTATTGTATCGGTAGCAAAATATACTTATGTTTAGTAGTAAGAAAATAAAACTTGGTAACCATCTTTTCACAATCTTAAGTGCCTATCCGGAGGGGCAGAAATTGGGTGTGGGTTCCCTTAACAAAAATTTAAAGAAAAAAAAATTTACTTTAAGCTGAAAAGCAAGGAGTTTGATTGCACAAGTACCATGTTTTTCGATACGAAATTTCAAAAACTATGAACGCCAGACCCTTCCAAGAGTCCGGATAAAGGCTTACTACTTTGTCAGATATTAGTCTCCGAGGGTATACTTTGGTTCAAGTGATCTATACTTACGGTGACCATCCGTCCACTATTATAGTGGACAGTCCGCTATTTTAACCTCCTCTCCGCTATTTTTTTTGCGTCCGCTATTTGTCCACTATTTTACCACATGTAACTTCTAAAAGTATTTATTTTCCAAAATGTCCGCTTTTGTCCACTTTTTTCACTAATTCGGTAAAATTGCTTATACATATCAGCTGGAATTCCATATGGAATTGAGTTGGAAGCTCTATATTTTGTCTATGTTGTAAATGCAATTCCATCTTGGTCTTCAGTTGAAAAGTCGTTAATAAAGGGAACAGAAATCAGAAATGATTTAAATATAAATAATAACGAATTTTTGGATGAATTATGTAAAAAATTATGCAAATGCTGAACGAATAGAAATATGGAAACAATCAGCAATAAATCCCGATAAAAAGTGGGTTGAAATTTTCAAATTTTTCAAAACGAAAAACATTCCTTATGAAAACTTCCTGAAATTAGTAGATTTTTTATTTGTTTTGCCAGCGTCTATATCTAACAATATTTGGTCTTCGGAAAAATCCCAAATGGGACTAGAAACTTTAGAATCTCTTTTGACCATAAAATTCAATTTTTAAATGTACTGTTCGGAATTTAAAACATTTTTATCTAACAGGCCCAACACTTAAAAAAATACATTTTGTGAAAAATTTACACATAAGTACATATATCCATATGTATGTATAAATTTAAGTTTGTGTATATTATTTGTACCATAAATGTCGGTATTTTAAAAATTTTTATATAAAATATTATTTATAATAAATTAATTTTTTTTTGGTTTTCAATTTTATATATACGTCCGCTTTTTTCTCATGGAGATAATGGTCACCGTATCTATACTGTATCGCATTAAGAGTTTTCAATCGTCTCTTCTTAAATGTAATAGCTTACATGTATATAAGATTCTTTGTCAGGGATTACGAGACGTTTGGCCTCACGCTAGCCAACACAGCTTTGCCAGTAAGGACCACATTTACAGTCCCTTTAGTTTCTACGTATTTCGTTACTGCGTTATTTTGCACAGTCCACAGAATGGATGAGCTCTAGTTACTCCCACAGCGATCAGGTGCTGCAGCGAAGTCTAATAAGGGGTGATTTTTTAAGAGCTATAGGAAAATTTTTCAAAAAAAAAAAAACACAAAATTCAGAAAAATGCATGAAATCTTTCTTTGAATCGATAGTACGGTCCATATAATTTAATGTTTGAAGATTATTTCATGCAAATGTTGACCGCGACTGCGCCTCAAATGGTCCATCCGCTTAGTCCAATTTTGGCATACTCTTTCCAACATTTCGGCCGGTATCTCACGAATAAATGCTTCAATGTTGTCTTCCAATGCGTCAATTGAAGCGGGCTTGTCTGTATGGACATGAGCTTTAACATAGCCCCACAAAAAATAGTCTAAAGGCGTTAAATCGCACGATCTAGGCGGCCAATTGACCGGTGCCGAACGTGAAATAAAATGTTCACCGAACTCGCCTCTTAATAAGTCCACTGTTACGCGTGCTGTGTGGCATGTGGTACCGTCTTGTTGAAACCACATGTCATACAAGTCAAGCTCTTGCATTTTGGGCAAAAAAAAATTGGATATCATCTCACGGTAGCGCTCACCATTCACAGTTACGTAACAATTCGCAGCATCTTTGAAGAAGTACGGTCCAATGATGCCAAATTCAATGATTTGCAAGCGTTATTCGTTTGTAAGACGATTTCATTGTTAAATTATAGACCAAACTGAAGATGTTTGACAGTGAAACAAAACACAAAACGTGCGTGAGCTGTTTAAACCAGTGTTTCCAAAAAGATAATAGCTAAAAAATCACCCTTTATAACGGTTTTAAAGTTCCTTAATGTAACGATTACTCGTATGTGTATTGCTTTTGAGTTGATGATGGTCGATGAAGCTCTTCATGACCTACATGACTAGTTAAAAGCGTATAATTAGGATTACAGCCTAGCGACAGACTTTGGTAAACTTTTCATGGCAATTTTATTTCGCTCTCAGAGTGTTTGCTAGAAATCTGCTGAGAGGAAGTCTGTCAAAGAAATATTTTTTCATATTTCGTTTTTGTTGGAGATGTTTGATGTCGGGCTTGAACCGAGCCTTTATGTCTAATAAGCCAACACACTACCTACTAGAATAGAATAGAATGAATTTGTAAAGCAAAATATAACTTTTAGTCAAGCGAAAATGTTAAAATGGCTACTTGTTGGTCAAATATATTATTTTGGAGTTGGTCAACAGAACTTTTGCGGTAAAAATAGGCAAAATGCTGTAAATTTTGTCATCATTTTTGAAAGAAACGTTATTCTAAGTATAACATTTTCATGATAAATAAATTATTTAAAGCTTTAGAAAAAAGAAAAGACTTTTTACCAATAGAAGGCAGATAAGATATTCCATT